>OW026521.1:147505646-148705646 GCA_932274085.1 Protocalliphora azurea | reverse complement strand
GCTATTATGGAGATTGTCGGTGAAATGCAAAACTTGTACCGTGAGGTTATCGAAATTGATAATCGTGTGCATTCGCATATTATTGGTCAACGTGGTAGAACTATTCGTAAGCTGATTGAAGATTATAAGGTGAGTTGAGAATTTGAAGTTATATTTTTTTAAAGTATAGTTTTTCAATAAAAACTATTTTTACAAAAAGAATAAATTAAAAAAATCAAATTTCTTTTTTAAAAAGTTACTATTGTTTTTTTTATTTCAAGTACTAAATTTCGAAAAAGAACTATTTTCTATTTTTCAAAAATGTAATAATTTTCCAAAAAAGTAAATTTTTTTCAAAAAAGCACTAATTTTTAAAAAGTATTAATTTTTCAAAAGGTACTATTTTTTCCCTCTTTAAAGTACCAATCTTTATCATGTTGAGGGGACGAAAAATAATTTCAAAGTGGCAACATTGTGTATTAAATTTATACATATATGTCTTTAATGTTGGCATGTAAACTCTAAGAATTACCGATAACTGTTAAATATCAATCATTTTAAATTTAGCAAAAAGAATGAAATAATAATAAAATAAGAGACATATCTATTATTTTTAGTAATTATGTGAAATACAAACAATTGATTTAAAAACAAATCATGTGAATGTGTAGTGTGAAAGTGTTTTATAAAAGTATATTATAAAATTCTATTAATTGCATTTGATACATATTTCCCATTACAAGTGAAACAAAAATAAAAATCAACGCTAAACAAATTTGCAAATATGTAAATATATTTCAAAAAGATTATATATATGATACTCATAACTGATGTGGTTTGTTACATTACATGTGTTATTTACAAAAATGTAATATTTAGTAAACCACCTTATACAAAAAAAATCATTTAAATTATAAATGCTCCAGTAAAATATTGGCAAAGGTATTCAAAGAGTAATTAAAATGATGTTTATAATAGGGTATAGTTCCACAATTTACAAATACACACAAGGTAAGACTGTGCCATCAACAACGATGTATGTCTTGGACACACCAGTGAAAATGTTCTACTAGATGCACCGAAATAAAATCTGTTTACTACTAGATAGCTAGGATTTCCATATGTAACTTTTTTATGAAAAAGTATTAGGCTTAATTTTACGAATTGATCGAAACTGCAGCTCAGTAAGGTCATACAATAATCTGAAACGTGATCTCTAATTCGAAGCCTAAAAATGTAACGAATAATACGATAAAAACAAGATCTCAGTCTATGTAAATTCATTTCAGAGATACACGAATAAACTTCAATACCATATATAATAAGAGGCAGAAACTAGATAAAACTACTCGGCGCCTTATAATAAATGGTAGATAATAAGCTGTATTATAAAGTCTAAAGATACCCTAAATATCATTTATACTAATTTCACCTCTATCATAGGTCTGTCTAATAGATTCAGTGACATCCAACAAGAGACCAATTGTACTATATCCAGACCGAAAACCAGACTGGTGATCATTAATCTGTTCCCACTGACTTTCGTCCTATTAGCGTTCTATCAGTCTGCAAGAAGGTTCTGGAAATTAAACAGCAAATGATGATTCACCTTACGTCTAGCGTCTAGATTTTAAAATATATATATATAAGTTGGTTTTTAACTAAGAAGTATTTTTCAAGTGTTCTTAAAAACAAAAAAAAAATGAAATTTTTTATAAATTGTCAAATTTGTTTTTTTTTTTTTCATAAATTTTTATTTTCTCTCTCTCTCTTTCTTAGGTCGACATTAAATTCCCCTCGCCCGAAGAGGCCAAAAACAATCCCGACGCTGTCACCATCATTGGCAAAGAAGATGATGTTGAAAATGCTAAGGAAGCCATTCTTAACATGGCTGAAGATTACATCCGTGACTACTTAGAAAACTTGCCACCATCCCCTCAACCCCAAACTGTGGGAGCTTTCTTGTCTGCCGGCAGTGCCAACAACACCAATGAAAATGGCTTCGTTATCAAAGATGCCCCATGGGAAAAGGTCGATAAGAAACAAGGAAAATCAGCACCCAATACTCAATCCCAAGAAGATTTTCCCGCTGTAGGTGGTGCACCTGTTGCTGCTGCACCCATTACCTCAGTATGGGGACCCAGGAACTAAATAAACTAATTAAAACAAACAACTTAAAATGAGTGAAAAAATATAAAAAAACATCATTGTAAACACACGAAGTAGGTGTCAAAATATCTTGAAGGTTGTCAAAATATTAGAAACATATTAAAAAATATATTAACAAAAAGTGAAGGAAACAACAAAGCATGATATATAATAACGATTTTGTAATTAAAAAAAAAAAAATTCCAATTAACAAAAAGACATACTACACTTTACGTAGTGTCTATATTAGATAATTTTTTTTATCAAGACAAACGCCAAAATCAACATTTGCACAAAAACAACAGTAAGGCGAATTCATTAATGTTTTTTAAATATGCTGTATCAACCAAAAATAGTAATCAGCTGTTTAAGTGAGGTTATCTTGTATAGATTCGCACTGATTTCGACGTTTGTCTTGATAAGAATTTGTCTAGTATAGACACTACGCTATTAACATTTTGTTATACATCTTTTGATTAATTTAAAAATTTCAACGAAAATATAAAAGCCACGGCTACATTTAACACACATATAAATTAAATATGAGATTAAATTTTATTTGAATATAAAATAAAATACATACATACATACATATTTGAATTTAATTCAAATAGATGTCTAAACTGACACTTGTTTCGTGCGCTTCCTTTAAACAAAAAATACAATAGTTTTATTAAGATAAAAAAACAATAACACACGAAAAACCAACTCAAAAAATAATAAAAACTATATTTGTATATGTATAACAAGCGAAAAAAATCGAAATTTTTTTATTTAAATAAAATAAAACTAAGAAAACTTAAAAAACCAAACAAGACTTTGAGAAATTCTGCATGAAATTTTTCTTGTATTAAATATTTTTGAAAATTTTATTTGAAAAAAAAGTAAAAATAAAATAAAAAATAAACTTGATGAGTTGAGTTTTGAATACTTTATAAAAAATAAAAAAAACGATGATGCCAAGTTTACTCTTAAACAAAATACATACACATACATACATAAAAACAACAAACATAACAAAAAACATATATCATAATAATAAAAAATAAAAAAAAAATATAAAAAAAGAAAAATATTAAAAAAAATATATAAAAAAAATTAATCAATGAACATATATATATATATATATATATATAGTAATAGTAAAACAAAAAAATATAGTAAAACAAAAAACAATGTCAGAATATTAATTATAAAAATACTTATTTTTTAAAATATTAAAAACAATTTTTTTTTTTATATTATTTTTTATTTTTTCTGAAACTTTAAAAAATATACGTATGATTTATATAATCAATCATTTTAATTTAAATTAAAGTGTCGTACATGCCTTTTAAAAAGTCATCCTCAATAATATATCTCCTATACAAAAAAAAAAAAAAAAAAACGAATTTCTTTTGAAAATTCTAAATATTATAATTAATTTTTTGTTTTCTTTGTTTCCAATACAAAATAGAAAATTTATTATATTAAAAAAATGTGTAAAAAAATCATGCTTTTATTAGTTTAATATGTGCAATTTTTTACTAATTTCAAATGTCTTTTGTCTATTAAAAAATTGTACTTTTGTTTAATTTCTAAAAACAGGAAAAATATTACGAAAAAGCAATTTGAAAACTTATTTTTTTATAATAATTATATAAACATTAATTATTTTTTTGTGTTTATTCTTCTACTACCATTTATTATTAAAGATTAAAAACAAAAAAAATAACATAATTGCATAATTTTTTTAAAGAAAATTTTTACTATTTTTTCAAAAACTAAAATAAAAAATAAAAAAAAAAGTGTAAATTAAAGTTGTTTTATTGTACATTAAAAAAATCAACATTTTGCAACCTTATAGATAGGGAAGTTGAAATAACGATATTCGTCTTATCTACTACTACTATTTAAAAAAGTATAAATTTCCAAAAATGTACTTATTAAAAAAAAAAAAAAAAACATTTCAAAAAAATTGCTTAAATTTCCTAAAAAGTACAAAGTTTCAAAAATCACAAAACGTACCAATTTAAAAAAAGTATTAATTTTGTATATAAGAAAAGAAAGAAAAAAAATTAAATAAAAGTTTAGATGAGAAAAACATGATAATCAAGTATATCAGATACATTTTTCAGAAGTGAACATTTTCGTATATTAGAATTCGTAACGTTTTCGTTTTGCTTCTTCAGCTCTAAAAGAAGCATTGAAAATAAAAATATGTTTTAAATTAAATTTAAAAAATTTGTGTGTTCACTTAACAAAACTACATTATTTTGTTTGGCCGAAAAAGTGAAAAACAAATATGACAACCACAAGCTATATGACAACAACGACCAAGTTCACACTGGGCAGTCTTTGTATTCCGTTTTGGTGTGTTTACGTTATGGGTTTTTCATTGCAACTACCTGGCGACAATTTGCTGTTGCCAACTTTTAAATTTTAAAAGCACCAAAATTTTAAAAATTTTATTTATAAAAAAGTGCACAAAAACAATTTTTATTTATTTCTGTTTGGAATTCGATATATAAAACTATAAAAATCAAATTTCATAGCATTATTACTTCTTTTAAATTATTCAGAAGCTTTAAAAGTAATAAATCATATAAAAAAAAATATATATATAAAAGGCACTAAATGCACAACACTGATTTGTAAAGAGGTGAGAAAAAAAATAAAATCATAAATTTTGTCGCTTCATTTTCCATTTAGGTGCTACTGTGCATCAAGCATCTCTACACCTCTCTCCAACAAACACGAAACTCCCGCAACACTTTGAGGAGTTCTGACGTCCAGGGTTTTCAGATTTTTTGAGCCTCTGTCGCTTCATTTTCCATTTAGGTGCTACTGTGCATCAAGCATCTCTACACCTCTCTCCAACAAACACGAAACTCCCGCAACACTTTGAGGAGTTCTGACGTCCAGGGTTTTCAGATTTTTTGAGGCTCTGTCGCCAAATTGCTAATCAGAAATCGCCAAATTTAAATTTTATTTGGTTTTTTAAAGAAAAATTAAGAAAAAGTTATATTGTCGTATAATTTTTAGTAATTCAAATTTTGTATAATTTATATACGTAAATTCAGCTCCATGATTGAAAAAATTGCAGTAACTAATAGTAATTAAATAGTTAAAGTATAGTTTAAAATGCATTTTTCTGACATACATACATATATCTCCACTTTAGAGTAACAACTTTTAAAATTTATTGACATTTATTAAGAAAATCTAACATTGTATAACAATATTTGTTCTCTTATACCATGTTTCCACTGAGTTGAAAGCAATCACATTTGAGCAAAAAACATAAAAGTGCCCCACTGTCTTGATTTTTATTTTGAATTGCCGAATTTTCGATCGAATTCCTGACATTTCTCAATCTAAGTTGACATAGTGTCTACATTAGAGATTTTTTTATCAAGACAAACGTCAAACTTAACGCGAATTTGTTGAAGGTGGCAACAGTTGCACAAAAACAACAATATGGCGTATTCATTATTGTTTTTTATATATGCAGTTTGACAACTGTAACAACCAAAATAATAATCAACTGTTTAACTAAGGTTATCTTGTATATATTCGCACTGATTTTGACGTTTGTTTTGATATAAATTTCCCTAATGTAGACACTAGGTGAAGAAAATTTAGTCGCCAAAAGTAAATAAAAAGCGCCACGTTTGGCGAAAAATGGCCACATCTGACAGCCCTGCTGGCGCCTAGTGTGAACTACCTAAATGCTATAGTTAATTGATATTAGGTTTATTTTGTCTTGGTCACCCTATTCAAAAAATTATCACTGTTATCAATAAATTTACCATCACCAATTACAGAGGTCTTCAACTGACAGCCCGTCTAGACGTGTGTCAGAGAGTGTCAAATTCGCTCTCTGAGAGAATTATTTCACGTGTGGATTCAAACATTAGTATTATAAGATGTATTATGAGAATGTTGTGATCAGATTTCTCTACACAACCATCTTATAAGATGAACTGTCAAAAAAATACACATATACGAAAGTTTGTTTGTGTTTGTGCATGTGTGTTTTAGAAATTACTAAAAACAACAATGTTTTTTTTTTGTACAATTGTTTCCTTTTAGTCTTTGTTTTACATGTTAAAAAATATTTTTATAAAAATTGTGCTAAAAAAGTGCGAATTGCTTAAATAAAAGGACATATTTACTCTGTGACCTGTCAAAAAATAGAATTATACCAAAGTTTGTGTGTGTATGCAAAATTCTTTCCTTTTAATGATTGTTTTACATTAAAAAAAAATTTTATAAAAATTATAATAATAAAGTGCGAATTTCTTACAGCCCGTCTAGACGTAACATAATATTATGTTACGTATAGACGGGCTGTAGGATTTTTTCCTTCTGATATTTATCATAACTATTTATTCGAGGTAATATTACCCTAGTCGGCTTAGATAATTTCTTTTTATGTGGAAATAAAATATTATCTAAGACTTCGTAATTTATACTATACATCGAGAGTCTACATTCAAAACAATTTATCTGAGATTTCCACGAATTTGCGTTTTTGATGTCATTATGTTTCCTATTGCAACCATCTTCTATGATATAAATTTGAAATAAAAAATCCTAGATTTCCAATTTTATCGACGTTTTTTCCCCTCTATTTTTGAGATATTATTTTTTAGATATACAATAATACATATTCACTTTGTATGGCAGCCAGTACCCCCTGTAAACCTACCTTATTTTCACATCAATTTTGGAACTTGACAAGAAAATTTTTCCCACAAAATCTCGAGTTTTTCACTGTAATAGTTTCTTAGATATGCAATAATTAAGATTTATATAACACTTTCCCTAGAGTTGCCCGCCCTATTTTCATGATTTTTGATAAGGAAATTACTCCCACACAATTTTAAAACTTTTACTTTAATAGTACTTCACTAAAGCGATAAATAATTTTTACTCCAATAATAATTATTATTTTGTTTGTATGGGGGGAGGGGGTACCACTCCTTCCGCTCTGATCCCAAAATAAAGTGGCCTATTTGAATTATGTTTTTTTTTTTTTAATTACTAGGTAATTTGAAAACTTTAAAAATTATACATAACACGGTAATTCCAATGCAAAACTTCTATATCGTTATTTTATTTTACACATTGAATATTTTAAAAGTGCAAAACCCTCTATCTCTCTTTAAAATTGTCAATATTGTAAAATATTAAAAGCAAATTATATGTAAAATTTTTTCGTGGTTTTAAATAAATATAGTAAAAGAACACTTTTTAAATACTTGCAAAATAAGAGAAATAAACAATGTTTTTGCTATTCTAAAAGGTTGTGTTTTTGAGATAGAGAGTTTTGAATATAGGCCTTAGATATTTTAATTAAAGTCCATATTAATTTTGCTAATGGAGATGATACCTAAATCTTCTTATCTATCAAAGTATCAATTGAAAATTGATACGATCGAAAAACGTAATTTTTATTTAGTTTTTAACAAAACTATTTATTTAGTTCAATTTTGTACGAAAGCAAAAAATAATAAAATAAAAATAAAAAAAAAACTTAAAAAAGTTTTCTTTTTGTATTTGTACTTTGATTTTGAATTTACTATTGAAATTAAAAAGTGTATAGATATAAAATAGAAAATTAAAAAATTCATCAAAGATTTTTTCATTATTGCCATTTATGTATACCTTTTATTATCATTTTTAGTTACTGTCTGCTTTTAAAATATTTACTTAAAAATCTCAATTTCGATGCTATGCTAGGGTCGTTAAAGTTTTCTTTTTTTCACGGAGACATACATCTTATAGGATTTGTTAGAATACGTGTATGCCTTATTTAACATAATGTCTACATTAGAGATTTTTTTATCAGACAAACTTCAAACTTAACGTGAATTTGTGGAAGGTGGCAACAGTTGCACAAAAACAACGATATGGCGTATTCATTATTATTTTTTATATATGCAGTTTGGCAACTGTAACAACTGTTTAAACACAAAGTTGGGTAATAATGTTTGACATAAGCTGTAAAATTTATTGTTCTCTTTTAAAATTTTGCCCCTTTTTACCAAAGAGTGCAAAATAATTAATTTTGTTTTGAAAAGAGAAATAAAGAATAAAAATGCGAAATAAATTAAAATTTTCGATAATAAAAAAAGACAATTCAACATGTAAATTACTCACGTACGTTTTCTCCACCCCTTAACACAAAGTTGGAAATAAAATTGTTTTCTCATTATTCTGCCGACGTTATTTCTAATGTTAGGAAATAAAAATGTATTCGGACCATCGCAAATGAAATATAACCTTTACATAGTGTCTACATTACACAATTTTTTATCAAGATAAACGTCAAACTTAACGCAAATTTGAGGAAGGTGGCAACAGTTGAACAAAAACGACAATATGGCGTATTGATTATTGTTTTTTATATATGCAGTTTGACAACAGTAACAACCAAAATAATAATCAGCTGTTTAACTAAGATTACCTTGTATATATTCGCACTGATTTTGACGTTTGTTTTGATAAAAATTTGCCTAATGTAGACGCTAGGTTATCAGTAAAAATATTTACAGCCGATTTTGATCCGCTGCCTATTATTTTTACAAAAGCCGCTGCCGTCGTTAAAATTGTTCGGCGCAGGGCTCTGCAGGAGGTTCATTTTGTGAATTAAAAGGAAAAATTATATACCTAGAAAATTTACCAGAGAAATAATTAATAAAAGAAAAAGAATTATTTCTATTTACAATATTAATTGCAATTTTATATGTATTTTTAACAATAATTAAATATAGAAGTTAAAGTCTAAACAACCAAATGGAGGACCGTAAGTACTTTGATCTTTTACATATTCTTTCTGTGCTTTCATTTGTTTTACTTTTTTGTTTAATTACTAATTTTGGATATTTTCAATCATGTACATATATTTATAATAAATAAATGTAAAATAAGGAATTTTATTAATTTTGCAATGTAAAAGGAAAAAAATGTGACTCATTTTATTGTGTATATTTTGTGGATGGTTTGAAGTTTGGTTGATATCGGCTTGAAGAAGAAAAGGTATTGTGTGCTCAACCTGTTTGTGTTGTGTGTACTTCTTGTATAGTGATATTATTTTAAGTTTTCATTATCACTTAATTTAAACATTATTAAAGATTTTACTACATATTGAAAAGAAAAAATACTTAAATACCATTTATGCTTGACGTGGCAATTTTTACTTGCATCCATCTCGTAATTATTTTTTTTTTTTTACTTTTTCTGTAATTGTTGGTAGTCAGCCACATTGGCGTCAAATTTGGGGAAGAATACCCATTATATATTTTGGTATGTTAAAAATTTATTCTCTTATGAATGATTTTGTGCAATAATATCAAAAGCAAAATATTCACATACTATGGTATACAATACCAATATCCAATATTTTAGTGGGGGGTTCCTTGCTTAGTAACATTTTCTTCAATTATGGTTATTTGTTGCTTTTTTATTATTTGCGGCTTTTGCATAACAAATCAACACATTTTAATTGAAATGTTTTCTGCATTTAATGGTTCAAAATTGAAAAAAAAAAGAATGTTCTCCAGTATGATAGTACTTACTGAAGTTTTTCGTTTAGATAATTGAAAAAGAAAGGGGCGTATGTTTAAAATAATGTTATGAGAAAAATTTTATTTACATATTTTATTATCAATATCTTACTGGATATAATCATGTAGAAATAAATAAATTTTTCTTATAATTGTTAAAAATAAAATTAAACATAAAACATATTTATTGTAATATTATGTATTAGTATTATTGTAGTTCGAATAATATTTCTTCCAATTTTGAGAAATCCTAAACTTTAAATCTTATCATAATTACCTTCATTCATTCTGGATTTATATATGTACTTGTCATTGGTCAAGGAAATATATATTCCGTAGGTATGTCTGAACAGGGTTGCTATAGGATTTCATTAGTTTTGGCTAGAAAAGTGATGTTAGTTTGGCTAGGAAAGTGATGACAAAAAGTTCTGTGAAACTTTGTTGAAATTAATATATATAAAAAGAATTATTTATAACCAGGGCAACCAAAAATATGTTTTTAAAAATTGTTATAAAAATCCGAAAATATGCCCGTAAAATTAAAAAAATAATATGCTCTTAAAATATTATCTTTTCTGACTAAATTTTAAATTATCTACTATCCATGCTAAAAATAACCTAATTTTTATTAACAATTTCTAAAAACATTTTCTTTTTGTATTTAAAAACATTCAAGTTTAATCAGAAATTTACAAAATTTCTATCAATTTATAATATGAAAATTATTAAGGAATCAAACTTGAAAAACGTATGTGACAGTAAAAAGACAGTAATGGCAAATTATGTAAAAAATTCTATTGGGTGCAAAAATTGGCTCTTAAGTGTAATATATGCAAAATTATTCTTTAGTGTAATATAAGCAAAATTATGATCTTAGGTATAGAATAAAATTACTAAAATATACTCTCAAATAAGAATTTTCTATGTAAATGTGGCAAAATATTCCGTTAAATATGCAAAAATATGCTGTTATGATCAAAAGATGCTAAAAGTATGCAGTAACAAATCGATGCCAAAATTCTTATAATTGCCTGAAATGGATAACTAACAAACAGTTTGTATTTTTGGTTGCCAATTATAATATATTATAACAATTACTTTTTAATAATCTTATTAGAAACAAATAAAAAATGTTATAATGCTATATTAGAGTGTACCGAATCTACGCAATATATGCTTATGCCTCTCGATTTTCTGATCAGGCATTCTTCGAAGATAGCATACATTTCTACCTTAAAAATCGATGGGTGTTTGCTCATTCGTAAAGCCCATTGGAAATTGGGTCCAAACACACCGGCGCCAGTATCTCTGTCAGATTGTTTGGAACGGTCAGTGAACCAAACATGATCGGCAATCTCGTGGCACCAGGATTGTTTTATCCATACATTTCTATCTGGTATTAGGACTTTAAAATTCTAATTAAAGGATCATTTTCAAGTAATTCCAAGATCCGAATGTGCCCCACTAGGTCTCCAGTCTTTAAGTTGAAAATACCTGATATTCTAATAGCACTGCTACAAGCCTCCTCCATTACCGAAATATGAAATGTGCAGGATGGCTCCTAGGGCAAAAGTGGGGAAGGTCTTCATTGCGCCTGTGATAAACTTACAAGTGAGGCGATGTACATTGTACAGTATGGCTCTCGTAGTGGCTTTCTCTGTTTTAGGCCACCTGGCTAAAGCAGCCTGATTATTGTAATAAAAGACCAGTATATCATTTATGGTTTAACACCCTAAGTCTTATCAAGAAGACGTTGAAAGGCATACAGTGCCTTAACCGGTTTGTTTGTAACATTTTTGAATAACTCCGAAACTATTGAGCGGATAAAAAAATGATGTTAAGCTAACTTGAATATAATTATGGTCAGCATCTTCATTATACATTAAGGAGGTCATATTAGTCATGCCCATAATAAATAGAACTGATTCTTATTCAGCAAAAATCATCGTTTTTCACCTATGTTTTTGAAAAGAGGGTTTATTTTCAGGCTTTTTTGTATTACAAACAAATAAATAAATAAATTTTCATAAACGAAAAGATTGCACAGTGCTGAATTCGGTGAGCTATCTACTAGTTATCCTAACAGATACGTTTTCCAAAACAAATTATAACTGCTCTCCAAAATGTTTAGTTGATAAATATCCTGTTATCCCTATAATTAATTACTTCATCTGTTTCATCTGTAATTCCAGATGAAGTTTCCAATTTTCTCTCCTTACCATCTACGTTTTCGGCAGCACCGGCTGTATTAATCCAAATCATCCTGAACCTACTCCTAATGTAATTCCTTCCGCTGGGTAGCTGTTGAGTCACATTATCCATCATAGAATCCAAGTCCGCTTCAATGTCATCAATGGAAATTGCATCGGAACCTAGAGAACTCCGTACAATTTCAATTTCAATTGGTAAAACTGTCTTTGCGACAAGATTATATGTATTATAATACAACAGAAGATATAAAAAACTTTATTAAACCTAAATTCAATAATTCTGATAATGACCATACAAAAAAAAAAAAAAAAAAAGAGTATCATTCAAGTTAATTTTTCCTGTCGAGTTATTTGATCTAAATTTCAGGTCAAAAAACGATCTGGTACGTGAATTAATTTATGTAATGATGATGCTGCACGGCTTTCAGAAACCAAGAATCCAAAAAAAAAAAAAAATAAATAAAATAAAACTGTCTTAAAATGTTTAATATTGAACATTTAAATGTCCCGAGAAACTGCTTTTTTGCGATTCTGATGTAGGAAGACGACTCAAACGATGTGAATTCATGAACTGAACAAAGAAAAATACCACAAAAAAATTTTAAAAATTGGTCTTCAGTTCCCTACCAGGGACTCATGTGAGTCCATCGACTCTGTAAATGAGTTATCCAGATTCAGGCGAATTTTATGCAAGGATCCGAGTGCTCCTGGATATATTCAGCGCGCGGATAATTCATGGACGGAGTCTTGCTCTGAGTCTCTGAGTTTACTTATGGAAACTCATTTTCCAGGCTGTAGGACCTTAGAAGCAGATACACAGACAAGACGAATCTTTGGATTCTCAGAATTTATATCTGATAGGGAAATTAGTGAAGAAATAGGTGACATAGTCTCGGTGGATAAGGTCGCATGGGCGGTGAACACCTTTGAACCTTACAAGTAACCTGGTCCAGACGGTGTTTTTCCAGCCATGCTACAGAACATCAGCGACACGGCACTAACACTTCTTACGGAGCTTTTTAGTGTATGTCTTATTAGGAGATATATTCTAAGGAGGTGGAGAGAGGTTAAGGTAATTTTCATACCTAAGGCTGGCAAGGCGAGCCACTCGAAACCTAAAGATTTCAGACCTATCAGCCTATCGTCTTTTCTGTTGAAGACATTAGAGAGATTGATCGATCTTTATCTGAGGATGACAGTAAAAACCATATCATCAGTGGGGCTCAGCATGCTTATCTAATTAATGAGAGTGCGCTGCATGATGTGGTGAGTTACATTGAACGTGGGCTACAGTATAGGGAGTATACCTTGGCAGCGTTCCTTGATATAGAAAGAGCTTTCAATAATATTAAGATTGAGGCTGTTAGAGAATCACTAGAATCACTATGCGTTCAAAACTTCCTGATCGAATGGATTGTTTTGATGCTGAATAGCATAATAGTTAATTCGAACTTGGGAGATGCATGCATAAGGAAGCTAGTGACTAGAGGGTCTCCGCAAGAAGGAGTTCTCTCGCCCTTAATATGGTTCTTAGCCGTCAATGTCATTGACAATTTGACGCAAGAGGGCAGAAAATCGTTGTTTATGTTTATGACGTTGTTATACTGATCACAGGGAAATTTCTTTCCACGATCAGCGACGTCATGCAGTCTGAACTTAACGAACTGTCCACATGGGCTACTAGTAAGGGTTTAGGGGTTAACCCGGAGAAAACAGAGCTAGTTCTTTTCACCAGAAGGTACAACATTGAGCAGTTTAGGCTTCCGGTACTAGGGGGAATTTAACTTAGACTAGCAAAAGAAGCAAAATATGTTGGAGTGTTTCTTGATAGTAAACTATCTTGGAAGAGGAACACACAGGAAAGGGTTAAAAGAGGTCTCAACGCTTACTACACATGCAGGAACTACATAGGTAAGAATTTTGGCTCAAACCGATGGATTTTGGATTGGATTTACACCTCGGTAGTGAGACTAATTTTGACGTATGGATGTGTAGTCTGGTGGGAGGCAATGAGAATAGGAAGTCGCAGGAATCTTGTCTAAGGCCCAGAGATGTGCTTCGATTGGCATCACAGGTGCAATAAGAAGCACACCTCAGCGGCACTTGACGTCATTCTACATCTCCTACCCATTGAGGAGTTCGTGATGGGAATGGCTGCAAGGAGCCTGCCTAGACTTAGTGAACTGATGCTTATAGGATCAATCAGAATAGGACATTCCAAACTTCTAAACGAAGTCAACCTCCGTGGACATGCCCTGGCTCCCTCTGGATTCACGGATTGTATGTGCGGAGGTTGATTTCGGGGAAAATCATATACTGATTATCCCAAATAGGGACCAATGGTCAGGTAGGGAGAAACTATTCAGTGGTATTCTTAGAGCCACGGAATTGATAGCAGGGAACATTGAAGAGAATACAGAGGTAACTCTGTATGCAGATAGCCAGGCGGTGCTAAAGGCCCTGAAAGGACATTTTGTCAAGTCTAGGTTAATTGCCGACTGTAAGAAGGCTCTGAGGAGGTTGATGAGCAATTATCAAATTAGACTCTGCTGGGTACCGGGTCATTGTGAGATAACTGGCAATGAGGTAGCTGACGAATTAGGCTCTGCTTTGGATAGGGCTGTAAGTGGAAGTGGTACCAGCTCTTGGCTTTTATTTCAGGTTGATTAGAGAGTGGATTCGCGATAGAACCAATCATGCATGGGATCGCAGAACGGACTGCAGATTATCAAGGGTTCTATGGCCTAAACTTGATATAGCAGATACAAATCTACTTTTGGGCATGAAAAGGGGGAAACTGAAGGCTATGATAGGTATTTTGACAGGTCATTGTCTCATAGGTTCCTCCGGTCTTTGCAGGATGTGCGAAGATAATGAGGAGCTAGAGACGCTAGAGCATATTATATGTCACTGTCCATGTCTACAACTAAGTAGGCAGAAATGGCTAGGCAGTCGATTCGTTGACGAATTAGATAGTATATCAAGGATCGACCTGGATATATTGATAGGATTCGTCATGGGAATAGGCTGGCTAGGAGGGGATCGTTGGCTTAGAGCGAACGATATAGGGCGGAAGCATTTTTCCTTTCTAAGCCTTTTCTATTCCTTTCCTGGTCACTCTGACTTTACTATTATTTTTTCTATTTCTCTATAAATTCTACGAAGGGACTCACAATGGACCTCTAGGTCTCCGAGTGGATGCACAGATACTCATGAGTACTGTGCAACCCTTCTCTACCTATCTACCTACCTCCCTACCAGCGATTGAAAATCACGTGTTCATTACCCCTATCGAATTGAAATAATAAAATTGTGTGTAAATTAAACTTAATTTACAATATTTTGCAGAGAACCCAACAATTTAATAAAAAAAATGTTAGTAGAAATGAACCATTTGTAATCTGCAAAGTACCATATAAATTTTTTTACCAATTAAAAGCGTTATATATCCTCGTTTTCTAAAAAGAAATTCAAAATCTTCATAATACTAACATAAAAATAATGGTTAAATACAAAAAACAAAACATTTTCGAGTTTAAACAATTCAACTCTCTATTCAAAACAGAGAGGAGGAATAAAACTCTTGAGTAACAGTAATAATCCTTATCTGTTTTGGTGATTTTAGTAGATTTTTTTATTTTAGCGTTTTTTTTTTTTGCTATTTATTCCCTTTATACGATTTTTTTCATTTTGACAATTTTTTTTCACATTAGCGGTTTTTTTCGTTTTGTGATTTTTTTTCTTTTATCGTTTTGGGGATATTCTTTCCGTTTACACTGTTT
The DNA here is from genome assembly GCA_932274085.1 of Protocalliphora azurea. Classification (NCBI taxonomy): domain Eukaryota; kingdom Metazoa; phylum Arthropoda; class Insecta; order Diptera; family Calliphoridae; genus Protocalliphora; species Protocalliphora azurea. Next base: position 148,689,974 of record OW026521.1, on the reverse strand, counting down.
TTCGTACAGTATTTTTCCTGTTTTGACAATTTTTTTTATTTTTTCAATTTTTTGGTACCTCCAATAAAAATCAGAAAATAACTTTTATATTTCTTAGAAAAAAAAAATCATAAAACAACTATTATTTTTGCTCAAAAAATATAAAAGTGAAAAAAATAATCCTCTGAATTTTATTATAAAAATCATAACAGTTACGTACCCTGAAAGTAAATATCCAAATATATATATATATATAAAAAAAAACAATAAAATAAGCTGATCTTGATAATTCAAATATAATAATTAATTTTACATTGCTAAAATAAAAAATAAAAAAATGGTACCAAAACAAAATACCATTTAGAAAGCAACTCAAATTGTTTATTTTTTCTACTTTGTTTCTCATTATGCATAACATAGTGTCTATAATAGACAATTTTTATCAAGACAAAAGTTAAAATCAGGCGAACCTCAGTTGTTTTTGAGCAACTGTTTCCACCTTGAATAAATTCGCATTGATTTTGACGTTTGTCTTGATAAAAAATTGTCTGATATAGACTCAAACAAAAAATAAATAAAGCAAAGAAAAGCATTACAACATTTTTTCTATGTTGTTTTCCACTCCTCTCTTACAACTCTCTCAAAAGTGGAAAAAACAATTTAAAAGAGGAAAAAGTGGAACTTAAGTTGGGAGAGTTGTATGATAATCATGAGAAATAATAAATAGTTTAATAATATGAGTCGTTCTTTTCTTTCAGGCTTATATATGTATATGTATACATATATGTGAGTTTTGTATATACATTAGTAGCAACTTTTACCGTTTATAACTTCTAAAACAAATGTATATTCAGCACATCTATGAGAAAATATCTTTCTAACGGTATATTTTTTATTAATATATCCGATATATATTATGATAAGCTTAAAAGGGATTACAGGAAAAGTGCTTATTAATTATATTTTACTTTTCCAGTAAAATCCAGTAAACTGAGTATTTACTGAGTAAATTTAAGTTTTTACTCTAAAAAAAAACTTGTAAACAAAAAAGTACGCGAAGGAAAATTTGTAAAATTTATTAAAAGAACCACCACTGCTGTTTGCGCACAAATAAACATAAAACAACAACAAAAATCATCAGTTTTTATCGAAATTTATGTACTTTAATGAATAACAACTACACTTTTCCTTTTGTTATAAACATAGTTTTTGTTTTTATTGCATTTTTGATAAAATCTGAATGCTAAAATACTATTTATTTAATTTTCCTTTCATTGTGTACATTTGTTTACTTTTTGTTTTTTCTTTTTTTTTTTACTTAATGCAACCGTATGATCCTACTGGATTTTCAAGCAAAAATAAAACTAGTAAAATTTGTAAATACTCAGTTTATAAACTGTAATTTTTCTCTCTCAATTTTTTCTCTCTTTACTGGATTTTTGGTACGCGAACGCAAATCCAGTAAAAGTTTTCACTGGACAGTACAAATTTTTGGGTAAATGAAAGCTACTATAGATAACTCATTTTATATGTAAAAAGTTCTTATATAAGGAGGAAGAAGATTCGTTTACGGATTATGATTGGATGAAATCGAAGGGCATTGCGTTGGCCAGATCACTGCGGAATTTGGCTTTTGTTGACTATAAGTCGAGAGTTTTATGTAAACTTCGGAACAGAACCGAAGTTTATTCGACATGTAAATGTGTAAAGTACATATTGTGTTAATTTTGTTATAGTGTTTAGATAATTGCGTTATGTGGAGTGCCTAAGGGGGCTGGATATATCGATGGGGAGCATAGAGCAGTGGCGATTAATGGAAATTTTTATAATGCCCACATTGGGGTGTCCCAAAATTTTCTTTTTGTGACCTACATTTAAACGTACCTAAAATAAAAAAAAGAGGACAAAATTTATATATATTATCTTGGCCAAATTTCAACATCCTACGGACTACCCTAGCCAACATATTTAAAGTTATCTCAATAAACATAGCCTTTAATAAAATTAATACGATCATAACTAGCATAATAACGATCATGATGAAAAAACTTTAGTTTTTATATAGATTTAGACATACATGTATGTATGTATGTATGTAGTTGCTATAGAGACAGTAAAATCTTTATTAGTTAGTTGATGTTGTTGTTTCTTTGTGGGATTTGGGGTATTGTTTGTTGTGGCCACGATTATCAAAGCATAAAACACAGAACACACAGCATTCAGTTAGAAAAAAAAATTGTTACTGATTTGTATAAGAGTATGTATGTATACATAAGTACACATATACTTTTTATGCATATGTGTGTTAGTGGAGTTACTTGGATTTTTAACTAACTTTAATCAAGCTGACTGATGTGGCTCTACTCGTACTATAAATTGTTTACTAGCAATATTGTTTTATGTATGAGTATTTTCTTAGCTTACTGACGAATACGTTTTTAGTGTAATGTTGGCTACGAAGAAAACAAGAACGTGGAATAAAAGCAGAAAAAAGTCGAATTTTTAGTATATAGATCAAGTTTAATATTTCACAATTCATTAAAAAGAAAAAAAAAAAAAAAAAGAGCTGCAAATAATTTAGATTTCTCAAGAAAAATTTTAAAATTAACAATAAGTTTTAAACACGTAATGTAGTATATTTTACTAAAACATCAAAAAGTGATTTTAAAATGTGATAAATTTTAAATTATAAAAAAATGTTTTTAAGAAAGAGAAAATAAAAATGTTAATAAGTAATAACAAATATAAAATTACTGCATAGCATGATCAAATTAGAAAGTTTGTTTAGTTTGGTAAATTTTACGCTTCACAGAGACTAAATAAAAAAATAAAGATAATAATAACATTAAACATTAACAAACCCAACGAATAACAAAGCAAGAAACAATAACTAATAAAATAAATTAAAAAAATAATCCTTACATATTAAAGTATGACGAAACTCCTCTATTTAAATTAAAATAATAACGCCATGTCCGATTCTGAACCTGTTAGTTTAGAATTCATTGAGGATCCTTATTTACCTAAACTAGACGATTCGACACCTTCTTTGGATTCATGTGCTCTTGATTGGAACGATGAAACTGATTTATATTTACGTAATTTAACACTTGATCAAATTTTCTATGATACCGATTCAGACTATAGCAATCAATTAGAATTGCAAGCTGTTGAAACCGAATTTATTATTTCACAATTGGCAAATCAATCTCCCTCAATGTCCATAGCAAAACGTTTTCGTTTGAAATTTTTTGCCAAACGCACTATGCATGACGTTAAGGTGACTTTTGTTGATTTCTCGAAACCTTATATTGCCAAAATATCGAGTAGCGAAAATTATAAGAAATTTCTAAACATTGGATCTCCTACCGTTCAAACAACCACAACAAGGGTCACCACTAAAACAATAACCAAAGGTAATGAATGTAGATAATGGAAAGTGTTCTAAATAATATTTAGTGTTATATTTTAGTTAATACTATTTGGTATAGGAAGTAGTTATGAGAGTTTCTGCAAAACTTCACATATAAAAGTAAAATTTCAATTTATATATTTAGAAATAATAATTTCAATTCATTTTGTACTCTTTATAATACCATTTTCAGTTACTTAAAATTAATTTGTAATAAAATTATTTAAATATAAAATATTACGAAATAATACGAAAGTGATTCGAAGTCGTATTTCTTAAAAGAAAAATTTTATTGCCGCAATAATAATTTTTGTATTGTGGAAGTTTCCCCATCGGGAAAGATTGTGCGTCACAGGCGATACATCTAAGCATTAAGAACTTAATACGCCTGGAAGAAATAATAATCATTTATATGAATTGTCAGATAATGTTCTGTAAGATGTAATATATAGAAAAATTATTACTAAATAAATCTTGAACTAATGTAATAAAGAAAACTTTTACATCTTGTAAAGCATGCATGCACATAAATCTTAACATCATAAAGCACTAAAACTAAAACGCTCACATAAAATATCCATTTTGTTACTAAAAGACAAACAAATTTCTTCAATATTTTTTTTTATTTTTGAACAATTTTTCGACAACTAAAAAATTTGTGACTGATGATCTCCAGATGATCTCAATGGGATATCATCAATTTATTGCAAAGATTATAACCACCTTACTGAAAAAAGGGCGATATTTTGAGTATAAAAATAATAAAAAAAAATATACAATACAATATACATACAATATAAGAAAAATATTGCTTTGATGATCTTCGTACAAATAATAAAAATACCTAAATTTCTTCTAGGAAGATATCTTCCAAATGTTTGTATAATATTTTAATCAAATTTCAAAGTCTTCAATTACCCAACAAACCAAATGGTATTATAATGATATCATAACGATAAAAAGGCCAGAGAATTCTAAATTTGCTTTCTATAATTTAAATCAAATTCCAAAGTCTTGAAATACCAAACGAAACAAATGGTATCGTAATGATATCATTTCAACAATAAAGGATCTCTGGCTCCTTTTCTAAAAGGTACACTCGAAAATGATATAATTTTTTAAAATAATGATATTAGTAATGATATTGAAAAATTAAAGCAGCGCGATAATTTATATCGATATTTGAAGAAAATATGACATAAAGTTTTGAAGTATATTTCCGTTTTGTTTAGATAGTTAATCATGAATTTTCTTAGTTATGATATAATTAACAAGTCGCATTAATGATATTATAAATAATATTATATTATTATTGGTTTGTTGTGTAATTTGAAATTAATTTTATTTCTTTAGTTTGAACACTATTACTCCTTATTTTATTTCCTATTTTAAAAATGCAATAAAAACAGTTTTGAAAAAAAAAAAATAATAATAAAAATTAATAATATTGTTTCAATACTGCAATTATTTAGTACGTTTAAATACTCTACAGTCGGAGACATATATATATATATATATATATATATATATATATATATATATATATAAGGAATCGACTGCCTAACCATTTCTGCCTACTTTGTTGTAGACATGGACAGTGACATATGATATGTTCCACCGTCTCTAGCTCCTCATTATCTTCGCACATTCTGCAAAGACCGGAGGAACCTCTATCCCAATACCCTATCATTCCCCCTATGGGACAATGACTTGTCAGAATACCTATCATAATCTTCAGGTTTTCCCTTTTCATGTCCAAAAGTAGATTTGTATCTGCTCTATCAAGTTTGGGCCATAGGACCCTTGATAATCTGCAGTCCGTTCTACAATTCCATGCATGATTGGTTCTATCCCGAATCCACTCCCTAATTAACCTGAAGTAAAAGCCTAGAGGTGGTCTCACACCGCTTTCACTTGCAGTCCTATCCAAAGCTGAGCCGTTCCTAGCTAATTCGTCAGCTACCTCATTGCCATTTATCTCGCAATGACCCGGTACCCAGCAGAGTCTGATATGATAATCTCTCATCAATAGTTTCTCCCTATCTGACCATTGGTTTCTACTCGGAATAATCAGTATAGGATTTTCTCCGAAATCGACCTCCGTGCACATATAGTCCGTGGATCCAGAGGGAACCAGGGCATGTCCACCGAGATTAACCTCGTTTAAAAGTTTGGAATGTCCTATTCTGATTGATCCTGTAAGTCCTAGTTCACTAAGTCTAAGCAGGCTCCTTGCAGCCATTCCCATCACGAACTCCTCAATGGGTAGGAGATGCAGAATGACGTCAAGTGCCGCCTGAGGTGTGCTTCTTACGACACCTGTTATGCCAATCGAAGCACATCTCTGGGCTTTAGACAGAAGATTCCTACGACTTCCTATTCTCATTGCCTCCCACCAGACCAGACATCCATACGTCAGAATTGGCCTCACCACCGAGGTGTAAATCCAATTTACTACCATCGGTTTGAGTCCCCAACTCTTACCTATGGAGTTCCTGCATGTGTAGTAGGCGCTGAGACCTCTCTTAAGCCTCTCCTGAGTGTTCCTCTTCCAAGATAATTTACTAAAATTAGGAATTAAAAGAAAAACTAGCTTTAAAGCTTTGTTAGTTTGTAATGAAAATGAAAAATACTTTCAAATATTTAAATGCATGATTCAGTACAAAAAGCGAGTTGTTTAAAAATAAATTTTGTATGCAAACTACTCAAAAAAGTTTAAATTTTCATACAAGTTTTATTTTTAAATAAATTATTCGAAACCGGTCGGTTTTTTTTTTTTTTTTTTTTTTTTTTTTTTTTTGAATACACTAGTTATTATTAAAATATTCAATTAACTTCACTCGATGGCAGTCTTTACAAGAAATGATCTATCAAAGAGAGAAGTATAAATTCTTGGTATACGTATTTGAACATTTCTTGACGAACGAATAAAATGAATGCGTTGTACTAAAAATGAAGGGGTGGGCATTTTAATAATTTTGTTAAGAAACTTCCTGGTTAGGAAATTGGAAAAGGAACAGCCGAGAAATTGAGGTACTTACTCAGACGATTGAGTTTAAAAACGAATTTTACGATTTTGTTCATTAAAAGATCAATTCTCATTAAGAAAGATGTGCATAAAAAAAAAACATTAATAAAGTGTGAGCCACTCTACATCTTATGTGATAAGACAAATACATATTTAAATTAATGTTGGTACAAATTTTATTAATATGAGATGTGAACAAAGTATGTCATTAAGCACCTAAAACTTTCATTCTATCCACATACTCAATACGTTCCCCATTTATGTGAACTAACACATTGTCATGAAGCGAACTACCAAATTTTATAATCTTAGTCTTAGATAAATTATTAGAAAGACGATTAATTTCCATTCACATTCTCACTGTACGTATTTCATTTATTAATGTTTGCAGTGCATCTGATGAATGTTCCCAAAAAAAACAAGAGCTGTATATCATTATAAATCTTATAAGAGTTCAAGGAGGTCAAGCAGAATATACAAAAATGTAATGGGCCAAGAACCAAATCTTGAGCAACTCCGAAGTTATATGACTTTGATGGTAACAGGCACCTTTAAAAAATATAAACCGCTCACGTTCGTTTAAATAAAAGTAAATTAAACGGCAAGAATTCCGATCAAAGTTGAACTCAGCGCTAAGTTTTTTAACCACTCTAACATGACCTAAACGATCAAATGCCTTCGATAGGTCTAGTGAAACCAAAATAGAAGCAATGTTTAGATTAATCTTGTCCCTAATTGCTTCAGTTATACCTAACAGTACTGCGGTAATGAATTTTGGAAAAATATATTGATTAATTTCCAACACGTTTCCGCGAAAATAATTATTAACTTGATTTTATTTTTTAGTCAATTTTAAGTATTCTTTAAATATTTTTTTACTATGACCTAACACATTAAAAACGGACAGAGTTCTGGACAGTTTAGTGCTCATTTGGTATATAGCAGCACCATTTGTTTGATTGATACCACTTAGTTAATTATTTGTTGTAATAATGAGAAGAGAAATTAGGTTAGAAAAATTAGAATTCATTGTATTTTCTAATGATAGGAAAGAATCTTTTCTGACGGCACGCGTTTGCTTACATTTCTCTGTTAAAAGTTTCATTTGTTATGAATGTAGTGATGATATAAGTTTGTCATTCTATAAAAAATTTTTAAAATACACCTCCAGGACCCAAAAAATAAAAATATTCGTAATTCTCACGACTAAAAATAACTTTTGAAAAATGTCAGTCTATATGTTGAAATAGTTTTTTTTCAGCCCACAGTGCAATTATTGCATTTCTCTTAGTACGCATGCGTAGCATATAGTTTTTAAAATCTTAGTATTGCAATTCAGAGAAATCCGTTTAAGAGTGAGGAAATTATAATCGATTTTCCAGAGTAGCCTCAAAAATTTTTTTACCAAAAATTTTTTGCTCAAATTGAATAATATTTTCCATTTCCTATGCAATAATATATAATTATTATTTTACTGAAATGTTGTAAGCATACGTAGTCAAAAGGAATTGTTCTAGACTACAATCCGCGAAGCCAGAGTTCGAAATAGGAAAATTTGGAAAATTTACATTTGACGAGTAATTCCTAGCATGCTGAAGTGTTATTTTTTTCTGAAAATGTATTAAATGTAGGCAATAATAAATATAGGCAATAAGTTAACTTGTAGTTGCGGCACATAACGTGGGGTTGTGACTCAAAATCTGTGGGTCGTGAGTTCGATTCCTGGCTAGGTTTTCGAAAAATTTGCTTGACTTTAGCAAAATAAAAATAAAAAAGTTTTAAACATCTAATAGAAACAGTTGAAATTCATTTTGTATGTAAACTGAAAAACCTTTTTCAAAATCGTTCAAATAAAATTCTTTATTCGAATCAGTTTATAATCAAGTTATCAGCCTTATAATCAAGTTTAAAATTTATTACTCTCTAATAAAAAAAAATTTTATACAAAATAAATTGAAGTTGAATAAACTCAAAACCCATCAAACTCTAATAAATTTAAAATTTATTTACCAATAAGACCTTTAGACTTTAAAGCTATAGGCTAATCAATGACTTGAATTTGATTATTTAAAAAATATATTTTGTTCATTTTTTTGACTCAAATATTTTGAACAAATAGAGTTGTTGTATATTGAATTTTGTTCAATTTCATTTTAATTAATGTCTAGTGTTGTAAAGCGTAATTCAGCAAAATATTAAAAAAAAAAAATTGCATAAAACACAGTTAATGTGAGCGTTATAATTTTAAATGCATATTTTCTTTGCAATAAGTTATTTATTTTTTCAAGTTATTAATAAAGTTATTTAATAAAGTATCATTCATATTGTTCGCCGGGTCTGTCTAAATTTTGTCATAAATTTACAATAGTTGTGTGAATAAGGTTGATGTCATTTATTTTTTGTGAAGGATGTAAAAGATTCTGCTCAGCCAAATATAGCACTCTTACTTTTTTATAATTTTAACATTATATCTCTTGATGATCTATAGTTTCACATTAACACTAATACATATTTTTAATTATTACATAATTTATGCATTCATATGATGTTATTTTAGTATGTAAGTATATAACTATTATTTTATTTATGTAACTAAATATCCTTCTACTAATTTCTAAGTTCTAGAAAAATATTTATTATATAATTTTTATTTATTCTAGACAATACTGGAAATACTTCACCCGCTGCATCTGTAGCATCAGCTGATATTGCCGCTGAATTTGCTGCTTTAACTGTTGAAGAACAGGAAAGGCAAAGAGCTGAATGGAGCCAAGTAAATAAAAATTGTAGTTGTTAAAAAAGAAAACACTAAAATAAATGATTCTTGTTCTTTTAGGAACTTGCTCGTGTAGAAGAAGAAATCAATACATTACGCACTGTATTGGCCTCTAAAACACGTCATGCTTCTGATTTAAAACGTAAATTGGGAATTACAGTATGGAAAGAAATAACCGATGACATGAATCAAGGCCTTAAAAATGTTAAAGAAAGTTCTGTGTAAGTTTATTAAAAAGATAAACATGATTGTTTAAATGTTTTTTATTATTTAATTTGCTTTTATGTTTTATTATTTATTTTTATTATATTATTATTTTTTTTAAGTTTTCAAACTGTTGAACAAAGTGTTGGTAATTTTACAAAGGCCGTACATGATGCACCCATGTAAGTAATTGTGTTAAAATGGATTGATAAGAAAAGAATAAAACAAAAAATAACATTTTATTAACTTAATTAGGCTACTAATTTTAACACAATAACTTGTAACACCAACAAAATCAACATTACCATTTTTTTACACATTCCAATTCTCTCTCCGGTATATTTAATTTCCTTAACCTCTGTTGAATCTTTATTTTACATCATATTTATTAAGAATAAAATTTTTATTTTCAGTTTTCAACGTACAGAATCAGTGTTAAAATCAACCGGCGAAAAGACTGCTTCTGTTTTTAGCAGTATTACTGGTGGTATTTCTTCGAAATTTTCTCAAATGAAAAATTCGGAATCAATGAGATCCATAGAGGAAAAAGTTGGCTCAGCCTATGAGAACGTCAAAGTAAGCTATGAACACAACAATTTTATGTGCCAATCTCATGCGGTAACTACAACTTTATGTTTAAAAAAATTTATATCTTCTATCTATAAAATCCAAAAAAAACGAAATCTTAAAAAAAACAAACCAACAACAAATACGTAACAACACGCACTTAAACATGAAAACACTATTGTTAACTTTAAATTTTAAATTCATTTTTAATTATTAATATTATTTAGAAAATAACCCACCATCTATCGGAAAATCATATTTTCAGAATTTAAGATTAATAGCAAGATAATTCTGAGATATTGAAGCTTTATCTGGTAGTTTCGTCAGCATCCAGGCTTGTATATTCTGCTATGCCGAATCTTACACACCCTCCACCAATCACAGTATTTTCAACATTTTTTATTTAGAATTGTTTCTAAATAACGCATTACTAATTTACTTATTATTTTTTAACGTTCACACTAGTGTGTGATACAAACTTGGATCTAATGAAGATTTTGTCTTGTTATAGCCTACACCACCTTACGTAACGCACCTCCCGGAATACGATTATAAATGTCTTAAATATAGCAATATTTTAATGAGATTTGGCACAAATAATTTTGTGTAAGTGTAAATCCATGTGTCAAATTTCATGATCGGCCCATAATTGACTATAGCTCCTATATAAACCTCTCTTCCGAAAATCACTTTAACATGCATAAATACCATATAAACGTTAGTATCAAGTTCATATTTAACAAAAATAAGTTTTATATAAGTAGAAGCAGCAATACTAAATCTTATGAGGATCGGTCCATAAGGACGAAAATCTGTGATGCCATATATCTCTCACAAAAAATGGTTTATTTTAGTAAACAAATTAAATTAATTTTAAGTATATTTATATGAAAAACATTTTTTATTAAAAAACGTAAAAACGAAACGAAAATCTGTGATCACTCATATTTCATTCTAAAAATCGATTTTAAAGCTAAACCAGCAGAGATTGAGCTAAAAGAACAAGAATCTGTACTCACTCATATTTCATTCTAAAAATCGAATTTTATATAAAAAAGATAAAAATAGATAGAGCCAAAAGAACAATAAATTTTGATCACTCATATTTCATTCTAAAAATCGAATTTTATATGTAAAACATAAAAATCGATTTTAAAGCTAAATCAGCTGAAATAAAACCAAAGAAACGAAAATCAGTAATCTCTTATATTTCATATTTCATTTTAAAAATCGAGTTTTATATGAAAAACGTTAAAATGGATTTTGAAACTAAACCAGCAGAGATAGAGTCATAAGGGCAAAAATCTGTGATCACTCATATTTCATTATAAAAATGAAAAAATGAAAAATCGATTTTAAAGCTAAATCTGAAGAGATAGAACCAAAAGAACGAAAATCTGTGATCACTCATATTTTATTCTATGAAAAACATAAAAATCGACTTTAAAAAAAAAAAACTAACAGATATGGAGCCAAAAAGACGAAAATCTGTGATTATTCATATTTCATTCTAAAAATCTAATTTTATATGAAAAACAAAAAAATCGATTTTAAAGCTAAACCAGCAGAAATAGAGCCAAAAATCTGAGATCACTCATATTTCATTTTAAAAATCGAATTTTATATGGAAAACATAAAAATAGATTTTAAAGCTAAGCAGAGATAGAGCCAAAAATCTGTGATCATTCATATCTCATTCTGTAAGTCGATTTTTGTAAGAAAAATAATGATTACTCATATTTCGTTCTAAAAATCGATTTTTATATGTGAAAAATAAGATTTGCATTCATATAACAATAATTCTTAGTTGTTATAATTTATATATATATATATATATATATTATAAATTTCCGAGACCAAAGGTAATCGGCTTTGAATTGGAAAAGTGAAAGATGTTGATTTTTTAATGGTGTCTATTCTTGAAAACGCGTCGAAGAAGTGAAAATTTCCATTAAAACAAAAACAAAATTTAAAAAAATACCGTACATTTCCGTAATGGAATTTACCGTTTTTAAGAGAGAGAGAAACGCGTTAAAGTTCTCACGTTTATTAGATTTTAAAAATATATGGTAAACAAAAACAATTTTTTAAGCTTTGTTTTTGTTTTAATGGAAAATTTCACTTTTTCGACGCGTGTTCAAGAATAGACACCAATATCTTTGGCCGAAAAAGTGTCTGTATTATTTTTCTTGTAAATACAAAGTTTATAAAGAAACACAATATTTTTGTATTTTTATGAAAGCTATACTTTAGGAGAAAATTATTAAGTAGAAAAAATCTTCCTATCGAGAATGCTTTGTTTATATCCTTCCAAATTTTATCCATTTTACATAAAAATCTTAAATCCATCGTTAATTCTTCAAAATTTGAAAGTTGCGATTGGCAAAAACAAGGTATTTTAGGAAACCGTAATGTATTATAAATCTATTTTTATAGATTTTTCTTATAGATGCGAACTTCAAAAACATATATAATAAATATCTCTAATTTTGGGATTTCTGATTCTTTATTTAGGAATTGTTTATTCTAAGTTTCTTTTACACTGTTTTAATTATTCACAGCAAATTTCATTAATGTGGAGTAAAAAGAAATTAAATCAGTTAAAAAACTAATATTCAATAAGCGTTTAATAACAATTTATATCACAGGCGTCGGACTTTGAGACATAGCCCTGCACCTGAAAGGTCTATAAGATCCGCTTTCAAAATTTGCATTCATATGCTCCTCCGCTATACTTGTGCGAAATTTTATATAAATTGAATCAACTACATAGAAATTACTTATTTATTTCTAAAAAAATTACTAAATTTTCGCTCATTTCCACTAAATTCTATAGAAATATATGGATGGAAGAGAGTTTTTCACCCATCTACTAAAAAGTGTCTATTTTTGACATTCTTGGATGTTCAAAAGTAGAAAATATTCAAATTTGCAATAACAAAACCCATTAGTTTGATGTAAAAAACTTGAATTGGGCGGCTGTTTACATTCCAGAGCAAAGAAAATTTAACAAGCACGACATAATTTCGCTTAGTAAATTCTTTTAAAGTGATCAAAAGAGTAATCAAAATTATTTTTTCTTGGATTTCAAATGAACAAAACTGTTAGTTATTTATCCGTTTCAGACAATTTTAAGAATTTTGGCATCGATTTGTTATAGCATAATTTTTCATATTTTAGTCATAACAGCATAATTTGTGTTTGGAATATATTTTGTCACATTTTTATAGAAAATTCCTAATTTAAAGTATATTGTAGCAATTTAAATAACATATTTTTACATAATTTTGCATATATTACACTAAAGAGTATAGTTTTGCATATTTTACACTTAAGAGAAAAATTTTACATATTGGGCACCCAATAGAATTTTTTCATAATTTGCTATTAGTGAAAATTTCTTTTTGATAGAAATTTTCTTATTTCCTAATACAATATATTAGCTTTAAATACAAAAATAAATTATTGTTTAGCAAAAACAATTATATTTAGCATGAATAATGCATATTTTCCGATTTTAAGAACATTTTTTATGCGCATAAACACTTTTTTAGAGCTTATTTTTGGTTGCCCTGGTGATCAATGTTGTTGTTTATAGTATTGATTAAAAAATGTATTAAAATAAAAAAATTAAAATTTTAAATTAATGATTTTTTGTTTTTAAATTAAATTAATTTAAAATTATAATTAAAAATATGAACTGGAAATATCCCAATTTCATTTAATAAATTTGTATTATACAAAAGCGATTATATTTCGATTATACTATTTCGACACTCCAAAAAAGGGCTAAAAAGTGTCATCTAAAAAGTATTAGAACTGAGGCACGTTTTTTCCCAAACGACGACGAATCTCTGATAAGAAAATGATATCATATTCGACAGTTATTAACTACAAGAGGTTGCGCTTTAGTTCAAATTTCGATAGAAAATGTTGGCAGGGGCTTAAGTAAAGCGACGTCTACTTTTATGGTCAAATTATAAAATTGTCCTTTTTTTTTGTCTATAACTGTTTACAATGTTATATATATATATATATATATATATATATATATATATATATATATATATATATATATATATATATATATATATATATATATATATATATATATATATATATATATATATTACACTAGTGGTGGTAGAGGATATAAAAAATGAAATATAAATTAAAATCCGGAGCATACCTTAACTTATAGGTTCCCATACCTGAACAAGCACTCTACAAAAATTTTAAAATGGTACTTTTTTTTGTAAAAATTTAAATATTGTATCTTTTTGAAAATTTGTAAATTAAAAAAATAGTACTATTTATGTTTTTAACTTAAATTTTTAATCATTTTTAAATATTGGTCGTTTTTGAAATTTGGTACATTTAATGAAAATTGGAAAAAGGTACTTTTTATAAAATTAAAAATTCAATTTTTAAAAGCGTATCTTGCCCTTATTTGAAAATCAGTACTATTTTGAAAAAATGTACTTTTCGGTAATTGATGCGATTGTTGAAAATTTGAACCTTTAAATCTTCATTGAAAATTTGTACTTTGGTAATTTTTATCTTTTGAAAACAGGTACTTTAAAAACCGTACTTTCTTTGGAAAATGCTTTCATTTATTTTTTACGACTCTTCGAAAAAATGCTATTATTTTTTTTTTTTTACTTTTTTGAAAATTGTTGCTTTTTTTAATTGTCTTGTTTTTTTTTTATATTTAGATTTTTTTATTGGTACTTTTTCGAATTATTATTTTTTTGTTTATTATTTATTTATTTATATTTTATTTTTTGAAAATTGGTATTTTTTAATGAAAATCTTTTTTAATAATGGTACTTTTAGGCATAGAAATATAGAGAAAAGAATGATACAAATATCGATTAAAAATACGTTTTTTTTATAACCCAGGCATTTATGGACCTTTTTGATAATAGAAAAATTCTGAGGAACTTCACCTTTATGTTGATATTTAACCCTTGTCTCTTAAGTAACGGAGGTCTTCGGAAAGTTTTTAAGACGGACATATATCATTTCGGCTCAACAGGGTACAAATAGGAATATTCTGTTGAACTGAAATAACAATTCCCCACAACATAAATTTGTGGTCTGATTCAGTACAACAAAAAAATTGTTTAGAATAAAAATTTGTATGAAAAATACTCAAAAAATATTTGAAGAAATGAGTAATATTCATACAAATTTTAATTTCAAACAATTTGATTGTCGTATTGAATCAGGCCATTAAACTTTACAAACATATAAATTTACGATTGCCACCTTTGGTAAAGGATTTAAAATAAACACTTGAAGTGCTTCAAAGACACTTAAGTTTCATTCTCCGTTCTGATGGAGGGTTATATAAAAAAGCATGTTCTACATATTATGTTCTATATGTTCTATTATGTTCTATATAGTTATAATTATCCCTTTACATCAATTAAAAATAAAATTAATTATTAAATTTCTCTCACTTTATTACAGACAAAAGTATCTACATCACGTTCTGGCTCTGTTAGTAGTTTTCCAGATGAACTTCATGAAAATAATTCCTCTGCCTTAAATACACCTTAAAACAACAATCACAACACCGCTAATAAAACATGAACAACAGCAGAAAGAAATGTTTTGTAAAAACTACATAGGTTAAAAAGAAAATTTCAAAAATTCTATTCAACTTTAACAAATAAAGGAACTTAATTAATTTAACACGCACGCAGGCGCGCTAAGCAAAAAAAAAAAAAAGAAATGTTACTGATAATATCACAATAATAATAGGTCGATTATGTATGACAACCGAACTGAAGGTGTGTTGCCAGATTCCGAAATTATAGTGTTAATAATTTGTGGAATTAGTAGATAAAGTACTAATTCCATATATTTAAAAGCATTCAAAAGCAAGGAAATTCTATGTAACACGAACATTAATCCAAGAGGTATCCAAAAGCGATTTCAGATTCAGTATCACAAGGATCCATTACGATGATTTATTTCATGAGTTCTGAAAAGTGTCACATAGTATGAGCTGTTTAAACCTGGTGAAATTATCAACGAAGATCTATAACAAACACAATTGGTCTTTTTAAAGAGAGCGTCAAACGAAATTCACTTTCAATATTGTTTTCTTTTTACATTTGATTTATTACATTTATTTCAGTTGTTTTCGATAACTTTTTGGCAAATGAAATGTAGGCGTTATTCATGATACAAATTTACTTGTAGGTTGCGTTGCCAGTAGCCAACACAACTAAAGTTCGGTTGCCAGTAGGCAACACAACTAAAGTTCGGTTGCTATACATAATCGATCTATAAGATGGAAACAAACAAAACCTTTATTGCAAACAATAAAAAAACCCTGCATTAATCATTTACTATTTATAAATTACTATAAATAATATATTAAAGCATCTTTTATTACATTATATTTAATACTATTTTTATTATATTTATATATTACACACTTATTCAACGAGAGTTTCTTAAAACATAAACAACTATTTGGCATTATATTATCAATTATCATTATTATACATATTGATTAAATTCTTTATATGTTCCATTAGTTTGTTTAATTGATCTTTTTCATAATTTTTTTCTACTTCATTTAAAAATTGTTTATTTAAAAGAATATAATGATTGCTTAATGTATGTATATTTTTAATAAAAATCTGGTTTGTTCTTTGTTATTGATCTGTTTGGTTACGCTCTATTTTTTAACTATACATATTTACCTTCGTTTCTGAAAAAAAGAAGCAAGAATATATTAAAAAAAGCAGTAAATATAGAATTACAAAAAAAAAACATGAAATTCATTCCATTCGTTTATGTTTGTGATAAAAAAAAATATATACCTACTTATATTTTTTCTTAATTGTTATAAAGTTTTGAACAAAAAAAGTTAAAAATATTTTTTAAATCACTTCGAATGCGCCCTTTTTTGAAATTGCCTTTAAAAAATACACAATAAAATTATTAAGCATGCTAATTTAAATTAATGATGAAATGTATGTCTACTTCTATTACCAACAAAAATAAAATTTATTTATATGTAAATTTGTATGATGTTAAGATTTTATTTGGGTCTTGGAAAAGTTTTCCTTCTGAAAAATGGTTTTTAAAAATGTTGTCTTTTTCCTTAAATGGATATTTTTGATTTTTAAATGAAAATATCTTCGTCTAAAATGCAAAAGGCCGTAACCATTCAAATATGGTGTGCCTATGGGTGTTGAATAGTTTGTGGTTCCCTATAGCCGTTGGTTATTTTTAGTAGCTGTTAGGGTTCCAGGTGATTTGCAAGGCGTTCAAAGGAACTCCCGAATTGGTTGAGTCTTTTAATTAAAAACTTAGACAAGTTGTTGCCGGATTAGTTTGATAATTTCAAATCTATCTTTTTTTTAATTTGGCAGTGCTTATATACTATAAATGAGATTTGTACTTAGCCGTTCTCAGTCAATCTATTTATTGACATGAAGATATCAATAGTTTACAATAATTCACTCCTTCTATAGTTATTCTTATCAATCAGAATGCTTGAGATTGAAATGCACTCATTTACATTTTTCACTCAATATAGTGTCATTCACCTACATTCTGATTGTCGTAATTTTTTTATGCCGTTAATTGATCTAAAATACCCTACTCTGTTTAAGTTGATATATGTAAATATCAGAGTGGTCAATGGGTATTCGGTGGCAACTTATGAGGTACACTACACAAAATTTGAATGTAGGTTTTTTTATTGAATTATGATGTGCTGATGCAAAATATATCTACACAAAAAAATTCCGTAAAATCAACTTCATAAACGAAACATCCGTAAAATTTGAGAAAAATTGGGGTTTGAAAGGCGTTTTAGGTTTAGCTATTTTTGTGAAGTGAACGATTAATTTTACTTAATTGTTTAGTTATGAAAGTAAAAATTAAAAATTGGGATTATGGCCCTTTACATTCTAATGTTTTTTGCTTCTGTTGGAAAAAAATTCTAGTGTGATTACGCCTTTTGCGTTTTAGGTGACGATATGTAGTTTTTTTAATCTGATTTTTTTTAATATTAACATCGTCATCTAATGGTACATTGTATTAAAATACTTCAACCACAAATGTTTACACCAAGGACCTGATTTTAATACTAAAAAACGAACTTTTTAAATTTATTTCATTTTAAAAACAAACTTTTATGTTTAAAAAAATAATAAAAATCTATTATGACTTTTATGGCGATTAATTGAAATTTGAAAATTAAGATTTTATAATAATGTTTGGTGTCTGGTGAAACTAGATAAAATTTTACAATTTTTAAAATCAATCATCTGTGTTGTTTAGTTTATCGGTAGTGAGTTGTCAAAATATTGGTGTTTTCGTGTACAGTGGAAAAACTAGAAATTTTGTTGAAATCGACTGCCTATATTTTCATTTAAGCCTTCTAAAATTGAAACTTCTTATAATGGAATCGTCGAACTTAGGTATTTTGTTATCCAAAAAGTAGGTCCTTATTTATGAATATTGTATGTAAATTTCTATAAATATTTTTTTTAAGATCCAAATTTATTTATTTCTTCATTCCATAATAAAAAAGCCCATAGGGCCAAACAAACTTATTACATTGTAATGATAATAATATATAAATCTACAATATAAAAAACATCAAAGGCAAATCCATATAAATATTATAATTCCTATTGGCTCGCCAGCCGCAACAATGTAATGGTAACATTAAATAATAACAGTCCTCAAAAGCAACAAAGAAAAATTAATTTTGTCTTTGTTGCTTTATTGGCTCCACAAATGATCTAATAATTTGTAATGAAAAATATTCAATGAAAAGGAAGAATTAAGTAAATTATTTGGCAATTGATTAAAAATTCGAGCAACACGAACCGGAAATGCTTTTTCAAAATTTGAGATATTTTCCATATTTGATAGACCTGATCTTTTATATTGCGGTATTGGGCTTACATATGTATATTAAAAAGTCTACATTCTTAGCTTGTATTTGAAAAAATAAAAACATTTCACATTTGCAAAAATTCTAGGCTTTTGAAGACAATTATTTAGCAAAAACATATAACTGAAATTCTTTATAGAATTACTCTCTTTGGGTATTAAATATATATTTTGCAAAATACCAGTGATTTGTGGCGAAATTGTACTTAAATTCTTAAAATTGTTTTATGATTGAAATCTTAAGTATTCTTTTTCCATCCCTTAAGTTTTTCCTAAGTATCAAAATTGTTTGACATCTTTAAAAAATATTTATTGAAAATAAACAAAAGTAAATAAAAATACAAAATCTAATAAAATTATTTTAAAAGGATTTCAAAATACGCTCTTAATTTATATTTTCTTTGTGATTATATATTTTGCATTAACACCTCTTTAACTTTACAGCCCATAAGTTAAAGATTTGTTTACACCTTTCAAATTATTCCAAATTTTTTTTAAATTGTTGATTTTTTATTTATTTTTGGTGCCACATTTGGGTGGCATCAAAAAATGTTTCAGCCAAAAATGTAAGTTTGATATTTGTAATGATTTTTGCCATTCAATAAAATATGAACACAACTAGGATAAAACATTTTAGGATAAATAAAATATATTTATGATTTTTAGTTAAAGAAAAATAATAGCTTAAAGCACTTTGTTTATTTGCTTGTCAACTTAAGTTTTAAACAGTAAAACGCAACATTATTTAAGTGTGAGCTTTAACTTAAATGTTTCTTAACTAAGTTTGCACTTAAGTATACACTAAGGGAATAGTATAAAACTGGGCCTAATTTATTATAGCGAAATAGTAATCAACACATAATTATCTATCAGTAAACAAAAAAATATATAAAGTTATTGAAATTCTCAGACCACTTGTGTGGGAAATGTTCAAAAAATCGGGTAATTCAAACAAATATTTTTACTTGAAAATTTTCAATTTAAATTTAAGAAATTTATAAGCTGATAAGTGATCATTAGGTGTATGTCTTATATTTGTGCTAGCGCCAATAGTGGACCAATCCTTTTTATATTTTGCAATAAAAATGTTCTGCACATAAAACATTTGAAAAATTTTTTTTTTTTTCAATATCCACATCCATATGAAAAAGCACTTAAGGCCATATTTCAGGAGGATTTATATATGGAAGCTATAAAAAATAATTAAACAATTTAAATCAAATTCCCAAAAATGTTTTCAATCAATGACGGACAGACAGACGCAGCCTTAAGGACAAAAAAAAAAATCCTAAAATTGCGAAATTTACTCTTTTTACTTGTTTGTACCCAAATTAAGAAAACAAAATATAAAGTAAGTATTTTCATCATTTCCTGAATTAAGCGTAATTTTTCATGACATTGAAACCATTATGTATAATATTTATTTATATATTTATTTTTTGTTTTGATAGAAACAAAAAGTAAAAAAATCGTTTGTGATATTTATCATAAAAGTTGAAAATTATTTTGAACTATTTCATCTAAACAACAAAAATTTTTTTAATGTATTCACACATACACTCAAAATTCAAATAAATGAAATAGAAAGGGTTTTCATTCACAGAAATAAATTTATATAATTCGTAAATTTGTACGTTACACTTACGTGTTACATGAACGCCCCTTGCAAATTGTTGTGTATTCCTTTTCATTATTTGACAAACAATATGTTTCCAAATTTTTTTAAATTTTAAATTTTGTTTTTCTTTCGATTTGCATATTAAAAAATCAACAAATAAATTTCTTTTCTTCATTTACACATTGAAATTGAAGCGTAAACATTTATAAATTGTGTAAATATTTTTTCAAACAAAGTTTGACAAATATTTTACGAACTTGTATTTTTATTATGTTTATTAGCTTTCCAAGGCAAATATATGATTGGATGAAAAAAAAAAAAAAAAAATGGTGAAGTAAAATAAAAAGTATGAATAAAAAAACAATTTTTTGAAAACGTTTCACACTGATATTTATTTTAAAAGATTTTAAAGGTTTTTTTCATTCATATGAATAAATTTACATAGTCGTAGTTCACACATAGCAATTTTTCTTTTATGAAAATGTTCTATTTTTTCTTTTAAACTTGAATTTAAGTTCACATACAAAATTTTACTTCAGCAATTCTTGATTTAATTGCCTTGATTTGGTTTTGCTTTATAGTACGAAAATTAAAAATAAGACGAATTTCGAAGTACAGGCAAGTTTGTTCCCTTTCATATTCCATCTCGCTTTTTCTCATACGAATCAGAATTTCAGCAAGAAAAATAGCTTTGTGTGAACTCAGACATAATTAAATTTATTCGTTATACTCACGTGTTACATGAACACTACTGTTAGATTGTTGTGTATTCCATTAAGTTTCTTGAAATTTATTGGCAAACAAAATACATATGTTTTCAAATTTTTGCATTTTTAAATTTTATTTTTCTTATGATTTGAATATTAAAAAATGCAAAATAAATTTCTTTTCTTCTTTCATATTTGAATATTCAAAAATACAAGTTTACGAATTCATTTACACGTTGAAATTGAAGCGTAAACATTTATAAATTGTGTAAATAATTTTTAAAACAAAGTTTGACAAATATTTTACGAGTTTGTATGTTTATTATATTATTAGCTTCTATTTTTATTTTTTCATCGTGATTGATATTTATATTATGTTCACACACATTAGTTTTTGACCTGTTTTTTAAATAACTCAATGAGTTTAAAACATCGCACTGTTCACATATTATTTTATTGAGCACACAAACACTCTATTTTAAAAAATAAACTTTTAAAACAAATAAAATTTGTGAACAAATATAAATTTCATTCATAATTTTTAATTTTTTTGTTTTTAAACTGTTTGACAAATTTAACAAAAATTTCTTCCCTGTATGGAAATTTGTTATGTTTTTTGTGTGTTAAATAATTAAACAACTCAAATCGAGATGTTTTTTGGCTTTGAAATATGTCAAAAAAGTTAAAAAACTAAAAGTTAACAATTTAAAAACTATTAAAATTTTTAAGAATTGAAAATTTAAAGAAACAAAAAAAAAAATATATAAAAACCGAAAATTAAAACTTAAAAACTAATAAATAAAAATTTTATGTAAAACTAAAAAATAAAAGAAACCACCAAAAGCTACCTCTGCCACCTCCAGCTGCTATCCCAGGGTCAAAGGTAATCGCCAGACTCGGATATAAATTGACAGACGAGTCTGAAATAAAAAATAAACGCATATACTTTTTAAATTTTTTATATTATAGCCCTTTTAGTGTTACAACATCAGTTCCTTGACGAAATGGTTAAGGTGCGGGTCCGATAGAGTCTCCAAAAATTAACTCAGGTTAGGTCCTACCCGTCGTTTTCGTTTTTTAAGGTTTCTTTTTTTAACACCTGTGTTTGAAATAAATGCCATTTTTAAAGTACCTATAAAGAAAAATTAGTAATTAATTAATTTAAAATATATATGTGGCTTAAAATTCCTACTTAAGATGTCTGCCAATCTTGTAAGAAAGTTTTAAAAACCCACCATTGTGAATTTTATTAATTTAAAAATCTTACCTTTTTTTATTTGCAATTGATTTGAAAATTGTATTTAAATTTTAATTTTTTAAATTCCATTCCATTAATTTCCATTAAACAATAGAAAAAAATCGCAGAATGTTGTTACTTTTTATTTGAATTTTCCCTAATGTTTATTTTTTGTAAATAAAAAGACAAACCTTTACAATGTTTTTGAAAATGACCTAGTGTCTACATTAGGCAAATTTATATCAAAACAAACGTCAAAATCAGTGCGAATATATACAAGGTAACCTTACCACAGGTCTACAACTGAGATTAACGCTGATATAATATGTGAGATAACGCCGGCAGAGGAGAGTAACCATTTTGTTTATATTATGTTAAATCTTAAATAAGGGGTACACGTATTCTAATAAATCCTATACGATATCATTATTTTCAATCAGTCACAGAATAAACATGTACTTTTTATTTAAAAAAATCGCACGTTTTTAACACAATTTTTATAAAAATATGATTTTAAATGTAAAACAATCATTAAAAGAAAATAGTTTTACAAAAAAGCATTGTTTTTTTAGTAATTTCCAAAATATATAAGCACACACACATACAAACTTCAGTGTGTGTGTATTTTTTGACAGTTCATCTTATAAGATTGTTGTGTAGAGAAATCTCATCACAACAGTCTCATAATACACTAATATTTGAATCTACACGTGAAATAATTCTCTCAGAGAGCGAATTTGACACTCTCTGACACAAAAATCTTACATATTATGTTACGTCTAGACGGGCTGTTAATGTATTCGTGGACATCGAATTATAAGTAGTTACCACCTTTTGGGAATGTAATATGTTGTTTTATCGGGTAACAAAAGTTTTTGCATATTACATTACATATATTATCTGTTAATTAATCAAAATATTTTTTTGCGTTGTATATATTTTATATTTTTTAAGTTTTTATGAGACAAAATAACAAAAAATAGTCAAATGAGGTAAAAAATTAAAAAGTCGAAAAATCAATTATTCAAAAAATTTAAAAAAGTTGTTTTTTGAAAAACCATTGGTTTTATAATTGAACCAAGGTTGGCTACCATTATCGCTAGAATACCCTGACCACTAAAAACCTACCGAAGTAAAACAAATTATTGTTACTGCTAAAATACCATTACAGTTATTACACAGTTTCACAAAAATTATTTATAATTAGAATAAAATTAAAATAAACGTGTAAGAATATTATGGTCATAGAAAATGACTAAAGTTCAATTTGTTCTTAGAAAACCTACTCAGCTATCAAAAAACCTAAGACTTTGTGTGTGTTAGTAGAATTTCTACAGAACTAGTTGCTTACTATGATTATGGTATCTCGGCCTGAACTTGTTTTATATTTCATGCTTGTAAACCGATATCTGAGAAATTTCTGAAACTACCGTTACCCTTAAAATATCAAACAACTACGAATACCGTCACCGCTAAAATACTATTACCTAAACAGCTCGAAATACCGATAATGCTAAAAATACCCTTTCAGAAAAAACTGAAAATACGAACTAAATAAAATAAAAAATAACTGAAAATACGAAATCAAAATACCATTACCGTTACCTTTTTGAAAACTTAGAGTTAAACACAAAAATTTGAATAATTTTTTCATATATTTGAATGTGAAAAAACTCATTGAATCGTATAAACTCATTTAACACACAAAAAAACATGAAAAGTCGACTATTCGAAAATTGAAAAAGGTCGAAAAATCGACTTTTTGTTCCAACTATAGGTCGTACTGTTTTGATAATTATAGAATCTTTTTTTGGACTCTCAAATTTAATGGCGAGTTCTCGACGAAAATGCCAGGATATACCACGTCGATCCAAGTGGTGTCCCATCCGACCTATGTCTTCATATAGGAAGCTAGAATGCTTAGATCCTTTTGATAATTATTAAGTTTAATGGTACTCCTCCAGTATAGTTGAGTTTAAATGGTCTTTACCAGGTTATATCCAATTAAAATTCAAACACGTTGTCGTTCCTCAGCCCATAGCTACTTTACGATACTATAGAACTCTATTATGAACATTCTCGACAAACAAAACGGCATCACTGTACTTCATATCATATTGTTATTGTATTTTTTTGTTTAGAAAAGAAATATAATAAAAAAACTGCTAGTTTCAATATATTTTTTCAATAACAAGTCAAAAACCCTTAAATTTAAAGTTGGCATTTACATCACAGACAATTCTTATTTCTTACATACTGGCAATACTACACTGTCAATCAGCTGTGCTTTGAATCACATTGTTCTTGTTTTTGTTTACAAAGAAAAAAAGTAATAATAACTAAAGTTACTTTGTTTTCATAAGAAACGCTTTCATTTTATTCCAATCCTATTATTAATATCAATTTACGTTATTTTAAGCTTACAAACTAATTCAACAAAAAGTCAAAGCCTCATAATACGATTTTTAAGTGTTACGCTTCAACAAAAACAAAGGTCACAATTATCTGACTTACAAGAAAATCTCCTACCTACACCTCCCACCCGAAAAAACTTTTCTTTGTGTGACTGATAATAAAAACGATTCACTAATCATCTTGCACGTCATGTCTAAAGTAGATTATAAATACATTTGGTCCATAGAACCGGCGCCTACAGCAGCGTTACACTCCACTTCTCCCCCACCAACGACGCCTCAGTTAACAAACGTATTAAGCTCATTAAAAAATACCAAAGAAGCGTACTTAGAAGCGGTGCGCATTTTACTTGTTCTTTTAGATAATGTCCTTAAGTATCCCAACGAATTGAAATATCGTACTATACGTATAGAAAATAAATCAATTAAAGAGAAATTACTATCGTTGGAAGGTAGTAGCCAACTATTAAACGCTATTGGTTTCAAGCGTATAGCTAATGAATATAAATTATCATTGGAGGCGTCCTTAGATGTCATACGAGAATATCGGGATGCTTTAATGAAACGTCGTGAATATTGGGCAAATCATAAGCAAGACATTAAGGCAAAAGGTAAGGAAAGATTATTTAAATTAAGAATTTGTGTAGAGACTATTTCTAATTTACTTTTCTGCAGGCGACACCAAAACAATGGCTTCAGCTCAAAAATCATGTGAAAATTTGAAACACATTGAAGCTTCTAGACCTTACAAACAACGTATAACATATCCCAGAGTATTGGTAAGTTATAATAAACATATTTCTAGAATTTGTATTTTATTTTTGTGTATTCTTTTCAAAGGTAAAGTAGGTATTCTCGACTTTAGAAAAAAAAAAAATAAAATTTTTGATCTCAAGTAAAACATCTATAGGGAATATTTGGTTCTATATGAAAATATTTGGTTTATGTAACATTTTTGACCTCAAGTAAAACATTTATAAGGATCATTTATATGATTAATCGTTTGAAATTTAGATGTTGCTTTTTTGGACTTGGAATTAGTCATTACATATTGGATAACCTAGCATTTGTCTAAGCATAACATTAAGATTCTTTATGTAAGCCAATATTGTCCAAGGTTTTAGTGGATCTATTAGATTCAAAAAGAAATTACGGCTGAAAACATTTGATATATATTTCGATGCTGTAGCTTCCTTGCACCATTTTAAGGTATCCTCACTAATTTTACAAAAACTCAAACTTAATATTTCATTTTTCAGCGTACCTCCAATAGTTTTCTACAATCTTTAGAGCTTTTCTCCGATGCTGTAATGCAGTATGAAGATGAAGAACTCTTAGCAGCCGGTCGCGACCTTATACCCATCGATGATTTAACACAAAAAGCTAGTGAAAAACTAATGACTATGCAAGAAGCTCGGGAACAACATGCAACGGATTCTCAAACAGCCAAAGAATTTTGTATACGTGATTTAATTTTGGTCGAATTAGTTAATTGGTTTAATACAGAATTCTTCGAATGGGTTAATAACATACCGTGTAAAGTTTGCGGCAGTGAAGAGAGTAAACTGAAACGTACCCAAACTGAGGGAGAATGTCGTGTTGAAGTTGGTATTTGTTGTGGTCAGGAAACGAAATTTTATCGTTATAATGACATAGCTCAGCTGCTGGTATCGCGTAAAGGTCGTTGTGGAGAATATGCCAATTGTTTTACATTTCTATGCCGGTGTTTGGATTATGATGCGCGTATTGTACATTCGTTGTTTGATCACGTGTGGACAGAGGTAAAAAAATGTTATATATTAAGAAGAAAAAATTTCTAAAATTTTTGAAAATTCTTTTAACTTTGCATGATATATTGATGTATAAAACGTGTACCATAGTTATTGAGGAGCTTACAGAAAATTAATTTAATCTGACATATCGAGCCCTATCCGCCAAAATATCGTAACCGACAACATTTTCGAAATTCGTTTTAAATCATCTGTAAAAATTAAATCGACATACAAAGTACTGTTATGGATTTGTAACGAAAGCAATTTTATCTTAAGTGGCATTTTACATATTCATATGGTCGGTTCGCTGACGAAAAAGAACAAAAAAAGTTTTATTTTGTCAATTCGCATTTTTTTCGCGAATGGCAAAAGAAATTTTTAAAAATCTACACAGGACTTTTTGTATAAGAAACTTTTATTTTATTTTATTTTTTTCTTGAAAAAGTCCTATATGTAGTAAAAAACAAAAAAAAAATTTATCATGGAAATCTATACACTCTTTGTAATTTCGAAACCCGTTGAGATAATGATAAACTCTTTCGTGGGTAAACGTGTGACTAATAATGATACAAGATGTGATAAAAAAAATACACATAGGACTGTTCGTCAGCGCACTGGTGATATGTATATAACAATTTGTAAACAAGCACAAAAATGCTTCTGTAAAGTGTTTCTAGGTTAGCACTCGATATGGTCAATGTTATCTCAAGTACATTTTCTGGATAAATTTATTAATTATCTAATTCTTCTAAGTATTTTGAAAATTATGTATGTAATACATATGTATAAAAAAATCAAAAATTTTCAGAGGTTGGTTCAGATTTTGTTTTATTTATTTATTTAAGTTATTTCTTTATTTATCTATATATTTATTAAATTTCAGTTATACAGCAAAGCCTTTCTATAATAATATATAATAATTTATAATTATTTTTGTACTGAATTGATATAACCAATTTTATATAGTAAACTGCTTAGTATAACAACTAACTATTTTGAATAATTTAGTTACTTAATATAATAGTTTACTTAACATAATAGTATTCAGACGTGAGAATGTATCATACAGACAAAATGACAGATGAAAATAGCAAAAACGGCTCATCTACTTATAAGCCCCAGAATATAATAATTTAAGGTATCACGGAGCAGTGATGTAGAAATTGTAATATAAATTCTATATTTTTAGGTATATTCTGAATCACAATTACGTTGGCTGCATGTTGATCCCTCTGATAATGTGGTCGATTCTCCTCTAATGTATCAACATGGTTGGAAACGTAATATAGATTATATATTTGCTTATTCCCGTGATGACATACAAGATGTAACTTGGCGCTATTGCAACAATCATAAGGAAACCTTGTTAAAAAGACGTTTCTGTTCGGAAAATGAGCTAATTGAATCGATAATTACAATACGCAAAAAAAGACAAATGCATTTAAGTGATGAACGTAAAAAGATCTTAAGTCAACGTTGTATGCTGGAATTAATAGAGTTAACGGTGGAAAGGTAAGGCAATTTATTATCCATATATACATAAAAAAAAATTATATACTTTTTTTTGATGTAAGACCTCCTACGGAAAATGAACTTAAAGGTCGTAGTTCTGGTAGTCTAACATGGCGCCAATCTCGAGGTGAACATACCTTCACTAATGTAAGTTTTTATTTGAAAACTCAACTTTAAATTTACTTAAAGCCTTTATTTTTCGCATTTAGATATTTATTTTTACTTTAAATGAAGAGGAAATTCATAAAAAACAATTTAATTTACGTTACTCTTGCTCCAACGATACCTATGAACGTTATTTAAAAGGTTTGTTAATACCAACATAAAATACAATATAATTTTATTAATCTCTCTTATGACTTTTAGACTCTTCTGGTTTATATTCAACGATTTCTCTGCACAAAACTTGGCAGAGTTGTCAATTCTCTTCAGAAAATATTTTGCGCAAAGTTGAACGTGATTGGAAAATGGTTTATTTGGCACGACAAGAGGATAGTGATTATGCTGAAATTGTTTGGAAATTTAATTTTTCAAAGGCAAATTTAAAAGTTAAAAACTATAAATTTAATTTAGAAAAGAAAACATTTGGTGAGGGTAAAATTGAAGTACTTTTAAGAGATAGTAAGAATAATAACAACATTGTAAATAACTTAGAAAATTGTCAGGAATTTGAAATATGTGTCCAATTATCGGGAGGTAAAGGTGATGTAGCCTGGCAACATACACAACTATTTCGACAATCACTAAATTCTAATGATTATCCTTTTGATTTACAAATTGAATTGATATAAATATGTCAAAAAGAATAAAATTGGAGTATTCTTGGAATAATTTAAAACTTGTGAAAAAAAGAAAAACAACTCTAATTGAATTGGACTTTTATGAAATTGCAATACCTCGAAATTAAGACGTAATATTAAAGTTAAAAATTAAAAAAAAATATTGTTATATTGTTTACACTACATAGATATATTTAAAATTTCAAATGCTGTTGAGTATTCACGCAACTTTAAAAATAAACCAAAAGATCTTTAATATTAAAAAAAAAAAAAAAACGGTATGATTCCAGTGCAATACATATTAATAGGAAAATACACATTCATACTTAAATATGCATGTATGTAAATGTACATTTCTGTACAATTTTTTAAATGATTTTAAATTGTTACAAATTTTGTAAATTTATATAACGAGGAAATATTATGTTAACTTTTCAAAAAATAGTATATTCGACTGTATTATCGTAAAGACTTTTTCTATTACACTTGCGAAGATCTTGTTAAATTTGTTAAAGCCTTTTTTTTAACAAACATTTACTTTGCCAATTTAAAGTGCTTTTACTCGAAACTGTTATTTAAGCTATAACAATATTCTTGTAATGGTATGATATGCATGTATGTATTCCATTTATAAATTAAATTATATTTTTTAAATATGGATTAAAGAACTTTTTCAAAATAAAAACACATGTATAATTTGTATTATATATTATGAAAATATAGTTTAAAATGTTGAGGGATTTTTGTTTAATTTTTTATCATATTCTTATAGGTAAGAGAACTGAAATAAGGTTGTCCTTCTGTCCGAGATTGAAATACATTTTTCAAAAGATCATATATATATATATATATATATATATATATATATATATATATATATGTATATATATATGTATATGTATATATATATATGATCTTCTGAAAAATGGATTTCAATCTCGGACAGAAGGACATCCTTATATATATATATATATATATATATATATATATATATATGTATATATATATATATGTATATATATATATATATATATATATATATATGTATATATATATATATATATATATATATATATATATATATATATATATGTTTATAACTTCAATTTTACAAGGGTGCAATTGTTTTTTAGAAATAACTAAGTCTGTGTTAAATTTTTCTGTTTGCTTGCAAAGGAAACGAGAGAGAATATGAAAGGGAATAAACTTGCCTGTACTTCGAAATTAGCTTTGTTTCTAATTTTCGTACTTCAAAGCAAAAGCAAATCAAGAATTTCTGAAAAAAATTTGGAAAAATTTCAGAAAGAAAAATTGCTGCGTATGAACCAGCCTACTTTTAGTCAACGTAAAAAATAAAAATTATAAGCAACGAAAAAAACTTTTTATTAACTATAACTGTTATGGGAAGACGCAAAATTTATATTTGTTAAAAATAACTGCTACTTAAAGACGTAAATATTTTTTATTTTCAGTTATGACGTTTTTACGTAATTCTTATAACAGTTATATCTTCCACTTAGACACTGATGCTGATTATTAATAATCATCTATATAAAAGATTAATGTTACAAAACTTGTAAACATAACATTAATCTGGCATCATTGCTTTATGAAACATATGTGTTGCGTTTATTTTTTTACACTAGAAATAACGGGAAAATTGTTGAATTTACTAGTATTTGTTATTATTTTCCGGCAAATAGTGCAATGTTTATAAATTTATTATATGTAATTATACAAACATTATGTGTGGTAATAATGTAGAACATCATAAACAATTTGAATATTGTACCACACGTTTAAAATATCGACAAGGTAGACAATTAAAAGCGGTAAAGGTAACTTATTAATACCAAATTCCATACAAAAAACATAAACAATTTTATTTCATACAGACATATACAGTGGCAAATGAATCGCAAAATTTACTCATATTTGGTGTGCCTAAAATCAATCTAATGCAAGAATTAAAGCAACGTCTTTCAAAATTTGGTAAGTTATATCATGTACGAAATGTTACATTGGAAATGATAGAAAAGCAATTGGAATTAGAACAATTTACCGAGGTGTTTTGGGCAAAATTCTATAAAATTTATGATGCCCGTAAATGTAAACGTTTTATGGATGCCAAAGAATTCTATGGTGGTATTTTGCACATATCTTATGCTCCGGAATATGAAACAAAGGAGGAATTAAAACAAAAATTACAAAAACGTCGAGTGGAAGTAGAATATGCCTTAAAACGTAATAAACCTAATAATAGAGAAAAAAAGATTGAAGTTAACAAGTGAACCAGTCAGGGGATAAAATAAGTTAACGCCTAATTATTTTGCCATTGTTGTAGAAAAACAAATGAAAATATATTTAAATTTGTTAAAACACTATAACAATATACACTAGTTTAAGCTATTATGTAAATAGAATTTGTCATCTTTATTTTCCAAAGAAATAGCGTAAGACTGAAACTACTTAGTCTTACGCCAGTCGTGATACATTGTTAGGAATGGAACACGTTTTTGCCACAAGTTCATGCCATAAAATGCCCAAAATCTAAAATTATGAAAAAATATTAATTCAAAAATTTCAAGTAGCATTAATTAGACTTACAGTCCGAAGGTGGCTCCTCCTAAATGTGCTGCATGATCAAAAAATTTCCAACCCATTATACAGCCAGCAAAATCAATACCCATAATCACTTTAATAGCAGAGCCAGCCGAAAATGTTACCATAGGTAAAAATAATAAACTTAATTGTGTATCAGGATATTGTGCACAAACATAAGCCAAAATTGCCATTATGGCACCAGACTACAAAATAAATTCGGAATAGTAAATAAATAGTTAAAATACCATTTTCCTTTCACAAGTACTTACCGCTCCTATAGATAGACCCGCTTGTAAAGTAAGAGCTTTATATAAAACACTAGTTAGACTTGCTATTACGCCAGCACTTAAGTAAACGGCTAAAAATTGTTCTTTGCCTAATGACAGTATGGCGGCATTTGAAAAACTATGCAAAACGTACATGTTGGCAAACAGGTGGAACGCGGAATAATGACTAAATGTGGACAAAAACATGGGCCAACAAACAGTGCCTGAAAAAAATCGTTTTTAATCATTTATTTATATTTGTATTTTTTCTACTGACGTGCTGCTGGATTTGAACAAAAATATTTCATCATAGGCTCTCTTAATGCTGGTACTCTCCATAGACCAAACACTAAGACATTGAATGCACAAATTGGAACAAACACTTTTGCTCCTGGCGACAATTGATCCCACAGACGGCGTATATCACGTTTGATATTTTCCCAAGAATCCTCTGGGCTTGGTTTTTTCCTTAACCAACCCAGTTTAGCTTGTCGCGCCTTTTCCAACATCATATTACGGGTATTTTCATATTCCAGAACTGTGGCTCCCATAAATGCGCCAATACTAAACTAAAAAAGAAAGTGTTACAATTTCTCCGACAAAAAAGGATTATTTTCATCATAACATACCGCACCGGAAAATACTAAAGCTTTAAAAACATTTCCAGAAGGTACTGCCCCATTAGGAGGTTCAAACGGTTGCAGGACAGGTCGTGAAGAATTATTGAAACGTGCTGAGCTACGTATTGAGCGCAACACCAAACGATGGCTTAGTGATGTTTGGGTATTTGTTGAGTTTAAACCAACATGATGCAATAATGAATGATTTGTTGTTTGGCTCAATTGTAATGTAGAATCTCTGTATGGAAATACGTTTTATTAAATTTTGCCTATTTATTTTTTTATTATCGATAAGTTTTAAATACCTTATCTGTTTATGCCAAATGCCTCGTAGTCCTAGTCGTAACAACATAATTTCAAGTTAAAATAAACTAAAAAATTCTAAATTCTTTGAAATAAAAATGCACTTAATAATGTTTTTGACAATTTGGTTGTCATAAACAGCTGAGTTAATAAGCGTGCCGACTATTAAAAAGGGTAATAAGTCTGATTCGTAGAAGCCCAAAAATATTTACTACAAAATCGCTGAAACTAAAAATCGTTTTTTTTTTTTTAATGTGAAAACCACTTTTTTAATTGAGGAGCTTTAAACGAGACGTACTTTTTGTATTTATTCAGAATTTCCCCGTAAATCCAAATAAGCAAAAAAGTACGTTTTGTTCTGCGGCTCCTCAACTATAATTGCATAAATAATTAATAAATCTAAACTGACTTTTTGCCTTTAAAATGGAACGAGGGGTACCTTTTATATTTTGTGGAACTGCATATTTTACGTTTCATCCGATATCGGATTCATACATATATGTTTTTAATGGTTTAAGCTTTCTGAAAATTTTTTGATACAAATGCTAATTCTGGTTCCTAAAGGCCTTGATTCACTATCCTACATATAATTTCGTACTATAAAACAAAGACAAATCAATGCAGTTCAAGAACGATTTGATGGAATCAAAGAAAAAGAAAAGAAAAATGAAAGAGGGAAAAATTGTTGCGTGTGAACACAGACTATATTATGTAATTTTTCGAAAGCAAATCGAAAAATCTGTCACATATACATATTCACTTCCAATCCACACTATCATACTTTATGAACTTACACACATTTTTTGACAGATATAACGACCAAATATGATGGCATATTTGTTTAAAGTTTTGCAAGGCAATTTCCTTTTCTACTTTTACATTTTAAAGTAGAGGTAATATTTTAATTTTGAGTGTATATTATTTAATTTTGAGAGAAAATTTTAAGCAAAAGCCTTTTTAAATCAATTCCACCATAATAAAAACTAAATACTAGAGTGAGGGGGAGATTAACTCATTAATGTGAAGGTGGAGTAAGTGTTGACATCTTTGAACACAATTTTTGTTTATGTTTATGTAGTTTAATTTAACAAAATTAGCAAGTGTGCCTTTGCGTTGAATAACACATGGGAAGATTGAAAATCATTTGTAGCTTCTTTAGTTGGTAATTTAGGAATGGATGTAGTAAAACATTATTGGGTGAAAAATATATTTAATTAATATTTTCTTATTATCAATCGAAAGACTGGATTTTCTACTTATTAAGGGGTAAATTATATGTGTATTTATGATTTTGACCACAATGCATGGTTTATGCAGGGGTGGGCACGAAAATTCGTTGAAAGGCTAAATTTGGAAATTCAGAGATCTAGCGTGGATAGCAATATATTATTTTGGAATACTTATCCATTTAAAAGAATATGCAAAAAAAAAAAGAAAATGGCAAAGTAGACATTTCATTACATACAAATTTTACATACTTCTTTTATTAAAAAAAATACATATTAGTATCGTATTATATTATATAATATCGTATCGTATCGTCATAAATAAAACATGTGGCCAAAATGCAAAACTACATAACTTATGTTATGTAATTTTCCATTTTAGAATTCTTGTATTTCATTACACATTGTGTTTTTTTTTTTTTTTTTTTTTTTTTTGCAAAAATATGTCCATTACTTTAGGAGATATTGGCCTGCATAACAACATAATGTAAGAAGAATTTTAATTTTATTTGAAATGGCAAGAAGAATTTTGTGTCTACGCTACTTTTTAGGGGCGATACGTTTTATTCAAAGTATTGATAGACATAGATATAAATTTCGATTATTATTAATATTGTTATTATAAGAGAATTGTTTTTTCTTCATTAATGATAAATGTAATAATTTAAAATTTCAAAATTAACGGGTTAATTTAATTATATACATAAAAATGCAACAAATAGTTTACAACTGTTCTGTGTATGAACAGGGGCAGAGATGAAAAAAGTATTAAAATGGTACTCTTTTAGCCCTCAGAATATTAGTTTATTTTTTAATAATTATGTTTAACTTATTGCAAAAAAATTAATATTGTTTTTACATATACATTTTAAAATACCATACCAAGTACCTATTATACACATACATATTAATAAACATCAAACAGTGGTTCTAAAACCCTTTTTTTGGAAATAATTCTGTAACTTATGAAATATCTCAATAAAGTTTTACCTGGCTAGAGGCGAGGTGTTTTCGAATAAATTTGAAGGAGCACAGATTCCTAGCGGGTCAGGGGAGAAGTGGATAGACCTCCAAAGTTGATCATCTCGGGTATGCAATTTTTTAAATCGCCAAAAATTTATTTATAATTTGACAGAAAAAAAATATTTTTTTCATTGATTTTTAGCCTCATTCTTTTAGGTTTTTTTTTTAAATGGCGGGCTCAATATTGGCCCTAATTTTTTTAATATTCATCGGATTCCTTACAAAATTCTAAGTAGTATTGCTGCAAGAATCGTATAAATATATAGATTAGATAAAAAGTTATATTAATCTAAAGTTGGAACATAATTTTTGTTTTTGTTGTTTGTTTTGTTTCTCAGCTTTGCGATTTGAGAATTTAACAAACAAATATAGAAAACATTTTGGAAAATTGACAAAGTTTGGATAGGGCTTGTGGGGAGACTATTACCCCAAGCAATCTACATTAAGATTTCTTTTGAAAATATTAAAAAAATTATATGGCCAGAACAAGAAACAAATTTTACAAGTAAAAAATATTGCCACCTTTTTTAAAAAAAATCTGAAATATTTTTAAAGTTCTAACTTCAGATTAATACAACTTATGTGATACTTGCAGCAATATTTTTTAGAATTTTGTAAGAAATCCAATTATTATTAAAAAAATATGGCCAATATTGAGTCCGCCAAGTTAAAAAACCGAAAAAAACTAGGCTAAAAATGAGTGAACAATTTTTTTCGACCTAAATATCTCTTAACATAGTGTCTACAACTTAACCCGAATTTGTGGAAGGTGGCAACAGTTGCCCAAAAACGACAATATGGCGTATTCATTATTGTTTTTTATATATGCAGTTTGATAGCTGTAACAAACAAAATAATAATCAGCTGTTTAACTAAGGCTGCTTTGTATATATTCGCACTGATTTTGACGTTTGTTTTGATAAAAATTTGCCTAATGTAGACACTAAGTAAATTAAAAGAGATAACCTACACATGTAAGCGTATTTTTTGTAGAGATTTATAAGGACTATCTATATGTAAATATTTTTCTGTCAAATTATAAATGAATTTTTAGCGGTTAAAAAAAAATTGCAGATGCGGGATGACTAACTTTAGAAGTCTAACCCCCACTGATCCGCTAGGGATCTGTGCTCCTTCAAATCAACACCTAGTTTCTGGCCAGTTACAGAATTATTTTCGACAAAAAAAAGGGTTTTGGAACCACTGTGCATCATTTTGTTTTTACTCAGGATATGGATATTTTAGTAAATAAAGTGTTTGTACATTCGTTTTTATTTATTTTATTTCGAGTTTAAATATTTTTAAGGAAATATCTATATATATTTAATAGATTCTGAGTCTTTCATGTATTTTTGTATAATTGGTGGAAAATAAAATAATTCTATTTATGGGAATATTAAAAAAACAAAAAAAAAAATATTCATATTTTTTCATTGTGGTCAGCAATATGTTGCAAAAGGACTAGTAACAGTAAAATTTGACATTTGAAAGGTGTAGCAGGGAGCTAATAGCTTTATTTGATTATAAAAATTATATTATAGACTGGTCCTATAGAGACACAAAGATCAGCTTTAGTTCTCAGTTAA
The DNA here is from genome assembly GCA_932274085.1 of Protocalliphora azurea. Lineage (NCBI taxonomy): Eukaryota > Metazoa > Arthropoda > Insecta > Diptera > Calliphoridae > Protocalliphora > Protocalliphora azurea. The sequence continues at coordinate 148,653,407 of OW026521.1, read as the reverse complement.
AAACAATGTCTACAAGGATCTTTAAAAATCCTCAAGGGTTAATTGTGTTTTTTATTTATATTATTTTTAAGCGGGGTTTAGTGTTTTTTTTTGTTTTCCGCAGAACACTATTACTCGAAAGATTTTTTACAATGATTGTCTTAACATCTTACATAGTGTCTACATTAGAGATTTTTTTTCAAGGCAAACGTCAAACTTAACGCGAATTTGTGGAAGTTGGCAACAGTTGCACAAAAACAACAATATGGCGTATTCATTATTGTTTTTTATATATGCATTTTGACAACTGTGACAACCAAAATAAAAATCAATTGTTTAACTAAGGTTACCTTGTATATATTAGTACTGACTTTGACGTTTGTTTTGATATAAATTTGCCTAATGTAGACACTAGGTAACCAAGCTTTTAAAATAAGACGAACGTAACATAAAACAAAATTAGTGATAATTGTAGTTACATGTAACTCTCAAACTGTAAATGTCATTCTATAACACATAGTTGTATTTTAAACAATTTATTAAACGAAAGTATATTTTAACAAAATAAATAAATTCTTGCTGACCTTTAAATATAGTTGTTTTTAATTAAAGAAATATATAATTACATATTAACCAAAATGTGTAAAGTAATGAACAATTACATACAAATAAAATTAATACAAACTGAGAATAAAATGAACATAAATATGAAAATAAAGCAGCGCTACAAAGGTATAAATCATTGTTCAGACAGGCGCGAAATTAAGAAATTTCATGCCGAAATTATGAATGAAATCTAGAATGTTCATACTGTCTACTGTCTAGATGACATTTGATGTAATTTCGTGAACAGCTGATACTTATTGTTTACATTTTAAATTGTTATAGGGGTAAATAAAATATTTTGAAATGGAAACAAATAAGAGACAATTACTTACTAAATTGGAAATTATTAATGAAAAACTTGCTAATAAGAAATTGTTATTTCAACAATTAAAAATGGTTAGACATGCAAAGTTAAAAAGGATACGTTTCATTTTGCAAAATCACATTAATAATTAATTTTAAAATTTGTGTTTAAATTTAAGATCAGCTGTCAATTGTTTTTTTTTTCTTCTCACGATTAAAACATGCAGTATATAGTTGAAAAAAAGTACTTTTTCCAACCATGTACAGAGTTGTATGGAAATGGGCATTGTAATTTCAATGTGATTTCGCCGAAATTACACAAAATTATGTAATTTCGCAAATGTCAAAATGTATGGGAAATTACGCAATTTCAGCTTGATTTCGGCCGAAATCACGAAAGTACGTAATTTCTGAATGCCCTATAAATGTTTATTAAACGATTTGAAAATATGCAAATTGTGTGTGAAAATTGTAAAAGGAATCTCCTTAAAATGTCTGGAATCCTCAAACAACAATTAAACGTTTCATATACAGTTAATAGTATCCATAAAATGGATGGGACTTTATATTTTTGTATGAAAAAAAAAAAACATTATTCATATAAATGGTAAAAGCTCGGGAAATGAAAATCTCTACTAACAATTCAAGACAATATAATTTCACTAAGATAATCTGTTTGCTTGCTAGTTTTACTATTTCCAATTTTTTGCTTATTTTTTGTATTGAAAAATTCCAAAGTAAAAATAGTAAAAACTAGCAGACAAACAAGTAGAATATTGTTAAAATTGTTAAAATCGATATGAGCACAAATTTTATATTATATATTATTGTCCTAAAAGCTCATTTATGTGCTAGTATTAGGTTTATTATTTTCTGAAACTCGTAAAAATCTTCAATTGATAATATATTTGATATATTTCCAATCACAAAGTGGATGTCATTCCGGTAAATCAAAATCAAAGGACATATTAAAAAATTTACATTAAGTACTATTACCGTAATTCAATTTGAAAATTTGCAATAAATGTATTGTCATTTGAATTAATTTCGAGTTGCAGAGTATCAAATTATTCATGGGAGTACTACGGTATGACGTACAGTGGGGCTAATTGCAAAATTTTTGGTAACAAATATGTATTTCCTAAGCTACTGGTCGGATCTAATTTAAATGTATTAGAAAGTTGTAGTGGAGGACTTGGGTTTTTAGAGAAATAATTTTTTAGTCACCCTTTACTAACACGAGATAAGCCACAGGGTGTCAAAGTTGGCCACCTCAAGTATGTAAAAGTTTTAAAAAAATCATAAAATCTGCACTTCTGCATTCGTTTTTGGCCGGGCGGGAAGCAATTTAGTGCCAAATTGATCTAAGTATGTTTCTAAATTAAACGACGTCAATAAATTAAAAAAAACTGGCGTCATTTTTTTTTTTTTTTTTTTTTATTAACCGATAAACATTTTTTCTAAAATTAACCAATAAATATTTTTTCTAAAATTAACCAATTTCAACCATCCAGCATTGGTCGATAATGGTAAGGTGCAAATCTAAATCGAATTAAAATTTCTTTGTTAACCATTTATGAAGCCTTGTCTTTTGAAACTTTTATTAAAAAAACGGCTAAACGAATTGAGATAACCAAAAAAATTTTTGCATATTATTTTGAAATACATTAGAAAATATTCTATATTTAATTTTTTTTAAATCTAAAATTGAAAATTCAAGCGTATATATCTTCTTAACTGTAAGAGATAATTTAGATGAGTAAGAATGTTTTTTCTGTGTCTCGCCACTTTGAAATCGTAGTTAATTACGATTTTTTTAAACTTACATATTCGAGTTGGTTAACTATGACACCCTCAGCTAATTTCGTATTTTTCAATTTCATTTAAATCCGATCGTACCAATAGTTTAGGAGATACAGACTTATTACCAAAAATTTTGCGATTGGCCCCACTGTGCGTCATACCGTAGTACTTTTTAATTTCTTTACACTGCTCATCAGTTATTGTGAATAAAATCAAAATTTGTGCACCAACTTTTTGATAAAGGATAAAAAACTAAACATTTTTGCCGTTTTAATTACTTTAAAGAATTTTTAAGGAAAAAAGTTCTAAAATTTTTCATAAAAAACCTTTTTTTCCTACACTTATTACAGAATAACTCTGAAACTGTTGAGCAAATAAAAAAAAAATGTGAAGATGACTTGAAGATAATTTTTATCTGCATTTTTTGGCATTTCATTTATCTAAATCGTACGAACGGTTCTTGAATTATTATGAAAAGACCTGATAGAACAAAACTGAAAGTAAATTCGTGTTCAGCACGTCAAATTCTACCTAGTTTACCTACTTTTGTTTAAAAAAGGGCAAACATTTTTTTTGCCGACCAGTGTAATTTATTAACATATTTATGAATATTTCTTAAGTTTTTATAAGACGAATAATAAAAAATAGTCAAGAGGCGAAAACTACCGAGAATGTATCATTCATATTTCTTAACAGCCGCCATCTTTGTCCTTTTTTTTCCAGCTATGTTACTTTTTAATTTATCAATTGCCTCCTATAATATTGGACAGAACTCTACATTTTTCGTAATGAATACTTCTTACTGGCTACCATAGACTACAACTAGAAGTGAGAGATAAAAACTTAATATAGTTGTTAAAAACATGATTCATGCAGCAACAAAATACATATAGTCACATATATTTTTGTTTTTGTGTTATGAAAATAACAAATTTTTGAAAATTTAGTTTGAACTTTTGAATCTAAACAATTTTGAAAACTCTGCAGATTTAGGTTTATATTTATTCCTTTCACTGTTTATTAAGTTGTTTTTGATACGATTTTTATCTACATTATTCACAAATTCTGTTAAATTATCACCCACATGCATATTGACGATATCTTTATGAAATCTCCTCTTTTCATCTTAAATTTTTTTTTTATCTCAAAGATGTCCTTTACGGTGATTACTTACAGCAATATTCATGTCCGTTACAGACCATGAATAATCACAATTGATGTTAAATGCGAATATTACATCTAGTGCTGAAGGTTTACAAGTAGCAGTAGCAAACGTAGGACTACCATCTTTAAATCTTTCATCCATCTTGGAATCTTTCAAGCAATTAAAGCCACCACAAACCAGTGTTAGATCGCTAAAACCGCAAAAGTAACGATTTTCCTTATTTTCATATCAAAGAATTGTCCATACATGGTGTTATATAAGCACAAACTATGTTAATATTTCTTTTCAAATTGTGTGTAATGTAAAATATTGTCTCTTATATCTTTGCCGATGTAAAATCCCACCCCTCAAGCCCTTACGTCTATTTTTGTGAATAAAATTGAAATTGGGTAGACTGGTACACGAAAGAATAAAATCAAATAATGAATCAACCTTTGTATCTTTTTACGAGTTTCTCCAAACGAAGTGATGGAGAATTAAAGCTAGCAACTCCAGTTATGAGCGGCACGTTGTTATTGTTTGCCGCCTTCGTTATGCCGCGAACATTGCTGGACTCTGTCGCATGTAGCAGCTTGTAATTCTTGGCACGTAATCCACAAATCTTATCACCCAGGGTACAATGCTCATGGAACATTTCTAGCTCCTCGCCACTCTCAGCCATGCGGAGAAGTAGAAAGTTAACTTGCGTTACTTTCACCATTTTCATTTTTGAGGCGATTATGACGTTGACATCATCTTGGTCAGTGTTAAAGAGGGCCATCGCGCCAACTACTTCTTAAACCCGCTCAAAAAATTTACTCACAAATTCAGAGTTTTAATGGGTATCGCAAAACATTACTTACCGAGTTGGATTGTTGATAAACTTGTAAAAATGTCGACTCGAAGCCGTAGTAGCTTTACACTTTTCTCAAGAAGGGGCATCGGAGACTCGTTGTTCATAATGACAATGGTGATGTTCTTCGGGTTCGGAAACTCTGCACACCTTCCTATAAGTTTTAGGTATTTCAGGTGTTTATAACCAAATGAGGTTCAGTATCTCCTCTGAAGCCCCGTTTTGTTAAAATGGGGTCAGCTGGCATCACCTCAGGCACTAAGCCGACGTGGAATCTCTTAAAAATATCCTTCTGGCTGGTGTGATATGCCGTTAAGACGGCAGGCATATCAGCATAATCAGAGTAGGGGCAATGGTACACCCCATATAAAGCAAATATTAATTATCGGATATCTTAAGAACTACTATAGCGAAAGTCTTAAGATTCTAGGGTAAATATTAAGTATTGCATATTTAAAGAACTATTATCGTGAAGATTTTAAGATTTTGCGAGAATAATTTTTTCGTTAACTTTCACAATTAAGATAAAAATAGGACGAGTTTGTCTAGGGGGAGTGGTAGTTCCCATATTACGGAGTGTGGTAGCACCCATATAAAATAAATATGTATTAATTATTGCATATCTAAAGAACCTGTTAAATTCTTAACATTTTTTGTTATTAAGTTACACAATTGAAAAGAAAATATGGTGGACAATCAAGGGGAAGTAAATGTTATTTACATATATAGGGACCTCGAGTAATTGATATCGGAAAGACTGAAACTTAAAGTTAGAGAATTTAGATCGTATAATGAAAATCTGTCATCACTAAATTTTCAACCAAAAGTCGATTTTTGTATAAAGTTAAAAAAATGCCTGTAGGACAAAATAAAGAATTGTTTTCTAGATGCATTATGGGATACTTTTTTGGTGTCTCCAGGTATTTGTCGTCTTATATTGTTTAATTTAATAAACAAAAGAAGTTTTTGAATTATTTCCATTTTGTGTTTGGGATTAAAGGGCTGCGTTGGTCGCAGATTTTGTGCTATCAAAAATGTGACACTTTACTAATATTTTTTTTTTAATTTGGCTTCCAATTTTCCTATTTTTTATTACAAAACGGATAATAGATGCTTTAAAAATGCTCCATTTTAATATTTATATTCATTAAATTCTATTCAAATTACACGGTGCTACAAAATAAAAAAATTTAATGCACTTGGAATGTCACATGGTGTGTAGAATTTTCAATATACCCCCAAAATATGGAATTATTTCCCAAAAACCCGATTTTCGGACTTCGCTTATTTAAAAATTTTTATCTGGAATATCTGTAATCCAATTTAAGTTTTTTAAACGGCATTAAAAAGAAAAGAATTTATGTTTTTAAAAAGTTTTTTATTCATAGCAAAACTTTGTAAGATAGCAAGGACACAAACTCAATTTAAAGTAAAAACACAATGCTCAACCAGAAAGTTACTTATTATCTAAAAGTCAATCTAAATAAAGACGAAATAACATGAATAGGGTACACAAACTTCCCCTCACAACCCTAATGGTGGAAGGCCAAAGTACGTGGCGACAGTCGGCAATCCGCTGATCTTGTTTTCTCACGCGGACGTTTGGTTCATATAAAAAAATTGAAACGAATTCAATTTTGACGCGCGGACACGTCTCATAGCATTGCCAGATAAAATTTATGACAATGTTTTAAAATTTTCCTTTGTCTGGAAATAACGCTGCCGACCATCGCCGCGTGATGCAAGTCAACTCCGACTCTAACAAAATTAATGGTCAACTGGAAAAAATAAAAAAAGTTCAATGATACAACTTCATTTCAAGTGAAGTTGTGCAATAAACATATTTATGAATTTTATTTTTGTTTTAAGTAATTCGATATTCTTGATTTCCTACTCTTATATGAAATTTTATTATTAAGAGTATTGGGATGTGGAGTTTATATCCCAATTTTTATTCATTCATAAATATTTAAACCCTAAGCACTTTAATAATTATTGAAATTTTGTAATAAAGATTTATAGATTTAGAATAAGTATTTTCTTTTGTACAATAAAAGAAATGAAAAATAAAGTTTGAGTCTAGTTTAAACTACGAACTCAAACAGAACTCGTTTTTTTTTATTTCGGTTCGATATTTTTCGCGTACATTAGCCTTTCACTATAACTCATTATTGAAGATAAGAACCCATTTAGAAGATGCAACTTAAATAAAATCCACTTAAACCACACAGACACCTAAAAAGCCAGAAACATTTATAGTGGAAATTTCCTTAAATTCGCAATCACATATACCAAAAACCTGCATAATCCAATCTCACTGCTAATCACATCCCCGATACCACTAAGTTCACCAAAAGAACCACCACTAAAATACCCGAAAGTAAACACCAGTCCTTAATTAACATACCCATTGAAGTTCTAAATGCAAAACAATTCCATAAAAGTAAGACCACACTACATGTAATAATTTCTCCCCAAAACTACAATAAAGGAATCGAATTCAAACAAGATACCTTAAGCGATAATGCAAAGAAACAATTACACCAAAAAACAACCCCTAGAACTTGCATCCAACTGTTCTCAAAAAGACACAAATAAAAGTAACTAATAGTTTTCACCTATAACAAACCAAAATTCGATTTTTTCGAAAAAATGATCACTCAGATCTATCAACAAAAATACGTGTTTGGACTAAAGACGTCTAGAATTGTTATTTCTAATGTATTCAAATTCTTTTTTATATTCTGAACTATATTTACCTTTTTCGTTTTTACATCAAAACTCATTTATCTGTTTTTTTATTTATTTTTTTTTATTTTTTTGATAATTAAGAAACTGTAATTTCAATAAACTTAAATAATTTATCAATCTTCTCCTCCAAATAATTTTTGTTTTTTTTTTTAATTCATGAAAAAATTATCTTTAATTCACAATTAAGTGAATTAAATTTATTAAATTATACATTTATCATTTTTTGTTTTATATTATATTAAAATATGCTTTTATTTTATATATTTTTGTTATTTTTATTATTTTATGATCTTGAGTGTTTTGTTGTTGTATGGACAATTATATTTGTTTATCTTTTTTGTAAATTATATGCATAATTTTTTTAAACTCTGGTTTTATAAGTAAAAAATCGAATTATGGCGTGATAAGTAACAAAGAATTTTGTTTTGCTTTTTTTTTTTGTCTGACATAAAAATGATTTTTTTTGTTTTACAAGCAATTTATATATAATTTGTTTTTATTTAATTAGTATTTTTTTTTCTTTTTTGATTTTAGGTCTTTTTTGCGGTGTAAAACTTTTAGTGTAAAAATTTTATTTTGTTATAAAGGTTTATAGAAGAAATTAAAATTTTAAATAAATATAGAAGAATGTTTATAATTCATTGAGGGATTTTTTTTGTTAGGGAATATTGGAACAAAATATTTATAAATAAAATTGAGAAATATTTGTGCATTTTTTTAAAAATATGTGAGTTTTTTTTTATAGAATTAGAAATTAAAAAAATACATACACCATTTATTAAAAAAAGTATAATTTAACATTTACTTACCATTTATATAAAATAGTTTAAAATCATTCAGTATCATCATGGTACTGATTTAAAATAACTTTTTGCTTAGTTATTTTAAATATAAATGTCTTAAATATTTGTATATCTGTATATCATGGGAAACCTGTACTTTAGCTTTTTTTATATAATATTGTTAATTTTTTTTTTTTTTCTTAAATATATAAACATTTAATTATTTTTTTACACCCAATATTGATGTTTGATTATACATATATTTAAATAAGGACTGCGTCAAGACATTCAATAAAAAATATATACCGAGAATTTTAATAAATTTTTTATTAATTTTTTTTTATTACGACTTTCTATCATGTATTTTTTATTGCATGTTTAAAATTTTATTTCGTTATTATTATAAGAAAATTCTTAGCTATGGCTATCAATCATTCCGATTTAGATTTTCTTGAAACGCTAGAGAGAATTTTTTTAACATACCCAACCAATTGACTTATTTTTTTAAGTAAATTTTTAGGAACTTTGAGGAATTTTAATAAATTTGAAATTTGTTTAAAAGTTTCGAATTAAAGGAAAATCTTTAATATGTAAGGCAACTGGAAGTATGAAAATTTTCTTTAAATTTTAAATTAAACATTTTCCATACATAAAATTTTCCACAAAAAATTTGAAACCAAATTTTATATTTCATGGAAATTCCCGGGAGAAAAACTCTAGTTAAGCTTATGCTTTAACAAAAAAATCAATTTTGCTTATTTTCAGTTGCCCTCTGTTAATAATTTTGCAAATCTTTAAAAAAGTATTTTCTAAAATGTTTAGACTTTCTTAGAGAAATATTTTAAAGAAAATTGCGCCAATTTTTAGAATTTATATGTTTTCCTTTAAAACAATTGGTTTGTTTAACAAAGCGTCTGTCTTGCTGTCTTTCCTCCTAACACTATGAATTCAAAAACCAGAAAGTTTTTAATTTTACCTAAATTTGTTTTTAATTTCTCTGGGGACATTCAGTTTACGGTGCTGTACAACAATATATTAACAAGTAGGAATTATAAAGCATTCCGAAATAATGGTAATAAAAACGTATCATTTTAATCATACATTACTAACATATCAAACAAAAATAAAAAGGACATTTAAGGTTTTTTATAGTTTTTTTATGTTTTAACATAGTTTATTTAAGGATTTAGCGGATTTTTTTTTGTTTTAGTTTTTCATTATTATTGAATAATCATAATAAACGTTAATAGAATAGGATGTGTTTTGATGAGAGAATGAGAGAATTTATGATTTTATCCTTTTTTATATATATAAAATTTTATTTTTCTCTTGTTATTACAAATATAACAAAGACAACAACAAAAGAAAGGTTACACCCAAGTAATAAAGATAACATAAAAAGACAAAATATATGTATATAGAGAGGGAGAACAAACACATTCAATAAAACAAAAGAGAAAACAAGAGAAATTAAAAAAAAACATTTATATTTTACGTATAAAAATATTTATCACGTAAATAACTTTTTATTTTAGATTTTTGTTCTTTTTTTATTTATTTTTGTTTTGTAATAAATTTTGCCTTACAAAATGGTGTTAAAGAAAAAATGGTCAATGTAAAAAAACCGAAGAGTATAATAAAAAAAAAAAAAAAAGAAAACAATTTTGGTTTTTGGGTTTTTTGTTTTTGGTTATTATAAAAAAAAAAACAAAATTGAAATTATTTATTAAAAAAATAATAAATAATATAATGCTCTGCCTAACAAAAAATAAAATATATATGTATGAAATTTTTTTATATTTTTCACAAAATTTTCTCGCTTTTTTTTAAATATATAAAGATTTTTTGTTGCAAACAAAGTTTAAAAGAAAACAAAAATTAAAATTATTATGTTTATGGTAAAAATATACAATAATGAAATATATTTAATATATATCAGAAAAACTGTGGTTTTGTTTTTGTTTTCTTGTTTTATTTCTGATGGTTTTTGTTTTTTGCACTTGTTTTTTATTTTATTGCAAAAATTGGTTGTAGCTGTTTTTGTTGTTATACATTTTATTAAATTTTGTTTAAACAAAACTTAAAGCTAGCAGGAAGGAAAGTGTAACACACAAAACAAAAAAAGAATAAGTAAAGACTTTAGAAAACTTAGGTTCATAAAAAATATATTTAGGAATTTAAAAAATAACATGTTTTTACGTTTCCTATTTCGTTCCTTTACTAATTTCTTTGCTTTATATTTCTAAAATAAAAAGCTTTCCCCCTTGCCTTTGAATTTTTTCTGTTTTTATTTATTAAAAAAAAATATAGGGGGAAAGAAACAACCTGCCTGCTTTGCTTTCTGTTTTATTTTACAATATTTTTTTCTATTTTGTTTGCTCCAAAAAACATTTATTTTATTGTTGTTAATATTGACCATGTATTTTTTTATTACAATATTGCTGGTATTATTGTTGCTGTTGTTGTCGAAGATCCAATACTATTTATAATTTATTTCTTAGCTGTTGTTGTTGGTTTTTATTAAGAGTTCTTTATGCTTTTCTTTTTGTTTTTATTATTATGTATAATTTAGGTTTGGTTTTTTACTTTTAATTAAAATATTTTTTTGTTTTACTGCTGAATTTTTTGGATTTTCTTGTTTTTTGTTTTGTTTAAAAATATTTGTTTTTAAATTTTGTTGTTGTTTTTTTTTTTAATATTCATAGTCATTAAAAAGGAAACAATTTAGTTTGGTTGTTAGTTGTCACCACCTTCTTGTGGTTCATCACCATCACCTTGGGTGTCTGAAGTCCAGAGGGTAAGGTTATCTCTCAACAATTGCATAATGAGTGTTGAGTCCTTGTATGAGTCCTCATTAAGAGTATCGAGTTCAGCTATCGCATCATCAAAAGCCTAAATTCGCAAAAAAGGGAAATATTAGAATATGTTTTTTATAGAGGTGGAAAGAAAAAAAAACATTAAAAATATTTAAAAAGACAAAAATAAATAAAAGAAATATTTCAAAACAAGCTTTTTATTTGGTTTTCACTATATGTATATAGGCACAGCAAAACACAGCAACCTAAAAAAACTCATTAGTATTTTTTTGTATAAAAAAGAAAACACATACACTTTTAATAGGTTCAAAATGTATACTTTAATATGAAAGAAAACTATTACTGTAATTGTTAATATATTAACACTTCTATGATGAAGTCATCTTTTATCCCCCAATAGCCTTAGGAAAAAGCCCGAGAATTTTGCTATTGGAAATTATCTACATCGATCCATAATTGACTGAGTTATGAGCAAAAAAACATACTGCCATGATTTTTTTTTAAAAACATTTGTTAGTGTGGTTTTTTTCATAGTTCGTACTACTAGATGCCTATCAAAATCTCAATAGTGTCTCAATACCATCCTCAGTAATTTACCGAAAGAAAGTTGAAAAAGTAATAAAATTATTGAATTTTACTCGTATTTTTTAACCCAAATAAACAAGTTTGAACATATATATATATATATATATATATATATATATATATATATATATATATATATATATATATATACATGATAATTCTTTTCTATTAAAAAGCTTCTTTCAGTTTTTTTCCACATTAAAAACAAAATGTTTCCGTTTTTTATTTACGAAAGCGAAATAATGATAGGTTCATTGTAATTATACAATTACTTTTGGTAACAATTGATTTTATAAACAATTTTTTGTGGAAGCTGTGGATTTGAACCCAAAAAACACCAAGCCTTTGAATTAGATCGGATAGAGGTGTATTTTTGCATCACAATAAAATCAAAATCGGTTTTCTGTATGTTCCAGATGGATTCATGAAGTTAAGTAAGTGCAAATGGGTTTTACTGAACTCAGAAAAAATTAAGCGAAATGCAATAAAATGAGAAAAATCATTAATTATTATTAAGAAATATTGTTCGTAGTATCAACAAACACTAATTAAGATAAAGTCGACATTTTTGAATAATTTTGTTAGTTTTTACCAAATGTGGATTTCACAAATCTTCTTATTGTACAAAAACCGGTTCATAACCCTTCCTATAATTAAAAAAAAATACTCTTCTTTCTTATGAAAACAAATAAAGCTGATTCATTATTTACGCTGAAAATAAACTTCGTCTCGATACAATTCGAAAAAAAGTTTTCATGTTAGGGCTACATTTATTTCTTTAAAGTTTTTTTTTATATATAATTCGTTCTGATTTAACTTTTATATTTATTCTGTCATTATTTTAAATCAATTAAACGCACATTTGTTAAGTTTTTCTGTGTTTTTCTTTAAAAAGGGGAGGTTTTCTTGAATAATTTTTAAAGTTCAATTATTATTATAAATTATTAAAAAATTAAATGTTATTAAATAACTAAATGACAATTTAATTCACTTTCCTCTTTCAACTCAACGTAAAAATTGCATTTAAATCATAATGAACCTATCATTATTTCGCTTCCATAAATGAAAAAACTAAAAAATTTCGTACTTAATGCAAAAAAAAAAAAAAAATTAAAGAAACTTTGTACTATACATTATAAAATTTGCTACTGCATAACATAGAAGTTGAAAAATATATACCAATTTTGAACGTAAAATAGAGAAAATAGATTTTACCGATTCACTTTTCGTTGCCAAATCTCAGAATATCAATATATACATTATTAAGAATTTTACTTGATAGATTATGACATTGTCTTTTCTTTGATGTATAATTTGCCGAATTTATTGTTGCTAATCGATTTGATGCACAATTCACGGACTGTAGATTCAGAAAAGTATCCGATCTATATATATCATATTACTTACAGAGACTGAAATATTTTCGTTTTAAAATGTAAAATATTTTAGCTTACACATTTTTTTTAAAGAAATTTGTCCAAACATTTTTTTCCGATGAATTACAATTTTTAAGATATTTCGTTGACTGACATTGTCTTTTCTTTGATGTATAATTTGCCGAATTTATTGTTGCTAATCTAACTTTTTTCGATTTGATGCACAATTCAAAAAAATTCGCCCAAAATTAATTTTTGTAATATTTTCCAATTTTCAAGTTTATGAATAAACGGTTTGGACTTAATAAAAAATATATAGCATGTTTATAATCTACGGACTGCAGATTCAGAAAAGTATCCGATCTATATCATATTGCTTACAGAGACTGAAACATTTTTTCCGATGAATTACAATTTTTAAGATATTTCGTTGACTGATCTAAATATGTACATATTCTCAAGACTTTCATTCACTTCAAAACAATTCACAGTGGAGTGTCTTGAACAGATTTCCGGCTGAAATTTCAACTTTAAAACGTCAGCACATTGTTAGCATTTAATAGCGCTAACAATATGCTGACCTTAGCTCAGAACATATTATATTTGCTGAACAAGTGACGCATATAGCATCGACTTTAAATGCAGAAAATATATGTTAATACATTAATAATACAATATTATGTATGTATGTAATGGTAACATTTTTTCTTTTATATCATAAATGGTACATATCTTAAAACACAGAATCATATATTTTCAATGTCCGTTTATTAATTGGACATGGACAAATGCTCATTTTAAAATTTTTATTTTTTTAAACTAAAAAATAATATAAGTTAAAAGTTGTATACACATAGGATGAAAAATATAAATTTATATGCAAGTTATAGCCAGAACTCCAAGGATTAAAAACATATTAAAATTGTTCTACCCTGGCCGGCCCTCTTGAACAATATTTTTAATTTTAAACTTATGTGGCTTGATAAAAAATATATAATTTTCAATTGAATTTTTATACATTTTTCTGAAGAAATGATTTCTAACTTTAATTGTTCGACATTATGTTTTAACTTTAGTCTATAACTCATGTTTAAAATAACTAAAAGACTAATATCGTGTAAATGATCCAATTAAATTATATTTTATAATTTGTACTTTTGAAAGTTGCAGCACATGATTTTTATAAGATTTTGGTATGTTGCAACGTATTGAATGTAATTTTTGGCAAACATGGAAAATAGTTAAAGGTTTTGCAATATATCTGCAACAAAAACTAAAGGGACCTTTATAAAATATTTTATTGTAATTTCTTTTCATATGAAAAATGATCGTAGGATCTTATATCTCTATATTTACAAAGATTTGTAAGCATTACAGTAATTTCTAGGAATAAACAATATATGAAAGTTATAAGATTTGAATTTTAATTTACATTTAAATATTTTAATTCCAAAGTTGATCACGATACTAGCATGCATATAAAATTCATGGACGTATGATCTCATATTGATTTTCCTGAGGGTTCCTTATTTGGGCCGATATTCACTAAATGTGTATTATGAGTTACACTTAAGTAGTGTGTGTGTAAAACACGTATTTCAACGAAAAAAATATATGGTGATTTTGTGTTAAATATCATTACGGCAAATGGTAATTGTGACGTGTAGTACGATCGTATGGACGTACACCGTTAAATCGGTTTAGCAAATTATTTTGTAGAAATTTGAACACCTGAACGTGGATAAATAACATTACTTTTTGGCGTTATTCTCATTATTACAAACATCATGTAATTACATATCCTACAATGGTGTAAGATGTAATTAAAAATAAATCGTGACATATTTTTACTTTTTATTTCAGTTTTACAACGATCTAATAATAAAACCTTACTGTTAATGCCGCAAAATCCCCTTTTCTGACCCAGGGTGCAATCTATAAAAATTACTTCATACTCATACACAAATATAAATAAATTTAAAAAAAAGCACATCATTACACCATCATTTGATGATTTCTATAAGAAAATCCATATAAAAACATTTTTCATTCTTAAGGAGGACATCTTTTATTTTGGGTCAAAAATAGAGAAATTTTATATACTATATATATATAAAAAAAAAAAAAAAAAAACACCAGCTTTATAGCAAGATTAAAAAAAAAACAATAAACACGTTAATAAAAAAAATGGTTAAAAATAAACAAACACATGCTTTTGTTAGGTAATGAGGTCAAAGGTTATATTCAAGGAAAACAGCAAAAAGTCCTAGGTATCATTTGTTTGGAAGGACTTCACATGGGGTTAATATAACAGTTATCAAAACACAAATCAATAGTTTGCTTTTGAACAATTAAAAATCAAGCCCAAAAAAGCTTTAAATTAGTTTTTCTTGACACACTCGTTTGTCATACAATCATTCATTTGTCAAATCATTAATTTCAAGAAAATAGTAACAATTTGAGCAGATATTAAAGGTAGTAGTAGTAGTAAGTATAGAAAGTGTTGAAACCTGTTTAGCTAAATGACAAGCCCGCGCTGGTGAATTGATAATTTCATAATAGAAGACAGAAAAGTTGAGAGCAAGACCTAATCTGATGGGATGTGTAGGCTGCATTTTGTTTTTGGCTATATCGAAAGCCTCCTGATAAGCCTTTTTCGAATCCTCAACCACGGCTACAAATGAAATGAAAAAAACAAAAAAATGTTCAGAAATTTATTTGAAAAAAAAAAAAAAAAAAAAAAAACTATATTAAGGATTTTAACCAACTGAAACCTATGCTACAAAGTAAATAATAACTAAAAAATCGAACACAAAAACTCTCCCCATATTTTATAACAACGAAGATGATATTTTGCTACGTGTTTAAATTTTAAATTCTTTCCCAAAAATTTTAATAATAAAAAAAAGTTTTTGAAATATTTCTTTTGTTTTATTGCCTTTTTTAATTGTGATTGTTTAAAGGCAATATTATTAACCTGTTTGGCCAATTGGCAAGCTTTGTCTGGAGAGTTGAGAATCTCGTAGTAGAAGACTGAGAAATTAAGTGCAAGACCCAATCTGATGGGATGTGTTGGTTGCATTTTACCCTTGCTAATTTCAAATGCATCCTGGTAAGCGGTTTGGGAGTCGTCAACAACGGCTATATTTTTTAAATTTGTATGAAAAATCATTTTATATATTTTATATATTAATTATAAATTATAGGGTTTTTTCACAAAAAAAAAAAATAAAAAAAAATAATAGTAATAACTTTAATAACGAAATTGTCAAACAAATACTTACTGTTGCGTGCATCTCCTGTGGCTACCTCAGCTAAATACCTGTAATAATCTCCCTTCATTTTCAGATAGAAAACCTTACTTTCTGGATTGCTGGCTTTGGGAATAAGGTATTTGTCAAGAAGACCCTGAAGATAGCACAAATACAAATAAATTAAAAATTAATCAAGTGTATATCAAAGTTTATTAAAGCGTTAAATATTGATTTTCTGTTTATTGTGGAAAAGCAAAAAAATTAAATGAAAAGGTGAACATGAACATGTTGGCACGATTATATGTAGAGATATTAAACCATCATCATAGTGTGTTGCTTTTGCTAAGGATAATCATCATAATATTAAGGGGGTCGGAGAGTAAATTGATTGTTTTATTAAGGTCATATTTGCAATTTTTTCTGTATACATAGGTATAAAGGTTTTCTTTCAGATATATATGAACAAGTACATGACTATTAACAAGTCTTAATTATAAACATAATAACACTATAATTACCTGTTATATATATATGCACATGGTCATGTTTCTTTTTATATATTTGTTGTGGAATAATTAACACTATTTCATTGTGTCCTTTGCTAGGAAAACCCCCAGTAATTGCTATAAGTGCGTTGGTGTTACATAACACAATTCGTTCTTGCGTAAAATTATATCCGCCAAAATATGTACCCAGCAAAAAAACGTTCCAAAAAGAACATACATCACTTCAAAAGTAGAACTAAGCGCATATTTTTCACTTTTTTGGAAGTTAATAAAGATGATTTCCAAAAAAATTAAAAATAAATGTATTTTTAGCAGGAAAAAAACTGAATAATTTCTAAGAAAATAAAAATTTCATACATTGAAAAGTATTTTTATTATCTATTAACAAAGCTAAAACCATATTTTTATTCAAAAATTTTGTAATTTATTTTCAATTGTAACTGTTTTGACAGTTTTATATTGTAAAGCAGAATAAAAACACTTTTAGAAATATGTAATTTTAAATCGGTTGTTCCGATTTACATAAAACTTCACGCAGACGTAACAGAAGAGGAAATTAAGTTTTGATGGTATAACTCACGTATCACTCTAGACGGGAGCTACGATATCTTAAACAAGGTCTTTTTTTTTGTTCCTAATGTTTGTCAATTCTTTGCTTTTTATATGATTTCAAAAATTATAATTATAGTAAGCAAGTCATACGCATGTTAAAAACAAATTAAAAACGTTTTAAACCCCTGTAGTGCCATTCAGTAACTTATTTTAATGGCAACAATAACGATTCTGCTATTCAGTAAAATTTTTAAACGATATTCGATATCTACTTCTGTCGTTAACTGAACCACATTTTTTTTTTGTTTATTATATCCTTCACAACAGGTGTAAAGGATGTATATAAGTGTGTCATTCCGTTTGTAACTTCTACAATATTCATTTAGATCCTTATTGATAGGGAAGGCGATGTCCGTCTATCTGTAGAAAGCCCCGGAGATATATATGTTTTATACATCAATTTACAGAGAATTTTCCTAAGATGAAATTACAAATGGAATGAAAAACTGATATACCCTTTACATCCGTGATGAAGGGTATAAAAAATTAATTCAAAATATATATAAAAATTATATGTTAAAAACATGTTTTTTCAATTATTGTTCATAAAAATAAAAAAAAAACATAAATTTTCATATATAATTAAAGTGCCTTACGAAAAAGTTCCAAATGTAACCCTCTAGAAATGAAGATTAGTATGTTCCTATGTGATTCCGAAATATTACATATGAGTGTTTTCATTTCCGTGTGCTGGAACATTTTTAAAACACCTCTAAAAATACGGACTTATTTCAATAGTATTATCTAAATTGAATTTTGTGAACTTTCACTAGATTTTTCGATTTTGGTGACTTATATTAACATAATTTATAAATTTGAAACTGTACATACAGTTACCAGCAAAAAAAGGTTCAACTCGTGTAAGCCTTTTTTTATTTATTCCTAAAAAATAAAATACAAAGATTTATGTTTTTGTTTATAGCCTTTGTTGCAAAAGTAAAGAGATTTATGGCACAATTGTGCCATTTTTGGCACTATTCCATTTCCTGTAAAAGCAATGCCCTTTGGATACTATTTTGGCACTTTTTGTACATTTTTTTGATCTTTACATTATTTACCTATTTACATAATTTCATCAGATTTTCTATACAAATCAAAATCTAGTTTCAAATGAGATTTGACCAAAATCTAGTAAACTTTAACAAAATTTTAAAAATATCGTTATCCAACACTGTTTTTTTAGTGTTATATAAAATTATACAAAATTTAAACAAGAAAGTAGTTTAACTTTGTTTAGTGCTTGTGTTAAATTTTTCTGAAATCCAGTTGTCAAACAAAATTTACAAACGAGATTTGAAGTGCAAGTGTAAATTGGGTATAATTGGCAACACAGAAAAATCTTTAATTTTAATGCTTCTGGTAATCTAGATTTCTTCCATTTTTACATTTCTGGAATGTATTTCAACATAAACTGTATGAATTAATCATGCAAATTTATTCCCAAAGTTTTTCTTTTTAATTTTGAAATAGTTTATTCATACAACAAAATTTAACATGACAATTTTTTCACCTTTTCCACATAGACATTGTTGTATCGTACCAATTTAGTATCTGAAACAACAATATAATTAAAGTAACATTTTTCTTTGCACCTAAAAATACTGTCTTCATTTTTTTTTTTTTTCGATTACTAAGAAATTTTATGTTTTTTTTTTTTTTTTTTTTTTTTGGTCCGAATTTGGTTTATTTATCAAAGAACTATACTTAGCACTTTTCAACACTACGTGGCACATTTTCGATCCCATTTTTGGCACTAAATAAAAATTTTTAAATCCCAACACTGAATTGATAAACCATAACGTTTGTATTAAATAAGAGAATGGGGAGATAACTTAAAATTTAAAAAAAATGTTAATTTTTGTCGAGCAAATAAATAAGTCCATTTTAAAAAATTTGATATACTAACGCAAAAAACGTTCAAGGGAGGAATATTTAGCTATATTTAGTAAAATATCCTTTGTATTATTTGGCTCCCAAGAACCTATAAGTCATACAGTTAACCAATGCCTTACATGTTTCTGATGAAATCGATTACCAAGTATCCCATACTATTGTCCATAAATTATCTTTCTCTCTGACTTTAATAAGTAAAATAACATCCTGAGCAATTCTCCAAAGTTTCTTTATTAGATTTGCATTTAGTGGATAAAAAGGCCATTCTAGGAAGTTAAAGTTTCCCATTCTAAACTAATCTTTTACTATTTTCGAGGTATGTTTAGTGTCATTATCTTTCTGATATTGCCACTTCAGAGTCATTTTTCATTAGGCATAAGAATTTTGGGAAATAAATATCAATTCATATTTTCCTTGATTCACGAAATTAAACTAACGTCAGACCAAGAAAAAGGTTTTAAGGTACAATTATTAAGGCTTGTTTTGATACTATCGAATATTACAGGCAATTAACCCTTTAACAGCAAGAGTAAATTTTATACATTTAGTTCCCAAAAGGTTAAATTAGAAGTTTTTGTAAATAAATAAGTTGTTTGGAAGTATTTATTACATTTAAATATCAATGAATTTATAAAAATATATATATATATATATATATATATATATATATATATATATATATATATATATATATATATATATATATATATATAATAAATTCTTTTAAAACTGCGGTAATAATCGAATAAAAGAGTCTTTGAAATTTAGTCGCGATTTTACACAAATTTATACATTTTTATTTTATATTTTACTAAAGGGTTAAATAAATTCATATATCAATAGTATTGAATTAGACCCTACTAATGATGCCCTAAAATCTAAATTACGATGGAAAATGTGCGAAATATTCAAACTTTAACAAAATAGTATTTATAAAATTCTTGGAATATGTCTCTATATGTTGGATTTTTTTTTATCAAAATTTAAAAATTGCGTATTGATAGAAAACCATTTTTTGTAGGTATTATAAAAATGGTCCAGGTAACGAAAGCGAAATATTTTGGGAATTAGTTTATCATATCTATCTTTAATTTGCAAAATTTTTTTTTCCCATACAAATCGATGCACTTTAATGTATATATATAAAAATATATATTTCACATTTTCTAAACTGAGTATTTCTTTAATTTTTATAAATAAACAGAAAAAATAAACACCCCCACGAACTAATGAAGGAAATTCTTTTTTAATCGACAACCACCACAACAACAAAAACTTTGAAACGAAAATATTTTAAATTGTGTGTATGTTACTACATAATTCAAAATATACCTACTTATTGATTGATTGAAAACTCATCATTGTCACATTATACTATAATTAAAAAAAAATATACTAAAGGATGAACACAGAAAAAAAAAACGGAACAACAAAATATGTATAAAAAAAGAAACAAATTGAAAAAACCACATGTATTTTTTTATGGTTAATTACAATATTTTTTTTTAAACAGAGCACGCTACTACAACATGATCAAGTACATATAGCAGTAGAAAGGGAAAAAATTTTAGATTTATTCAAGTGTGTAGGTGTTTTATTCTCTACAGGAGGTTATTAATACAAAAACACACAAACATATTAGTATATACATACATGGGCAATAAAATGGGTGCGAACTTCTTTAAATGAAAAAAATGTTAAATTTTATGTTTTAAACTTAATATTAAACTTATATTAAACTTATATTAAACTTATATTTATGTTTTATTTGTTAAATACAACTATACAATATATAATAAAACTCCAAAGAATATAAAAATAGGTAAATTTCAAACCTACATTGGGGTTTAGAGGTCGGAAGAGGTTTTTATGAATAAAATCCATACTTTTCTGTGGACAGAAAAAATTAAAAAATTATTTTCTATTTTTAAAACTAAATATTTATAAAATGCAATAATAGCACACATTTTTTTAATTTCTTTGATTATATCTAGAAAAGCGAAGAAACACACCTTAAAAGTCCTTGGAAAGGTATGTTATTAAAATTTAAGATTTTTCCAATAATATATGGTAAATAATTGATTTAGATCTATTTAAGGATTTTAGGTAGAATTATATATTATAGGATGTACTTGATTATTTTAAAGCTTCTATATTATATTCCCAGGGCCACATTCCCATCAGACCTGATAAACGACTCAAGTCGTTATCCCTCTAAACTATCAATAAAACTTCACATTTTTCTTTTCATTAAAATTTTTCAGACAACCATCCCGACCAAAGGCACTCACATACTACGACTTATTACGAGGGCGGATCAATAAGTCCGTGACTTTTCGAACTTCCCTCGTAGTTATATGAAATGCAGCATTATTCCCATCAAGTACCACCTGTTATTAGACTATTGTCAAATTTTGAGCAAGTGCGTAAAAAAAGGATTTTTCGAGGTCCTTAAAATAGGCATTTGTTTGTTCAATAATTTCTTCGTTGGAACTGAATCTCTTTACACCGAGCCATTTCTTTAGGTTTCGAAATAGGAAGTAGTCACTAGGGGCTAAATTCGGAGAATATGGCGGATGAGGTACCAATTCGAAGCCCAATTCATAGTTTTGCCATTGAGACTGCACACGTGTGCACCCGTGCATTGCATTATCTTGATGAAAAATAACTTTTTTCTTGGCCATATGGGATTGTTTTCTTTTTAAATCCTCATTAAATCGGTCTAATAAGTTGGCATAATATTCGCCGTTTATTGTTTTTCCCTTTTGAAGGTAATCGATGTGGATTATCCCGCATGCGTCCCAAAAAACTGTTGCCATCACCTTATTGGCCGACAAACTTACCTTGGCCTTCTTCGGAGCAGGTTCACCCGGAGAAACCCATTGTATAGACTGCTGCTTGGTCTCCGGAGTGCAGTAATGGATCCATGTTTCATCCACAGTTACAAAACGCCGCGGTTGCGGTTAAACAACTCCAAACAATCCTTTGAAGTTGTCACACGTTTACGTGTATGGTCAATTGAGAGCAAACGCGGCACCCATCTTGCAGACAACTTTCTTAAACCCAGCTGATCATTTAAAATCGAAACCACACTGCCATATGAAATGCCTATGGCATCAACAATATCACGCACTTTTACTATTCGGTCGGCCAACACCATATCGTGGATTTTTCGAGATTTTCCGGTGTACTGACCTCAATTGGCCGTCCAGAACGTTCAGCGTCATTTGAACTTGTGCGACCACAACGAAAGTCAGTAAACCACTTTTTCACAATTGAAATCGATGGTGCAGAGTCCCCATTGTATTTATCGAGCTTTTCCTATGTTTTCACTTTTTTCCATTTTTAGAAAAATACACGAGGTTGTATGTTTTGAACAGCTGTTAAACGCAAAGTAAATTATGACACTTGCTCAAAATTTGACAGTAGTCTAACAGGTGGTACTTGATGGGAATAGTGTTGCATTTCATATAACAACGAGGGAAGTTCGAAAAGTCACAGACATATTGATCCGCCCTCGTACCATATAATATGAGGATTTCTTCCTTTTTAATAATCTTTAATTGTTTTTTTACATCTTTTTCATTAGAAAGATTCTTGTTTTTACAATAAAATTACATTTTTATAGTTTTTATATATATTATTGGAAAGGAATTATTGATATTTTTTTTTTATTAATATTTAGTTTAAAAATGTGGGAAATTATTTTATAATTTTTTTTTTTTTTTTTTTTTTTTTTTTTTTTTTGCAAATACAGAGTCCATGTTCCACAAAAAACATGGATTTTCTTCAAAAAATAAAAATAAAATCTCTCCCGATCATCAGACTCCAATGAAAGTTAATTTCAAAATTATTTTTTTTTTTTATTCCTTACATAGCTGTATTTAATAAATTTTTTAATAATTTTTTTCATTTGAAGAAATTCACACCTATTTTATTGTCCATGTGTGTATATATACGTACAGTATATTGGGGAGTCGTTTGTGGTTGGTTTTATTGTACACTTTTATTAAACAACAAAGCCACAATGTCAACCCAAACCCCTGAGTAACAACTACCCTCCTGTTATAAGGCTTTAAATAGAAGTTTTTATTGGTCAAATGGAAGCCGATAGATTGTCGTTTTATTTGATGTGGTCTTAAGTAATAGAGCTGATTATTCTTGTTGGAAAATATATTATGACATAAAATAATTTATACTTCTTTGGAGTTTTATATTTCGTTTATAATGAATTGTTTGTTACTATTGTTGGGTTTTTTATTTTTGCTTATTTTAAAGTTTTAGAAAATTGTTTAACTTTTTTGAAGTTTTTCTTTTTTACTTACCAAGACTTCATAACAGATTTCCCTAAGTTCCTTCTCCACACGTTCTCTGTACTCGCGGGCGAGTTGTTGTTTTCTGGCGGAGGCTTCGGTTTTCTGCTCAATGGAGGAAATTACTCTCCAGGATGATCTAAAGTTAAAAAAGGTAATAACAGAAATTTTTAAATAATTTCAAATAGTTTTTTTCATAACTAGATAGATTTTTGGAATTTAGATAGAATTTAGTTTGAAAATTGGATTTATGACCTAATTCAGTGCAACAAATTGTTTGAAAATAAAATTTGTATGAAAATGACTCATTTTTCAAATATTTTGTTAAATTTTTTTTTTTTTATACAAATTTTATGTTTAATGAATTTGCTTGTTGCTCTGAATCAGACCCTTAAAATAAAATTGCTTTATTATGAAAATATTTTTTTTAAATACTTTATTTATAAAATGGTAGGTACTTTTTCCAAAATTTATACTTTTTAATTGTTGTTTTTTAAAAATTATACTTTTTTGAGAAGTTCATTTTTGAAAAATTTATACTTTTTAATTGTTGTTTTTTAAAAATTATACTTTTTTGAGAAGTTCATTTTTGAAAAATTGCTACTGCAAAGAAATAGAGGTAAAGGCGTTCTCTTTTTCGTCGCCATTCTATGCTTCTGATGTTTGAGCGATTTATTATTTTGTGCTTCTTCAAAAAAAAAAAAAAAAAAAAAAATCCAATTTTTTATTTTAATTAAATTTTAAATGAATTATATTTTTCAATCATTAGAAAGCATATTAAAAATTACTATTTATGTTCACAAAAAACTATATGCAGACTTTTATAATCTATATCGCTCTATGTTTCCAAATATCAGTAATGACAGAAAAATAAATACAAATGTCAAAATCACATTAATAATATTTAAAGTAACCACTTCAAAATATGTATATTTGCTGTAAGTTAATAGGATAACGAAAGCAATACATAGAAGATAAAATTGTTATTTTAAGCAAATTACACAAATTTTGATAAAAATTTCCTAACAAATTTTCTAAATTTGTTTACAGAAAAATATGTTCCAAAGATCTTTTATACTCAAAAAAAATCCCTGACAGAGAACGGTTTTACCTTGTTCTTTGTGTCATGCCATTAATCCATTAAAAATAGATTATTTAATTAAAAAAAAAAAAAAAAAATATGAATTTCATTTCAATCTTACCTGCGGGCACCAACAACATTTTTGTAGGCAACTGAGAGTAAATTTCTTTCCTCATTTGACAGCTCAACACCGGTTTCTGTGACTGATTTCATAGCTTGGGCCATGTCATCGTATCTACAGAAAAAGAAAACATTTACAAAATTTATTATATAACCTTTATTGTTATTAAATTTCTTTACAAAAATTCACCTTTCAGATTGTTCGGCCAATTTTGCCTTTTGAACCAATTCCTCTTTATCGACTGTTGACATTTTGATGTGTTTTTTTGTTTTGTTTTTTTTTACTTAGAGTTTACAAAAAATTAAAACAACGTTTGTTTTTATTGGGTAAACGGTTGCCCCACAATTTTTTTTAATACAATACGAGCCTAGAGAGATATTATATTTATAAGGAATCTAAAACTGAATGCGTCGCTCACAGTATGACTAAATCTAAAATAAGAAAGAAAAGAAACAAAAATATATGATTAATTAAGTGTATAAGAAGAATTTGTGCTATAAAAGTTAATTAAGAAAATTTAATTATTTTGCTACTACCGCACAAAGTTCGCGGTAGTAGGAAAAAGTTTTAGAATAATGTAAATAGTGTGTGGTATAGAATTATTAATTATTTGTTTTTAGAAGGCTAAAAAATATGCAAAATTGTTCCATGTCACAGTTTAAAAAATCCATTTCCTTTTAAACAATTTGATATGATTTTAAAATTGAATTGAAAGAAAAAAATGCTGTAGAGACTAAAAGTGTCTTGTTTTTGACATTTAACTATGTACAAACTTTACTTGATGTAATCCCCTAAGAAAATCTTCATCATCAATAAAACAATACAAAGATATGGAGAATGAAAAACAAACTGTAAATGACTCATATTAATAAGTATTTAAAATGAGATTAAAAAAAAATAAATAAATTAAATGCAATTATTTAAAAAAAAAAAAAAAAAAAAAAAACATGACTAAGTTTGAAAATATGAAATTATAAATATTAGGAACTAAAAAGTTTAAAAGATTTTCGTTTAATATATAGTAGATATAATAAAAAAAAGTATATTTCCCGAATAAGGTCTTGGAACCTTTGGGTTATGAATTTATTTGATAAAGTATTTATAAAATAAACTTTAAAAATGTGATTGAACGAAATCGCAATTTTGGATAAATTTGAAATTTTTTTGGTGAATTTTCAAATTTTAGGTTAAATTTCAAATTGTAGGTGACATTTTGGATTTTTAGAGAAAATTTTAATATTTTTATTTCTTTTTTTTTATGAATTTTATATTTTTGCAGTTTTGAAAATTTGGTGAAACATCAAATATAAAGCACTAAACACATCCGGCCGGTCTTTGGACGTTAATGCGTTGACATCCACAATATCATACCATCGGACATCGACCGAATTTTCTTGGCAAATGCGCTAAAATTATTGCATCAAGCGGCGGTATCAGATGGCATCAACGGCGCCTCAACAACTTTACTTTTATATCTGTATTATTCTGTGACAATAAACAAGTAACGTTAAATTATGTGCTGCCATTCTTTGTAATACTACCATCTAAAAAAGATGTTTAACAAAAAATAGCCAATAAATATTGTTTTTTTAATTTCATACTTTAAAAGTAAAAAAGATATATATATATATATATATATATTAACAAATATAATTAATGAATTTACGCATTTCTACATCTTATATGTGATAAATTTAAGTAATGATTTTTATAATTTATAATATGTATGCGCTTCAAACTATGTATGACTGTTTCATTTTTCGTATTCTTTATTATAATATCTTTAAGTATTTCTACTTTTTTCTCAATTTTATTTTTAATACTTTTATGAATTAATTAAGTTCAATGGCTTTTTTGGAATTATTTGCTTAAACACCTAATCTTCATATATCATACATATAAATAGTTTTTATTTTATTTTCAAAACCATTGCTTTCTATGTAAAGACATAATAATGTGTATAAAAGGCTAGAAAAACTAAAATAAATGATGTGTTTAATTATTAAATTGTTTAAATTAATTTATACACAAATCACGCTTTGTGTAGAAAAAATAAGCAAAAACAAAATACAAATAGTAATTCAATTTTTTGCAATTAAAATTATGAATATAAATAATAAAATTATAAATGACATAATATTTTATTAATTTGATTTTATATTTGGAAATATAATTGAAATTAAGAAATTTTATTATAAAACATAAGAAAACCATAAAACCTAACAAAAATGTAAAAAGAAGGATAATTGTCGACACTATTTCGTTTACTGAGTGTTGCCGGAAGTAGAAAAAACCCATAAAATAATTTTGATTTGAGTGCGTTTGACGGCTAAAGTTAAATACATAAAATTTCAAAACTTTACTTAGTGTCTATTATTACGTTTATACGTCCCTTATTTGAAAACAAAAATAACTTGCAAATAATTTACTCAACGTTTATACCGCAAATTTCATAAAAAAAATATATTTTCTTATATGTTGTGCCGGACGGGAAATATACAAATATTATCGTCGAAAATTCTATGAACGCAAAAGGAAGTGGCATCGCCGTACGCCTCTTTTGTTATTAGTTTGACTAATCACGTCTAGTTTTCGTCAGTTACTATCTCGCAAATATAATATTAACTCACACCGTCTATACGGCAAAATTTTCATATCGCAATATTTTTAATTGTAAGAGGACGTATCAATGCAATATATATTAGACAATTTTTTTTATCAAAACAAACGTCAAATTATCGCGAATTTATGGTAGGTGGAAACAGTAGCACAAGAACAACAATAAGGCGAATTCATTCATGTTCATAATAGATTCGAACTGATTTTAACGTTTGTCTTGATAAAAATTTGTCTAGTATAGACACTACGTTAAAGCCCAATAAATAGCTGAACATGTAAACAAATGCAAAAATAAATCAATTTTCTTTTTTGCAGTAGATGAAAAAGTATTGTGGGTTGATGGGCCTAACGATTACAATTTTTACAACATTTATTCATAACTTTATACAGAACATCATAATTACGTTGCCAACTATTAGAAATTAACTTTCAACTAAAGAAATAATTAAAACAATTTTTCTTTTAATATTTATTCTCATCAAAATTCATCAACACCTTATTATCTTTATTTTAATTTCCTTTTGTAGGCCTAAACAAAAAAGTTGGCCTTGTAAAAAAAAAAAACACTTGTTTCAATTAAGTTCAAGGTGAATACAATCTTCTTTATCATTATAGAAATATTGTGTGTGCATCGTACTTGAATGGGAGAAAGGGGAAAAAGTATAATAAATAACATATTCTATGAATTTATGACCTTACTTTTCAAGGTACCAAAAACTACAATATAAGCTAAGAAGTGGACAAGAATATCATACATTAAATGTTGCAATTTAAAACTTAAAATACAATATATGAATCCTGAAAGCATTAAGGAAAATTCTAATATAAATATGGAAAAATTGCTTAAAATTTAGTTTAAATAAAATTACATTAAAAATATAAAAATAATGATTAAACCTTTGAACATAGTACAGTGAATTTACAACTTTTCCAGAATTGTCTAGGAAAATGATTTTTTTTTAATAAAAATTAATTCAATTTCTAAGTTCCAATTATTCCCGATTGTACTAGAAAAAATGTTAATTTGTTTCTCAAAATAATATGTCACTACAGGTATAACCAATATTTTGCCAAAATTCATATGGCATCACGGTAGTGCGATTTAGTAAATTTTAACGATTCGACAAATATGTTCATGGCTTTTATTGTTTGCAGTAACCCAGGTCTACAACTGAGATTAACGCTGAATAACCATTTTGTCTATATTATGTTAAATCTTAAATAAGTGGTGCACGTATTCTTATAAATCCTATAAGATATCATTATTTTCAAACAGTCACCGAGTAATAACGGTGTTATTTAAGAAATTCGCACTTTTTTATCACAATTTTTATAAAAATGGTTTTTAAAATGTAAAACAGTCATTAAAAGGAAATAATTTTACAAAAAAAAACTTGTTTTTTTTTTAGTAATTTCCAAAATATACATGCACACACACAAACAATCTTTCGTATATGTGTAATTTTTTGACAGTTCATCTTATAAGATAGTTGTGTGTAGAAATATCATCACAACAATCTCATATTTCTCATCATACCAATGTTTGAATCTACACGTGAAATAACAATTCTCTCAGAGAGCGAATTTGATATTTTCTAACAGAAAAATCTTACATATGTTACGTGTAGATGGGATGTTACATAGTGTCTATACTAAACAAATTTTTATCAAGACAAACGTCAAAATCAGTTCGAATCTATACAAGATAACCTCGTTAGACAACAGATTACAATTTTTGGTTGTTACAGCTGTCAAACTGCATATATAAAAAACATTAATGAATTCGCTTTAGTTTTTTTTTTTTTTTTTTTTTTGCGACTACTTCCATCTTGATAATGCTGTAACCATGTTTTTCCTCTGCGTGTGCTTACCGCTTTTGTATGTTAAACTTGTGTTTTAGTTGATAAAATAAACAAAAAAAAAAAAAAATGTGGTTTAGTTAACGAAAAGCAGATGTAATGATAACGAATATCATTTAAAAATGCTATGGAACAAATAAAGAAAATCGATAATTTTGTTGCTTAATTTTATAAACTATTCGATAAACGCTAAAATAAGTCACTGAATCGCACTACAGATTTAGGAATTTTTATTCAAACCACGGATGGCATACATGGTACAATTGTACTTTTTTTTTGTTACATTTTTACATCTGTTGGTGCCGTGGTACTACCACGCCTTATTTGGTAAAATTTGATATGATATTATTTACATATTTTTGGTTACAAAATATTTCCGGAAAATATAATTTTAGGAAAAACGTATTCAATTGTTGCCCCTTCGTAAAATATTTTTCCAAACAAGAAAGCAAATTTTGAGTTTATAAATATTTAATATAGAGCACTAGACGACGCACAGTGTCATATTTGGAAATATTAGATTGAAATATTATATTCTATTAGCAGGCAAGATCGTAAACATTCCCACCAAAAATGGGCGTGTAACATCGCTATAATAACTATTGCATAACGAATTTTTTTAAATTATCCTAAAGTTTTGAATAAATTCTTAAAAAATTGCTAAGTTGTATTTAGTGAAGATATATGTAGTTAAAGTTAATATACTTCTTCACAAAAATTTTAAATAATATTTTTTTTTTTTTAAAGTAGCAACTTTAAGAATACGTAATTCGCACTATAGACATTTTCCAATATTATTAATATTTTTTTTTTATTTTATTTATTTATTTTTTTGCTATATATTTATATTTATGTTTACCAGTATAAGAAAATTGCTTCAATAATTAAGCTTTTATTTTCGTATTTTTGTCATTCTAATTTGGATAAATGTCACACTGTGCGGCGTGGAGGAACAAAGACTCAAAAATTTACTATATTCGGTCAAAGTATAGCGGATGAAAAATTGACTAATAAAGTTTTTGTTTCCACACATATCGAGAGTTATTTTAAGAATTCAGTCTATTCCGCATTCGTAAGCGAAAGCGGAATAGACTAATATTATAACAGAAAGAATTATAATTAATTTCTCTTATTGTTTCCATATAAACTCAACAAATTTGTTGCTGCAATTTTAAAATTGCAGGTAATATTTTTTCTAAAATTATTTGATAAAAATATGTTTAGAATGTACTAAATTTCTATGTAAGTGCTTGTAATTAAAATATATTGACAAAAATTTTACAATTGTGGTTGAAAAAGTACACTTTATTTTTATGGTTGGTACAAAATAAAATGAGCCATTTTTCATCCCTGGTTCAAACTGATATGGCACCCAATGTCAGTGTAGCTAATACTCAATTTAGAAAATTGCATAATTACATTGTTCCGCTTTATTTAATGCATCAAATGCAGAATTAAATTATTTAATTAACTAAAAATTTTAATAATTTCATATTCAAGTTTAAACAATCAGTTTAGTTGGACTGTTTAATTTAAGCTTGTTTCGGCAATTACATTTTAGTACATAAATTACATTACAGTAAGTTTATAAATTAAAATGATGTTTTTTTTTTTTTAATAAGAATCCAAAATGTACAGTAATTTTGTATAAAGAACAAATATTATATGTGTAGGCGTTATTTTTAAGAGGAACAACACATGCAAAAGAAATTTAAATAAAAATTCAATTTATTAGAAAAAATCATCAACCCACACACAAAAATAAATTTTAGGAAAAAAGCAAAAAAAATAATATATTTAAAATTATTTAGCATAAACTATTTATTAAGAAGAAAAAGTTATGAAATTGTAATTTCTATAATAAAAAGTGAACTTAATTCCGTTTCAAAAGAATTTTTGTATTAAAGAAAAGATTACGGTAATTTTGAAACAGACATTTGGAATTTTGATGAATATATTACTTGGTAATTTCAGAATTATTAGATAAAAAAATGGATGAATATAAAATGTAATTTAAATTTAATGCTTTCAATTTAAATTTATTAAAAATGCTAAACACTTTTTTGTTTCTTCATGTATAGTAAATGTAATGTTAGTCAGGACTTTTTGCATTTAAAGTGTTAATATACCCATAAATGTATATATTTAAGAACTTAATAATACTTGAAAAACTCATAAGGATTTCCAATTTATTTTAATTATTTTTGTTTTTTAGTCCTTGATGTCATTTTATAATGAATTTTTTTATTGTTTGTATACGTAAGTATGTACGTATGTATGTGTGCATAATAAAATCACTTTGAATATTAAAGTGTCATTTACAGTCTACTCTCATCATGGTTGTGATTGCTTTAAAAAAAAAAACCTTTTCTTATTCTTCTTCATCTACTTCTTACATCACATCATGCAGTTTTTTTCTTTATTTCCTCTAAAATTATAGCAGATAAAGATGATTGTGAATCATAAACTATACTTTTTAATTTTTCGTTTTTTTTTTTCGCCCACATTTTATTTCTGACCCACAACAAACAACAAAATCATCTTGTTGTTTTTCTTCTCATTATTTCATCAGTCATTTATACATACATATTTATGAATTGGTGCCATATTAAAAAAATATATAGGTTTAATTTCATTCTATATCCTCTTATTCTCTTTCACCATCATCAACTCTCATTATTTAATGTTTCCCTTTATGTTTTGTATATTTGATTTGTATCCATCCACACAAAAGCAATAAAAGAGTTGTCATTTGAAATTTACTGTTTAGTTTGTAATGAGTTCAAAAGCCCATTTTTAATTAGAAAAAGAGTATACATCATATCGTCGGTGAGCTGACTTAAAGTCCTGTGTTATTTTCCGATTTTTTTTTTTTATTGGACCTTCTGAAAGTTTTATTGGTCCTCTAATTTCAGTTTTAAACTATTTTCAAATATCTTCATCAGTTGTTCCAATGTTATAAAAAGCATTAATACATAATCAGAAAAAAACTAAATTTTTGAGTTAATGATGATGAAATATGCATTGTATTAAGATTAGGGTTTGTATCCCGAGAAGTCCCGGGATTTTTTCCGATTCCTGGGATTTTTTCGGAAATCCTGGGATTATAAATTACCAAAATGTGCATTTTTACCATTTTGAAAATCAAAAATTCTGTAAAAGACGTTATTGACCACAATCAAGCAAATAAACGATTAGATGATTACATTGCTTCGCACCCAATTTGATGTAAACGAGTTTAATAATACCAGAAAAATAATTTCCGAACTATGAAATACTGAAATGACAAAACTACTTAAATATTTGAAAATTCTTTGTTGGAAACCACTGCTATTACAACACAAAACTTAGAAAACCTCGCCAATGTTAGATGAATGCACAACAGTTTTGCAATATTTTTTATTTTGATCTTTCACCTTCAACAATTTTTACACATCCATTTTCTAATTTAAGACTAAAAAAAATTATTGTTTTTATGTTTTTGAGAAATCGATCGGGGTCCAAGTGAGATTTCAAAAAATTATTCTCCAAACCATGCTTATTTATGATTTCTTAAAAAATGTTCTGTGGCTGTGGCGAACGATATCCAGGATTATTTCTTCAAGTTATTATAGTCGATGATGAATGACCAGATACTTAAATAGTAAAATATTTTAAGTTTTTTTTTTTTTTTTTTTTTTTTTTTTTTAATAGATGTAGGGGAGGTATGAATTTTTAATATAACAATGAATTTCCAAATAAGAATTTTGAAAATATTAACACTCGTATTTACAAACAACTTTTAAATTTAAAATGCCATTTAAAATAAATTTTTCATAAAAATTTTGTTAATATAATGTATTTAAAATTTAAAATTTTTTTGTGAATACGAATATAAATGTATATTTTATTTGTTACCCAACAGAAACATTTATTAAAAACTGTTTTTAATACCTATTATAATTTATATAAATATATTAAAGTCATCTTCAAACATATATTTTTATTTAAAATAGATATATTTGCGTGCAAATTATATGTAAAATATAGCTTTTTTTTTTTTGGTATAGCTTTCATGCTTTTTAAAGAATATTGTATTTTTCCCGAATAATCGGAAATTCCCGGCAATGCCTTAAATAAAATCCCGATTCCAAGAATCCTAATCAAGAATAATCTTCTACAAAAATATCGTGCATATTTTTTTACGGTAACCGATTGAAAAGAGAATATGTCATCATTTTTTCTATTAAGGTAAATGGAATTTGAAAACTTTGAATGCGATTTCTACAAAACGAGTATTTTTGAGTTATATGTTCTTGAAGTAAATGAGCGATAGGCAATTTTGTATGGCTTTCATAAAAAAAATTAATTGTTTTTTGCTTTCCTGAAAAGCTGTTCAAAAACACATAGGACTTTTCTTCTGCGCAAAGACAATATATTCTATGGTCTCCATTCTCAACAATGTCATCATTTTTACGCAGTATCTATATTAGACAATTTTTTATCAAGACAAACGTCAAAATTAACCCGAATTTATGGAAGGTGGCAACAGTTACACAAAAATAACAATAAGTCGAATTCATTAATGTTTTTATATATATGCAGTTTGACAGCTATAACAAACAAAAATTTAACTAAGGTTATCGTGTATAGATTGGACTACGTTACTGTCGACAACAACCACATCAAACTTATGAACAGAACTACCAGATGTGTTAAATGAGAAAATACACAATTTAGAGAATTTTCTATAACTGTATTAATAGCAATTATTCATTATATTTTTAAGGACAAAATGAAAGATTCAATTTTGTCGAAAGAAATCTTTAATTTGAATTTTTATATTAAACGAGATTTATTTCCTTAATTGTTTAGAAAAAATCAAAGACAGCAAATAAATTTTTCTAAAAAAAAATTAACAATTTACAAGTTGTTTTATGATGGTATAAATAAAAAATATTTGAGTACGAAATAAAGTACATATTTTATTTTCTTTTATCAAAATTGCACTTGTTGTTAATTGTTGGGAAAGATAGTTCATCTTTAATATCATTAATAGACAATTCAATTTTATGAACTGGGCTACCAGATCATTAAGGAGTAAAAAATGGACAACTTGGTAAAATAGGTATACCAGAGTCTTTTACTTTTGACAATTTTTCATTAAACATTTTTATGAAAAATAAAAATTTTTTATAATTTTCTTTATTGCATTAATTTTAAAATAGTAATTTTTATTTATAATCAGTTCATCTTGGTTCTTGTTTTCTTTTCTTGCCTTTTTGTATAACGTTGTCTAAAAAAGTGGGCGTATTATAGTATCATGCGTTTTGTATGAATTTTTTTTTTTTTAACAAAATATACAGATATATACACACACTTAACTTGGCAACAACACTAAAATGAAAAAAATTAAAGAAAACAGCAAACGAAAAAGAAAATTAATTTCATTGAAAATGTTTGTTTAAGATTCAAGTTATCTGAACAAAGAAAAAAAGCATAACATTTTATTTGGGTTTATTGTGTTCCAAGTACAAATTAGAAAAAAAATTAAATGCTATTTGTATCTAAAATTTAAAAATGTAAAAAACAATCGGTTTTAGGATTTTTGAATAACCTTCAATATAAAACAGATCTTTTAACGATTTCAAAGATGAATTTCGTAACATTTTTATTTAAATTGAAGAAAAATTTAGAAAAACTAGAATGTATTGAATAAATTTATTAATAATTTAGACATATTGTATTCTAAAACATGGATTATTGCAGATGTGTTATAGTGCTCTTAGATTATGAGCAACATATTATGATTGGAATATATGATTACAGTTAAAAATTTGAATGATTATAAATAATAGTTATTATGATTTTATCATATTTTTGTCCGGTTTTATCATTTAATGATTCAATTTTATAATATTATGATCTTATTTTATCATATTGTGTCTGATCTTATAATTTAACAGGGTATTTTTATCGTACTACGATTCGACTTTATAATTTTATAATCCCAGTTATTATGGTGCGTTTTTTATATTTTGATCCCATTTTATTATATTATGATTACATTTTTTCATATTATAATTGGATTGTATCATATTATAATCGCATTTTATCATATTATGATTAATAATTATAAGTTTCCTCTACTAAATTTATTAAAATAAAACACATAAATTATTATTTTTATTAATTTTTTATTAAGTCCATTACACATTTTACAAAAGAGAAAAATAGAGAAAATTATTTATTAGAGATAAATATAAATTTACGTATCAATACTTTACAAACTAAATACTTACATATAAAAATTTACATGTATTTAGTATTTTTATTTTTTTCGATTTAAGGGTAAGCAAAAACTAAACATCCTCGTAATTCTTCTTGATTTATTGATGGCGTATTTAAAACCTTAAAGTGAATATAAAGAGATTTGAATGCAAATGAAATTAGTAGATTTATGTTATCCAGATAATCTATTTTTAATATATTCACTTGAAAGTTTTAAGTTTCTACCTTTTTTTATTTGCATTTACTTAGTTTATTTTTACAAATATTCACTATTTTATTCGCGAACATTTAATAAATATATAAACATTTATTCTTAACAAATAATTTGATTACTTACTGACAAACGTCTGTATTGATACACAAACATGTGTATGCAATAGTTGTGGAGAAAAAATATGTTTCAAAAGCACACATTCAATAGTTATGGAAAACAAAACATGGTCTAAAAACAAAGATTCTATATTTGGAGAAAACATAACATTTCTAATAACAAACATTTAACAAAATATGACTTAAAAGCGAATAAAATTATTGTCAACATTTAATGATTATAGAAATATTTAAATGTTTGTATGTTTATAAAATTTTTTTTCTGGTAAAAATATTCTCTAAATATAATATTTTTGTTGTCAACCATATTAAAATATTGATTGAGGTTGGACCATTAAATTATTAAATTAAAACAGAAACGTTTTTATCAAGAACACAATATTATTAAAATCTATGAAAAACAACTATAAGAACATAACCATGTCTTTTCTCTGCGTGTACAAATAAAATGAGCCATATATCAAGAAAATTGAAAATCGTTTATATCAATAAGAATAAATTAAGGGGTTTTTAAAACGACCAAAGCAAAACTCGTCGTTTTTAAAACAAAAGTCGTCTGTAAGAGCTGACAGACCTGTCTTATGCCTGATTTGACTGCGGCATTCCAAAGATGCCAGTAAAGTATTTACCCAGCAGTTTTTTCGGTGTCTATTGACCCTCTTTTTGACAGTAAAGTTCATTCGTGTCTACTCACCTAACATACTTAAATGTGTACATTTTTTTAATTACAAACATTTTGTGAACGATCTTGCTTAACTTTACCGACCTTTTGAAAGCGTGTGGGTGGCGGTTGACAATTTTCTGACCCTATGGTAAGCGGAAAGAAATCGAAGAGAAGATAAACATTTACTAACTTACTGTAACCAGTAAAATAATTGTATGTGCACAAAAGTGCCACTTCGCAGCCGTGGTGGTGATTGTGTGTAAAAAAAAAAGTGACACCACGTAGTCGCGGTGGTGGCAATAAAGTTCTTTCTAGGACATGCCCATGTTAAAGTGACTAGTAACGTAGTTAATAAAGTAAGTAGTGGTGCCCTAATGTAGTCAGTCAAGTAACTAGTTCGGGACAGCCATCTGAAACTGTTGTGTATGGGAAAACTTGAAAGCAAAACGTGGTTTGGTAAAACTAAAAAAGAAGTTTACTTGCGTAAAAATTATATAAAATTTAATTTTTACTGTGAAAAAAAGGCCTTTAGCCTTATTTATAATAAAATTTTATTTTTTTTTACAAGTTTAATGAAAAAAATTTTGTATTTTATAAATTTAAAATTTGATTATGAATAAGGTCTTAAAACTTCATTTATTTATAGAAATAATGGCAGAATAATCAGCCTTAAAAATAACGTAAAATTACGTTTCACCTATCAGCATTTTAAGTTCATGTCAAAATCAATTAAGTTAGTTTTTCTGTAAGATATTTTTGTAGTTTGATTTGTAAAAAAAATTAATTTCAAAACTTTTTGCGACAGAAACTGAAAAGAAATTAAAAGTATGTTTTAATTTAAATTTCATGTTGAACTTTACGTTAGTAACTTTACAATAATTACTCGATTGAGTCCATAAAACTTTATTTTTAAAACTTTTCATAAGAATTTATTAAGATCTTATTAGACAGACATTTAACGATAAATATAATTAAATAAAGTTTCTATAAAATTTCGAAACGACTTTAAACAATAAACTTAAAAAGAAATGGGTGTGTAAAACAAAATCAAGGAAAAATAAACTTAGGAAAAAAATTTAAGCAAAGGCGTGGTTAGAAGAAACATTTTTTATATATGTATCATCAAAAAACATTGTTTATACATAAAATGTTTATGCACCATACTTTTCTTTAAATATTATTTACTTAAAAGTATATTTACCTTTTTGTTAAAAGTTGTGCACTTTTCAATTTAATTCTTAAGCACCATTAAGAAAACTTCTTTTTTCCAAAAACAGTTTTATATAAAATTATTTTTTTTTTTTTTTGTTTTTAAGAAAAAATTTTTAAATTTTGTTTTAACTAATTTTTTACTAACTAAGAGTTGATAATGAAAAACTATTTGTTAAACATTTTCCTGTTTTTTTTTTATATATATATATATTTATTAAAAGACGGAATGTAATTGCGTTTTATGCTTGTATTGGGATTGGTAATTTTTCTATTATTTTTTTCTTTTGTTGAAATTATTTATCAAGAAAAATTGTAAAATTTTATTGGTAACACACAATTTTATGGTAAATGTCTGCAGAAATATGTAAAAAGTTTCTGCTAGATATATAATTCTTGTTTTCTTGAGTTTTATTTTTCTTTTTATGCGAGTGTTTTGTGTTAATAGACCAACGTTACCGACAAGACTTATAAGAATTTAAATAAAAATTTCGCACAACCCATAAAATGCCGTCGTTTTAGCCATAACCTTAAATCGGTAGAAAAAAAGAGATTTATTACATAGGCGAGAGCAAGAGAGAAAAAATTTACAGAAATTAAAGTTAGGCAAGAGAGCGCAAGTTTCCATTTTTTTTTTTTTTTTTTTTTTTTTTTGAAGGGAAACGCGCGCAGTAATATTTAGCCAAAAAGAAAACCTTGCTACAATTTATTTAAGCTAACAAAGGAAGACAAACGTTTGTTTTCTTTAGTAGAGCTTAACAAATAGCGCTCTACTCAATTGGGCTGGGTTTTTTTGGGTTGGCAACATATTTTCAATTTTAAAAGCTTTAGGGAAAACAAAAAAAAAAAAAAAAAAACGCAAGGGCATTTGAAAATTGCAAGGCAATTTAAAATATAAAAAATTACTCATACTCTTACTTAAAAAAGGAAAAACTTAAGCTCTATAAATTAATAAAAGGGCCTTATTTGGGAGATGTTTTATAAATGTTTTTTGTTTTTGTCTTTTTTCTAATAATAACACGTTGTTGGGTGGTAATGTTGGCTGCATACTTTAAACATCGTAATGATGTCTATTATACCACCGCATTGCCAATAACAGTTATGTTATTTTGGCAATGTTTAACAAATAATTCAACATAAAAACCTAAGTATGAGTAACATTGAAAACATAAAAAATACTTTATAATTTTAAGTATTTTTATTTTTGCTATACATATTTTAAAATAAATGAATAAATTTT
Organism: Protocalliphora azurea; assembly: GCA_932274085.1. NCBI lineage: Eukaryota > Metazoa > Arthropoda > Insecta > Diptera > Calliphoridae > Protocalliphora > Protocalliphora azurea. The sequence goes on along the minus strand of OW026521.1, from coordinate 148,614,438 downwards.
AAGGAAATTTAGCTTTTAAAAAATTAAAATTTGCTGAATATCCTAGATAGCGAAATTTTAAGAAAATCAATTTTTTTATTTATTTTTGAATCTTTTTAATGATTTTAATTTTTAGTTTAATATCTTAGAATTTAGTAGCTTTTAAACAAATATCAATTGTACATCCCTGGTGTGTGTGCTCCATTTCTAGAAACCACTTGGAGACACCAAAGTGTCTATAAACTATTTTAAAACATAAAAGAATGTTTTTTTTTTCATATTATTTATGTACATATTGATTTTATGCTTTAAAAATTAATCATTCTTTTCCCTTATTTTTAAATAACTCAAAATTTGGTATCTATGTACTGACATTATACATAAACATATTAAAGCGATATTTTAAGGGATGATGGGAAACATTATTAAGATTTTTTTTATTAAAAAATAAAAAAGAAAAAAGCTAAGAAAAATTAGAAAGAGATTGAATTTATTATGTATAAATTTAAAACAGATATTTATCAAAATCTCAAATATTGCAATTTCAGACTTTGAGATCTAACACTTTATACCTTTTGAATTTCTAAATAAAAATATTTATAAGTATCAGGAGTACATCTACATGGGGCAATATCATAACCTTAAAATATTACCGATTTTTTAAACCGATTAAATGTTATTTGTAGGAACTTTTTTTTAAAGAAATGTCAACTGCACATTCATCATTTTCTTGTACAAACATCAAGGATAAAAGCTTGACATTCTAGACGCTGTATTCTGTTTAGTGACCTTTCACCGCCGTTCGAAATAATGCTTCATGTTTTCTGAATTATCAAATAAAAATATTTATTTTGGGTTTAGAAATATGTAAGTCAGAACCACTTGTTATTTTCGGAAACTTTTTTAATTTAAAGAATCCTACAACTAAAGTTTTTCAGTTGCTTGTAGAAACATGAGAAATAAGAACTTGACATTATGTACGCTATATTTTGTTTTCAAAATACATAACTCTTAATTTTTCTGAATCTCCAAAGAAAAATATTTAAATTTTAATTTATCAGGATAAAAATTTCTCTAGTGTAAACAGAATTTATCAGTATTATTGCAACATCAAGACAAAGTTGCCTGATAAAAGACGCCATTTTTGCTTTTGTTGGTACATTTTACATTGTTTATTATGACATGTCTATAATTCAGACATAAATCTGTCTTGGTAAAAGAATTTCTTTTCTCAACACTGCGTTAAATTATGCTTGAAATTGTTAGATTTAAATCGCCATATCATAAAGTTGATCACCTGGCAACATCATAACCTTAAAATATTGGCGGTTTTCGTGAAAAAATTTCCATTTTTAAGCAACATAAATGAAGAAATTTAAAGAAATCTGCAGCTAAAGTTTTATGATTGCTGTTGTTGTGGTGAATGGTTTCATAAGTTTTAGAATGCCGAGTTTGTTATCGAAGACAAATAACGTAGTTGAAGAAGGAATTTGTATAAATACGCGGAATTGGAAGTATTATTGAAGGAAGAATATCACATCGTTAAAATTTAGGAATGTTATTTAAAAGCAAGAAAATTGGGTATATCATAAAAGAAAAACTAATATAAAATTCTTGTTCAAATATTCTAAACTGAATTTATTCTCATAAAAAGTTTATCAAAAAATTTATAGTTCTTCAAGTAAAACATTAGGTAACGTTCTCTCAAAAAAATTAAAAATTTCGATAAACAGCGTAGACTTATTTATACTCTTAATATTTGTTAAAGAAATTTTCATTAAACTACTCCCTTGAATTGTTCGACATAACCTCTTATCTACACATATGGTATTGACATAATGTAAACAATCATGTTAACAATTTCAAAAGTATGTGTAAACAAAAAAATGTTAGCAAAACAACATAACAATGAAAAACATTTTTTTATTTGATAGCACTAATATTGCAACTCATGTCAAATGTAATTTGGTAAACAAATAGTGAAGTTTATATTTAACAGTAAACTTTTTTAACGTTAATTAATTAAACATTAAAAATTAACCTTTATAGGTATAAAAAAAATACAATATTTTAATTAAATGAAAATATATTTGCATAATAACCTATGAAAAAAATTTCAATTGTAAGAATTAGGATAATAAAATAGGGGACTGTTTTTGCAAACTACAAAATTTGTATAGAAAATATTTTTTAATAATTTTTCATATATTTTTGATTTAAGACTTTATATAATATTCCAAAAAAAAACCTTATATAAATTAAAACAAAAACTTTATATATAAATTAAAACAAAAAGTGTTTATTAAACCAGAAATTTAATACTCGTATATTTAAAATTTCTGGTTTAATAAACATTTGTTACATTGACCTAAACATTTCCAATATAGTATTTGTACCACAAAACACCTTTACCCATATCATTGAATATTTGCTGTTACAAACCCAAATCATATATTCGAATTAAAATAAAGAAAAACGAAAAAGTATACATATAAAATATCGAATGTTGGTGGCAGTTAAGTTGGTTAAATTGTTTATGAGTTAATTGAATACGTTAAGTGAACTTAGCGTAATAAAACTTAAACCAAATCACCAAACATTTTGCCACCAACCCTTTTTTATTTGGTTTTTTAGGGTCAGGTGGCGGCATAAAGTACATAGATTGTGTAGATATTTGTGTGTTAAAGTTTTGAAAACCAAACTATAATTAAAAAGCTAAATAAAATTTGTTTTGTTTTACGATGTTTTAATCCGAATGATATTGAATTTAATACCACACATATTTTTAATAGGTATTTTCTAACACTACAGATTTATGGGTTGTTTCATAATAAAATAATTAATTAATATATTCCTTGAAAATTCATAAAATTAACAAAAAAAAAAAAAAAAAAGAAAATGAGAACAATGTGATTGTAAAAAGCTGCCAGACTAAAAAATATTTTTATAATATAAGAAACCTTTTTTTTTAGTAATTTCAGTAATTTAAATTATAAAACATGTTTAAACAATGGATTACCCATATATTTTAAAATTGTCTTCCTACTGTTAATGTTGTTTTTTCAGTTTTTCAATTTGGTTTTAATACTATTTTTATAACAAACCCATTTTGTATTTAATTAAATGTGTAAAATTATTTTTCATTTGAATTTCCATACACGTGAAGAATGAAAATTTCAATGCACATATACGACAGCGGCGGCTAGCTCTTTAATCATTTAACCATAAAATTAGGTCAAGTACTACTTGAATGAAATATACATAAAAATAAAAGTAAATTTATAATAAAAAAAAAAAAAAATATACCTACAAGTTATTTTAGAACTAAGAAATATGATAGGAAAACAATTTACATTGATTGTTATTGACAATTTCTGGCATATAACAAAATAAGTTTGATCATCTGGCAACATAATAATCTTAAAATATTAGCCATTTTCGTACAAAATTTTACATTTTTAATCCAAATAAATAAACAATAAATGAATGAATAAATGAACACTAACAAAATTTCAAAATGGATTAATTAGTAAGGTTTTAAGATGATTACAAACAAATTCTTACTTATTTTTCATGTTTGCTAAAATATGCTTGAAATTTCCGATTTTTAATTTGAAGGAATCTGGAGCTGAGGCTCATCGATTGCTTGCAGAAATTATTTATAACAATTAAATAAAACCCAGCTCCACGATTAAGTTATGCATCAAATCTGTAGATGTAAAACCTTAAAATATTAGCGATTTTCATGCGAAAATGTCAAATTTACAAGAACTTATGATTTAATTCTTTAAACTGATTTCGTGTAGAGGAATATGGTGAGATTGCTTTAAGTCAGAGAAGTTATTGGGAATAGTTTCATAAAATTAGAAAACGGAGAGTTCGACATTAAAGATATCACGGAAAAAAGAGTACGTAGAAGAAAAAGTTTAAACTTTTTTGGAGGATCATTAAATGAAGATTCCTAACAAATGCAAGAAGAATCAACTAGAGCTAGATAATACTTAAAATAACACATAAGGTATCGCAATTTCACAATAAATGTCCAATTTTTTCCAAAAAAAAAAAAATAAAATTAACAGTATACCAAAGGAAATAATCATTACACTGCAATTTAATTGCTTCCCTAGAGAAAAATAATTCATACATTTATTTACATTGTTGTTGTTATGTAATTTTTTTTAAAGACGTTTATTAATATGACTCACATCAAAAAAAAAAAAATTAAGAAGTCATTTTGGGAATTAATATTGTATAATTTGTTTTTTTTTTATTTCGTTTGCCTCGTGCAACAAAAGAACAATACCCTTCTCTTCGTAATTGCTATCGTTGTCATCGTTTTTTGTACATATACATTCAAACAAGCACATCCTTATAAGGATTAATACCATTGCACAAGTTGTTGCTTAATTTTCTTAACATAAAAAAACTACAAGACAAAAAAAGTATAAAATAAAACTTTGCTTTAGAATTGTTTCCAAGTATAAGTGCACTTGTTTATACGTATGTGTGTGTTTGTGAGACTTTATAGAGCTGGGAAAAAATAGTAATTGCGCAAGGGCACTTTATTGATTTTCTTCCATCATTATTATCATCACCATTCTCATTCCATAAACATAATAGAAGAAGCAATAACATCTTTAAACGAAAAAAAAAAAAAAAAACAGAAAACCCTTCTATGCTTAGAAAATTAATTTTGATATTAGTATGTATGTGTGAAATTTTACAAACTTGTTAATTTGACATTTTAAATTTAATATTTCCTTTTCTTCACTAAGAATCTGTCAAATAATGTTACAATTCAATAATGGTTGTCCTTTAGGTTTTTTTTGCACACGGTTTAAGTTTATATGTTATACGTTTTTACTAAGGTATCCTTGTTTCCTTACAATATTTTTTGTTAAAACTGATTTTTTTATACATACACTTATACAAACAAACATATGCACACTTAACTTTTTTAACCATGTTTTTTGTTGTTTATACATGCTTGTTTTATATTTTTGTTGTTTGTAAAAGGTAATTGGAAAACCTGTGATGTTACTAATTGTTTATGCCTGAGCGCCTTTTAAATACAAGTTTAATGTTTGTGTTACAAAATTTATAGACTTGTAGGTTATGTTTTGATTTATTGGGATTTTTTTTTTTCATTCTTCCAACTATCCCTTCCTCATTTTTTCAATTTGTTTTATTTTATAAGCATATTAAATTTTGGTTAAAAGCATTTTACAAAAAATGCTTTACATTTACATTTATTTTTTCTACCATTTTTTTTTTATTTCATCTTTTACTTTCTTTCACACCCCCTCAACTATTCTCATTTTTAATACTCTTTATTAATAATATTTATAACACACTTCCTTCCAATTAGACATTTAAAACAGAGCTACCCAGACATGACATACATAATTAGATTTAAATAAATCAACAAAAAATCTTCACAGAAAATATATAAATGCATATGTAAATAAATGATGCATTAAAAATGATATAATCTCTTGGCGTTTTTATCATATACATACTAACAAATTTGAACTGATTTTTAAATAGAAACTTATAGACTTGTAAGAAACAAGCATGAAATTATATTGTTACTTGGCATGCGGATAACTCATAATTACATTCAAAATGTAACCCAAAATGTCTATCCTTTAAAACTGCAATGAGTGAGAACAATTCTGTAATTAAAATATAATAAAGCAAAGGAATCAATTTCGACACTAAAAACTGTAATGAGGAAAATTGAAAGATCTACTCGATAAGAAAAGATTTCAATAAAAAGTTGAAATCAATTAAAAAATTTGTAAAAAGTTTTAACATTGTGATTTTAGTAATATTCTCGAAGTAGCTGACATCGAAATTATTTCAATATACTTTGATATTAGATATATTTGTTAATTATTTATTAATTATTCAGGATTTTATTACTAAGTAATGCATATTTATATTTTAGCCATGAAATGTCTTTGAATTAACGTATTGAATAAACATAATAAAAAATAACAATAAATATATTAAACATATTAAAAAATAATGTAATAAATTTTAGGGGGATGAGAATACAATGTCGTTTCAGAAAATTCCAATTAAAAGAAAAAGTAGTACAAATAGCCTACATCAACATTGATAAAATAATGCCCCACCATTTGTAGCAGTCTCCAGGTAACATTGACATCATGATAGAATGAATGTTTAGAAAACGATATTAAAACAAATCAAGGAAATTAAAGCAAGAATTGCTGAAGTAAATTTTGTGTGTCAGAGTGCAGACAAATTTGTCTTGACGTTAATTGATAAAAGACGTCATTTTTGTTGTTGGTACTTTTTACATGCTTTATATACGTCTTCCTCTATTAAAAAAAAAAAAAAAAAAACTGACGTTTGTCTTGATACAAATTTGTCTAGTATAGACTCGACGTCAGTTATGCTTGTAGGAACATTCGGACCATCTACTGCTTGCAGAATCATATGAGATAATAATTCGAATTTGTGGACTTTTCATCTATTTTCAATCATTTGACAATGATAACAAAAGATGATCATCTGGCAACACTATAACCTTAAAATATTAGCGATTTTCGAGGGAAATATCAATTTGTGCCGTATAAACGTTTTTTTTTTTTTATTAAATTATTGATTATTCTTTAATTTTAAGAAATATGTTATTTGCTAGAATCAATTGCTTGTAGAAACGTATAAAGAAAAAATGTAAGATACTTATTTTCTTCCTTTTTTGTTTTGCAATAAACCTCTTGGTATATATATATATATATATATATATATATATTTGTTAAAAAAAAATATAAAATTGCTAGTCGTAAAAAAGTTGCAACATGTAGGTAAATACATAACTTTAGATAGCTGAAAGTTTTTGTTTTTATTTCAATTTAAACTTTTACATGAAAAGTTTAATATAGTACTAGCTGAATGCCCCTGCGTTGCATGGAATCTAAAAGTTTAATAAAAAAAATATATATAAAAAAACGCAAAAATACAGTTTTGTCCAGTTATTTGCAAAAAGCAATGATTCCCGTAATGTTTCTTCTATTAAATCTTATTTTTTATCGAAATACTAAGAAAAAAAATAAAGTGCAAATAAATGCATTATTTGCAGCAGTATGCAATTAATTCATATTCCATATTTCCTTCCACCTTAAAATTTAACTTTATTTAAAATTTCATTTTATAATAATGTGGATTAAATTCAAAAAAAAATTTTATAATGTTATAAGGTTTCATTAAAAGCTAATATTTAATTATTTTAAAAGCTTTTACCAAACATTTTAAATCTCAGCTTTTTTAAGGATTAAAATTAACTTTTACATGAGCCTTTGATAACTCTTATAATTTATAATTATTTAATAATTATTTAATCCGTCCATTTTTATAATAATTGAAATCTTATCGAAAAATTCGTTAAAAAATGAAAAAATAGAACTTTTAAACAAAAACTTCGATCGTCATTCTTTAATTTTTTTCTATGATTCAGTGTGTTTAGAATATAGAATTTACTTATTGTTTTGTCCACTACATTTTTTGGTACATACACTACATACCACACACACACACAAACAAAATTTAATGTTTCCGCCTTTATTGTTATAGATTTTTACTGTTGTTTGTTACTGACAGAAGGTCTGCATTTTAATTCAATACAAATCAGAACAGAAAAGAAAATAATTATTTTTTGCAAAAATAAATAAATAAATAAAATTTAAACTACAACGTTGTAAAATCTAACGAAAATATATAAAAATGTGGCAGCTCTATTTAGGCAATTACATCTTCTCTACACTTTACGTAGTGTCTATACTAGACAAATTTTTATCAAGACAAATGTCAAAATCAGTTCGAATCTATACAAGATGACCTCAGTTGAATAGCTGATTATTATTTTTTTTTTTCTACAGCTGTCAAACTGAACATAAAAACTGAATATAAAAAAACATACATGAACTCGCCTTATTAATGTTTTTATGCATTTCTTATTTTTAACAGTAAACAGATATATAAATTAAGCTGAAATCGATTTTTAATAAATGTCTCATTAAAAGTAATATAATTTTAGAGATTGTATTAGATTTATAACTTGTTAACATATTTTGGCAGAAAATAACCCAAAAACAGTTTTATCTTTTAGTTCCTTTAACGAAATTTTCACTGAGAACACAAGCACTGTTAACAAAATGTATTAATTTTAAAATTTTTGCTCAAATTTAAAATGTTAAAGTATTTGTAACTTTTTTTGAGCATTTATTTATTTTTTTTTTTTTAAATATACTTGCAATTTTAATTACATCGCGGGGGTATCTTTGAAAAATTATTCTTCAATTTCATTTGAAGTTAACCCTTTAGTAGCAACAAGTAATTTGTTATCTGCTTTCCATAAACTAGTTATTATCGTCACTAGATTTTTTAATGCAACCTCAAAAATAAGCAGCAATTTTTTACACTTAATTTCTTGTTTATTTGTTACAACATTTTTATTTACATGTCATTAATGACGTTTCTTCCGATTTAAGTTTTTCTTTTCTTATTTATATTTTTTATCTCGAACTTGCTAGAACTTGTTTTTTGTAATAAAAACCTATTTGTGTGTGTTTCTCTCTTTTGAAATGTTCCATTCCATTTTATAGCAAAAAATCTGTTTTATATCGATATCAATGTGTCAAGATTGTTGTTTCTTCATTTTATACACACTTGATCGATTTTCATTTGTAATTTATATCTTGAATGGCTTTGTATTGTAGTTGTTAATGTATGTTATGTTTCATACATACATACATACATACACACAAAAATTTTCATTAACATTATTACTGGGATAATGATCTTAGCAACAAGAAAAAATCGAGAGAAGTTCAACATTTATTCATTAATTAAGTCATAGAAAAATTCTTAAAAAATATAATTGGAAAAAAATAATATGTCGCTTTATAAAAGAAAGTTTTAAGTTAAAATATATTAATAATATATTTAAAAAACTACGTTTTATTTATTTATTTATATTTTTCTTTAAAAAATGATTCATTTTTTCTATTAAGTACTTAATTTTTACATAAGTAATTAATTTCTCTCCTGGTTAAATCATGTTTTATATTTTAAAAAATACATACATATATTCATGATCAAGGTTTTTTCATTTTTGCATTTATTAGCATTTTGATTCATACATTAAACAATGTAAAACAATAAAATGAAAAAAAAAACTACACAAAAATAAACAAAATTTAAAAAACATCATGCTGTAGTTTGTATTTGTACAATGTATTTGTTATAAAATGTATGACAATGTCACGCAGTTCATGCCTACAACAAATACTTACAAGTTTATTCAGTAAAAAGAACAACAACAAAGCGATACTTATATTTTCATATGAGAGGGGAGATAAATATACAGTTTACAAGAAAAATTAATCTGTATAAAAAATGTTATAATCGCAGCCTCTTTTTAACACTATATTTTATTTACTATTATTTTTTTTTTTTATTAAAATAAATGCTTTCTAATGTAAATTGTTATATTATGTTGTGTGGTTTCTTTATATAAATTTACATATGTAATGTTTATTAAAAGGGCCATCTCCTCCTTTTAGTGACACACCCACAACGTTTATAGTGACATACTTTTAATCATTGAGTGACCAGAAGTTTTAATAAATACATGCTTAATAAAAACTGTAAATATTTATTAAAAAATGCAAAAAAGATTGGAAAAAAATAATATTTAATAAAATAATATGTACTTTTCTATTTTAAAATGTTTAATACTCAGGCATGTGTGAAATAAAATAAGTCTGAATTTTTAAACTATGTGTGTATATTAAAGTGCATCTATTTGTATGAAGACTAAAAATGTTGCAAATATACCCTCCTAAAATTAAATATTGATATGATACAAACTAATTACAAAAATATTTAGGTTCAATTATTTCGTAAGCTGAACCATTTTTAAAATTCCTCCAAAAATATGGTTTTCGAAGAACAGTGAACAATTTTTAACATTTTGGCAAAAAGAAAAAAAAAACAATATGTAATATACACAATCGAGTTATAGACAAAAAACTGAAAAATTATTAAAAATATACGTTGTTGTTTTTATATATACGTTGGACGTTTTTTACTGCCTTTACATGTGTAAATGGTATATATAAATTTGTTTAGTTGGAAATACAAGCATGGCAATGACTCAATGCTGTTGTTTTTTGTATAGGCATGTGTCTACATACAAACATATGTATATAAGTTTAATAGTCATCAGAAACTATCAGTACTTTTTATTTATTTTTTTTTTAAGGAAGCAACGCTTGCTATGATAGTTTAATTTCGTGTTTAAATTTTTTTAGTTTGGAAAAAATGCAGATTATTTTTCCAAGTATAAATGTGAAAATATAAAAGCAAACTTTAAGACGTAAACTTCATTATCTGTCCATAAGGTTGTGAAGGATATAAAAGATTCGGCACAGTCAAATATAGCGCTTGTCAAAGTTTACAAATCATCCAAATTGCAGCCTTAATAACGAAAAAAGTAGTGTATTCAATAACTGAAACCGAAAACGGAAACCGGTTAACCAGTTTTTGTTTTTTAAAAAGCCAACCGGTTTCGAATAACTTATTTTCGAACTTTTCGACAGGCCGGTTTTTTTTTATGTGGTAAACCGGTTTTTTATAACATTTTTTTTTTCCTTTAATTTACTAAAGCAACTAATATTTCCCTTTTTTATATATGCTCATAGATCATTATTTAGGACCCGATTCATTATAACAATCAATTTGTTATAATGAATCAATCAATCAATTTGTTATAATTTGTATGAAAATTACAAATTCTGTCAAGTGTTTGTTGAGTGGTTTTCATACAAATTTAGTTTTTAAACAATTCGCTTGTTGTACTGAATTAGGCCCTAAATTATTTGAAAGTATTTCTCATTTACATTATGATCTAATAAAGTTTTAAGTTTAGTTGTGTAAAATTTCTAATTTGTGATTTGCGTAATGTCACACATACTGAGAACTGAGATTTGTATATTTCTTAACTCATTTAACTATTTTTTATTAACAATTTTAGTTTTGATGTTTGTCACAAGAAATATTTCCCCATCCAAAAATAAATTTCAGTAAATTGTTCAAATACAATTTTTGAGCATGATTCTTTAGCTGCAGAATTATTTGCCATTACAAATGACATGTGCTATCTTTAGTAGAAATTTTTTGAGTAAAAATCAAGATTTCGATTTTTCGTCTAACTTTAATTTCAGCAGTTATCAGAAGCTATCATTTTTTTTTTTTTTTTTTTTTTTTTTTAGGAATCAACGCTTGCTATGATAGTTTAATTTTGTGACTAAATTTTTGTAGTTTGGAAAAAAAAATTGTGATATTTTTAAAAAGGCATAGATTTTATTATTTGTCGGTAAGGTAGTGAAGGATATGAAAGATTCGGCACAGCCGAATATAAAGCCCCAATTTGTTTTAATATAAAAAGTGGAAATTCGATAGATTAATTGTTCACAATTAAGTTTTAAATTAGGGATGTCAATGCCTAAAAATGTAGTTGAGTTAATGGGTTTGAAAAAATACACTCAAATAAAAGTTAGGAATAGTAAATAAAAAACGTCTGTTATACATTATTATTATATAAAACATATTTTTAATGCATTTTTGCATTTTATATTACCCCATTAAAATAATTTACCATTTTTGAAAAAAGTAAAAAAAAAAAACACAAAAAGGGATAAAAGAAAATTTTGAAAAGTGCTAAATTTGCGCGTTTTTTAGTTTAGGGCTATAAAATATTTTTTCGCGTTTTGAACTACTAAAAACGGGCTAAACCAAGCTCGAAAAGGACTAAGTTGGCATCACTGCAGCCAGCACAATTGTGCTATGAAATTGACATCCCCATTTTCAATATTATTCGTATTAATAATGCGTTAGTCAAAAAGCACATCGTATTGTAGAATTCTATTGAAATTAGATCTCTACGTTAAACGTAAGAGTTGACTAATTCGGTATTTAGTTCTCTGAAAGCGAGAGTGATATTTACAAAAAACACACTAACAAATGACCATTTACAATGTCACGCACACTTACAAGATTAAGCAAAAGTGATTTTTTTCAATAATTTGAGGGTGGGGAGGTCGTTAATGCTTAAATAAAACACAAGCATTGAAAATGTACAATTCAATTTCTAATTTTCAAAAATATGTACATACATATATTTATTTTATATGAATGATCATTAGCAAGCATGGAGTACAAAAATATATGTATGGTGGATTTTAAAATGCCGGCTAATTTAAATATACATATGTGTAGGTAGGTATTTGTTTTTTATGATTGAATATTTTAATATTTTAAAACTTGTTTATATTAAGGCGCTGCTAGTGGTGAAGAGGAGGGATCAAGAGAAGTGAAAAAATTTATTAAAAAAAGAGCATAAAATTGTGTATCATACTCTCCACACGATCTATAAAGTGTAGTTCTGTAGTTGGTTGAAGAAAAGAAAAATAAAACAAAATACGCGTGCTTTAAATTTAAACATAAAACGCGTGTGTGTATGTAGAAGAAAGATTGTACATATTCAAGATCACGTTGTTGTTGCTTTTGCTAAACAAAATATGTTCAGGTGTGTAAAAAAGAAACCGATAAAATAATAAATGCGTTAACAAAGGTAAATATAAGAACGTAAGAAAACGACAACATAGAGGACCCTTCAAATTTGAAAAGATTTATGAAAAGCTCAATTAAAGGGACAGACATTTACATAGTATAACAATTAAATTACTTGCAACAACAATGCACCCTTCACTCTCTTATTGCTTTGCATTTTATCAACGTTTTATTTTTATATTGTTATTTTTACTTGTATAAAGATGACATCAGAGAAATTTTGGCGCCGTTAGTTTTTAGGTCAATTGGCAAAAACCACATACCAAAAGTAATGAAAAGAAATAAAAAGAAAAAATGCAAAACTCTTTAAACTAAAAATATGCTTAAATTAGTTTATAAACTAACCATAATTTTGCATTTAAATAAAGTAACCGTTATTTTTTAACTAAAAACAACAAAGAAAAAAATAATAATTCAACGAATTATATCATAAACATTCTTTCTTCTGACCGCCTCCCCTCCTTAAAAAAAAGAAATAAACCAAACAAAATATAAATCGCAAGAAATTAAATGGAAAAAATATGAGTCATCCCAATAATTTAGCTCATAGTTTAATATATATTAGATAGATTTTTTTGTATAATGCAAAAAGAATGGAATATTAATTATTTTGCAAAAATGCAAACAACGAACATAATTTGAAATAGCTTTCAAATAAATGACAAACGTTAAAACAATTCTAACAAAAAAAAAAAAAAGTTGAAAGAGAGAGTAATTTTTTCACTCAATAACAGTTTATTAAAGATTACATTCTTTTGAAGTTATATTCTCAGAGAACTCAAACAAAATAGAAATCGTATTATATACATACATATATATATATATATATATATATATATATATATATATATATATATATATATATATATATATATATATATATATATATATATATACATAATATATATGTGTGTGTATGTATGTATGCGTATGATTTAACAGGGATGTAAAATTTGCTACATTTAAAAATGTTAATGTAACCCTTTTTTATTTAACTGATTAATATTAATTTTTTAAATTTAAACTTATAGAATAGTTCTTGTTTGAAGTTTTATCTAGTAGATAATTCTTACTGCTACTTAAAATGGTTTGCAGGCCAAAGCACAAGTTACTACTACTAATGTAAGAAAAAAAAATATTTCAAAAAACATGCGCAGAAAAATTCTTTTAAATCCGTTAGGAAAAGAATACTCACAGTCACAAAATACACATACCTATACATTGATGTAGTGGAGAATATAAAAAATAGGGCTGCCATTTCTACAGAAATTCTTTGAAAATATGACTGGCTAACACAAATTTCTTGGGGGGATAGTTAATTTTCTCATTCCTGATAATCTTTAAAAAATAAAGTCTGTCTCATAAAAACAATTCTACGAAAGACAAATTACAATGAAATATTTCGAATGATTTTAATAATTGCATAAAATTTAATTTTATTTGTTCCTCATGGGACTAATACATTATCATACATTATCATAATTATCATATCAATCGAAAACTTAATTTCAATTCTATTGAGATAATCCAGAAATCATGGAAAAGTTTTATACCAAATCGAATTCTGAACTCTAATAAAGCTCTTGGTCTTCCTGTTCCAGACAACTCCTATAGTAGATAAGGTATTACCCATGAGAAGTCTAATAGAGTTTCTTTTAAGGGATAGTAAAGATTTGGTACTATTTCTCGTCAAAAAGGGACAGTGTTTTTCGAATATCCTTCGTACAAGAGGCAAACGAAGACCACTTTTGTTTCATATCCCAAAGTTCCATTTTATTTTATCATTGATTCGATACAACAATCAAGGGGATTTAAATGTTTGGGAACACATATTTAACAATCATTCAATTCAAAGTATTCCCTGATATCCCAGAAGTTATATTAACTCCACAAGGTGATATCTAACGTTGGCCTGAAAATCTATAACAAATGAACAGGTATTTCCAATTTGATGACTTCGTGTCGAAATAAAATTTTAGCCGCATTTTTTAGTATAAGAGATACCAGATTACTTAAATCATTAAAATATCCGATCAAGTACCCGTCTTCTTTCCTATGGCGATACTACAAAAAAGGCTAACGTTTTAAAGCCCCTTAAAGTTTTTAATATTCTAAAAATGTAACCAATTTTATTTCAACTCTTAACTACATACAAGTGGAGATCTGTTTTAAAGACCTTTAAGCGAACACTTTTCTGGACAGTAGTAAATTTTCTTGGGGATGTGCTGCGGAAAGGAAATATCAACAACATAATCCATACATTTATTCTTTGGATTACAACTAATGAGTTTAGAGATCAGCATCTTTATAGAACCCCCTGGATATTCCAATAATGTAAATAATTTTACTTAAACGAACAATTGGTCTTCGACTAGTCAATACTTGAAATATTCAGACATCAAAAGTTTTGTTCTGTTTGGACATCAGGGCTATCCTAGAAGCGTTGTTATTTTTCAAGGAATTTTGTGTGACCGGGCAAACTTCGACAGAATACTTCAAACAAAATCTAGAAAAGATTTCTTTTGATTTAAAAACACCAAGTTCCGGGAAAAAAGAGATTCATTTTAACAGCTTTAGAATTGTATTAAAATTCTTCAAATATTTAGGATATGTTCTTCAAAATATGTTGTACGCATTAAACCTGTATCAAATTAAAAATATACTGGAGACTAGAAAATATTGCTGTAAGAACCATTCATTTAAGTTAGAAACTAGATCCAAATATATAAATTTATTAACACAAACTTTTTGTTTTAACTTTTCGCCAAATGGAGGAGCCATGCTTTTTGCGGAATTTTATTAAGAGTACAATAATTCCTGGTAATTATCAAGATAAATATTAATAAATTTAATAGTTTTAATAGGAAAGGAATAAATACATGTAAAATTCTCAAAAAAAAAAAAAAAAAAAAAAAAAAAAAATGTCGCATAAATTTTATGATGTAGACATGATGTCTCCTCTATTTTGTCTCCCATATTTCATTTATTGAAAATTCCCTGGTTTTTAGTATGAATAGAAAAATAAAATAAAGGTGGAGGCTGGCAACCAAGTTGGAAATACAGCATAGAAGCACCAGCAAATAGATTGGATAGATGGATTAAACGATATAGAAGTATACACAAACATACTTCTTGAGAGTACAAAACGCAAAAATACAAAAGCACAAACACACAGATACTTTTTTTAAATACACATAAAATATATAGATGAATGAGTAAAGATAAATACGACAAAATAATTCCTCCTTATACATATAGAGATAATTTCAGACATACTTATATACATATGTAGGTATGTATATTTCTTTTTTTCTTTAATTTTTTTAAGCAGTCACATTTTTTGTTCATAGAAAATATTAAAAATTAATTAATTGATTTTGATTATTTTTTCTTTTTTTTTTCCTTTTTTTGTTTTTATATGTATTGTTATTTTATTTATACAAAAATAATATTTTTATTTCTAATACCACTCACAAATACACTGTATTTATAAAATTCTAGTTTTTTTTCGTTCTTTTTACAACTATGAAAAAATCTTTTTGCGTAGTATTTTTATCGATCGGCCGACGTAAACGAGTCATTAGGAGGCTCAGGTCGTGTGGCAAGAATTTTTTTCTTTCAGTTTTTTCTTTCGAAAAATATATTTTATTTTATATTATTTTTTTTTTTTTTATTTCTTAGCACTTCTTCAATTACAAATTAAGTCACCAGATTTTCTTGTTTATCTTATTACAAAAGTCTTTCTACTATACATTAATTTTATTATTTACTTTTCTTGCAGTGTATAGTTTTTAATTATTTTATTTAGTTTTTCTTTTCGGTTAATTATATTAAATTATTTCCACATTTTTTTTATGTCAAAGTGAGTAAAAAAATATTTTTTGCTTTTTTAGTTGGGAATTTTTTTACTTACTTTTGCTTCAATTGAAATGACGACGACGACTACAACCAATACAACGAAGACAAACGACTAAAAGCGACAATAAGAACTCAGTATAAAATGTTTGTTCGATTTTCATAAAAATTCATCTAAAAAAATGTTTTCGACTAAAGTCATTTGAGCTGAGCGTAAATCATACATTCGGGAGAAAATTCTCTCAAAAGACTCGAGAATTTGTTGTCGCCTCAAATGTGCAAGCAGCGTTGCCAGAATGATGATTTGATCATATTTTTGGTTTTTTAACCTAAATAAGATTTGATGATTTTTTCTTACAAAATATGATTTTATTTTAATAATATTATTAAAGATTTTTAGAGACACGATGATTTCTTAGAATATTGCAAAATATATACATACTACACTTATCTCATTTAAAGTTTATATGACAAAATTACACGAGCTATTTCGGTATCGGTATTTTAGTGGTAACGGTATTCGTAGTTATTTCGGTTGTTTCAGAAATTTCGCAGATATCGGTTCGCAACCATGAAATATAAAATGAAGTCAAGTATTTAAAAGTCTGCCTAGGATAACCATAACATTCTTACAAGTTTTATTTTAATTATATTCAAAATTATATTTTTTTCAAACTTTGTTATAATGGTAATGGTATTTTAGCGGTAACAATAATATGTTTTATTTCGGTAACGGTATTTTAGCTTGTTTGGATTTTCGATTAATTCGGTATCGGTATTTTAGCGGTAACGGGTTTTTGAGCTTTTTCGATAATGGTATTTTAGTGGTAACGGTATTTCTAATTATTTCGATAACGGTGTTTTAGGGATAACGGTAAAAGTATTTTAGAGGCAACGGTAGCAAACCTTGATTCTGACACATGACCGAATTCTGCTAGGCCAATCAATTTTCGATGGAAAATTATTTAATGTCCATACAAGGGCACTTATCCACAAAAAATAAGTTGAACTTCTACAATCATACATTGAATTACCTCATACAGATATAAAAAGTGTTTATTAATAGGGTTAAGTTAAACCATGTATCATTAAAATTATAATTTTGATAATTTTCATAGCAAGATTATGATTTTTCATTGTTCAAATGATGATTTTTTTTAGCCAAGGTTTCTGGCAACGCTGTGTGCAAGTATAGAGACATTTGTCGTATGGTATCAGCAGTAATGGGAAAAAAGTATCTAAAAACTATGGTTAGCAACTAAAACTTAGGTAATTGGAAAATATTTTATAGATACTCTTTTTGTAATTCACTGCGCTCTCTAGTTTATAGGATTTTGGAGAGCATATGGGAAATGACAGAGAGATTGAGAGAGAATTACATACTTTAATAACATGCGCTTTTTTGTGTTTCAAAACTGGCAATACTATTTAATGTCACTATAGAGTTTTTAGTCGGCAATGTCAATTTACCAATTTTTCAATTTAACAATTTATGTAGATTGTGCTTATTTCTTCTTGCAATCACTAATTGATAAGCAACAATATTTTTAGTGCAAAGGTACCCACATTAGTATTACCTATTCATTACTACCTTGATAGAATAACAAATTAATTATGCATTAATTAACTTATTTATTAGTAAAATGTTCTTTTTACACGAAGATCTTTTTTTATAAATATTTTTTATTTATAAATTATTTTTGTAATATACTGTTCAATTAACCCTAAAATACTAACGATATTTTTTTATACGTTAATACTAACGATACATAAATTCTACGTACACATGGCTATTCCCTTAAAACACTTTTTTTGTTGTTATATCAGCTGTGCAATTCTATTATTTATTTGTCTTTAAATAGGTTTAAGTTGAAAAAACAAATTTAATAAATAAGAATGAAAACCCTTAAAAATATGTCAAGATTTTATTGATGAAAAGTCATAATAAATTATAATCAGGTGTTCATCAGAGATTTGAAATGTTTATCAAACATGACAATATGTTCTATCCTTTCGTTTTTTGCATAATAGCAAAATTTTTAAAACACTACTTTCTTTTCTATAGAAAATTCATTGTATAACGGTAATTTCAGCAGCTCAAAATTTTTATTCAATTATTGCATAAATTTCATTACAAAGTTAGAATTGACTACTACATCCACCAAATTAAGATTATTCGCCGACTATTTCCACTTTTGCTCTACCATTTCAAATCACATTTTTAAATTTATATTCAAATTTATACTGTATTCAGAAAAACGTAAACGCCTAAAAATTTACGATTTTCTTTTTATTATATGTTTAAAAAAAACTTGACGAAAGAACTTCCGGAATTTCAGGGTAATAAGGATTTGAAAAAATGTATACGTAAAGTTTACTTACATTACATTCTAGGGTTAAATTTATTAAAATTGAACTAGTTTAAATAAATTATAATTTAGTTATTTTAATATAAGGTTTTAAAAAATATATACATATATTCTTATTTGAAATTTAGAAGAATTACTAAAATAATTCTTATTCGAATGCCAATAAGAAAATATTTAAACAAACTTTTTGATCAAAGAGAGTCTATTCAGAAATATAAAAAAGTAGATAATTTCCAGGAAAATTTTTAGAAATTGTTCTAAATCATTGGGGAGAAAAAACGTGAACGAGGCCCCTCACAGCATAATTTCAGGGAAGCTAAAGTGTAACGTGTGATCAAAAAAGGTTCAAAAATTTCATTTTATAATCGTTGTAGCGCGATAAAATATTAAATTGCAAAAACGTTATAACTCTTTAAAATGGATCCAAAATTTTACGTACTTTATATTAGCATTTTTTTACATTTTATGTAAAATTATATTTATAACAAGTACATCTATTCTATTTTAAAAATTGCACCTGAGATCGTAGTGTACTTAATATTTCATAAATCGTCGAGACACACCCAAGGCGCTAATTAAAATCGGTGAAAATGTATACCACTCTGTAGATGTTAATATAGCTTACATCGGAATCAAGTGACACTCAAAAATAATTACTCGTTTCAATTTAATGCAACTTTTAACATTTTTGTATTTTTGTCATTGAAAATTTTATTTTATAGCTATATAATTAATATATGGAACTTTTTATTTATTAAAATCATTTAAAGATTTTTTTGTGGTTAGATGTGAAAAATATATCAGCGAATAAAATACAATTAAAAAAATATCTAAAATCTATGTACGCTTTGTTTTTCACTCTATGTTCTAAAGGGAGGTTTAAACTGATTTGTGGTCGCATGTACATTTATTATTGATATCGGACTTAAAGTGGCATTTTTACAATATTTTTAAACTTCTGAATTTTAAGTCATTTTTTGTCCATATCATTTAAAAAAATTTTTGGTTGCCAGATATCAAAAATATATCAAAAAATTTTATTAAATTAAAAAACGAGAAAATCTAAATGTTGTTGAAAACAGAATTTGGCAAAACGATTTTTTTTTAAATAATTGTGTAACTTTAGAACTACTTGATGTATTTGAATGAAGTTTCACATGGCCAATCCTTAGGTGTATTCCAATTGATTTGGAGGAGAACAGGTTATTAGCGGGCCTGGAGAATAGGAAGTTGATCTCCAAAGTTGGTCAACTCGGGTATGAAAATTTTTTTTAAATCTCCAAAATTAAATTTATGATTTAATTGAAAAAATATATGATTATGATTATCTGGGGCAGAAATAAAAAAGATTCTGAAATTAAACATTCATTTAAGGATGTGTTTATATATATATATTACCCCAGGTGCCCTCGGTTTTGCTTTACATTTACGTTAAACATTCTTTCAGAGGAAAATAGTAGATTTTAAAGTGAAAAAATGTAACCAACTTTTTAAGAAAAATCACAAAAAATCATATTTTTTTTAAATTTTCTACTTCAAAAAGGACTGAAGTTAAAAAAAAAACTAAAAATGGGTCAAAATTTTACTTCGGTCTAAATACCTCTTAAAGTAAAAGTGATATCACACACATGTAGGCGTATTTTTTGTAGAGAATTATAAGGACTATCTATCTGTAAATTTTTTTTCAGTCAAATCATAAATGAAATTTTGGCGATTTTCAAAAAAAAAAAAAATCATACTCGAAGTGGCCAACTTTGGAGGTCCAACCCCTGTACCCCAGACTCTAAGTTACAGAATTATTTCAAAAAAATCGTTCTATTACCACTGTGTAACGCCGCATGGTGGCTCAGAAATTAATTTCATTGGTCAAAAGTCCAATTCTTTGTTAAATTTCCAAAATTTTAATGCAATTCAATAGTAAACATATTGAAACTAAAGTGGCCAATTGTGGGCTTGGCATGCTGTTAAATACAAATATTTTATGTTATTTCATAATAAATGTAATTTTTTAAATTTGTTCAAAAGTAAATTATCATTACTCGTAAACTATTATTGATAATTGGCTGTATTTTTTGTAATGTTGGTGGGATAACTGTCTTTAAGAAATGGTATGATGTATCATTGTATCGTTTATACATGCAGTGTTATTAAATGTTTTCTCAGTTACTATATTTTAGTCAAATTGGAGTTTTTTTAATGGAATAGAACTTTTGAGGGTCAAAAGGGGTCAAGCAAATTTTATTACCAGAAAAACGGCGAAAGTGTTCTCTTTAACCCCATATATACTTTTATACTTGTCTTGACTCTATAGAACACTTTTTCCATTTTAATTAAATTACTCCCAAAATTTTTTCTATTTTTATTTTACCTGTTCATATGACTCAAATATAAATACACCAAGCTTTTAATTATTTTAGTCCTTTTTAGTTCTTTAGCAATTTTTTTTTGTACTTATTTATGCTAGCTAGGAACATAGTATAACGTAATGTACGAACTTTTAGTTATTATAAAATATACAAATGTTTACCCTTAATATTATTTAAATAAAAAACAAAATGAACATTAAAAAATCGTAATATTTTGTCCACAACAACCGCCATCAAATACAAATCTAAAAGTTACAGAGTTTTGGCCGATGAAAAACGTTCGCTTAAAGTCATTGACGCGAACAGATTTGTGTTTCATTAAAGCTAATATTGCTAATAATATTGGTACTAAATAGCGTTGACGTGACATTAAACAATTTTCAAATTTTTTTTGAACCCCAAAAGCAAACGAGTTTGAACTTCTAATCAATAATTAACACAAGCATATTTATTACTTAATAAAGCATTAAATAGAACTTTAATTTAAAACTAGCGGTTTTCTTTTATTGCTCTTTATTTATAGCTATTCTCGAAATGTGGCAACACCCATTTGAAAAAGAGAAAGAACATTTCTGAGAGAGTATACATCAGGTATGAATAATTTATGAAACTTAAAAACAACTTTATTAGAAACAATTTTTTGTTTGTTGTTAATTATTTAACGACTGTTCCTAAAATAATTTATTGGTGCTTTGAAAATTAAAATAGTAATAATAATAATAATAATAAAGCATTTTAAGCTATTATAGACCCATATGGATTTTCTGAACAACAAAATTTATTTTAATTTATCAAGAAGTAAGCATACTACGATTTTGAAATAATTCTAATGAGTTTTGAACACTTTTTTTGATGACACTAACCACTTGTCATCATTGAACAATTATTACTGAAAGAATTAATAACGCTTTTAGCAACAATTGCTTACCATTAATCTATATATACTAACGTAAATAACGTTTTAATTAATTAAGTAAGTAATTAATTAATTGTATATGTACCTATGTACTTGATAAGTTCAGAAAATAAAGAGAAAAAATGAAAAAAATAATAATTAAAAGAGGAAATAAAAAAACAAGTTGTAAATTATAAATCGATTAAATATATGTTTTTTTCCTTTCGTTAAAAATTAAATGAAAAGAAATGAAAAACCACGTGACATTGGAAATTTTTAAAAGCATCATCGCACTTGGCAACGGCTAAAACATTGACTAACAAACAAACAAGGGACAACCAAGCCAACTAGTTACAGATTACATACAAAATGATTCTAAACTGTAGTTACAACAGATTCTCAAAGGTGGCTAAGAAACAGTGATTATGTTTGTATATTGCTAAAAAAAAATGTGCGGTTCTATATTTATAATAACAATAGCAATTGTAGATCTAACTAACTTGTAATTCAACACTTACATACATACGTTTAAGTACCAGCAACTGCAACAGCACGAATTGTATTCGATCAAAATAAAATTACAATTCCCACAAAAGCTACGAAGAGTTCATGGAAAAACCGAGTTGTTTGTTGGAAATATAAAAATAAAAATATTAATAAAAATAATGCAGAAAAAAATATGATCTATTAAACGATTTATCAAGGATAAAAACTATTCCAATTAATTTTTTTTAATTGTATCAATTCAATTTCAAATTCAATTGATCAAAATTCCAATTTTCTAATATTTTTGCTAAAAATAAAACAATTTATAGGCTTTCAATTATTTTTCTTATTGTACCAATTAATAAAATAATTGAATATGTATAATTCGCGATTGAAATTGGATTTTAGATTTTTCATGTAGAATTTGAATTTAATTTGTTAGAATGCTCCGATTTTGAGTAATTTATTTAATTATAAAAAATTGAACTCATTTTAAAATTCCGATTAATTATTTAATTGAATTTTTTTTTTTAATATTTTTTTTAGAAAACAAGTAAGAATGTCATATTTGGCTTGACTGTATCTATTATACCCACAAGCTGCAACTTTTTTTGTGCTCATGCCAATTTCTGGTTTTCGAGTTAATATCGATCTTTGAACTATTTGAACGTGTATTTGGTATATTGGTA
This sequence comes from Protocalliphora azurea, assembly GCA_932274085.1. Lineage (NCBI taxonomy): Eukaryota > Metazoa > Arthropoda > Insecta > Diptera > Calliphoridae > Protocalliphora > Protocalliphora azurea. The sequence continues at coordinate 148,591,136 of OW026521.1, read as the reverse complement.
GGGAACGTTGCTAATCGTATATTCCTACCTTTTTCCTCAGTAGGTGGCGGTACTGTCTGACCTTCCTATGATGTTATACTTTTTCCAAGGGTGAGGGGGGCCAGCGGACTACTTACATGGATTGTTTGGAGGAGGGTTGAAAGCCACTTAATTTTTAAAATTTTAAAGTCATGATGAACACTTTTCGTCCTCCACCGGGATTCGAACCTGGGATGCTCGGATTGCAGGCAAACTCTTTAACCACTACACCACGCCGCCACCACATCGAAGAGGAAAATTGAGGAAAAATTCGTTCCCCTTAGTGATACCCCTCGAAACCTATCGTGCTTTCAACAGAAAGGCGGGCATAACTAAATCATTTTAGAATTTCATAAAGGTCCAGGACATATATCGAAGGCCTATATTCAAAACCCTTTATATCAAGATTACATGAAACTGAGTTTTTGATGCCATTATATTCACTATAACAACGCTTATCCATGATATAAACTTCAAATGAAAATTCATCGTTTTTCCAATTGTATTAACGTTTTTGTATCCCTCTATCTTACAAAATAAATAATTTATTTTTTAATGCAAAACCCTCTATCTCTCTGAGTAATTATTTTATTTTTAAACAATTTAAATATTACATATGACAATTCTGACTAATTTATAAATGTTGAATATGAACCGGGTCAAAAAATTTAAATTGATTGAATAGTTTTTTCGATATACAATAAAAAATATTAATTTTGAATGGCGACTACTACCCCCTGTAAAGCTACTCTACATATTTTCATATCAATTGTTGAATTTATCAGGAGAATTATTACCACGAAATCTCGGGACTTTCACTGTAATAGTCAAGGTACAGCGGTATATCCATCGTAGAACAGCAGTGAGGGTTATCACGAATGCTACACAAATAAGCGTTAAAGAATAACAATGACTCTTCGTGCACATTAGTGAGAAAAGAATCAGGGCAGGACATGGACGTATTCATTACTAGGAGAGATGGTAGCTATAAAGGATATTCATTATGGGAACTAGCTATAGGCAAAAAATGGGTTATATGACTCTGATTTCTGATAAATTTTAAATGAATTATTAATTTAAAAAAAACACTCAATTTTCAAAAACGGATAACAATGACTCTTCGTGCCACCAGTGAGAAAAGAATCAAGGCAGGGCATGACCGAATTCATTACTAGGAGAGATGGTAGCTGTAAAGTATATTCATTATGGGAACTAGCTATAGGCAAAAAATGGGTTATATGTCTCTGAGTTCTGACAAATTTTAAATAAATTATTAATTTAAAAAAATACCCAATTTTCAGAAAATGAACAACTTAAAAATGTTCTACTAAATTAAACTAGATGAATATTGTAGAAATTACAAACGGAATGACAAACTTATATACATATACTCTACACCTGTGGTGAAAGATATAAAAAAGTACCAATTAATTAGTTTTAATTTTTATTCGAATTTATTTTGAATTTTGTTAATAATTATTTAGGCTCAAGCTCATTGAAATGATTAGGGAAAAATACATTGTAAAAGTTTATTAAATACAAACTAAATTTTCAGAAAATTTCCTCGATAGTATTTACAATTTTTAAAATGAAACGTAAGAGAAAATTTTACAAATATTTTTTTTACAAAAACATAACCTCAAATTCAACTATATATCAAACAATATAGTATAAATACATATATAAAATAAAATTAATAAATTAGCAGCTAAATGCTAAGTAATTTCCTGTCAATATTTCTATTGTTAGGCCTTATTAAATATTATAAAATTATTAACGGTTTTGCAGACGATTAATTCTTAATACTTAACAATAGTATTTTATATTTCATTCACCAAAAAAAAATTAAATTGCCGCACATAGTATATGTATGCAAATGTTTATGACCTTGTAAATGTTTATTTAACAAACCCCATAAAAAAATGGTTATATTTTTGTCTTTATTGTTTTTCTTTTGATAAGTTTTTAGTTTTGGAAATTTTGTAAATATCTGCTTTAAATATTTTTTTATTTTTTATTTTTTTTTTTTTTTTTTTTTTTTTTTGTTACTTCACAAATTTCTGACATTGATACACTAATCAGAGACATAAACAATTATACAGAAAAAATATGATCTATTAAACTATTTATCAAAGACAAAAACTATTTCAATTAATTTTTTAATTGTATCAATTATTCATTTGATCAAAATTAAAATTTTTCTGATATTTTTTTACGAAAAATAAAACAATTTATTGGGTTTCAGTTATTTTTTATTGCATCAATTAATAAATTAATCAAACATAAATAAAAATAAATGATAATTTGAATAATTGAATATGCAATTTTTTTCATAGGTTGAATTTAAATTAATAAAATAATTGAATTTGTATCATTCGTAATTGAAATTGGATTTTACATTTTTCTATGTAAAATTTGATTTTTTCAAAATAATTTGATTTTGAGTAAATTATTTAATTATACAATTATTTAATATCACTTTAAAATTCTGATTAATAATTTAATTTAAATTTTTTTCGAAAAAATATTTTTTTTTCTGGGCAAGGTTGATTTTAAAGTTCTACCTTAACCTTAACGAATACTTGAAAACACTATTAATTAAATAAGAAAATACATAAACCGTAAAAAACAATCATACATTATTTATGTATATGCGAAATTTTTTTTCTTATTAAAGAAACTATAAATATTTGTTTTTTTGTCTATATTTACGTTAAAAATTATTTAAACAAATAGTCTAGATAATAGTAAAATTAACAACAGCAACAATAAAATGTGATAAATTATTTATTCGTATATTTTAGCTCATGCATTCACTCCTTTCTAAACTTAACGCTTTAACCATTCATATTTATTTTTTAATCAACTTTACTTATTATTGGTATGTATTTTCTTTTAAAAATAACATTAGTTGTTTTCTAATGTGATTATTCAAGTGTGACAAGTTCTAATAAAAAACAGAAACATGATATCAGTAAAAGTGAACTGACTGATAAGAACTTTGTGTGTGCATTTGTGTTAGGGAAAAAGGGTGTAAATCTTATCAGAAATTGACTGATAAGCAAGACATGGATTTTTTTTTTTTTTTTAATTCTTACAAGAAGTTATATTAAGGTTAAGATTTTAAGTTTATTATATTTGTTTAGATAAAATCTACAATGCCATGAGAGGTATTTTCGGTTTATTAAAAGTTGATAGTTTATTATTTAATTATATCTTATTAAAATACACAAAATAATGGAAAAGTACTGGAATAACAGTGACGCAAAGATTTTCCAATGAATGAAAATAATTCAAAGTTAGATTAAGAAAACATGCTGTTAAATCTCAATATGTTTGATAACATTTGTAAAATTATCAGGTAACAGAATGCAAATGCTTAGCGAATAATATGCAAAAAAGAAAAGTATGGTCTTGAAATTAGGTTCTAACGCGAATGCACATCATAGTTTGTGAGATAGTACACAATTTAATAACTACTAACAATATTTTTGCTTAAATTTCAACAAAACTTATATAAAAAAGATACCGCTCAAGTTGATAAAATGTCTTGGAGCACAGAAAATGCGCATTCCAATCTGCTGGTTTCTAATTATAGTCCACAAACTCTACATTTGTACAGACAGGGCTATTGCGGGTTCATGGTCCTTCGAACCGTCATGTTTAGTTTGTTGTTTAGGTGCCGTTAAGTTTGTTGGGGAACAGAAAGTACATATTCCATTCTATTTGTTTCTAACTATAGTCCATAAACTCTGCATTGGTACAACAAGTGCTAATACCAATTGCAACTTCTTTATTGTCCTCCGAACCGTATGCGAGGGGCGCCATGTTTAGTTTTAAACGCAACCTAAATGGGAAAGGTCCCATGACGAAGTGTATTGCGGCAAATACAGAAACATTTTTACATTAATAGTATGAACTCTTTTTCATTGCTTTCAGTACGTAATAATTATAAAAAAAAGTTTAATATATTAGCTCTGTTCCAGCACTTGTCAAATTTACAGGGTTTAATCAGAATTAGTCAGAAATTGTCAGAAAAAGCAACAAAATATAAGGAATTTCGGAGTACGAGACCGCTTTCTGTAAATTCTGACTAAAACCTGTAAAACCTTAACCCCTAGTCTACACGTAGACATTTTTATGTTGGCAATTGCTAAATTCTATCTCACTCTTTAAAATGTTACGTGTGGACCAATAGAAATATATTGCGCAATTTATTTCGCAATAAATGTTTAAACACAAAGTTCAACAATAACGTTTTTTCATGTGGACCAATAAGAAATATATTGCGTAATTTATTTCGCAATAAATGATTAAACACAAAGTTCAACAATAACGTTTTTTCATTGTTTTTTAATATTTTACTCTTGTTAACAAAAAAAGGCGTAAAATAAATTAAAATTGTTTTAAAAAGACAAATAAAAAATAAATAAAATTTTCGGCAAAAAAGGCAAATTATAATTTAAATTTCACATGTACGTGTTCCCCACTCGTTAACATAAAGTTCGAAAAAAAAATTTGTTCCCGTTATTCTGCCGACGTTATTTCTTATGTTAGGAAATAAAAAATCTCTTCGCGTAGACGTAGCGTTGGTATTTAAATTTAAATCTAGAAGGCTTGAAGAAAAATTACTTATAATGCCGGGGTTCATCACAGACAGCAATTTTTCTTTCTGCAGTTCTGACTTCGTAGGCGAGAGTTAAAAGTTTCGTATTCAGTGTAACCATTTTAGAATTTTTGCAGCTAAATTTAGCAATTTTTACTCCGATTTAGCCCCAAATTTTTCATACATCATTTGGCATACTATTTAGCATTTTTTAATAATATTTTTAGCTTTTTTCTTAACAAGGTCAAAAATTATAAGATTAAAACCTAATTTTTTTATTGACTGCAATTTTTGGCTGTAATACGATTCCATGATATTTCTTTTTTGTACCAGTGGTTAATAATCATGTAATAAATAAATTTTTAATTAATTAATTAATATAATTGTAATTAGGTAAACAGATGATTTAGTCCGTTTCATGAATTTAATGAAAACCAAAATTATGAACGCTAGAACGCTGCGCTTGTGAATTGGATGGCTTGGTGGCAGAAGATATTATCATAAAATGTTGAGGCAAGCTTCTATATACATAGCTGCTTATAATTTTTGTTGTCTAGCAACCAATTCTTCTTTTTTCTTCTCTGTATACAATCGACTCTGTTTTTATAACTACATAAGCACAAAATTATGCAAAATTAAACCAAAATGAAAATATATTACTGAAAAAAGTTTTTATTTAGCATTATTTTTAGCATTTTTTAATACATTTTTTAGTTTTATTTTAAACTCGATCTAGCTGAAAAAATATTTACGTCTGGTCACACTGTTCGTATTACCTTCTCTCTCCTCAACGAACTCAGAATTACAACAAAAAAAGTATACGAACCCCTACATTTCATTTTTATATTTTATGTTGATAGAAAATGTTTGAAATTTATATAAAATTTTTTATTTCTTATTTATTATTTTTAGGTACAAAGAAAAATGTTAAGTGTTACTTTAATTATTTCAGATATTGAATTGGTAATTTCCAACAATAGGTTTTTTTGTGTAAATTTTTCTCCCATAAAAATGTAACAACGTACAAAAGTATGGGAACAGAAAAATTCAAATTGTTTACCCAGAAATAAAACATCACTGTTTTAAAAATTCGTATGTGAATGTATTTTTATTTTTCAGCATTTTTGAATGTTTTTAATTTTTGCAAATGAAACTTTCCTATTAATAACAAAAACAAGTATTTTTTTTATAAATTTTCGTTCAGATTTTTTATTGAATATTTTATTTTCTAATTAATCTATTTACATATGTAATCTACTCGAAGAAATATTATGGGCTGTTTCAAAGAACACTATTCTCCCAAAATAGCACCCATTTTTCCAACTTTCAAGTACGGGAACGCTTTTCGGTAACATTGGGATCCCGCTTGCTCCTAATTTAGAGTACGGGAAGAAAGTTAATGCGTATGAGGAAATCATGACAACCCCTTGTACAAAAAAATTTCAATAAGAAATCGTCATGTTCAATTTTATTATACGATTGTTCAATTCATACAATGTTCTGAAATAGGTATATTCCAGAAATGTAAAAATATTTTTTGTGTCCACAAACTCAGTTTCGGTTCGCCCTTATAGAGACGGCAAGATCAATTACCGATTGCAACTTTTATAGCGGAAAGATACACCGAACGAAGTAGGTATGTATATTTATAGATATTACATTGACTAAAGATCTAAAAATATTAAAGACCTACGATGAGAAAGTTATTAGATAGATAGAGAAGGTTGACGTGATACCAATCTCCACCCAGAGACCGATCTCGGTCCATTGTGAGTCCGTTAATTGAAAAGCTATAGGATATAGAATACAAAATACAGAAAGTAGGAAAATAGAAATAGAAGAAAAAAAGGATAGGAACAAAAAAGAATCATATAAGAGGGTTAATAATGTTGCCAATCCCTCTAGGGGTGTACCCCTGACTCTCCCTTAGACAGCCGATTCCCATGGCGAAGCCTATGACGTCTACAAGCTCCATGTCCCGAACGTCACTTAGCCCGCCGAGGAATTGGCTGCCCAGCCATTTCATCCTACGATGCTGCAATCGTGGACAATGGCACATAATGTGTTCAATAGACTTGGTCTCGTCGACGTCTCCACACATTCTACAAAAATCGGAATTGCTAGCGTCCCATCTAGACCTCATCTTCCCTATCAAGCAGTGACTCGTTATGGCCCCTATCATGATTCTTAAGCTCCTCATGTTCAAGCCCAAAAGAGTGCCTGTTCCTGCCTTGCCGAGTGAGGGTTTCTCTAAGTTTCTCCGATGAACTGGCTGCGCCTTGCCTTGCCAGTTCATCAGCCAGTTCATTGCCTGATATATTGCAGTGGCCAGGCACCCAGCTCACCATGTAGTTTTCCATCGGCGCTCTCAGTGACTTCTTACAGGCAGCAACTAGCCTGTATTTCACCAGATATGTCCCCAAGGCCTTCAGAGCCGCCTGACTGTCCACATAGAGAGTAACCTCAGTACCCCTCACAACGTTCTGCCTGATTAATTCTGCAGCCTTCAAGATGCCGAGAATCTCAGCCTGAAAAACGCTGCACTCATCAGGGAGTCTAAAAGAGCCTTTCAGATCCGTGCCCATAATATAGACCCCCGCACCAGTATGGACATAGGATCTTCGATCCGTCCGTGAACATTGCACAACCTTCGTACAGTCTCTCAGAGCCGGACCAGATCTCCCTACGACAGGATTTACCCCAAAGTCCGATTCAGCAGCCATGTAATATGATGCCCCCATGGAGTTCAGATTAACCTCACCATAACTGATCTCATATAAGACCTGGGAGTGACCTGCTCTTGATGTGGGAAAATTATTAATTAGCGTGAAATCCATAGCCAGTCTAAACCTTTAGATAGACCGATTATATACTATTGTCTTTCTTGTCAAAGACTATAGGGTGATTGATAGTTATCGTTCTTTTGGTGTTTGCTTGCGGTGGAGGTTATTTGGGGACGCTTTGATGTAAGTTGTAAAAAGATAAAAGTTAACCCGGATGATGTCGTGATTTTTAATCTCTATGAAAGATGTGGATACGGCAGAAGATAATATCCATCCAGATGAATGATGTACTGATCCAATATACATCTACACAAAAAATTCCATGTTCATATCTTCAAATATGACATCAATATTAACAAAAAAAAAAATCAAAAGGCAGCCGTAAAATTTGTTGCAGTCAAGAAAATTTTGGTTTAAAGAGTGTTTTGTATTGTATTTAAGTGAGCGATTAAAATGTTTTACTTAGTTGCTTAAATTTACGGCATTTTGTATTTTTATTGTTTTTTGCTTCTGCTGTAAAAAAAATTAAAAAGTGTAGTTAGGACCTTTGGCATTTTAAGGAACGATTTGGATGAATAGGAATAGAAAACTAAAGATTTCTGTCCATAATAAACTTTTGGTTTAAAATATAAGAACAATAATTGCATATTTAAAAAATGTTAAATATCCACCCGATTACCTAACAATTAAAAATGAAAATGTTACCAAAACTAAACGTTAATTTTCTTTCTTCTCCTAAGTGCCAATTTAAACACAAACTAAGTTTATGACAGAACATTAAGCCCTTTTCCATATTAATTAAATGCAAAATGAATGGCCGGTCAGACACTCAGCCGGACCATATTTGTATATCATCCGGTTTGTCAAGTGTTAAGAAAAAAGTTTCTGAATATCAACAATTGTAGCAACTCTGCAGTTCTGCACGCATGCAAGCACACACACATATCCAAACAGTAACATTTTCAAGAGAAAAAGCAGAACAAGAAATAAAAAAATAAAAAAAACTTAAAGTTGGCAACACAGTTCAACAAGAATAAGTCATCGGCAAAATTTGTATAGAAAATTACGTCATCGCGTCGCCAATAAACAGATGAAAAAATGTATAAAACAAAATTCAGTAGCAGCAAAGAAACAATTACACCATAACATTAAATATAACATAACAATAAATTCGATAAAATTTCTTAAGAAAAGTATATATTCATCTTCCAAAAACACAGCAAATAGCATAGAAAAACTCAAAAATAATTCATACAAATTCCGGAATAGAAAGAATTCTCACACCACGGATGGAAAACATGGTACAATTGACATTTTTGGTACATTTTTATATCTGCTGGTACCGTGGTACTACCGCGACTCAGTTGATACAATCTAATATTTTTTATTTAAATAAAATAAAAAAAAATATATAGAACACTATCATTACTTTCAACATCATTTTTCAATTATTTACTTAATATTGCAAAACATTTTAAAAGGAGGTTCATGAAAAATGTCGCGTAAATTTGTAAATTTGGGAAACTTAAGCGTTTAAATGAGTACCCTTATTAAATTGTTCTTTTGTAATTTTATTTTTTATTTTTTTTTTTATTTTTCAAATGAGTTAATAGATATATAATGTAGAGCAGTAGACGATGCACAGACGAGTCCCCTTTAATAAAACTTGGCAAAAAGTCAATATTTTTTTAAATACATGACTGGATAGCTCCAAGACTTTATCTCTTTTTAGTTTGTGCTCTACTGGCGAAGCATCGAAGTTAAGATTTTTTTATTTTGTTTGTATTATTTTTATACATCATTATTTTTAGAGTTAAACTTACGACTGATTTAAATGCAATGGCATTATTTTAAGTCACTTAAAACGTACAGTTTTAATAATTAGCGAAATTTTGTCGTACTGTTTATAATAAATTTCAAAAAACTTATGCCACTTTGAAAGAGAAAAAGTATATTATGGCCTCTTAGCGACCATATGCATTTGATGCGCCGACATTTTCTGAGTCTATGTTTATATGTTTTATACACTTGTTTTCCTAATACTCTATTTAACAATATTATCATGATAGTGTAGCATTTATATAACTTTTATACATGTTGTTGTAACTCTCAGATGGAGTTATTACATGAAGACGATTAAAGATTGATCACCACCAAAGTCGTCAATAGGCTTTCGACTTAAAGTTAAAGTGATTTTCAGAAGTGAAATTATATGGGAGCTATGCTAAATTTTAGGACGATCTTCATGAAATTTGACTTATTTATGGTTATAAAAAACTTTGAATTGTATTTAAATCATGATTTAAGAGATTAAAATGACATTTCGGAAGGACATTTTTAAGGTGGATACGATAAAAAATGAACCGATCCTAACAAATTCCAGTCCAATATGTCCTTATACCAAAGTAAATAAACGTTTCAAATTACAATATTGCAGCAATTTATGCGTTATAAACATTAGCATAAACACATATTACCCCTCCTATGGTATAGTAAGTTATTAAAAGACTTACTTTGAACAACGATACCAAAAACTAGTACTTAAGTTTTGTTCAGGGCGCCCAAATTGTGCGATGTGAGTAAACAAACTCACAATTTTACCATTTCTGGTCAAAAGTCTCACAAAAGAAAAATTAACTAATTTTACATTGCAATTGTAAAATTGCAGATCGTATTGTTAATAAAATTATTTAGTGAAAATATGGGCTTAAATTTAATATTCTGACTAAGTTCCGATTTTTTTTAACAAATTCTCTTACATTTTTATGTGCTTTTGTAATTAAAAATTGGTACCCTAGGGTCGAAAAAGTATTTTATTTTAATACCGCTGCTACAATTTAAATACGCAGTTTTCCATCCCTGTCAAACTATTAATTTTCTACCAATACAGGCATCATATTCTTTTTATAGTCGTCTCGTTGTTCATCTCTTTCCTACTTTACCGCATTCGAATCGGCATAAATGCGAAATAGTTAATTTTTCACCAAGTTTTTTTTTTTTTATTTGCGACTTTTTTTGCCTTCCGTTCATTTTAACACTTTATAATTTTTTCATTGCTCTCACAATTTGTTCTTCTTTTCAGTAATTATTGTACTTACCCAGTTAGAATTTCTTATGAGCACAATTTAATTACACTTTTTTAATTTGGTTCTGCAATAAATCTTCGTAGGAAATATTGTTTTTCTTCACACTCAAAATTAATCTTCAGCACAGACGTAAAATTCTGCAAAAAGACGTAATGGAAGCACACCTTTTTCAACAAGAAACACACACAGCTAAAGAAAAATGTACATATACGTGTGTATTCTGCAAATGTCAAAAATAATTTTGACATAGAAAAATGATGATAACTTTTTCGACAAATAACTCAAAATAGTCTTAAAATCGCTGGAAAATAGAAAAATTATTTTATTTAATTTACCTAGTGTCTACATTAGGCAAATTTATACCAAAACAAACGTCAAAATCAGTGCAAATATATACAAGGTAACCTTAGTTAAACCGTTGATTATTATTTTGGTTGTTACAGTTGTCAAACTGCATATATAAAAAACAATAATGAATACGCCATATTGTTTTTTTGCAACTGTTGCCACCTTCCACAAATTCGCGTTAAGTTTGACATTTGTCTTGATAAAAAAATCTCTAATGTAGACACGATGTTAAATTTTATATATATATATATATATATATATATATATATTTGTCCGACAAAATAAAGTGCGGCTTCCTACTCTTGCTATTTACTTCATAATTGTCTTCTATATTGTTTAATTTAATAAACAAAAGAAGTTTTGGAATTATTTGCATTTCTCGTTTGAGGTAAAAATATTGTGTTGGCCATGGATTTTGTGCGACAAAATAAATTCTCAAATTTGGCTTCTAATTTTCCAATTTATTATTACAAAATGGAAGGTAGATGCTTTAAAAATGCTAAATTTTTGGAAGGTGGCAACAGTTGCACAAAAACAACAATATGGCGTATTCATTATTTTTTTTATATATGCAGTTTGACAACTGTTACAACCAAAATAATAATCAGCTGTTTAACTAAGTTTACCTTGTATATGTTCGCACTGATTTTGACGTATATTTTGATAAAAATTGCCTAATGTAGACACAAGGTAATCACAGGTTTATAAGAAAGTGAAATTCAAATCGTATTTAGTTTCTATAGAACATTAACCCGTAGACATTTATGTGTCCGAAATTGTTTCACGTGTAGATTCAAGCATTAGTATTATAAGATGTATTGTGAAACTGTTGTGATAAGATTTCTCTACACAACCATCTTATAAGATGAACTGTCAAAAAATACACATTTGATTTTAACATTTCACATGTTTGTTTACAAAAAACAAATAATAAGACGCAATAACACAAAAGTAAACAAAAAATATAAACAAAGATTGTTAACATAAACAACAATTTGTCATTTCAGATTTTAGAACACAAGCCGCCATATTGCTGCCAAAAAGAAAAAAACTCTGCTGTTTAAATGTCTTTACCTGATTAATCTATCTGATAAAAAATTGTCTAAAGTAGACACGACACTACGTAACAAATAATGTATTCTAAATTATCACATTACTCCTGACTACAGGGTCGTCAGACTTTTTGAGTCACTATCGCCAAATTGTTAATCAGAAATCACAAAAAATCGTCAAATTTAATCTTTATTTGGTTTTTTAAAGAAATACTAAAAAATCATCTAAAATATTAAAAGTGTCGTACAATTTTTAGTATTTAAGATTTCGTGTAATTTATAAATGTAAATTCAGCTTTAACAAAGCCAACGATAATTGCAATATCTAATAATAATATAATAAAAAAAAGCAAAAATACAACATAAAATAAATTTTTCTGACATATATATCGTTCCATTTTAGGTCAACAATATTTAAAATTTATTGAACTTTATTATAATTTTTAAAAGAATAATAACAACATTTAACTTATAAATTGTTTCAAGGAATTAATTTATTCATGAACGTTTTTATTTCATTGTAACTTTTGTAATTTGACGCAATAGCACAAAAGTAAGAAAAATGTTTAGTATTTAAAATTTCGTGTAATTTATAACTGTAAATTCAGCTTTAACAAAGCCCACGATAATTGCAATATCTAATAATAATATAATAAAAAAAATCAAAAATACAACGTAAAATAAATTTTTCTGAATTATCGTTCTATTTTAGGTCAACAATATCTAAAATTTGTTGTACTTTATTATAATTTTTAAAAGAATAATAACAACTTATAAATTGTTTCAAGGAATTAATTTACTCATGAACGTTTTTATTTCATTGTGACCGAAATTATTAATATCTTTAATATCAGGAATGTCACAGAACACAAATTCGTGCGAAAGTGAAATTCAAATCGTATTTAGTTTCTATAGAAAACGAAATACAAAAAAAATCGTTTTCAATCCACATAAAAATAGTAAAGTGTAATTAATATTTTCATCTAATTTAAATGTAAGAAACCTTTAAAAATTGTATACATTTTATATTTCCAATTACTCTTTAATGAATTGATTTCAATGTAGATATACCTCATTTTTTTTTTAAAGTGCGTCTTTAACGTTTTTCAGATTTGTGAAAAGTTATTAGAGCTGAAGAAACAATACGAAAACGTTACGAATTATACTATACGAAAATTTTCACTTCCGAATATTTCTGTGACATGCCGTATGGAAAACAAATTATCAAAAATTTACTATACAAGTATTGTAAAATATATTTTATGGGAATAAAATTTTGTAAATTAAGTTGAAGCTATTTATGATTTAAAGTTCTTTATTTTGCCAGTTAGACAAATACTAAAAATAGTCGATTTATAGTAGGAAAATTCAATAGTTTTTCTCCACAAATAAACATAAATTTTTAAAAATAGCCACCTGTTTATAAAATGCAATTAAAAATCGTTTGGAGAAAAATCGCCACACCTGACACCCTGGCTGACTACACGCTACTGTAACCTAGTGTCTACATTAGGCAAATTTTTATCAAAACAAACATCAAAAACGGTGCGAATATATACAAGGTAACCTTTGTTAAACATTATTACTATTCTTACTATTATTATTACTTCGATTTTTACAGTTGTCAAACTGCATATATAAAAAACTATAATGAATACGCCATATTGTTGCTTTTATGCAACTGTCGCCACCTTCCACAATTTCGCACTAAGTTTGATGTTTGTCATGATAAAAAATTGTCGAATGTAGACACTATATTATTTGGACTTAAGATTTTCTGTGTTGCCAACTTTTAAATTTTAAAAGAAGTAAAATTTAGAAAACTTTTATTAAAATAAGTAAATGTTTTATTTATTTTTATAATGTAATGGACGAAATCAGCCAGTTTGTTAATTTTTTAAGGGAATATCGGCAATGTTATACATTTCATTTTTATATGAAAATAAAAATTTTCACAGTGTGCTGCCAAATCAATCATACGAGCTCGGATCAATAAGTCCGCGACTTTTCGAACTTCCCTCGTAGTTATATGAAATGCAACACTTTTCCCATCAAGTACCACCTGTTAATAAACTAATGTCAAATTTTGCGCAAGTGTCGTCATTTACTTTGCGTTTAAAAGCTGTTCAAAACATACTACCTCGTGTATTTTTCTAAAAATGGAAAATGTTAATTTCGAGTGCTAATTAAACATTATTTTTTTGCGAAAAAAAAAAACATCAATCAAACCAAGGAAAAGCTCGATAAATACTATGGGGACTTTGCATCATCAATTTCAATGGTAAAAAAATGGTTTACTGCCTTTCGTTGTGGTTGCCACAAGTACAAATGACGCTGAACGTTCTGGACGGCCAATTGAGGCCAGTACACCCGAAAATGTCGAAAAAAATCCACGATATGGTGTTGGCCGACCGAAGAATAAAAGTGCGTGAGATTGTTGATGCCATAGGCATTTCATATGTCAATGTGGTCTCGATTTTAAATTATCAGCTGGGTTTAAGAAAGTTGTCTGCGTTAAGTTTGACGTTTGTCTTCATAAAAAATTGTCTAATGTAGACACTATTAGATAATTTTTTATCAGGGGGACTTTGCATCATCAATTTCAATGGTAAAAAAATGGTTTACTGCCTTTCGTTGTGATTGCCACAAGTACAAATGACGCTGAACGTTCTGGACGGCCAATTGAGGTCAGTACACCCGAAAATATTGAAAAAAATCCACGATATGGTGTTGGCCGACCGAAGAATAAAAGTGCGTGAGATTGTTGAAGCCATGGGCATTTCATATGTCAATGTGGTCTCGATTTTAAATTATCAGCTGGGTTTAAGAAAGTTGTCTGCGTTAAGTTTGACGTTTGTCTTCATAAAAAATTGTCTAATGTAGACACTATTAGATAATTTTTTATCAGGACAAACTTCAAAATCGTCGAGAAATTATGCAAAGTGGAATCAGCGATAAGGCGAATTCATTACTGTTTTTTATATGCAATTTGACAGCTGTAACAACTCAAAATAATATTCACAAGTTTAACTGATGTTACCTTGAATAGATTCGTACTGATTTTGACATTTGTCTTGTAAAAATTTGCCTAGTATAGTCACTAACTTATGTTAACTTTAATTTTGACATTTCATATATTTGTTTATAAAAAATAAAAATACATTTAACATTTCACGTAATAAGAAAAGTAATAAGCAGAGGACGTGGTCGAGTTAAAATCCTTGGCGGCTTAGCAAAAATAATTCAGCGGCGTAGGCCTACAGCAGACTTTTTTTTTGGAAGTTTTTATTTTAGTAGTGGTTATTAAATGTTTTCTTTAATAGTAAAATTAAGAAAAATAAGTAAATTGAATTTCTTTTTTAACAAACTGTCGTGTGCACCCTGTGGGCGCTAAGAAATAGTTGGCAACGTCCAAATATAAACTGACAATTCTAAATAAAGAAAAACAAACGGTGAAAGGGAAAAACATAAGAAAAATTTTTTCCACATAGAAGGTATATGGCTGAAAATAATTTTTGATGGCGACCCGGGACGACATCTTGCGGCGTCGGCAAGGTGTCGTGATGGGTTTATAGGAAAAATGGCTTTCTTTTCCGATTGGATCTCGAAGGTGTGGCAAGGGAAACCAGCAAAGAATAAAAAAAAAAAAAAAAAAAAAAAAACAGGAACAAAAGAAAAGGTGTTAAAACTTACATATATTTGAAACGAAACAAAACTTTACACAGAAATCAAATGGTTAATATTTAAATATTATAATTAAGTTGTGCTACAGTGAGCAAAAACAAAAAAAAAAAAAAAACTTAAAAACTAAATAAGTCACAAAAATAAAAGATTAAAGCTTAGAAGCTATTTAAAATAATATAAACGTTTACAAAAAAAAATTAGTATAACTTAAAAACTATATAGACGTTTACAAAAAAATTAGTGAAACTTAAAAACTAGATAAAAACTATATTCAGAAAAAAAAAAGAAAACATTTAAATATAAAAGAAAAAAAATTAATACCCAAAAATTAAAACCAAAATTTTAAAATATACAAAAAAATAAACACGCCAAAGTTTGCTAGTGGAGAACAAAAGCTGCAAGTAGAACCAAGATCATCTTCCCCTCTGCCACATCCAGCGTGGGATAGTCCCGATTACATCCCAAGGTCTTCAGGTATCGCCAGACTCGGACTGTTGACGGACGACTCTGGAAAAGAAAAAGAACACATGTAAACGTATGTAAAAAAAAAAAAATTATATAAACATTTATAAAAAAAAAAAGGGAAATATATATATATATAAAAAAAAAAGAAAAAAAAAATAAAATAAAAAAAAAAAGAATAGGAAATATAGTTAGTCGTACCGGTAATTTAATTAAATGTCCCTTAGCAAAGAAGGTTAAGGTAGGAACTAAAGCGAGCTCCTTTTAGGTCCTTAGTCATAGTTTTGGTTGGGTAAATAGGCAAGCCCATTGTGAAGCGCTGACTATGATTCCTAGGTAGAAAGAAAAAGAGAAAAAAATATATAAATAATAATAATAAAAAAAAAAAAAGAATCATATATGTGTTTTTTTTTTTTTTTTGAAAAATATTAAATAATTTACGTACCCGTACAATCCGTGAGGGCGAGACAAGATGGCTGCCATAAACATTCGAAGACATCAGTAGAAGCTGCTCCATTTTGAACGATTAGTATATTCCCTAAATAAAAAAAAAAAAAGAAGAGTTATTAGATTTTTTTTAATTTTTTCATTTTTAAGTAAATATGCATACTCACATTTTATACGATTTTTGATTGACTTATGAATTTTCGTTTATTTAATAAAATTTTTTTTAAATTCATATTGTGATATAAAACTCCCAGAATGTCATGAATTTATCTTTTATATATTGTTATATTTTAGTCAGTTTTTTTTAAATAAAAAGAGAAAGATTTTTTTATAACGTTGTACAGAAATAAGTGGTGTTCACATTTTTAAGTATGTGGTAAAAGGATTTTGAGGTAAGTGATTGGAATGAGTAGTGGTTGATGAGATAGAGTAGCTGTGCTAGGGGTAGCCAAATTAGGAGCCAGCTACCATGGATAGGGCAGTTTGATACCCTTGTGGGAGGGACAATTTACCCCGGCATAACAGCTGCCGGCTAGGAGGGAAGAAAATCCTGAAACTTTCGAGTTAATATTGAAAAGCTAGGCAAGAATGTGACCGTAGCTCACTTCGGGTCCCCATACAAAAATGTAATTTTTTTTATAATCTTTTTTTACACTTTTTCAGCTGGTATTTTATTTTTTTTGTGTGTACCGGCTATTGGCTACCGGCGGAGCAAGAACTCCACCCCATCCGGCGAGTTATAGCCCGGCATCCGCCATATACCAGCGCCGCTCAGTCTGGTAGCCCAAACAGATGTTAACACGTTTTTAATCAGCCGGTCAGTACACTACAAAAATGGCGCCCAACGTGGGGCCGAAGTGAGCATTCCTAAACTAGTAGAATATGGAAGTCTTTGTTAGGAGGTGTAAGTCCCGTTACGTAATTTAAGAGTCCGTATCGCGTTGCGACATCTTCTTGGCAAAGACGGATAATACTTTCATTAGAATTCTATATGATTAGACTTAAACCTAATAGGAAAACATTGGAGGTTTAATAGCTATCGTTGGGTTTTAATGAAGTTTTTTTTTTTGAAATAGCCCGGAATACAAAGTAAAGTTTTTCTTTACTCTATTTTGCGTCGAGTAAGACTTATATCACCAAGTCCTGTAGGCTGGATATAATTGCGACTCG
This sequence comes from Protocalliphora azurea, assembly GCA_932274085.1. Classification (NCBI taxonomy): domain Eukaryota; kingdom Metazoa; phylum Arthropoda; class Insecta; order Diptera; family Calliphoridae; genus Protocalliphora; species Protocalliphora azurea. The sequence goes on along the minus strand of OW026521.1, from coordinate 148,573,480 downwards.
AACGCAAAGTAGAGTAACTTTTCACAGTGTAGCGGAGATTTCGGTTCACATGAGTCTTAACAATGTTGATGAGAACATATTGTTAATCGCTCTTGGGAATCGTAACTTGCCAGCTATAATTAATTTTTGGAATCTTAATAGCCCTTGCGACTAGTCCTGGACGCGGCATAGAAAGGTGGCGTCAGTTGCAGTCCAATGGTCTATTTAAGTTTTCCTGCCTTTGAATATTCTTTTCAGTTTCATTTTTATGTTTCTATAGTAACATTCTTGTAGAACAGTATATTAGTTTATAATAAACAGAAAAATTATTTCTAAGTAAATTCATTGCAATTATTAATCAATCAATTTCCTTAATTGATTATTTCAAATTAATATTGGATCGCAATTAAGGGAGTTGTTAAAAAGAAAAATAGGGAAATAATGAGTTATGCATTCTGTGTATTATAGATTTATATTCTTTTTGTTTTTTATGAAGGTCAGGATTCTTTCACTCCTATTAATTATATTGTTTTACTCTACCTATCGCATCACCAGTACGAATTCCAATCACTACCTATACATACATACTATTATTTTCATAAACGTTTGCGTGAACTCGAGTGCGTATTTTCTTTCGATTTTGAGGGTTTGAAATCTGTGTGCATTTGGTTACCTTTTTTTTATTTTTATTTTTTGCTTTTGATATTTGGTAATGTTAGTTACAGTTTATTAATTTATTTTGATTTCTTTGCCCTTTGCTAAGATTATTATGGTTTTGACTCGTCAAGGCAGTAGAATTGTAGCAAAAGAATCAACAAACAACGACATGGCAACCACAACCACAGGTGTATCTGGTGTTACCGATGGAATCACTACCGTCGGATTAACCGCAACCACTTCCTCAATTGCACCGGTTCTACCACATGAGATTTCTTTTAGTTCAGAGGGATCGGCTTCCACAATTGTGTCCCCAGAATACAGCAGTATTACAGCTCGAAGCGTGCGTAGAGAATTTCGTGACAGTATGGCAAACCAACCGAACCAACCTACTGGCATTAATCAGCAAGATATTCAGGAGGTTATTGATGCATCGATTGGACTTTCCCAGGCTCATCTCATGAGGCAAGTCGATGAAAAACTCAACCAAGCCTTGAGAGAAATTAAGCTAGCTTTAGGTGTAAGCACTCAGCAACAATCTAGTGCGGACAACACAGCCCCTACTGTAAGTGGACAGACGGCGCAACAAAGGTTGCCTGAAAACGGTCCTGGCAACAACTCTCCACCAACTAGCCGTATCCTTCCAGAGGCAGCGAATCTGGTACCTCTAGACAGCGCACATGTGTCAGCGTATTCTCAGGGTAGAAGAGAAACTACTGCGGTCACGTTTTCGCAAGGTTATAATCAGCCACCACCATTGGTACCAGCACCAAGATTTTCAGGTAGCGAAGGTTTACCATTACAGCCTTCTCAACAAGCTATGCGTGCTGAGTTTTCAGAGCAGCTACAAAACCCGTCTATATCGTATTATCACCAGCAACAACAAGGGTCATCTGGTAACCAGCAACTACACCAATCTCAACACCATAATTTACCAAATTCGTCGTGTAACTCGCAACTACAACCACAGCTACAACAACAGCCCTATCAACAACAACAAATGCAGCTACCACGACCTCAACAGCATAATCAACAAACGTATTCATATAACCGGCAATCAATGCAAAATCCACAAGGGCCGGATTACTATTCACCCCCGCAGGCAAATCAACAATTTTTGGGTATTGATCCACCACCACCACAACCTAGCTGTGTGCCAACTCCCAATTATGCCTGGCCTATGTCCAATATAGCATTTGGCAATCAGCATAGACTTAATTTGTCGAAGTGGGGAATTAAATTTGATGGTACGAGTAAGACGATGAATGCCCAAGAATTTATGTTCCGTGTCAACGAGCTGCGTAAAGATTACAACTGTTTAGACCAGGATATACTCAGAAGTTTCCATCATTTGCTAGAGGGTCCAGCACTAGACTGGTATTGGAATCACCGCAAACTCACCCAAATTAATTCATGGCAGGAGTTGGAGGCAGCCATTCTCACACAGTACCAGCGTTTCGAGAATGAGTACCAGGTGCAAAAGCAAATTTTGAATCGCCGACAGTTGCCACAGGAGTCATTTGAAGATTTTTATAATGTCATCATTAGACTGCGGAATCAGCAAAAGTTACCGTATGATGAACAGTCGTTAGTGGACATTATGAGAGGGAATTTGAAACCATCTTTGGCTCAAATGATGTTTCCTATTAAAATGACGAACCTGTCGGAGTTTTGCAAAGAAGTAAAGAGGGCTGAGAATTTGCTGGCTGGACAAAGAGCGTTATACCAACAACGTCCGAACTTTGCAAGGGTAAACGAGCTGGAATATCAGCAGGAGCGCGAACTGGAACCCGAACCCGAGCTGGAAGTGAACGCGATTCGTGAGACCAGTAAATACACCTGCTGGAATTGTAAAGTGGTTGGTCACAGCTTTGTTGATTGTCCCTCTACCACACGTAGAATATTTTGCTACAAATGCGGCATGGACAACGTAGTGACCCCAAAATGTCCGAAATGTCAGGGAAACAAATTCCGGGGCCCGTCTCGAACTGGGGAGACGAGGTCAGCCGAGGTTCAAACCCAGTTCTAGAACAGCAAACGAAGTCAAAGGTAGGGAATTTTAGGATTTTAAGAAACAGTAGAGTAGAGCCAGAAACAAAAACAGAAACAAAAGTTAGGGAAATTAAACCGTTACACGTTCGAATAAAAGAATACAACGAAGCTAAGGCTAGGATTTTCGGTCAAGTATCAAACCGCGTAAGAAAGGCTAGGGAGCGATATCGAATCCGTAAGCGTCTGCGAAACGAAATCGCGTCAGCGTCTTTATATGAAGGGTTTGATTCTCGCTTTTATACGAAAATTAATTTGAATGGTCAGGAAATCGAGGGATTGTTGGACAGTGGCGCGACGGTGACCTGTTTAGGTCGCAATTGCATGGAGTTTGTCCGAAAGGCCGGTTTAACAATTCACGATTTCCGCACCATTATTAAGACAGCTGACGGTACCGAGCACCCTATTGTCGGTCGTGTAAGGGCACAAGTCACTTTTCGTAACTTGAAGAAAGTCATCACGTTTTATTTAGTGCCTACTTTAAACCGTGAGTTGTTCTTGGGTGTCGATTTTATGAAGGTTTTTAGTTTGTTTGCACACATAGAAAGCATCACTACCAATGAAGTTAGTCTCTGCCCGGAAGCAGAAAATACCATAGATGTCGTAGCTCATAACTTGAACGCTGAGCAGCGACAGGAATTAGATTTGGTCATATCAATGTTCCCTTGTTATACAAAAAAAAGGCTTAGGAAAAACACATTTGGAAACGCACACAATAGACACTCGCGACGCTATTCCAGTTAAAGATCGACATTATCCTGTCTCTCCGGCTGTACAAAAATTGATGTATGCTGAGCTTGATAGGATGCTTAACCTGGGCGTTATTGAGCTTAGTGAGAGTCCCTGGAGTCATCCGGTAACTTTAGTCCGAAGAGGCGAGAAAAACCGGTTGTGCCTGGACGCTCGCAAACTTAATGCGCTGACGGTTAAGGACGCCTATCCGCTGCCGCACATCGAGGGTTTGCTCAGTCGATTGGGAGACACGATTTTTATTTCTAGTGTCGACCTTAAGGACGCTTTTTGGCAGATACCACTAGATCATGCTAGTAGGGAGAAAACTGCATTCACGGTGCCAGGACGACCACTTTACCATTTTACGGTAATGCCTTTTGGGCTGTGTAATGCAGCTCAAAGACTTTGCCGTTTAATGGATAAAGTTATCCCTGCAGCACTTCGGGATAGAGTTTTCGTCTACTTAGATGATCTCTTGATAGTATCTCCGGATTTCGAGACACACCTGGAATTGTTGCGACGAGTGGCTATTTGTTTGGGAAAAGCAGGGTTGACCATTAATGTGACGAAATCTAAATTCTGTTTCAAGGAGCTAAAGTATCTAGGGTATATAGTAGGAGGCGGCAAACTAAAACCTGATCCGGCTAAAGTGGAAACGATTACTCGTTTTGTATACCCTAAGACAGCAAGACAGGTGCGGAGCTTCATGGGGGCAACAGGCTGGTATAGGAAATTTATACCAGACTATGCAACCATTGCAGCCCCAATCTTCGAAACGCTGAAAAAGGGTAAGCAATTCAAGTTTTCAGAAGAAGCTAAGGTCGCGTTTGATCGACTCAAGAGCGCTCTGATTTCAAGTCCACTGCTTAATCACCCGGACTTCAACAGGCATTTCTTTATTCAGTGCGATGCGTCAGATCTAGGCATTGGTGCTGTGCTCTTTCAGAAAGATGATTCTGATGGTGAACACCCAATTGCCTATTTCTCGCATAAGCTGACTCCAGCACAGAAGAACTATTCTGTGACTGAAAGGGAATGTCTGGCGGTCGTCCTGGCGATTAAGAAGTTTAGGCCCTATGTAGAATTGATGCCGTTCACGGTCATTACGGACCACAGTAGCCTAAAGTGGCTTATGTCCCACAAAGACCTGACAGGACGTCTGGCGAGATGGAGTCTACATTTACAGTCTTATGACTTCTCGGTTGAGCATAGACAGGGGAAACAAAATGTAGTACCCGATACCCTATCTCGATACGACATGGAGGAAATTTCGTCAGATGTAGGGTATTTAGTAGATCTGGGCTCGGATGCGTTCAAGTCAGATGATTATAAAGAACTTATCAGTACGATAAAAGATAATTGTGAGAATCTCCCTGATTTAAAGACAGTTGACGGTTTTGTGTATAAGCGAGTTCGACCGTATGACGAAATAGTACAGGATGACGATTTCGCATGGAAGCTATGGGTGCCTTTGGAATTGACAGGAACAATTGTAGAAAAATGCCATAATTCGCCACAGGTATGCCATGGAGGAATTGGGAAAACGTTATTTCGCATAAAAGAATACTTTTACTGGCCTAATATGACGGCACAGGTGAGAGAATTCGTTCGAAATTGTCAGGTGTGTAAAGAATCAAAACCTGCAAATGTTACCCTTAGACCACCCATGGGTTCCGAAACTCAAAGCGAAAGGCCGTTTCAGAGAATTTTTGTAGACTTCTTGGGTCCGTATCCGCGTTCGAAAAACGGAAATAGCTTTATTTTTATCGTTTTAGATCACCTTACTAAGTTCGTTTTGTTGAAAGCATTAACAAAGGCAAATACGAAAAACGTTATAAAATTTCTAATCTCAGAAGTGTTTTATAAGTTTGGTACCCCGGAAACTATCGTGTCAGATAACGGTAAGCAGTTCATCAGTAAAGAATTTTTAGATATGGTAGAAAATTTCGGTATAAAGCATGTCCGTACCGCCACACACTCACCACAAGCCAATGCGTCGGAGCGCGTGAATCAGTCTATCTTGGCTGCAGTACGCTCGTATTTGCAAGAAGATCATTCGGAGTGGGACAAATATTTGCCCGAAATTGAATTCTCCTTGAGATCTTCATTGCAAACATCTATCGGCGTTACACCATATTTTGCACTTTTTGGTACAAATATGATAGGGCATGGCAGTGTTTATAGAATAGCAAGAAAACTCGAAAGTCTAAATGAGTCTGAACTAAATATTATACCAAAATCTGTAAAAATGGAAATACTGCGTCAGAAAATACGCGAGAAGTTACATAAAGCTTACATGAGGAACGAGAAATACTACAACACACGGTGCCGGCAGGTTAAGTTTATACCGGGACAAGAAGTTTATCGCCGAAACTTTCAGCAAAGCGATTTCAAACGCGGCTTTAATGCGAAATTCGCGCGCAAATTTCTAAAGTGCCGAATAGCGAAACCTATAGGAAATAGCTTGTACGAGGTCGAAGATCTACAAGGGAAGTCGTTAGGGGTTTTTCACGCCAAAGATTTAAAGCCATAGGCTAAAATCTTCGGTGGTTCTAGTCCTAACATTTCCAAACGTTCAACGTGTACCGTTTTACTTTTTCTAACTATAAAGGCTAGTAGCTTAATTATATACGTAATAGGGTTATTTTGGATAACTAATTTTTCCCAATTTTTATTTTGGCTGTGAATTATGTTTGGAGCTTATGATGAACTCTGAACGACACTGAAACTTGTACAAACTTTTAGGTCATATTGTCAGCCAAAGGAAAACAAGTGCTGTTAGCGATAACAAATCATTTATTAACCCCATCTTCTAGCTAACGTTTCTAAACTGGTTACGTGTGTAACCGGTCATTGGCACAAATAGTGTAACCTCGTAAGCCCTAGGGGAACTATGCCATTAAGAGGCTAGAGGTTTTTCGTCACCTAGGCCAATAACTTTTTCTGAGCCCGCATCTTACAGCGAGTTGAGGTAAAAGCAAATGAGTTTCTACATCTCGCTTTAAAAAGCAAGATGGTTTATTGCTATAGCCTGTTTCCCTCTGACGATAATATGAATAAAAGGTGTACAAAAATATCAGTTTTGAACGTGGTTCATATATAGGTTAAACAAACATAATTCAACTTAAGCTTCGTTAAAGTAACCCAAGGGAGTCAAAATATTTATAGGTTCAGAAAAAAGTAAAGTTTTTCTTATTTACCCTGGGTTACATTAACGAAGCTCAGTTTGAAAGAAAAGCTTGGGAGATTTTTTTTATACAAAATAATCTAAGTAAAGTTAGGTTAATAACTTATAGTCTACTCACTCACCAAATTACTCCCATTTTGTTTGGATTCCCATCCCTTTTGATTTTGTTTGTTGTCCTAATGGCTGGTTAATAATAGTAGATATCTGTAAGAAAAAGAAACTATTGTTACTCATTTACCACATTAATTTTTATAGATCGATAATTCGTTTATTTTATTTTATTTTTTTAATACCCTTTTTGAAATAAGTGCCGGCCAATCAACTTGATTCTTTGTGGGGATAGATTTCCAGCATAGGTCCCTGAATTCCTTTGCCTATATAATTTTAAATTTATTAGTTACTTTTAAACATAGGTTAATGAATAGAATATATATAAGATTTAAGTAGAATGTCTTAATATCTCTGGTGATTGTGCAACGTGTAATTCTACCCTTTTCACATGGAACTAATCATGGATTACATTAGCCTCATGTAGCTATATTAGATTTATAATATTGTAGTTTTAGCTTACCTTTCCTATTGAATTTTTTTTTAGCCTCCGTCTAGGCCCATGAATTCTCGAACCTATGAAAGAAGTAAGTTAATATTTTGAATTTTGAAGGAAAATATATTTCATAGACTTTACCTTTCGAGAATTGCATCTGTTTGTAACCTGTGGAGTAAACAAAAAGTATTAGGATAGTTTTTTTTATGATACTAAAATATTCTAAAAGGATTTTTTTTGAATTTGAATTGTTACAATAATGTAGATAAATTTCCTTTTAGAACATTTTTTATTTTTTAGTTTTATTTTAGAATTTGTTAGTATGAAAAAGAAAAAAAAAAGAGAAAAAAAGAAAATACGAATAAGAAGAAAAAAAATTTTTTTTGAATTGTATATAAAAGTTTTTTGTTTTGGGGATACTTTATCAGATATAATTTTTATGAGTTTTGATTGTAACTTACCTGTAAATGAATTGGCAGGATGGTTCTTGTTATTGGGAATTTCGTCCTTCTTACTTCCACCTATGTAGTCTGGAACCTGAAAAGATATTGGAAAAGAGATAAACCAAAAATTAGTTAGCTGTAAACTTATCACTAAAAACAATTATTAAATGAAAATTTTCAGTTTAAATTCAGAAAAAAAAAATTTTGTTTTGCTTCCACGTCCGTTTGCCGATATAGAGAAATTTTGTTTTATTTCACGCTGTTGTACCACATCACACAAAGTTTCATTCACCACATTTAGTTAATTTTCTTTTATAGATCCTTTTCATCCCGCACTCACTATAACTCTAAATATCGGTAAATTTTTTTCACTATGATTATAACTTTATAAATTTTAATTTATTACACCCACTTTTAAAGCACACTATTGAAATTCAAAATTAAATTTTAGTTTAATTGGCACAATAACCAATTTCAAACTGTTAAATTTATTCACCATACACTTTTGTCACTCACGGTATATTCTTAATAATGCAGTTTCACATTTAATTAACCTTTAGGTATCACTTGCTATATTTTAAATGCACTTATGCCACATAATTGTTTTATTACACCGCTACGACACGTTACGTTACGTACGCGTTGCACTAAGATAGCCGTAATTTTTTTACTTTTATTCCACTTAATTTTTTTTATTCATGACGAAAACCAATTTAAACACACCGTTTTTTTATCAACAACAATTTTTTTCACCGGCCGATTGTTTGTTTTTCTCACAAAAAAAAAAATTTTTTTTTCATCCAATTTTGTTTCACACTGTAAATTCTCTAAAAAGTTCCTGCAAGTACATGGCAGTCGTTTTTATTAAAGAATATTTTATTATCACTTTTTTGCACATGCACTTTTGTCACACCCTTTATTTTTCAAAGGAACCATATTTAATTTTTCACCAAATTATTCCTATTTTTTTTCACACACTGTATTTTTTTTTATCCACTCAACTTTTTCACACCTTTTCCACACGTTTAGTACGCACCATAATTTAGATTTCTTTTTTTGCACACCGCGTTATGTCACACTCTTTATTTTTTTTTAGAAACCCTATTTACTTTCTCACAAAATTATTAATATTGTTCCACACGCACGGTATTTTTAGTTTACGCCATTTTTTTTTATTTCCGGACATTTTTTTTTTATAACACGATTTGGTTTTATTTTTCCGCACTTTAATTTCGTTTAATTTTTTTTATGCGTCATTTTCATACATTTTTGTGACAGCCTTAATTTATTTTTTTTTTCACTTTAAATTTTAATTATTTAATTCATTTCACTTACCTTGTTTTATATTGTCCGTAAACACCTTTTTTTTTATCGCCTGTCGTCTGTCGCCACCGTTGTAACTGCAGCCCTATAAAGAAATATATTATGCATTAGTGTTTGTAAAAAAAAAAAAAATAAGACTTTTATTTTACTTACCTTTAATCCGATGGAATTGCGACCATCCATCATCGATGCCTAAAATAAAAGAAAGAAAATAATAATTTTTAATGGAAATTGCCATTAAATTGAATTATTTTTAGAGAAATTCATAATATTTTTTTTATATAAATTTACTTACCTCTCGTTGTTAGCAGCATCCGTCAGAAATTTTTTTGTTGTAATTTTTACAACCACGCTACTACTTGATTGTTTCGTCAAGTTTCGTTCATTCATTAGCACAGCTGTTCATTCATATGAGGAGGGTTGCCAGAGGTGCAAAATTTTTACGTATTATACAGTGTTGTATTTATCAATGAAAATGTCAGAGGGTTGCCAGATCATAATTTTTTTTGGGAATCTACAAAATACCCACGAAATCCCCTAAAATTAGTAAATGGTAAGAAAATTAATAAAAATAAGGAAATTTCTTCCCTCCCATCCTGTGTCCACCGGTGAACTACAGGAGTGGTGGGGTTTGTCGTGTGCACCCTGTGGGCGCTAAGAAATAGTTGGCAACGTCCAAATATAAACTGACAATTCTAAATAAAGAAAAACAAACGGTGAAAGGGAAAAACATAAGAAAAATTTTTTCCACATAGAAGGTATATGGCTGAAAATAATTTTTGATGGCGACCCGGGACGACATCTTGCGGCGTCGGCAAGGTGTCGTGATGGGTTTATAGGAAAAATGGCTTTCTTTTCCGATTGGATCTCGAAGGTGTGGCAAGGGAAACCAGCAAAGAATAAAAAAAAAAAAAAAAAAAAAACACAGGAACAAAAGAAAAGGTGTTAAAACTTACATATATTTGAAACGAAACAAAACTTTACACAGAAATCAAATGGTTAATATTTAAATATTATAATTAAGTTGTGCTACAGTGAGCAAAAACAAAAAAAAAAAAAAAAAAAAAAAACTTAAAAACTAAATAAGTCACAAAAATAAAAGATTAAAGCTTAGAAGCTATTTAAAATAATATAAACGTTTACAAAAAAAATTAGTATAACTTAAAAACTATATAGACGTTTACAAAAAAATTAGTGAAACTTAAAAACTAGATAAAAACTATATTCAGAAAAAAAAAAAGAAAACATTTAAATATAAAAGAAAAAAAATTAATACCCAAAAATTAAAACCAAAATTTTAAAATATACAAAAAAATAAACACGCCAAAGTTTGCTAGTGGAGAACAAAAGCTGCAAGTAGAACCAAGATCATCTTCCCCTCTACCACATCCAGCGTGGGATAGTCCCGATTACATCCCAAGGTCTTCAGGTATCGCCAGACTCGGACTGTTGACGGACGACTCTGGAAAAGAAAAAGAACACATGTAAACGTATGTAAAAAAAAAAAAATTATATAAACATTTATAAAAAAAAAAAGGGAAATATATATATATAAAAAAAAAAGAAAAAAAAAATAAAATAAAAAAAAAAGAATAGGAAATATAGTTAGTCGTACCGGTAATTTAATTAAATGTCCCTTAGCAAAGAAGGTTAAGGTAGGAACTAAAGCGAGCTCCTTTTAGGTCCTTAGTCATAGTTTTGGTTGGGTAAATAGGCAAGCCCATTGTGAAGCGCTGACTATGATTCCTAGGTAGAAAGAAAAAGAGAAAAAAATATATAAATAATAATAATAAAAAAAAAAAAAGAATCATATATGTGTTTTTTTTTTTTTTTTTTGAAAAATATTAAATAATTTACGTACCCGTACAATCCGTGAGGGCGAGACAAGATGGCTGCCATAAACATTCGAAGACATCAGTAGAAGCTGCTCCATTTTGAACGATTAGTATATTCCCTAAATAAAAAAAAAAAAAAGAAGTTATTAGATTTTTTTTAATTTTTTCATTTTTAAGTAAATATGCATACTCACATTTTATACGATTTTTGATTGACTTATGAATTTTCGTTTATTTAATAAAATTTTTTTTAAATTCATATTGTGATATAAAACTCCCAGAATGTCATGAATTTATCTTTTATATATTGTTATATTTTAGTCAGTTTTTTTTAAATAAAAAGAGAAAGATTTTTTTATAACGTTGTACAGAAATAAGTGGTGTTCACATTTTTAAGTATGTGGTAAAAGGATTTTGAGGTAAGTGATTGGAATGAGTAGTGGTTGATGAGATAGAGTAGCTGTGCTAGGGGTAGCCAAATTAGGAGCCAGCTACCATGGATAGGGCAGTTTGATACCCTTGTGGGAGGGACAATTTACCCCGGCATAACAGCTGCCGGCTAGGAGGGAAGAAAATCCTGAAACTTTCGAGTTAATATTGAAAAGCTAGGCAAGAATGTGACCGTAGCTCACTTCGGGTCCCCATACAAAAATGTAATTTTTTTTATAATCTTTTTTTACACTTTTTCAGCTGGTATTTTATTTTTTTTGTGTGTACCGGCTATTGGCTACCGGCGGAGCAAGAACTCCACCCCATCCGGCGAGTTATAGCCCGGCATCCGCCATATACCAGCGCCGCTCAGTCTGGTAGCCCAAACAGATGTTAACACGTTTTTAATCAGCCGGTCAGTACACTACAAAACAAAATATAGTAATTAATTCTTTTAGATTAAATGCAGATTTTTTTATTTTGGAATTTACACATATTACTTGAATTGGAATAAATAAATACAAATAATATTAGCCTTCATTTCCCTTCAAACACTTTTTTGTAGCGCCTGTGTTTAGTCCGCTTCTCTTTTCATTAATACAAATTCCAGAAAATAAAAAATCAACACTGATTTCAAGTGACTTACCAATTTTTTAATAGTAATTACGCGTAAGTTTTAGTTAATAACATACCGATTTTAATATATTAGTGCATATTTTTGTTAATGTTCATTAAGAAATATGCGAAAATTAAATTAAAAGAAAACAATCGGTTATAAATATCAGCCGATAAAAGTCGCATGAGTCGGTGGCGGCGCTTGCAACCAAATTAAGAGCAGCAGCAGCTAAACGCCAACATGGAGTCGGACGACTTCGCCCTTTTGTAATTTGACGCAATAGCACAAAAGTAAAAAAAATTCTACGTTCATAGAATTTTCTATGACAATATTTATATTTTTCCCCCATCTGTCACAAAAAATGATTGTGAGTTATTTATTTGCAATAACGTGGGTATTAATGTAATATATATTAAGTAGAACATAATTATAGTGCAGCCATAAAAAATTAATGTCTGATTCATATATAGCCAAATTTGCTCCAAATTAAAGCAAATAATACTTTTATGTATAAATACAACATATTTATGAAAATATAGTGGAAAATATGTGTTTGGTGAATACAATTTAGTTTGTTTTGCACAACCATATATTAGAACTACTAAATTCCCTTTGTTTCTACTGTTCTCGCAAGTTTTCCAAAAATGCATATTTCGAGTTAACATTTTATTAACTGTCTTGTGTACGAGGATCACGCAATATTGCAACAAATACGCAAAAGATCACGAGGATCTATTGTGTATTTGTTGCAAACAAAGTGTTATCTAATTTATGCATCGGCTATTGTATAGTCAACATCGTAAAGTTTCGTAAAAAAGTGATAAAATTTGACGTTAATAACATTTTCATTCAAAATTTTTCAAAAATGTATATCAACTTAAAAACTGAAAATGCGTCTCCAGAAAAAAAATTGATTTTTTGAGTTATGACGTTGTTGCAAAAATGAATAATATGTGAAAAAAGGATGTTGACTTTTTTTTCAATTCACTCATAATGTAATTATAAAGTGACCGCACATCTACAAAAGCAACAATTGCTTGTATTTTGTTAGTGTAAAACCACTACACATAATATCAAAATGCTAAGAACAAAAAATGAAAAAATAAACGTGGCAAAGATTTTACATACGAATAGAAAAAAATTTGAATGGTACGTACATGTAAAAATTATAGTTCATCTGAGCTTACGAGATCATTTTCTTATTACACTATGTTGAAACCTTGATGAATCAATTTAACAAGGTGTATGAATAAAGGCAACAACTACAACAAAATAAATGCAGCCATTTTTTTTCGTCTTAAATAAGACTGAAACGTTAAACAAAAGAAAACTAGAAAAAAAAGCACGTGCAAATTGTAAACAATGATTGTTGAAATTGAAAAATAATAAGAATAAATTGTAAAAAAATTGTTTTTAAGGTTTCTGTAAATTCAAATAAATTAAATATTTCCATACAGCACTTTTTTCGTATTAAAAATACAAATTTCACTACCGAAAAAATTTATTTTTCTTTGTAAACAAACCAATACAATACAATGTAAACGTAAAAAAATTGGCATATCAGTCTTACATTAAAAAATAAGCAAAAAATAATCATCTGAGCTTATAATGACACCTTGTCTGGTCATGCCAAGTTGAAGTATGTTGTACACAGTTGTAAAAAATTTTTCAACCATATTCATTGCACGGAGATGTGCACCGCATTTAACTGAAATTTCGCCGATATTACACAGAATGATGTAATTTCGCAAATTACGTAATTTCAACATGATTTTGGCCGTAATCACAAAACATTAATATCCGATCTTATCTCATTAAGCACAGCTGAATTATCGTCCGTTATTTTTAAAGCTAAAGAGTAGCAGTTTTTTTTTTCTTTCTTATTTAAATAATATATGATGCTTTATTTATAATATTAAGAATTTTATAATTGTGTTCTTTCTTACTTATTTTTGTAGCAAAAAATTGTCTTGAAAATCTCGTAATAGTGCTCCCAATTTAATATATTCCCCACAAAGAGAGCCTAATATATATTTTCAATAACTAAATAGTAAAATAATGGTTTTCACAAATATCTACCCTGAACTTTATTATGTTAATATTAATAAAATCTGTTGCCAAGAATATAATCCAATGTGTTGAATAATTTTAATTCTAAAGTTATGTAAAGTACCAATTCTTTTGACTTACGAGATGGTGAATCTGAAGTTGAATACCTATATAATGTACTTAATTTTGAAATACATATGTAGTTATGTAAAAATATTCATCAAAGAATTATCTATAAAGAGAAAGCACAATACTTGTTACATAGTGTCTATACTAGATATTTTTTTCAACAAACGTCAAAATCAGTGCGAATCTATACAAGGTGACTTTAGTTAAACATCTTATTACTATTTTTGGGTGTTACAGGTGTCAAACTGCATATACAAAAAACATTAATGAAATCCCCTTATTGTTGTTTTTGTTGAACTGTTTTCACCTTTTATCAATTCGCGTTGATTTTGACGTTTGCTTTGATAAAAAATTGTTTAATCTATACATAGTGTCTATGTAACAAGCAAAAAAATTAAATATATTGAATGCAGTGTTGCCAGGGATAAGCAAAAAGTTACAGGTTTTGTTTTTTTATACATATAGAGTAGAAAGTCCTTGAGGCCGGCCGGAGGCCGCCAATATAGAGTTTAAAAAAATATTTTAATTCCAACAGTGGTGGAATCTTGATTTGTTCCAAAATTTGCTCAGAAGATTCATATTTTTTTTTTTTGTTTTTTTTGTTTTTTTTTTTTTTTTTTGTTATTCAACCTGTTACAATGATCTGATTTTATAAGTTTTGTTGACTAAACATTCCCTAAACATTTTAAAATACATATTGCTTTTTTATATTGTTGAACAATGACAATAGTCGTCGGTACTTAAATAAGGATATAGTCCTAATATCTTGTTATCAAAAAGAATATGCTGCCAAAATTTTCCCGTCAACAAAACTTTTTAAATTAGGAAATTCTTTTAATAAAACAGACCAAAATATCGGACCTTGTAAAGGTTAACTATGGTTTAAAAATATTGTTGTTAAAATCAAATGTAATTTCTTAATTTATTTTTATTTTATTTCATTTATTTTTTCACACTATTTTCTTAAGTGTGATAATTCATCTGGATATTTTTTTTTATGACGAACACTTTACAGAATTTTTCATTTGCACAAATTTAGTTTTTGACCAATTCAAGAGCACATTACTTAAAGCTTCTACATATGAAAATGAGAAGATTGTTACGTAGAAGAAAAAAATATATTTCAAAATTTTTTCTCTTCAACAGAAGCGATGTGCTAGGAGGTACATTTTTTGAGAAAGCCGCAAAAAATTTTCAAATGTTAGTAAATATTTGCATGATCTATTTACGTCAATGATATACTTTTTATACATGGTACACTTAATTTTATTGAAGGGATCAAAAGTTACGAAAATGCGGTTAAAAACAAAAAATTATACATGTTACGTGGAAAAGTTATGAAGAAGTGTAACAAATATAAAAAACTATTTTCTTTATGATTTCTTTTCATCCTAATTTTGGTTATATTTCATTGAGTTCAAAGAAGTTCACAATAATCCAAGTTTTTCAAGGCCCTATTCTAATTTATTATTCATTATTTAGCATGGGATAAAAATTAGACTCATATCGAAAAAAAGGATTACGTATTGCCTATACTAGACAAAATTTTAAAAAGGCAAGCGACAAAATTAGAGCGAATCTATACAAGGTAACCTCAGTTAAACTCCTGATTACCACTTTTAGTTTTTACTAACATGAATGAATTCACCCTACTGTTATTTTTGTGCATCTGTCTTGATAAAAAATTGTCTAATATATTAGGCCAATTATGTTCCTTCCTAGATGTCATATAATGTACCATTTATCGTCTATATTTGATATCCTTATGATGTACTCTTTTACTGGATATGAACTATATCCCTGAAAGTCTTGTTACTACTATCGTCTAATAGCTCAGAAAAACTAATTGAAACATATGATAAAACAACAATTTCCATGCCTCCTAAGTATATAAAGATATTGGTCAATATTGGAATTTTGACGCAGAATCCTGGCATATAAATTAAGAATTCTGATTAAATCTACATATACCAGTCAAAAAAATGCATTTCCTTTTGTTAATGTATTCTTCAATAATATTTACATCAAATTTTGAACTTGAGTCTGAATAAAACTTCACATTATTATCAATATTAAAAATTTTAAATAAAATCATCTTTTAGAGACTTAAAACAACTTTTCGTTGGTGTTTAAGAGAATCACACTGTGAGGGAAAAAATCATCAAATTATACCCCAGGTCTACAACTAAGATTAACGATGATATAATATATGAGATAACACCGGCAGAAGAGAGTAACAATTTTTTTCTTTTCTATTATGTTAAATCTTAAATAAAGGGTACACGTATTCTAATAAATACTATAAAATATTTTCAATCAGTCACAGAGTAAACATATACTTTTTATTTAAGTATTTCGCACTTTTTTTAGCACAATTTGTGTATAAATGTTTTTTTTTTAATGTACAACAGTCATTAATCTTAATACTTCTTATAATACTAATATTTGAATCTACACGTGAGATAATTTTCTCAGAGAACGAATCTGACACTCTTTGATAGAAAAATCTCACAAATTCTGTTACAAACCGTCTAGACGTAACATAATATGTAAGATTTTTGTATCAGAGAGTGTCAAATTCGCTCTCTGAGAGAATTATTTCATGTGTAGATTCAAATATTAGTATTATAAGATGTATTATGAGACTGTTGTGATGAGATTTCTCTACACAACAATCTTATAAGATGAACTCTCAAAAAAATACACACACACGGAAGATTGTATGTGTGTGTGCTTATATATTTTGGAAATTACTAAAAAAAAACATGTTTTTTGTAAAATTATTTATTTATTTCTTTATAACGATTGTTTTACATTTAAAAAAAATATTTTTATAAAAATTGTGTTAAAAATGTGCGATTTTTGTGACTGATTGAAAATAATGATATCTTATAGGATTTATTAGAGTACGTGTACCTCTTATTTAACAGCCCGTCTAGACGTAACATAATATGTAAGATTTTTCTATCAGAGAGTGTCAAATTCGCTCTCTGAGAGAATTATTTCACGTGTAGATTCAAATATTAGTATTATAAGATGTATTATGAGACTGTTGTGATGAGATTTCTCTACACAACCATCTTATAAGATGAACTGTCAAAAAAATACACACACACGGAAGTTTGTATGTGTGTGTGCTTATATATTTTGGAAATTACTAAAAAAACAATGTTTTTTTGCAAAATTATTTTCTTTTAATGATTGTTTTACATTTAAAAATTTTTTTTTATAGAAATTGTGTTAAAAACGTGCGATTTTTGTAAATAAAAAGTACATGTTTGTTCTGCGACTGATTGAAAATAATAATATCTTATAGGATTTATTAGAGTACGTGTACCCCTTATTTAAGATAAAACATAATATAAACAAAATTGTTACTCTCTTCTGCTTGCGTTATCTCACATATTATATCAGCGTTAATCTCAGTTGTAGACCTGAGGTAAGATTAAACATAATATAAACAAAATGGTTACTCTCTTCTGCTTGCGTTATCTCACATATTATATCAACGTTAATCTCAGTTGTAGACCTGAGGGTACGTGTGGATGGACAGATGTTTTGGTTATAAAATCACGAAAAATATGATAAAATCATCATTCTGGCAACGCTGAGTGAAGATCTAAAGTGAATGACATTTATATGAAGAAGGCAACACTATCCCGCCAAAATGTATGTTAACTTTTCCGCCACTTTTTGAGTACATTTAAGTGAAATACAGTGACTGCGTCATTCAATTGAAAAACTCTGAACTGAAAACACTTTAGAATAATTGTAAAACGGAAAAGATCACATTAGTACAATTGTTAATATATTACAAAAGTAAATAGTTGAATTAAAAAAAAAAAAACAGAAGTTCTAAAAATGATGGCTGGTAAGGAAAATATTATTGACAACATGGATAAATTTTCGTTAAAGGTAAGTGCGAGTTATCTAAGTTTCTTAACATATTTTGTGTTTATTTATAAAACGCATTCTATTGAGTCTAAAAGATTTTGTAAAAATTTATTACATATTTCCTGTTATATTTATAATTTTCAGAGTCCCCGTAAAATCCTTACTGCTGTTAATGTGGGCAATGTACGCAAAATGTCCTTTGGTGATGATATACAAACAAATGGTAAAAGCCAGGACCTTAAAGACCTAAGTGGTATGGAAGTTAACAAAAATGATGCAGGCACTTCTTTGGCCAATAAGGCACCAGTACCTTTTGACCCCAGCATTGAACCATTGTTGAAGGAAAATCCTCGACGTTTTGTTATATTTCCCATACAATATCTGGATATTTGGCAAATGTATAAGAAGGTGAGTTCTTTTACATGTAAATTCATATCAATGTGCATCCGAAAAAGACCAATTTATCTCTTCATTATGGCATTCTATATTATAGAAAAGTGTTGTGCCACCACTACAGGCAAGAGGTGCTTACGTTGGTGTATTTTTTTTAATTTAGTATATAGAGAAAGTAAAAGCGCGGGAATATCTTAGGTTGTTAACTTATAAAAGTGTTTATAAAGAGTTAAGTTGTTCTTTGCGGGGAGGAGCAAACATGTGTAGTTCTTTATTCATTAGATAAAATTTGTCGGCTTTTCCCTCCATTTATTTGTTGTTTTGGCGGGATTTTTTCAATCTCATTTATCTTTTTCTTTGTTTATTTTTCCTTTTTTCTTTAATACTAAAAAATTCCAAAAATGTTAGTTCATTTTTTTATCTCGCTAACGATTTTACAAATTCATGTTTTTGTTTTATTTTCTTGCTTTTTTTTACATGTGTGTTGACATTGCCGGCATATGTATTTTTGTCATTACTTTTTTTCTCTTAGGTGTTGCCATGTATTCTCTTTTAGTTTCTTAAAAGTCATGTGAAATAATTGTGTAATTGAAAAATGGGAACAAATCAAGATTACCGGCACTGTTGATTTTTTTAACAAATTTTCTTTTCGGCGAAAGCACTATTTTTGGTTAAAAAAGTTACATAAAAATTTTTCTTCGCTCTCTGTTAGTTTTCGAGTTATAGGTACTTTAAGTTTTGATGTAAGAATGCAATTTTCTCCTTCCTCCTTGAATGAAAATGAACAATATGTGTATCATTGGAAAGGTCTTGAGAAGGCCTTTCGATTGATGTATAAAATTATTAACCCATGGTGAGACAATATTATATTTTATTACTTTTATTTTTACTTTTTTTTTTTACAAAAGAACCGTTGTCTCAAAAATATGTAATATGGATATCATTAAAAAGGTCTTGATATAATTGCAAACGTCTTTAAATCTCAAAAATAAATAAAAAATACTAAGTAAATGTTAATTAATTTGCATTTTCATTTGAATTATAGATAAAAAAAATTAAAACAAAATTTAAAAAAAATGTTTGGAACAAATCAAGGTTACCAGCACAGTTGAAATTAAAATATATATTTTTAATGTAAATAAAGGTTTTTCTGTGTAGCCGGGCTAAAAAACTCTCCTCTATGTATATCGAACACCGGCTTCGCTGAGTAAACTTTTTTTGTAAATCAAAAAAAATTTTGTAAGTACCGGTATTCTTTTTAAATAATTTTTAATTTTTCATAAAATTGTAAAAATGATAAAGAAATAAGACATTATATATTTTTAAATTATGATAACAAATATATTACTAGTAAAAATCGATAAATTTTTCTTAATATTAATTTTTAAAGTTATTTAATGGGCTAGGGGATCATATGAAAGCTTGAATTGTTCTCTAAATAATTTTATGCATAGGAGATTACCGTTATATCGATATATTTTAGAGATAACGGTACTTTTGTAAAAAAGTCAAAATAAAAAGTAATAAAATATGATATTGTCTCGCCATGCGTTAATGATTTTGCACATTTTATATATCAATCGAAAAGCCTCTTTAAGAACTTTCCTATGATACCCATATTGTTCATATTCATTATAGGAGGAAATATATTACTAGTAAAAATCGATTAATTTTTCTAAATATTAATTTTTAAAGTGCTATATTTTTGTTATTTTATGGACTAGGGGTGTGACACGGGGATCATGTGAAAGGTTGAAATGTTCTCTAAATAATTTGATGTAAAGGAGAGTACCATTATATCGATATATTTTTAAGATAACGGTACTTTTGTAAAAAAAAGTCAAAATAAAAAGTAATAAAATATCATATTGTCTCACCATATGTTAATGAGTTGGCACATTTTATATATCAATCGAAAGGCTTCTTCAAGACCTTTCCTATGATACCCATATTGTTAAAATTCATTACAGGAGGAAGGAGAAAATTACATTTTTATATTATAACTTCAAGTACCCATAACTCGTAAACTAAGAGCGAGCGGGCAAAATTTTTTACATTGCTTTAATCACAAATAAAAATGCTACTGAATCGTTATCAAAATTATTTAAAAATCAAGTGTGCTGGTAATCTTGATTTATGCCACCTCAACAAGTTTCAATTTCATAAAAGCGCTAAAAAAATCCTTTTTTTATCCCCATTTCCCTCCTCTTAGGCTGAGGCTTCATTTTGGACCGTTGAAGAAGTAGATCTATCCAAAGATAATTCCGACTGGGAAAGACTCACCGACAATGAGCGCCACTTTATATCACATGTTCTTGCATTCTTTGCCGCTTCCGATGGTATTGTTAATGAAAACCTTGTCGAACGTTTCTCCCAAGAGGTACAGGTAACAGAGGCTCGTTGTTTCTATGGTTTCCAAATTGCCATGGAAAATGTACACTCTGAAATGTATAGTATTTTGATTGACAGTTACATTAAGGATCGTGAGCAACGGGAATATCTTTTTAATGCCATTGAAACTATGCCCGCTGTTAAACGTAAGGCTGATTGGGCCATATCTTGGATTTCTTCGAAATCGGCGAATTTTGGTGAACGTATTATTGCATTTGCTGCTGTTGAAGGTATTTTCTTCAGTGGTAGTTTTGCTTCGATATTTTGGCTCAAGAAACGTGGTCTTATGCCTGGTCTAACATTCTCCAATGAATTGATCTCACGTGATGAGGGCTTACATTGTGATTTTGCTGTTTTAATGTTTAAACATTTGATACAACGTCCCAGTAGGGAGAGAATTATTGAAATCATTTCGGAGGCGGTAAAAATTGAACAGGAATTCTTAACAGATGCTTTACCCGTAAATTTGATTGGTATGAATTGTAAATTGATGTCAGAATATATTGAATTTGTAGCCGATCGTTTGTTGGTTGAATTGGAAGTTGGAAAGGTAAGTTGAAAACAAATCTTTGAGTTTCAACAATTATTTTCAATAATATTATTTTTCCATCTAGATTTATAACACGAAAAATCCATTCCCCTTTATGGAAATGATATCGTTGGATGGTAAAACCAATTTCTTTGAACGTAAAGTAGGTGAATATCAAAAATTGGGTGTTACAGCACATCGTTTAGATAATGTCTTTACATTGGATGCTGATTTTTAAATCCCAGACGTGCATACACTTTTGAACAAAATCTCCAGTTGCTATTTTTTATGCAATAGGCTTTAACTTAATTGTCTTAATTATTTACTTATATTTTATAACATTTTTAGCTTTATAAGTTCATTTCTCATATACAACTCATCCAAATCACCCACCAACCTACCAAGCAATATTTCATATTTTTTTCCCCTTTTATAATAACCTTTTTTTCGAGCCGCCGAAGAACACTATGTGTGCCTTAATTAGTTTTCAATCCTTCTATGCATTAAATATGAAACACTTGACTAGCTGGTTTTTAAAACTTTGTGAGGACACTGGTGTATTTAATTGACTTGACTATATTGATTATTTGACTATTTTTTTTTATTTTAAATTTCCGTATTCAAAATTGTATACCCATGATTCTATATATATGTATTTTTTATTTTTTTTAGGTTTTGTTTTTTCATTGTACATACATACATCATTTACCTTTTCTTTATATTTACTATATACCCTAATTATTTAAAGATGAACTTTATATATATATAAAAAAATTGGTTTAAAAAATAAATTTAGTTTATATGGAAAATAATTTACGTAAACATAAAAAACAAGAAATAAATATATATTGTACATTCAAAAAATTTTATTATACACAATGATTGTGTTTTATTTTTTTTCGAAATTGAAGTTATTTGTAGAAAAATTGCATTTTTTAAAAAATAAAAAAATACTAGAAAATTCATTGACGATATCAGAACATTTAAGGTTTAGTTTTTCCAATGTCCGTTTCAAATTAGATTTTTTTTTTTTTTTTTGCTATATGAAGACGTTTCTGCAATATATAAAAAATTCTCATAACACTTCCCACAAAGGGATCCTAAGACATATTTTTTATCTCAATTCTGGTAGATATTAATTTCACCAAAAATATGTTAATATTAAAAAATCGGTTACTAAGAATTGTAATCAGACATGTTGAATAAATTTATTCTAAAGTTTTTCTAATTTACATATACATATAATGTATTTTTGAAATAGTGCATACACATGTAATGTAAAAATATTTATCCAAAAATTATATCTATAAAAAAGAGTGAATAATTGATAAAAAGGAACTATAAAACGTATTTTTTGTTGAAAGAGGATTTTTTGGGGAACTTTTATTAAAATTTTGGGGTTGGCCAAAAAAGTATTTGGCCGTCCTGGTAGTTATAGCATAGCCATAGGGTGATGTCGACCGGCTCCAAGTTGGTGTTTAGCCGCCTCCACTCTTAATTTGGTTGCAAGCGCTACCGCAAACTCATCCGACTTTTATCGGCCGATTGTTTCCTTTTAATTTATTTTTTTTCGCCTATTTCTTAATGAATATTAATAAAAATATGCCCTAAAATATTAAAAACGCTTCAGTTTTAATTATTTTATATTATTTACTAAAAGTTACGCTTAATTGCTAAAAAATTAGCAAGTCATATGAAATCAGTGTTGATTGGATTTTTTACTTGCTTGAATTTGTATTACTAAAAAGAGAAGTGGATTAAACCCAGCCACCATAAAATAAATAATTTTTAGAAGCGAAATAAATATTAATATTGTTTGTATTTATTCCAATTCTAGTAATATAAAAAGCCTTTCAATGATAATAAACTTATATTTCAAAATTGAATTCCTGAATGAAAATCTGAATTTAATCTAAAAGATTAACTTGTATGAATAATGTGTTTTAAAAGGCTTTTTAAATTTAAGAGTTGTTTGTGAATACGGATGTAAACTATTATATATTGTTTAGTTACAAACGGAATCCAATTTTTTTAATAATTTTATTCTTAAAGAAAAAAATTTAATATCCACTAATAAAATGAAAACTGATTTTATTAGCTAAAGCTAAAGGACTGAATCATTTTAAGTTAAAAATTTAATTAATTTTATTTAGTTTATTATGGTGTTAAGAAAAAATTTATTAAAAATATAAAATAAAAATAAAATTTACTTAAAAAAAAATTGGCTTTAACCCGATTATTAGCAACCAACAATTTTAACTCGACTTCGCCCTCTGGCTATAACTGCTTAAAAATTAGATGTGTTTTTTCGAAATTTATATAAACTTCTGTGCCATTCTTAAAACAGCTCTTGGTTGGGAAGCATCTCTTGCGACATTGCCATTATCGTTTAAGGTAATCAGTTTGCGAAGCGGAGATTTTCCACATGCACTCATTTTACCCCAATCGAGCTCCTTAGGCGCTTTGCGGTAAATTGTGGTGGCGTTATGGATTATTGTCCGGTATAAATTTCATAAGTAGTTATAAATATAACCTAACCTAATATAACCTAATTATTTCACGTGTAGATTCAAATATTAGTATTATAAGATATATTATGAGACTATTGTGATGAGATTTCTCTACACAACCATCTTATAAGATGAATTCTCAAAAAATACACATACGAAAGTTTGTTTGTGTTTGCATGTGTATTTTGGAAATTATTGAAAAACAATGTTTTTTTCAAAAAGGAATTATAACTCAAATATTAATAGAAATTACTTCAAGGCATTAGTTTTCCATATAAAATATAACCCAAATTTTGTGTGGAACTTTTTGGCCGATTTTTCATTGGGTGTTTTTTGTGGAAGCCGTTCTATGTTCAATTTATACATTTATTAAAGTATCTGTAAAAAAAGAAAAATATCAAAAACTAATGAGAATGATTTGATGTATGGTGTGTGAATTTGATATCTGATATACACCCAGCAAAAACTTTGCTTTCCTGGTAACTAGCAGGTATAATGGCCTGATTCAGTACGACAATCAAATTGTTTGAAAATAAAATTTGTATGAAAATTACTCATTTTTTCAAATGTTTTTTGAGTAGTTTTCATACAAATTTTATTTTCAAACAATTTGATTGTCGTACTGAATCAGGCCTTAAATTTTGAAAAAAAAAAAAAATAAATAAATACTAATTTTTTTCAAAACACAAAAGCAAAATATATGTGACTACATGTATTTTATTGTTTCATGAATTAGGTCTTTGACAATTGAATCAGTTTTTTTTCTCACATAAATATCTAGTTCTTAATCAATGGCATATAACATGTAGCAGGGATGGAAAATTAAAATATTTTTCGGTATCAAAATAGTTTTCACCCTCAGAGTAATAAAATCCAAATTTTTTACAGTTATTTATTTTGTATTTAGTGCTAAGATCAAAGAATTTAATTTGTATATCTAAAACCAAGGATTAAATACGATACCAAATTATTATAATAAAAATCTTAATAGAATGTGGTCCTGTTATTAAAACAAACTTACAAAGAAAAATGTCGTCCAAGCCCAATTCCTTAAAATTGAGCAATTCTGCTTTTGTTTCATTAAAATACAATTCATTTCCTAAAACATTTTCATTTCAATAGGATTTACAGAGCATAGAAATTTGTAGTTTTTAGTAGTGATTGTGCATATATTTTACAGTTCAAATTTTTAAAATTAAATCTACATTCAAATGTTTCTATAAATAAATATAAATAGCTTAAATTTTTTTATCCTATAAACTTATTTGAATTGTCCTAATTACGTGCCTAATCTTTTAGGAACTCGAATAACCAACATTTAATCAGAGATAGTGTTCATTACAATTTATTATTATTATTACTTCTGAACATCAATTATAAATCTAATAAAAAATACATTTTCATTTAAAAAATTTTAATTCGAATTATGGAATATCAAGCTAATCATCTAACAGTATCAAATGACTTAAAGAAGTATTTCGGTTCTTTTGAATGTTATATAGTATCATATCAACTTTTCCATCCTTGACATGTAGCCCAAATCATAGAATACAACTAGAAGTTTATGTGAGTGACACTTCGAACTAAATTTAAAAAAATTACTAATTTTTTTTTTTAAACACAAAAACAAAATATAATGGCCTGATTCAGTACGACGATCAACTTGTTTGAAAATAAAATTTGTATGAAAATTACTCATTTTTTCAAATGTTTTTTGAGTAGTTTTCATACAAATTTTATTTTCAAACAATTTGATTGTCACACTGAATCAGGCCATAAGTGACTACATGTATTTTGTTGGTGCATCAATTAGGTTTTTGACAATTGAATCAGATTTTTTCTATCACATAAATATCTACTTATTAATCTATGGCTCAAATAAGGAAAATTCGGGGATTTCCCAATTTAAAAAATATAAATTCACGTTTAGGAAAATAGTCTGCGTAAAAATAATATGTTCACACACAGTTTTTGACTTTTTTTTTTTTTAAACAATGAGTTTAAACATTACTGTTCACTTATCATTTTATTGACCTGTTTTTCGTTTGCCAAAATATTTTCACAAATTTTTGATTTTTATAAAAATTTCACACACATACACTTCCTAATTCAAATTTTTTACAGAGAATAAATTTTTTTACAAAAAAATCGACTTTCTTAAAAATTTTGACTTTTAGTAAAAAATCTGATTTTTTAGTAAAAATTTTGATTTTTAATAAACATTTTGATTTTTAGTAAAATATTTGATTTTTTGTAAAAAAATGATTTTCAGTAAAATTTTGATTTTTAGTAAAAAATTTGACTTGTTAAAAATTCTGATTTTTATTAAAAAATTTTATTTTTAGTAAAAATTTAGGTTTTTAATAAAAATTGTGATTTTTAGGAAAAATCATAAGATTTTTTGTTTTATGCACATTAAACATGTAGTAAACCACGAAAATTATGCTCTAAAATTTATTTTTTTTTAACAAAAATAAAGTTTTTCATTAAAACAAAGTGTTATATTAATATTTTAATATTACAAAATAAGACAAAACTGAAATTTATCAACTGTGTTCAAAATTGTATTCGCCATTTTTTTATATCTAATTCTATACATTATTATTAGTTCAGAAAATTATCATATGCTTCCATAAAAAAAAATAATAATACATAATAATGATTTTACAAGATTAACTGAGGGCAAGTTTAAAAGCTAATCCTCTATATTACATTTCCAAAATAGTTTTAATTAATATCAATATAGTAAAATCAATAAATCTGTTTCTAAATCTTTAATCTTTTTGCTACAAATCAAGCTCGTCATAAAATGGTGTCCATTAAAGTTAATTTTAAATACTAAATATTTTTGCTTTTCTTATATTTTTTTTATAAAATCAAATTTGAACAATTCATGAGATGTAAAAATAATTCTCATCAAAATGTCAAAATATGTTCTAAAATGGTTAAATATGGTCTAAAAAACAACAAAAAATGCTATAAATATGGTCTAAATCGCTAAATGCAAAAATATATAAGAGTAAAATATGCAGAAATATGCTCTTACAAATCGATGATAAAACTATTTTTCAAACTATTAGATATACATAGTCCAAGTTGGACGAGGAAAATTGTTTTCAAATTGATAAGAGCGTTAAACAAAATTTAACGATTGAGAGTATATCTGTATCGAGTTCTTAAAAAAGATTTAATCGAAAACAAAAAAGGTACATCTACTACTAATATTTGTATGAGCTTCGATTTAAAAGTAAATTTCTGAAAGTTCCACTTAAAGTTTTGAAGTAAAAAAAGAAAAGTTTATATGTTGAGTAATAGTAAGTGAAACTTGTATTTTCGAAAAAATAATCGATTTTAATAAATGCATATC
This sequence comes from Protocalliphora azurea, assembly GCA_932274085.1. Classification (NCBI taxonomy): domain Eukaryota; kingdom Metazoa; phylum Arthropoda; class Insecta; order Diptera; family Calliphoridae; genus Protocalliphora; species Protocalliphora azurea. The sequence goes on along the minus strand of OW026521.1, from coordinate 148,546,424 downwards.
CAAATGATAACATTCAGGTCTGAGAAAGCCTAAATGTTTATAATGTTTATGCATTAATTTTGCTGAATTTAAATAAACTTTACTATTCTAAAATGATTTTTAAATAATATAATTTTTTCTGAATGTGTTCTTATTTCAAATCAAAAATTTTATTTAGAGAGCTTAATTTTATAATTGTAATAAAATAATCACTGGAGTACTGCTGTACTTTTGAAGATTGCATTGTACTGAAAAAAGTACAACTATACTAAATTTATCATCCCTGTCGTTCACACTTTCGAGTGTTCACGTTTCCGCGAGTGCACTGTATTTCTTTTTTTTTTAATATTAATGCATTGTAAAAGAGTAAACTTTCTTATATTTTCGACGAAATTCTTTATATAAAACTATGTATATAAAATATGTCCATTAGTTTTTCACCCCCTTAAAACATAAAATGGATTGATAAACATACTCCCATCGCTTTGCGGTTGTTTCTCAAGAGCATAAATATAACGAAAATTGTTTATCTCTCTTTTTCTCTAGCTAAACTGCACCTAAAAGTATGCCAACATAATAAAATGGCATTGAAACGTTTTAAAAACGTGCCAAAACTTGCACGTGAATTAAATTTTTTTGTATTTTTAGCAAGACACATGTAGCAGGAAATCTACTACTACACTGACAAAAGATAATAAAATATTTACCTATACCTACATACATATGTAGTAAATATAAAGAAAAGAGTGCAAATTAAAACAAATGCCGGTTGTATAAACTCAATTAAAACAAGTAAGAAAAATATAGTCGGTCAAGCCCTACCATATAATGGCCTACACCATAGGGTATGTGCCCAAAAATTCAGAGAGGGGTGTCATATGACCAATTGTGGCCCGGTACTTGTACTATTGCTGTAATGCATATTTCTATAAAACATACATTATATTAAGTCGATACTAACAATTATATGGGATTCCCGAAAATGGTACTTATATGGAAATTATGGTAAATAATGGATCGATTCTCATAAAATTTGGCACTGTGGTTTCTTATTATTTATTTGTGTCAAATATTATCTTGATACTAACATTTTTATGGAATTTATGCATGTTAATTTATTTTCGGAATAGGGATATATATATATATATATATATATGTGATTTAAGGTCAATTATGGACCGATCTTCATGATGTTTGTTACAAAGATTTATAGTTATATGCAACTTATTTTTACTTTGTTTATAAGATTTACATGGACAGCCAGCCAGACGGACGGACATCGTTAAATCGATTAAGAAAGTATACTTTAAGGTGTATAATACATTAACCACCACATATGGTGGTTGTAGGGTATAAATATGAGTGAGAGCTAGATAACGAAATTTTTTACTTGGTTGCAAGTGTATGTGTATATGTAAATGCTCTTAAAAAATTTCAGCCAACAACACATAAACTTTTTCAACTAAAAACCATTGAATATATTTTTACCTTCAGTTTGTTAAGTGCAGTGAAACTAATCAAAAGTCTCGCTAAATAAATCTAAACATAAAATTATCTATAGAATAAATTTTAAAAGTTATAATGTCTACTATATTATACTATAAGAGAGCATAGAACATAGTGATTTCCAACCAAACAAACATAAAATTCATTAAAAAAGCCTTATAGATTTTTTTATTTCAACAAAAAGAATTTGAAAATTGTTAAAAGTTAAAAATAAAACTTATGTAATTATTGTGTAATTGGATAAAAAAAAAACAAAATATAATTTTTATTAATTCTTTCCAAAACTGAAAATTAAAACGGAGGCTTGATTAATGGTCTTTTGAAAGTAGAACAAATAAAATTGCGTTTTCTGCTTTGCTCAAGGTGTCACGCTACTAAGGTATAGTATTTTTTATTTAGATCATTTTTTTTCAACATTAACTATTTTTATAAATATATACTATATTACTACGTGTATTATAGATTAAATTTACCGATAAATTCTACACAAACTACACACACACTATTTGTGTTTTAAACTAAATTATTGATTTAATGATTTATATTATTTTTTAACCTCAATTGCTTGTTAACTTAAAACCCTCAAAATTATGCATTGATTATTTTGTTTCTTTGCTAACCTAGAAATATGCAAGGTCTGCTGTTTGCTTATTTTTTTCTATGTCTTATATTCCCAGCTGACCACAAACTTCGATAATGATATATAGTTTGAGCATTTTGTATATAGTTTGAGCAAATTTCAGCTTCTCCCAGAGGAGTTACAAATGTTTTTTCTCTCAATATTATTAATTTTTCTGTTGATCAAATCCACATCATTTAGTGTAAAATTTTCTGAATTAATCTGACAAAAATTTTACTAGATATTTAGATAAATATGCTATTTTCTAAATTATCTTTTTAAACAAATAGCGACATTACTTACCATTTTTTCTAAAATTTTGTTATATTTTTTTTTATTAAAAATTGCTGATAATTAAGTAACATTATAAATTTTACAGCGCAATATTTTACAACCGGTCAATATGAACTATGACCTAAGAATGACACTACATTCTGTTTGTTTTAGTCTTTTACATGCAACAAGAAAATACATTGTTTTATTTACATAAGAAATATTTAGCTTCGATATTTTATTATGAAAAGTTAAATATTGCGATATCTATATTTTTTATATTTTCGAAAATTACGCGAATGTTTACTATCGATAAATTATCGAGAAATGTTCGTTGCTACGAACATTCATAATTAATATAATTCTCGATATTTTATCAAATATATTTGTTTTGAAAATTCTTCTTTTTTTGGCGAACATTCGCTAATATCGAAACTCAGGTCAGTTGGGTTTATAACTATGTTGTTTGAGAGTGTTCGCATGTGTGGGTGGTTGAAAGTAAATGTATACAAGTTTATATTAGATATAATTATAATTAATAAAGTTTCCGCACGTTTACAAGAATTAATGTTGGTTGGTTTTATAAAATAAATAAAAGATAAAGGGTTATTTGTATTTAAAGTGGCTCTTAAAGTTTATTTTAAATTAAACACAATTAAATGGATGTTTTGTTAAATTCTTTGCTAGCATGACAAAACAAATTAGAATGATATACATATTTTAAAATTGTTAATTAAAAAGATTTAAAAAGTCACGATACAATTTAGGTATGGCTAAAATAAAATATATCAGAGCAAATAATCTTAATTAGACATATGTATTTTAAAAACAAAATATGGTGCTATATTCGGATGTGCCGAATCTTATATACCCTTCTTAATATAATTTTGTTAAAAAACGATTTTTTAATAGTGATACTTGTTTTTCTCTTTCAAAAATATTATTTTTTGCAAAAGGTATTTAAAGAAATGGTATATTATTAAATAGCATTTCTTGGAAAATGTTATCTTTTTTTTTTGAAAATTTTTATTCTTTATTTTTTGATGGGTACATTTTTGGATTTTTTTTTGTCTATTTTGAATTACTTACTACATATAGCACTTTATTGAAACCCAGCAAAAACTTTTTAGTTTTCGGTAATAACAACTACTTATTAAAGTAGTTTCTTGGTAATGAGGCGTCATTATTATTTGCCTACTCTGTATTACATTAATAAGTACTCAATAGTATAATAGCATAGTAATACTGCAATAACGTGGATGAGTTGGCTAGAGGGGTTGAACCAACAACCTTTTGGTTCTGAAGCTGTTAATTTTTTATAACAAAATGTCTAAAAAGATATTTTAAACTAAATAGAGTTTTTGTCGCTTAGGCTGCTATGTGCGAGGTGGTGTACTGAGTAAGACGTTAGTCAGTAAAAACGAATGGTTAGTTTGTGTCCAAGTTCGAGTCTCACTGACGGCAAAATTTTTTTGTTTTTTTTTATTTTTGTTTTCGTTTGGGTACATATTTTTTAGTACCCCTAGAGTCAAAAAATAACTACATGAATTTGTGGACAACTCGAACAAAAATAACTAGTTATTCAGGCAAAAAATAGGTAGTTTATTTTTGTTTCCAATTATACCTGCTAGCTTACCAGGAAAGCAAAGTTTTTGCTGGGAATATACATATTTTTTTTTTATTGTACTTATATTTTAAAAATTATTGCACCCTTCACATAAAATGAAGGGTATATATAATTTTGTCATTTTATACGAGAGTCTTAAAATATACATCTAGGACAACAAAATTAAAAGTATTTGTGATTGTCATGATTAAAAATAACTTTTGAGAGTAATTATCTATCTGTCTGGATGTCTGTCCATCTGAATGTTGAAATGGATTTTTTTAATCCCATAGATCAATAAATCCATTTCTTTTTCAACACATATGTGGTATATAGTCTCGAGAATCTTGGTATTGAAATTTAGCAAAATCTGTACAGGAATGGCGGAGTTATAAACGATCTTTCAGAGCAGCCTCAAAATTTTTTCCAATTTTCTTCGCCCAACTTGAATAATATTTTTCTATCGGAAAGTTGTGTGATTCAGTAGTCTAGAGGAAGTGTTCCAGACTACAAACCGTTAAGCCTGAGTTCGTATTCCAGGACTCCTTCAAAATATATATATGGAAATTTTCATTATTAAAAAAAAAAACTTAATTTGACTGGAATTTCTGACATGCTGATGTGTTCTTTATTCTACGTCTACATGAAGAGATTTTTATTTCCTAACGTAAGAAATAACGTCGGCAGAATAACTGGAACAAATTTTTATTTCAAACTTTATGTTAACGGGTGGAGAGCACGTACATGAGAAATTTTAATTTTAAATTGCATTTTTTACCGAAATTTTTAACTTTTTTCATTTTTATTTTTTACTTGTCTTTTTAAAACAATATTTATTCATTTTTGTTAAAAAATATTAAAAAATAACATTAAATTTGACAGTTTATGTTAAACATTATTGCTTATTGGTCCACACCTAACATTTTAAAGAGAGAGATAGAATTTGACAATTGCCAACATAAAAATGAAACCTATTGAAATTGGTTATGATCGGTCCATTATATCACCTCGCTCCCATACAAATGTCCTCCCGGAATAGGTGTTTAACGAGCATATATGCCTTAAATATAGCAATATTTTAATGAAATTCGGTATAAGTTTTGTATAAGTATCAATCTTTGTGCCACATTCATGAAGATCGGTACATAATTGACAATAGCTTCCATATAAAACCCTCTTTCGAAATTCACTTTAACGTGCATAAATCACATACACATGTTAGTATCAAGTTTATATTCGACACAAATAAGTTTTATAAAATTAGAAATCACAGTGACAAATTTTATGAGGATCGTTCCATAATTTACCATAGTTCCCATATAAGCCCACTTTCGGGAATCACCCTAAAGTGCATAAATTCATATAAATGTTAGTATTAACGTAATATTCTGTATTCGTATATTTTATTTTACACTTAATAAAAGGTATCGATCCTCAATTGTCCACATATCTAATATAAGACTCCTCCACGAATTTTGATGGACATACATAATGGTGTGGGGTATCATATGGTCGGGCTTAACCGACTATATCTTTCTTACTTGTTTATTTTACATTTAGTAAAATTGGCCTCAGGTGTAATATAAGTTCACTTCCCGAATTTTTATGCTCGTACACAAAGGTGTAGGGTATTATATAGTCGGTCTTGACCGACTTTACTTTCTTTCTCGTTTTAATATTATTATATCTTTTTTGTTTGGATAATTTTTACTTTTTTTAAAAATTAGTACTTACTGAAAATTGTTTTTTTTTTTTTTTGATTTGGTACCTTTTTGATAATTGGTACCAATTCAGTAAAAAATTATAATTTTTTTGAACTTTTGTATTTTTTTGAAAATTGGTACTTTTTTGATATCGTACTTTTTGAAATTTGGAAATTGATACTTTTTAGAAAATTAGTATTCATTTTTTGAAATTTGGCACTTTTTTAAAAATTAGTATTATTTTAGGAAAATTTTTACTTTTTTTTAAATTCGGGTTTTTTTTTGAAAATTTATGCTTTTTAAAAATTAGTATATACTTTTTTTTAAACCTAAGCACCTTTTGGCACTTTTTATAATAATTGCTACTTTTCCCATTTTATGGAAATTGTTATCTTTTCGAAATTTGATTTTTTTTAAATTCGTAAATTTTGGAAAAAAAATTTAATTTTTGCGAAGTACTTTTTGCTACTTCTTTTGAGAATTGCAGCTTTTTTTAATTAGGTGCTTTCTTTTGGAAAAAATTTTTACTTTTTGATAATTAGTATCAGTTTACGAAAATTGGGAATTTTTAAAAATTTTGTATTTTTCTTTTTTTTTTTTTGAAAATTCGTAGGTTTTGGAAAATTAGTTTACGTTTTTAAATCGGCCCTTTCTAAAAATTATGTAGTATTTTTTGCTGTTTATACTTTTGTTTTCCGAAATTAATATTTTTTGGAATATTTAATTTTTTTTTAATTGGTGTTTTACATATTTTTTTCGAAAATTGGAACTGTTAGTATTTTGGTATTTTTGAAAAATTGATCCTGTTATTTAAATAACTCAGATGTTTAACATAGAATCCAATAAAATTGATGTGATTAGGTATTTGACATTCGAGGAGAAAACATTGACAACTTTCCTTTATAATTCTATTTGGTATTATGCCATCAAAGAACTTTTCTCATCCTTAAAATAAAAAATTTTCAACAAAAATTATTTTAAGCTCTAATCACACTTGATTACATTTTTTTCTTCAAATATTTAACTAGTGCGAAAGCTATTTTATTCATGTATTTTTTAAATCATTTTATATATATATATTTTCTTTTTTTTACAATTCATTAAAAATTTAATTTTGTTATAAGTCATTTTGATGGGGATTTTCTATTGACGCATTATTTTTTTCTAATTGTCATAAAAGATAAGATTTTTTTTTGTCATTGCTTAAAAGTATGAAATAGCAGGTGGTCTGAATTGATATTTTTATTATTTATGTTTGTTTTAAAAATAAAAATTTTAAATTTTACCTCAAGGGATTTTTGGTATTATCTAATCTATTGTTATGAATTGTTTAAAACAGGTAAATGCCTACCTGTTTTTCCATAGAATAAATGTCGAACATAAACAAAAATCATAAGTGTTGTAAGAATAAAAATTATGCGAAAATAGGAAAAAAAGACTGAATACATACTTCAACAAAAGGCATATGATGACCTGACCTTGTTAAAATCACTGCCATTGTGTATAATGGAAAGTTAAAAATTATTGCAGTTTAAAAAAGTTAGGTTAAAATTTAATAATATTGTTGGATATAGCACAGTGCACAGTGGGGCAGAATCGAAATTTTTTGGAAATAAATCTGTAACTACTGATCGGCTGGTTGGATTTTCATGAAATTTGGTATAGGCGTAGCGGAGGAGTGTACAATGTTAAGTTTGGAAGGGGGGCACAACAAACCCCTCAGGAGCGGAGCTAAGGGGGCTCAAAGTTAGGTACCACTGACATAAAAAATTTTTAATCGCTTCCAAATTTTTGTTTCTCGTCCGATTTCAAATATTTTTATATATTGTTGTAGGCCCTGATATAAAAAACGTAAGCATGTTTTTATTTTATTTATCTCTTATAGTTTTCAAGTTATTTGCGTTTGAATTTTTAAGCACCATAATTTTGTATGTTCTTGGTCCAGTTTTTTTCATATATATGTAGAATTTGAAAAACGTTTTGTTGAACACTTTAGATACTTCTGCTTTTCTCTCCAATTTAAAACACAGTTCACTCTAAATTCATTATAATATTTATTCATACACTAATTATCTATTTTACAATATTTACACATTTTTAATACTTAAAAATAACATTAGCAAGATAAGAAAATAATTTTATTAGTTGTTAAACGTTCGCCACAATAACTCAAAACACTCTATCTCTCTTTTGTCCGTAACGTCGGTCTTTTATATCACTGTCCCTATTCCGTCATGTTCCTTTCGTCCTAAACCCAACCTACTAAAAGTCAATCCCTAACTTGTCAATCTAGGTGATCTCCTCCTACCTTTCCCCCTCATTTCCTACATTCGGCCCTCCTGACCTTACATTCGACCCGAATGTAGAACCCCACGGCTTCATGTACTCAGCGACAGATGTGCACCTACTGGAACCTTCAAATTCACCAACCTTCTCGACCTCGTAACGTCCGTGATTCAGTTTCTTGATGACCTTATATGGACCTAAGAATTTAGGTTTGAGCTTTAAGCCGGTACCGAACTGTGTGCGCTTAATGGCGACCAGATCATTGACATTATACTGCCTCTCTAAGACACGATTCTTGTCGTAATTTCGCTTATTCTCCTGCTGTATTCTTTGGATGTTCTCCCTAGCTTCTTCTCGTAAAATATCACGTTCTTGTTCCAATTCATAGACCGCTATTTCTTCTAGAGCTGCTCGAATATCAGGATTTTCTTTAATTCTCATATTTAAGCCAGTTAATATTCTAAATGGAGTGTTTCCTGTACTTCTCGACGTTGTGTTATTTATAACTTGCTGTACACGATCAACATACCTGTACCAATTTTGAGGACGCACGATACATAATTTAGTCAACATTGGCACAATAATTTTGTGGATCCTCTCAACCTGACCATTTCCTCTAGGTACTCCCGTTGCTATTAGTAAGTGTTGTATACCTTCTTCTTCGCAATATTCCTTAAACATATTTGATGTGAATGCTGTGCCCCGATCTGTAATCATCCTGAATGGATTTCCAAATATCACAGACTGCTTCCGAAGACGATCAACAACCTCTTGAGTTCCCGTACTTTTTGTTGGATACAGCCAAACAAATTTGGAAAAAGCATCTACCACCACTAAAATATGATTATACTGCTTATGAGTTGTCTCCATTGGCCCAACATGATCCAAGTGATACGTCATCAACGGTTTATCTGTTTTATCTATAGGGTTGAGAAATCCTTCTTGACGTCCCGCTTTAGTATTAGCCATAATACATTCTATACAGCTTTTAACTATATTCTCACACTTTTTACTCAAATTAGGAATATAAAAAGTTCTCTCTACCAGATCTTGAGTCTTCCGTGCTGCAAAATGCCCTTGTCGATGCGCCATTTCTATAATCTCTTTCTCCATATTTGCTGGTATCACTATTAACTCTTTACCAGAGTCCTTGTGCAAAATATCGTATTTTAGGTAGTAGTCTTCATAACAACTATTTTGTAGAATTTCACGAACTGCTTTGTTCCACTCGTCTTGTAGTTGTGCCTCTTTTATTCGATGTCGCAATGAGTCTTCCATCAGTAAGCATGAAACGCGACTTAATGCATCTACATGACGCATTTTTGATCCAGATCTATGCTCAATTACGTAATCAAATTGCTGTAGAAAAAGCGCCCACCTAGATACTCTTAATGGAACATCTTGTTTTCGCATTGTCATTGTAAAAGCGTTACAATCAGTTACAATTTTTATTCTTATACCCATCACGTATATTCGCCATTTCTTCAAAGCCTCAATTATGGCCAAAACCTCTAATTCATACGAATGGTACTTCTCTTCAGCAGGGGTAGTTTTGCGACTCATAAATTCTATGGGATGCCATTGTTGGTCCTCGGAGTTCTTTTGTAGAAGAACACCCCCATAACCATACATACTAGCATCGGTGTGTATCTCAGTTGCTGCCTTAGGATTATACAATTTCAATACAGGAGCACTAACGAGGGAAGATTTTAATTGTTGAAACGCCACTATTTGTTCATCACCCATCTTGAATTGAACATTCTTCCGTAATAAATCAGAAAGCGGTTTAGCCACTATGGCATAATTAGGTATAAACCTTCGAAAATATGATGTAAGACCAAGGAACCGTTGAATAGATTTTCTATCTCTCAGTAATGGAAAATTTTCCACAGCTGCTGTCTTCTCCTCTGATGGTAGTATTGTTGAATTCTCTATTATATAACCAAGGAATGTTATCTTCTCCCTTAGAAACTGACATTTGCTCCATTTTATATCAAGCCCGTTTGATGCTGCAACTTGTAAAACTTTTCGTAACTTCAAAAGACCTTCCGCTCTGTCCTTTGACGGTATTACCATATCGTCCATATATACAACAAGTGTTCCATCCCTTATCAAATCATGGAAAATTGCAGAAATGTAACGACAAAAAACAGCTGGGGAATTGGATATACCGAAAGGAACATACAAAAATTCGTACTGGCCATTATGAGTAACAAAAGCTGTGTACTTCCTGGAATCCTCTTCTACAGGCACATGGAAGAATCCATTTCGCAAATCCAGTGTTGTAAAAACCTTGCACTCTTGTAAACGTTGCAGAATGTCATCTATCATTACCATTGGGAAATTGTCTCTTATTATCTTCTCATTAAGTCGGCGATAATCACAGCAAAGTCTTTTAGAACCATCTTTCTTCGACACTAGAACCACAGGAGAAGAATATTGGGAATAACTTGGTCTTATAATACCCTCCTTCAGCCATTCCTTTACTTGTTGGTCTACGGTCTGCTGATCTACAAACGACATCCTTCTTGGGCTGTGCCAAACTGGAACTTCATCGCTGAGTAAAATCTTCATCTTGACTGGAAATATGTCTGGCTTCTCAGGTTTGTAGTTCTCTAACATTTTCAGTATCTGCACTCTTTCTTCGTTGTGTAAATGACCCAACTCCATTTGATCATATACTTTTAAGTCACCTATTTGGCCTATGGTATTAATATTTGCTAATTCTCTAAAGACATCTTGTAAGGTTAAATTATTGTATCCACCTTCAACTTTAGACTCTGTATTGGAGATTGTTGAGCAGAATTTCACATTATCACTTGTAATGGTCATGTTCACGTATTCTAGAACGTCATTACCAATAACAGCAGGATATAAAATGTCCTGATCCTCAACCACATGAAATGTTATAGTAACGAAAATTCCGTCAAGATTAACATTAGTAGAAAAACAGCCAAGAGTCGTTATATCCTTTTGGCCTATTCCCGTCAACGTTTTGGTTTCAGAACTCAACTTAACATCGCCCATCATCTTCCATAGCTCCTTGCGTAAACAACTTATGTCGCTGCCAGTATCAATAATTGCCATGATTTCACGATCATGAACAATGATGCTTTTAAATATCCTATGCGAAGATAATGATGACAGTGTCTGGACATTATTTTCTTCCTTCTTCATAACCTTTACATTTCCATCCTTTACGTTCTTCTTGCATTCGAAACTTTTATGCCCCAACTCTTTGCACTTGTAGCATATTACACCATCAGTTTTACATTTATTCGCCAAATGTCCTTTGTCACCACATTTGAAACACCGCTTCTCACCTTGAGGTTGATTTAATATATTGGTCTGCTCCTGCTTTGGACGGAAACCTTTCGAAGCTGATTGATGCACTGACCCATTTATCTTTTCGTATACCTTTATTTTGGCCTTTAAATCGTTTATATCTATAGCTTGATATAAAATCGTTTTATTGACCTTTGAGTCCGGGATACCCTCGATGAAATATTCTATAGTGCTCTCCTGATCCAAGCTAATTGGTGCACCAATCTCCATCAGAGCATAGAGGTATTCGCGGAAGCTCTCTGTTGATTTCTTTCTACGGCCTTTCAACAATCTATGTACTTCTATCGAGGACAACTGCACCCCAAACTCGTTGCACAATGAAGTTTTCAGAGATGGCCAATCACGAACAGAAATTTGGCTTCGAACAAACATCTTCGAAGCACCTGTTAGTAACTGCCTGGCGTAAATATATTTCTGCAGTTCGTTCCACCTCACTGTATGGGCACAATCTTCAAAGTCACGGAGCCACTGGTTAACCTCCGGCTGGCCTTCTCCTGAGAATTTCGACAAAGTTTCCTCAATATCCCTCAAGGTAAAGGTTGACGGCCCATGATGATACACCTCTGCGCGCTGACCACCTGAAGCCGCTTCTCCGTACTCAGAATTATCATCATCCGCAGTACTAGGGGTTTGGAAGTGTCTAATCAATCGTTCCTGCAAACCAGATTTACTACCGTCCGTCGAAAGTCCTAATTCACCCAGCTTTTCCCTCAGCCCCTCTATCGTCAATGTCAAAATGTCACTAAGTTCCATCTCAAAAGAAAAAAAAATAAAAAAAAGGTTTATAAAAAAAAATAAAAGTAAACAAAAGAAATTAAAGCCTTAAAAAAAATAAATTCAAAAATAAAAATAAAAATATATAAAAATGTACACGTAACAATATGTATCCATACAATATTGCACGTCGCAAAATCCCAAAACTAAAAATAAAACCCAAATAAAAAAAAATGCACACAGCAATAACACAAACAAGTGATCCTGATACGCAATTAAATATGCAAGTAAACCCTTTTGTATCAAAACAAAAAAAAAAAAAAAAAAACTAACGGACAGATGTCGCACGTGCGCACAAGCCACAAAATATAAAAACAAAAAACGGACAAAATTAAAATATCAAAACAATATGCACACAAAATCCCAAAAACAGACAACAACAGTTACACACAATTAATAAAACAAACTACGCAATTCTCGACCCTTTTACCAAAAAAAAACAAAACTGACCTAACGGACCACAGACAACACAATCAAATACTTGCAGCTGCAAATTCCACCAAAAAAAAATCTTCAACAACAAACACAAACAACTATATGCTGAGCACAATGCACAAAAATTGACCTAACGGTCTTCCAAAAAAAAAAAAAAAAACACACACACAAAAAAAATTAACAAGTGCGTACACAATCTGCACGTGCACTTCAATTCTACACAAACAATTTCCCTGCGAACGATATGAAATTAAAACACGATAATATATCACAACACAAAATTTCTCCTCTGGGCGGTACTTCAGATACACTCACGCTTCGTTGTAGCAAAACGTACTCTCTGCTTTCTCACCCCTTCACTCAACACACCATAAGCGTATATTCTGCAACTCTTTCTCCTATGCTCAGCGTTCATAGGTCGCATACACAAAATACACCTTCTTCACACGTTCAGCTCAGCAGCGCCCTCTATTAATAAGCATATAGCACCCAAACAGCTCATTAAACTCTATGCGCCATCTATGCAGGAAAATTTTTTGGTCACAACACTCACATCTATTGCAAATCACTTCTTAAGTTGTTGTTGTACAGCATATTGTTCACCGTGATGTTGTTGTTGGCTTCCCCTCTTCTGTGTTGTCATCGACAGTTATTTTTCACTTTATCAGCTGCAACTCTCTCTTCATCTCACTTTGACTCACTGTGTTAGTATACAATATTTTGCCGAATATTGTAGTAATCAAAGTATTTTAATGAATACTTTTTATTTCACTGGCTCAGTGAGATCATCCCGGTTGAGCCCCCAATTGTAGAATTTGAAAAACGTTTTGTTGAACACTTTAGATACTTCTGCTTTTCTCTCCAATTTAAAACACAGTTCACTCTAAATTCATTATAATATTTATTCATACACTAATTATCTATTTTACAATATTTACACATTTTTAATACTTAAAAATAACATTAGCAAGATAAGAAAATAATTTTATTAGTTGTTAAACGTTCGCCACAATAACTCAAAACACTCTATCTCTCTTTTGTCCGTAACGTCGGTCTTTTATATCACTGTCCCTATTCCGTCATGTTCCTTTCGTCCTAAACCCAACCTACTAAAAGTCAATCCCTAACTTGTCAATCTAGGTGATCTCCTCCTACCTTTCCCCCTCATTTCCTACATATATCCCAGTATTTCCGACCGATTTTATTAGTTTTTTTCCTATCTAGTTAAAGAACAAAATTATCTATTGAATAAAAAAAAATTGAAGTCGATATCTTTACCGAGTCCAAAAATAAACGATCTTGAATTTGAAAATTCCAACAAAATAAAATTTTCTTTAGCAACATATAATAATTTTACACTTTTCTGAAAGGCAACTTCACAAAGATAAAAAACAAGCCCAATAACTCAATTGGTCATGGTACACACCCTCCCGAATTCGACCCATTTTATATGAAAGTTTTGACTTTAGACCATTTTTTCTCAAATCCAAAAGCACGAATCGACAAGCGGAATATATTTTAAGAATCCTCAATATGTTGTTAAAAGTTTTAAATCAAAATATACAGGCCTTCGGAAAAATGTGGATTCTATAGTAAAAAATCCCATTTTTGGGAATTTTGATTAGTTTTTTTGGGAATTCAGGAAAACCCTACCCCTGATTGAAATTTGGTTAACGCGCTTTTATATACATTAATAAGATCCACATTTCTTGCAAATTTCATTAAGATATCTTTATAAACAAATATGTTATTACAATTAAAAAATTTGTATTTTCTCCAAAAACCCCACATTGGGCCTTTTGTTTAGTTTATTTCTAAATAGCGAAAGAAATTTTAAAAATATGTATTCCAAATTAAGCTTATCCTTTAGCATATATAATTTCCGATCTTTTGCAAAATATTCAAGTCAATATCATGCCTCATTTCAGAAATATGTGCGTTTATATTTCCAATTTATTGTATATATGACTATATTTTTACAAACTTGCAACTTTTGCTTTTAGTTTTGCGTGAATAATTACTTAGAAAATTATGAATATTTCTGTATACTTTTAATAATATCTATACACAAAATATTTTTATAAATATAATTAATAAAAATTTTTTATTTTTAATAGCGTTGCCACATTTCCCAAATTTAAGTAAATCTTTATCCTTTTCTAAGAATTCATATATTTCTATTAATGAAAACATATTTGGAATTTTTTGGAATTGCGGGAATCTTTCTATTAAAATCTTAAATTTTTGAATTCTTCATCATTTTAAATGATAAAGTCAACAATTGCCGAAAATTTATTACAGATAAAATATTTCTAGTTTCTCCAAAAACCAAATTTTTACAACAATTTTACTTTAATTCCAAAAATATGAAAAACTATAAGCTCCAATTTTTTTCAAATAAACTCTCATGTCTAGCTTAGTAATTGTTAATTATGTACAAGAAGATTGAAGTCAATATCTTTTATAGGGCTAAAACTACGCTACTTTAAAGTTGTGAAATGCGAAATTTTATGTAAATCCAATTAGCCGATTAGAAATATAATGCATCTGATATTGGAAGTGTCAGGTCCAAAGGATTTATTATTAAAAATTTGTTCAGTAGTGGCAGTGGGAATGGGATCTAAAAACAAATAGTTGCGCACACCATTTTGCTTAATTTTTATTATTTAAAGCATGAGTTCCCAAATGGAGGTCCGTAGCAACTTTTTTGGGGATCCGTGAAGTGGTCTAAAATAGAGTATAAATTCATTTGCTTTTTTTTGTCGGAATAAAAGATTAGTAAGAGATGGAAGCCGATCAAAGGACCAATTGAGGTACTAAAATATCTAATAAAGTAATTTCGATGAGAGAAAAAGGTTTACAAATTAAGAATTGAAGGCTTTGTTTGATCATGAGAATTATTACTGACGATGAAAAGGGAAATTACTATGATAATCGAAAGCCGGCTAACTAGAAACATGGACACCATGGCACCCAAGTAATGCTCGATATTTAATTGGATCTATTATGCGCTGCAAAAACAGGATGAAATGCTTACGAAAGACCTGTGTAGAACACAATTGATCAGTATGAAAAGAGCTTTGAACAAAAATGATCCAAAATATCCAACCCGACACGAGTCCATGACTTTCCCTCATGAGCATGCTCGGCCTCATGTTGAGCGACCCGTTAAAAAGTATTTGGGAAGTTTTTTTTTTATTAAAAAACGATGGGAATTATTGCATATACCAATATATTTTCTTAGCGACCCAAACATCTTTTTACTCATTTTGCATTTGTATTATTAAAGAAGTCAAATATGTCTGGGGGTCCGCAGGAAAATGAAAAATTCCTGAAAAGGTCTGAGTTATCGTAGCAACCCTTGCTTTAAAAGAGCCGTCTTTTTAGCCAATTCTTAACTGCCTATAATAAATGGTTTTGAATATTTATGATTCAACAAAAAAAATCGAAGTATATGCATTGCCCAGGACACTTATTCCAATGGGACCAAATTACAAACAGCTTACAAACATACATATCTACAAATTGCTTTCCTTAATCGTGCCTGTATTTTGCTATTTACTCTTACGATTACAGGCATTCTTGTATAATATATAGGTAGTACTGGTTGGTACCTTGGCTTCAATAATGGCAAAAAATACATCCTGGACATTGACGGTGCGGTTTATTTATGAGAAACTAAAATTTTTTATAATTGTGGTACAATTATTTTAACAATCTGTCATAATTCTCAAACATGTCAGAAAGTGATTTTAGATTACTACAAACAGAATGGAACTACCTTCTTTTCTTTATATCTTGTGAAATAGTTTATATACTAAATATATTTTAATGTTTTTCTGACTAAACCCTCTTAATCCCAGTAGCAATATTCCATTATTATTAACAAAAATAATGAAAATTACTGTATATTATAAAAAAACATTGTATAGAACAATATAAAAAGAAATAAATAAACCTTTGACTAAAAAATAATAATAGGTACAAATTATTAATTATTAATACCTATTTATTTTCAGACATGAAACTATCTCATGCAACCAATTATTAAATCTATTGTCTCGCTTGCGAAAAAAAAAATATTTACATAAATTGTAAATTTCAACCCAAATCTATTTAAGTTTGGTTTTGTTAAACTGTGACCATTCATATTTTTATAATTATGAGAAAAATTCAATATTCATTGGTTTGTTATAAATGCAAAAATTTCTTGTAAATGTTTTACCATAATATGGTAAACTTGACAGAAGTAAATTTAAATGTGTTTGTTTGTGTTGAGATATAACAAACTCGTTTTTATAACCACAATGGTCAGTTTTGGTTTTTAGGGCAGCTATCTAGTCAATAAGAGACAGCTCACTTGGGTCCAATTTGGTCCCGTTGTGGAACCCTGAGGAATCATGTGTTACTAACTCACATGTCCATAATAGCGTTCGAAACGAATTAACCCGATGCATGTAAGAAAGAATTGATCCATCTGATATCAATATCATAGAGATTTGATAATACATGCATAAACTTCCAAAATTAGCAGCCCTTATCTCGGCAATAATGGGACAGTGGTATAAGAGATGCTTCACCGTTTCCTCTTCTCCTCATCCCCGCATCTTCTACAAAAGTCGTTAAAAGGGAGTCCTAGTCTCCTAACATGCGCACCAGCAACCCAGTGCCCTGTGACCATGGCTGCCAGAATTCTTAGTCGATGCCTCAATAGTTCCATGATGAACTCATATCGAGATTCATCATAATGGGGCCATATTTGCCTCGAGGTTGAACATGTGGATTCATTTGTCCGTCTATCCTGTGCAAACCTCGATAGATTTATTGATCTGCAAGCGGTACTCCAACCAGTTGGTCCATGTCTTCATCTCGAAGAAGGGATCCATCTCCGCAATAGAATTACCCGGGGTGTTTGAATGACCCCTAATCCAGACCGTCTCCAAGTTTGAAAATCTCGCCATCTTATTTAGAGATATCCGGCATTCATATACCAATCTGGATGTCAAAAAACATCCGAGACCGATTTGATCGCGGCTTGACTATCCGTTCAGATTTGGATATCCATTCCGAATACCTTATAGTACATTAACCAGTTCACCGCCCTCTTTATGGCCGAGATCTCTACTTGAAGAGTGCTGCAATGGTCTGGTAATTTAAAGGAAGTGTTTTTCCCATAAACAGGAATATAGACACCCCCCAACCCCTTCAGCAGATTTGGATCCGTTAATTGAACTAGCTCTTAATTTTGGAGTAGTTGAGATTAATACTGAGAAGTCTCTGTAAAGAAAGGGTATGACGATGCAATATTCGATATTGCTAGGAATACTATTAAGGAATCCCAGAATGGTCGCATGGCCGAATTCACTATCATTCCGTGATAGTCCTGAGCCTTGTCGCCGTCGTAGTTCCAGTTCATTAGAACAAATAGGGCTTTCGATGGAGTTGTACGTTAACATCAGTTAACATATCTGTAGAAATTATTAACGTAGCTGTAAACATACAACATTGAATGAAAAGCTTTCACCATTGTTTGTAAGTATGGCAACACTAAATTAACATCGAAAGCTTTAGAATTCGAATGTACTAGTTTGTCTGTTAAGAACATTGTAAAAAGAAATAGAGCTTCGAGAAGCATCTAGAAGGTATTGCAGTGTATATAAATTGGTCGTGAGAACACCACTCAGTCTAATTGGAAGCATCGTTAAGTAAAGACAAATTAACTGCCTTGGTTGTATATTCTTGTACATTATTAAAGTGTGCTGTAAAAAGTGTGTAATTTAAGTGAGTGTGAGTGTGTGTATTAGAACACATAGTGACTATTTAAAATTGTACATTTTAAATAAAATAAAGAGTCGTTACAATTTTTAAACTACTAAACTGCTCTTATTTGCAATCAAAGTACCAGTTTATTTAAAAGAAAATAAATTACAGTTTTTAAAAGGTAAAACGTAACAATATATAATATATTGCCAAATTTCAACTTCCTACGATGATTGTTGTTATGAAATTTAAGCCAAAATCCTTAGAATCTTTATTTTTTTTATAATTTTTATTATAACTAAATGAATAAAATAAACGAATAAAAAATTTACAAAATCGGAAACTAATTAAGAATTTTGGCTTTAATGTTGCCTATACCTAAAAGATTCTTCAAATCAGTTGTACTTTTCCGCTTGCTGGTGCTGACATTTTATTAAGATGTTTAATTGAATTCATGCCATAGATTCATCCTATATAAATCACCTAATAAATTCTAAATACAAATTTACTAATAAAATATATTTAAGATACAGTTGAAACGAAAGTATTCTATGTGGTTGGGCTTTTAACCACTTTTTGTAATTGTTTGTTGGGATGATTTTTTTTAGCACCTAGTACTTGTTGTCCTCTAGATCGATTTCTTTGGTTCCAGAGTATCCAGAATAAGTGGATATACTAAAATTTAATTTTTTTAATCAACGATTTGTCAAACTGTATGTGTTTCTTGTCTTTGAAAAAGTGTAATTTAAATGTAATTCACAATGAAATATGTATTTAGTTTACATTAACAGCTGCTATTTAAAACAACAGTTAAATGAAATAAATGTCATAAATCGGACGAAGTGTTTTAATAAAAATAAAGTTTATTCGCGTGCTACATAAATTTAAATACACAAATAATAGCTAGTTGCAAATTTTATTGACTGTCTCTCCGTCCATTCATCTTTTATTATCTGAATTGTGTTGTTGGGGCAAAACAAAGGTATTTTTCGTTATATGACTTTTAAACAAAGTGCCACAGATTAGCATACATACGAAACTCAAAAATAAAACTTAATTGCAAAAAATTATCCAAAAAAGCACACGTACTAGAATTGTTTTTGTTTTCAATACAATTTTTTACAATTAGGTTTTTTTTTTCTTAACAACCGACTTAGGTGTTCGACAACGCAGCTTCATATCTATATTAATCTATGGTACAAAAGTTCTACTTAAACAAAAGCTTCAAATTTAATAATTAAATTACATGTAATATGACTATTTTTATAGTTTAAATGCTGAGTTAACATATATATATACAGATAAGTTATGAACTTTAATCTTGCACAAATATATCAGAAATATTCTCTATATATTTTCCACAAAACCCAAAAACTGATTTTTCACCATACTAGTGTGTATATAAATTTTATTATTTCAATATTTTTTTAAATAACATTTCTGAATGTTAAATGTATTTTCTTGTAAAGGTTTACATGACAACTATAAATATAAACAAAACAGCCTAAAATTTGTTGATATAATTTTCCCTATTCTTGATTTACTTGATCCTCATTCTCCCATTGATAACTGATAAATAAAATAAAGCAGATTTTTGTTGTATAAATAATGTAAACATTTCAATTGAACTAAAAATCAAACTAAAATAATACTCTGATTATGTAATCAATGATAATAATAAAAACAATAATGTGTATGTTTTGAAATAATAAAAATATATGATATCAGACTACACACTTATTAGTCATTGGTCTACCTTCTAATACAAAGTAGATGTCTATACCCTGCAAACATTTTCTATCGAAAGCGTAACTATATCGACATACCAACGTTACTCAAAAGGAACTATCTCTTAGTGGTACATTTCTTTCCGAACGGTGTTACTAAGTAGATCTGAATTCGTAGCGCTTTAGTAAATTTTGTACGTCACGTATTAAGATCTACTATACCTCAGTAAAAAGTGTCTAATAAAAAATCCTAATTCGAATCTTCCAATCCCCACTAAAGCGTTACACAAAAGATGCTATCTCTAACTATATAAGAATTCGATAGTAAAAGCGAAACATATTAACTTCCCGGTGTATCGACGTAGTTACACTTTCGACAGTAAATATTTGCAGAATTTTAAAACTATTTTGCATAAAATTTTTAAAATAATAATGTCAGTAATACTTACACTTTAAAATGAAGGATTAGGAATGAACAAAATTATCAAAAGTAAAAATATTAAAATTTTTTAAATCACAAAATTAACTCTTTCTGATATTTATTATGGAAAGCAATAAAATTAATTACACAACAATATTTTCAATTCAAATTAACATAAAAAAAAACTAAATTAAATTAAAATAGAATACTAAAAAAATATTTTAAGTACAAAATTAAAAAATAATATACCTACTTTATTATATAATAAAATAAGAATAATTATTGAATCTAATTTATTTTTTAAATAATAAAAATAACTCCTCCTTGTATTTATTATAAAAAACAATGAAAATTTTGAAATAAAATGAACATTTAACATCTATTAGAATATTTGCAAAATTTTCTGCAGTTATTAGTATCTTCGACAATGTATGAGTTTTAGAAAGGTTATGATGTTCGCATTATAAAATGTGTAATTCAACATTTCCAAGATGTTTTTCAGTAATATAATATACGATTTCTAAATATTACAAGACTACACTATTATTTATTTTAATTTTGTATTGAATTTTCTATGTAATTAAAATAAATAAATTTTTTTTAGTTAATTCTTTTCTAAAATCGCCAGTTTTTCTACAGAAAAATAAATAAAGAACAAATGTATTACACTTTTTACAAGGCGAACACCATGTACATTTTTTAAAATCATACTTTCTCGCTGAACAAATAGCTGACTATTAAGAATTTAGGAAATATTTGAAAAAATATTTATAACAAATTTTCTCTAATTTCTCTTTCAAATGTTTCCATTTTTATTAAAGACTATATTATCTTTTAATCATTTCCATACTCTATTACCAATTTTAATTATGATGTACCATTTTAAATCATTATTTCAATTTTATCTTGGCCCTGAAAGTTTTTTCAATCATTTTTGTCAATATTTAAGATTTTTGAAACTTAGAAATAAATACCGCTACTTACTTAAAAATTACCACAATCTACTCTACACATTTCAAGCATTACAACAACAAAATAATTTCTTCAAAATATTTAATAACAAGAACAATGTTTGAATTCTTTTCAAACTTTTAAAAAAATTCAATTTAAAATTTTGAAAATTTAAATTTAAAGTGTAAAAATTCAGCTCTGCTAAAATATTTCTCGGATACTCTAATGCAATGCATTCTCAAAATTTTGATTGCTATATATACATATTTTAATCTTCCACAGAATAGACTTGTAAAATTGAAATTTTAATATATTCGTAACTTTTTGTTCTATAGAAAATTATTCTGAAAATTAGCGACTTTTGTTGCGGGCATGTCATACATAAGTCAAACTCCCACACTTTTAAAAAATGTTGTTTAAGTTATCAAGTATTTTATATAAAACAGAATTTTCTGTCCATGTTCTGGCCCTCAAATTGTTAATAACATATTTTAATTTTATAGAAAATGTAAATTTATTCGCTTGCCCAGAACTAGTTGAAATATTAATAATCTTCCAAATGCTAGAAAAGGTGTTGAAAAATAGTGTTTTCGTTTTTGGATAACTGTAACTGTTATCCAAACTAATAATATATAATAATAGTGATTAAAGAAGTCACGTTTAGAAGATTCAATTCGAATACTAATATATTTTGTTGTTCGAAAATTGAGAGAAATCTTCTATTGCACTTCTAAGAGTGGCGAAGAAGTAAACTATTTCGAAAAAGAATTTACTAAATGCTTGCAGGGTATAAACCAATTTTGTATTATATTTTTTTTCTATTAAAAATTATTACATACTAACACAACTGTTATCAAAGCACGCTTCTACAGCTGTGAAGTTTGTGCTAAAAATAAGAGAACTTGTTACAAAAAAAGAGAGGAAAAAAATAAAAATATAACTTATGACGTAAATATCAGTGTTTGCAAGACATTTTTATCATATAAATTATTTAGAAATACATATAAAATTTAGTGTTTTATCGAATTGTAAATAACAAAAATAGTTTTCAATTGAAATGAATAATTTAAAAGTATTTTTTTTTATGAAATGTATTTGGAAGTTTCTTTCATATTTAGACTTTAGTCTGGGTTCAAACAAGGCAATTTTTCTTGCTAGAATTCTGATTTCGTGTGAGGGAGAGCGAGAAGAAATATGAAGGGTAACAGGGCAGCCAGATTTGAGATTTTAACCCCAAATTTAGGGAACTTTTGTTAAAGAAAAGGATGATAATTTTGTTTTGAGGATTGGGGAATTTATTGGGGGTATCGTAAATATTTTCGAGATTTTTTTCTACAAGCAACGCATGTGTAGAATGCTTATTTGTGGTTATGAATTTGATAAAAACCAAACTTCAAGATAGCATGCAATATGAACCTCGGGAGGCATTTTAACTCAATAATATTCGTTCGTATCTGATTGAGTACAGCTGAATTATCGGCTGTTATTTTTAAAATTTAAAGAGTTTTTCTTTCTTATTTAAATAATTGTCAAAAAGCGATTTAAAACTAATAAAAAAATTTATGGGATATTAAAAAAGCAAAATAAAACAATAATGCCAATAAATCCATTCTATTTGCAAAAAATGCTAAAAAGCTTCTAGCATTATTTCTCCACAAAAAAGTCCAATAGCCGAAAAATAAGTGCTAGAATTGTATTTTAAACGTCGTTATGGCATACACCTGCAAATGCTCTCTTAGTTTTGTCACACCCACATGCTCTGACAGATTATCAAATTCAATTAGTCTCGATTGAGCTTTCAAACCGTAAGGTTTTGTTGTCGCATTATTTTTCAAAAACGCTTAAAGAAATGTGCAATGATATATGGTGGATATTTGATTTTTATTACAGAAAATAAATATTTTTTTTAAGAGCAATAGCTTTTTTTCGTTCTTTGTTTTTTAAACATAATATCAAATTATAAATTTGAAAATTTTCTCCGCGTGCGATATAAGAGCGGGAGAGTTATATAGAACATACACAAATATATAAAGTGAATTTTGGAAGCGCCGATCGGCGATCGCTGCTATAAAACATGAGATAAGTTAAATAAACGTGAGTTCGATTAGGGGTGCCGCTTAAAAAAATGAAAACTAGACTTAAAAAAATATATAAAATAGATCGAAAGAATTGTACGAGGGCGGATCAATAAGTCCGTGACTTTTCGAACTTCCCTCGTAGTTATATGAAATGCAACATTGTTCCATCAAGTACCACCTGTTAATAGACTACTGTCAAATTTTGAGCGAGTGTCGTCATTTACTTTGCGTAAAAGATAGGATTTTTCGATGTCCTTAAAATAGGCATTTGTTTGGTCAATAATTTCATCGTTGGACTTTAGGTTTGGAAATAGGAAGTAGTCACTAGGGGCTAAATCCGGAGAATATGGCGGATGAGGTACCAATTCGTAGCCCAATTCATAGAGTTTTCCATTGAGACTGCACACGTGTGCACCCGTGCATTATCTTGATGAAAAAGAACTTTTTTCTTGGCCATATGGCATAATATTCGCCGTTTATTGTTTTTCCTTTTTTTTTTTGAAGGTAATCGATGTGGATTATCCCGCGTGCAACCCAAAAAACTGTTGCCATCACCTCATTGGGCGACAAGCTTTCCTTGGCCTTCTTCGGAGCAGGTTCACCCGGAGAAACCTATTGCTTAGACTGCTGCTTGGTCTCTGGAGTATAGTAATGGATCCGTGTTTCATCAACAGTTACAAAACGCCGCAAAAACTCATTCGGATTGCTGTTAAACAACTCCAAACAATCCTTTGAAGTTGTCACACGTTTACGTTTATGGTCAATTGAGACCAAACGCGGCACCCATCTTGCAGACAACTTTTTTAAATACAGCTGATCATTTAAAATCGAAACCACACTGTCATATGAAATGCCTATGGCATCAACAATCTCACGCACTTTTACTCTTCGGTCGGCCAACACCATATCGCGAATTTTTTCGACATTTTCGGGTGTACTGACCTCAATTGGCCGTCCAGAACGTTCAGCGTCATATGTACTTGTGCGACCACAACGAAAGTCAGTAAACCACTTTTTTACCATTGAAATCGATGGTGCAGAGTCCCCATAGTATTTATCGAGCTTTTCCTCGGTTTTTTTTCGCAAAAAATAATGTTTAATGAGCACTCGAAATTCACTTTTTTCCATTTTTTCCATGTAAAAGTGACAGCTTCCTGTCATATAAAGTTCCAGAATTAGAACCAGTCATAAACCTGAAGAACTTGTCACGTGACTAGTTTTAGACCGGTTATCTTTCATGTAGTTAAATATATGGTTTAAAAATAAACCAACATTTATGTCACGTCCACGTTAAATTTGAAATAATTTACGAAGAAAAATTCGGGTTTATTTGGCAGTTGAATTACAACCTTTTGTTCTCTACGCAAACGCTATAGCGAACTGAGCTATTGCAGAACTAAATGAAGTTTCTATTTACCTGTAACGAGTTATTCACTACTCAAAATGAGAAAAATAATGACAACTAATTAAGAAGTGTAGTAAGTTTGCTGTGATACTGTGTGATTGGAGGACAGTACGAGTATTTACCTAGTGTCTACATTAGTAAAATTTTTATCAAAACAAACGTCAAAATCAGTGCAAATATATACAAGGTAAACTTAATCAAACAGCTGATTACTATTTTGGTTGTTACAGTTGTCAAACTTC
The DNA here is from genome assembly GCA_932274085.1 of Protocalliphora azurea. Classification (NCBI taxonomy): domain Eukaryota; kingdom Metazoa; phylum Arthropoda; class Insecta; order Diptera; family Calliphoridae; genus Protocalliphora; species Protocalliphora azurea. The sequence goes on along the minus strand of OW026521.1, from coordinate 148,521,314 downwards.
ATATATAAAAAACAATAATGAATATGCCATATTGTTGTTTTTGTGCAAATGTTGCCACCTTCCACAAATTCGCCTTAAGTTTGACGTTTGTCATGATAAAAATTGTCTAATGTAGTCACTATGTTAAGAATCGACATATAGCCGAATGTAGCATTTTCGTTTCTCATTTTTGTTTAGAAATAAAATGAAAATTTCAGATATATGTATATGAAAACAAAGTCAACAAATTTTCTTCGGATTTATTATTATTATTGTTATTATTATTCTAAAAAAAAAGAATACAGTTTATTGCTCCGACAGAAATTTATCACCTTTATTGAAGGGTATAAAAGTTGTTGTTTTTGTATGTATATATAAGAAGATTCCATATATCAAATTAATTTTTTTTAACACAAAATATAGATAAAAAAAATAAGGGTGAATATACAAAATAATACTTAAGCTTTAAATTGTTTTTACTTTGGACGTAAATTTATATAAATTATTTCACTGTATAATAAAAGAAATCATTAAATGAAAATATCATTGAAAAGTCAAGATGTTAACGTTAAGATAAGATCAAGTACATAAAAAATGTTGAATTCACAGCAAGGTTGGAAACCGAAACGAATATCGGTATCGATAACGGTATCGGTATTCAATTTATTTTTATTTCGGTAACGGTATCGGTAACGGTATTTTAAATTATATCGGTATCGGTATACCGGTACCGAAACTAAAATACCGGTATATACCGTTATTATTAAAGACAGAGCAAAGACATTAAAGAATTAAATCTTCTATTTATTTTCAATTAAATTTCATTAAACAAAATTTTGAATTGAATATTTTTATATTATATACCACCTTAAGACGGTTCAAAGTATACATTTTTCTGATTTTTTAAATACATGAAATTTAACACCATATATCTTCGGACCTAGTTTCAATTCAAATAAACTCAATAAAATTTTATAATTTTCGCCTAATAGTTTAAATGGCGTAGCTATCTGCTAACATATTGCCAGGTCGTTCATTCCAGAAGAAGATTCCTTCGCAAATCATCCACTCGATCAATATCTTTGTATAGAAGGCTAAAGTTTCCGAATTAAGTTCCCCGAATAATGTTAAAATCGATTGCATGTGACGAATGTAAAAGCCTGGACAAACTGTAACGCAGCTGTATTTAAGACATAATTGACTTGTTCCCAACCCAGAGCGACTTTAAGACTCATATCATGAACGTATAAGAATTACACTATAAAAGAACGATTAAGATTAGATTAGTAGATTAAAATATAAATAAATTTAAATTTATAAAAGAGATATAAGAATGGGCAGAATTTTTTGTTAACATTTTAGAGACCCCACGTCCATGGAAAATTACAGAAAATTACCGCCCACATTTAAAGGATATTTAAATGCATTGTCCTGGCTGTAACTTTCCGAACAAAACGTTTCATTCTCTTAGAGAATTCTAAGAAAAGAACCAAATCTAAACGATATAGGCAAAGAAGCCAGAATAACGTAATAGTTTTTAAGCCTAATATTAGTAATTAAAATTTATGCGTAAAAGTTGTTAAAAATAGATCATAATTAAGGGTCGTTGTCTCAAAAAACGGAGACGTCATGGAAAATTTTTATTTCTCTATATGCTCGAGAGTATTTACAAATTTACGCTCCCAAATCGTAGAAAGTTCTCAAAAGCTGGGGAACGCAAAAAAAATGAATAAATAAATAAATTGTGACCCAAAAACATTCCAAAATGAGATCTTTCTGTTTTGAGCGCGTTTGGATAACTTTGGGTAACTTAGGCAAGTTCGTCGAACTCACCAACCATATCTAGCACAAAGGATATGAATTACGTAAAATTATTTGCCACTTTTGCACTCTACCACTTTATTGACTTGTGTTAAGAATTTTTAGAAATCTATATACAAAAAAAAAAAACCTTAACATATTTTAGACGAAATAAAGTAAAGAACTGAAGATATATTTTTTTAATATTCTTCCTGTACGGATCGTTTTAGGAATTCTATTGAAACAAAGATATAAATAATAAAAGGACCTTAAAAACAAGATTCAAAAAATATTACTTTAAATAATCTCTTATTATTAAAATTAATTTCATCTTTCTTAAAGCAATAAATTTACTTGCTTGCTTGAGAAATAATTTTACAAAACATATTACACAAAAAATAGTATATTTTAAAATACCGAAACTAAAAAACCGGTATTGAGGGAAACGGTATTTGAATACCGGTATTTTTAGAAAATAATAATTTCGGTAACGTTATCGGTTACGGTAACTCATTTTAAACGGTATTTAATCGGTATCGGTATTTATAACAGTATCGGTTTCCAACCCTGATTCACAGTAAAGTCTTTAATATAGTGTTAACAGTAGAGACAAAAAAAAAAAAAAAACTATTCCTTAGTTTATTTTATATTTTCGAATATACATAAATTGAAATTTTGAATATATTTTGTGTGATATTACATTTGCATGTTTATTAGATTAAAGTTAACATTCGTCTAAGTTAACTAAGTTCAGCGGATATATATAAAACTAAATATAAAGATTTAAATTAGTGTTTTTAATATTTTTCTTTTCAGATACCAGAATATTGCTTGTAGTATAATAAGAAGTTACATCAAACTATTTAATTTATTAAAACATAGTTAAAACATGTTATATTCTCTAATGTTTTATTTAACAAATATACCACGTTTACATTTATGGGCCTATGCTACTCTGGCATATATTATATATTATTTATTACAAGTAGTGAAGGTAAGAAGCCTTTTACAGGACAGAAATTCTTTTAAATTAATAAATTTAAAATTTTAGCGTCCAATTGTGGCCAGTGCAGATGGACCCTTTAAAAAGTTTCTATATAACAATATACCGATATTAGAAATGAAATATTGGCCAACATTTTGGTGTTTTGAAAGTCGGGCCCAAACAGTATTTGCCAGTATTATAAGATCACAAATATTGCCAAAACTTAATTACAGAAGGTTAGTTAGTTACCTGATAAATACTTTTAATACTAATTTTAACACTTATTTTTTTTCGTTAAACTAGAGAAATTTTAGTTTTACCTGATGGCGGTGAAGTGGCCTTAGATTGGATGGAAGATGGCTGCAGTAAAGATGGGCCTTGTGTTATTTTATTACCCGGTTTAACGGGTGAATCTCAGGCTGAATATATCAAATGTTTAGTGGTCGCTGCCAAGGAATCCGGTTTACGTATAGTTGTTTTTAATAATCGCGGCTTGGGTGGCATTGAGTTGAAAACTCCTCGCTTGTATTGTGCCTCAAATTGTGAAGATCTTTCGGAGGTTGTTAAACATGTAAGCAAAAGTGTGCCCAAAGAAAGATTAGGAGCTGCGGGTATATCAATGGGTGGCCTTATATTGGGCAATTATTTGGTGCGTAAAAGTGAAGAGGCTCGTACTTATTTGGCGGCAGCTAAGATAATTTCTGCTCCCTGGGATGTTCATAAAGGTAGGGAATGATGAAATGAATTAATTTTGTATGGAATTTTTTTATTGTGGATATTCTAGGTACTGCCAGTATTGAAAAGCCTATATTGAACAATCTATTGGGTAGACATTTGACCAACAGCCTGTGCAAGACTTTGAAAAAATGTGAAATTTTTAAAGAAGCTGATATTGATATGGAAAAAATTTTATCAGTAAGTTTGAAAGGAGTTTTATCCAAAATTTTATATTTTTAGGAAAATAGTACTCTTTGTGCTTTTTTTATTTTTTTGAAATCTAATACTTTTTTAATTATTTTTTATTTATCGATAACTAAATTTTTCTATAGAAAATTTATCGATAACGAATAATTTTATTACTTTTTTAACATGTTGTACTTTTCTAAAAACTAATATTATTTTTGAATATTAGTACTTTTTCTTTTATACTTTTTCACAAATTAGTATTTTTTTAAATTGTTCCATTTTTTAAATTAGTACTGTTGAGAATGAACAAACATTTATTTATAAAACTATTTTTCTCCTGCACTCTAACACAGTTCCTTTTGTATGTATATTCTTATACAATATTTTGCAACTCTGTCTTATAATTAAACTAACGATTTACATAGTAAGAACTATAATAGCATAATATATGAATTCAAACTAACAGGTTTTGTGCCGCATATCGCGCGTGTATTAGACAAAATTTTTTTTATTTTATTCATTTATTTTTTTTTTTTTTTGAGGAAAGTTTTATGATGTAGTTTTTTTTTCGCGAAACAATAATATGGCTAGTCTTCCAGAAGGATTTTCGTTGGAGCGTTTAAGAAGACGCGACATATTGCAGCAGCCACAACTGCAAAAGAACTGTTGTTGATAAGCGCTTGTGAGGATAGTTGGTTAGTATAAAGCTGAAAAATTATAGCCTAATAAAGGAGTACGTAAACGAATTAGTGATAATTGTCTTGAAAGATAAGAACACTGGACTTAACATAGATGACGAGCTTACAGCATCATTGATGTTAGCCGGCTTATTGGACGATTTTAAGCCGCTGGTGATGGCCGTCGATGCTAATTTGATGCGCAAACTTCAAAGAAAGAAGCTGCTTTATACAATAAGAACATCAAGGAGAAGAAGAAGAAACCAATTTAGTGCTATAGTTGTAAGGAATATGGGCATATTTCTAAGAATTGCCAAAATAAAAGCAACAACAATAATGGTATTCACAATAAAAAAAAAAAACGAGAAGATTTCATCAACACTCATAGCAATGAGCATGAATGTTTCTGCAGCCACAAACACAAACGAAAGTTGCAGCAACACAGAAAACTCTTTGTATTGGTATGTTGATAGCAGCGCTAGCAACCACATGATGAACAACAATAGTAATATGTATAATATAAAGAACGTTGAAAACAAAACGGTTATTGTTGCTAACAAAAATGAATTGAATGTTGAATACGCAGGTGACGTCGACTTGAATATTTTAAGTGGAAACGAGAAAAAAAAATAGTAACGGTAAAAAAGTTGAATATGTACCTAATTTGTGTGCCAATATTCTCTCTGTAAGGCAAATGACTAGAGATGGTAATAAAGTTATTTTTGAGGGTATTTTTAATGAAGATGACAATCTTGTAACTTTTGCTATAGTTTACAACGACTTGTATCGCATTAATAGTTAACCACAAATAAAGCAGAACAAAATTTTTGTTGCTAGAAAGGAAATTAATTTATGGCAAAGAAGAATGGGCCATATTTGAATAAAGTGAAAAAACCTTCTCTTAGCATTGATTTTGGTAATGAAAGTAGAGAGCCTTGTGTAGTCTATATAAAAGGTAAGCAGACCAGAAAACCAATTAGAGAAGATGGTACAAGAGCCACAAGACTATTAGACCTGATATTTAGTATTTATTTAGAATTAGTGTCAATTCGTTTTCCGGTGCTCGATTCTTAGTCTTATTTGTGGATGACTTTTCCAGAAAATTATTTGTGTATCCACTCAAGAGGAAATCTGATGTTTTTTGAAATGTTTGTTGAATTAAAGAAAATGGCCAAAACCAGTGCAACAATAATGAAAATTCTAAGAACGGACAACGGATGTGAGTATACGAATAAAAATATTCATCAACCGTCGTGCCCGTATTCTCCGGAACAAAATGGTATATCAGAACGAATAAACTGAACATTGATGGAACGTATTAGGTATATGCTGATCGATACCGGATTAGGTTACCTAATCAACAGAGTGCTTTGTTGTAGTGAAGAAAAATCTCTCCAAGAAATTTGCTCTGGCCGCCGTCCTGATTTAAAATCTTTAAGAGTCTTTGGGTGTCCAGCTCTAGTACATATACCCAAAGAAGAACGTCGTAAACTAGAGGGCAAATCTATTGAGTGCATCATGATGGGGTATAGCAGCGAGAGCAAAGCATATACACTGTTTAAACCTGAAGACAACGGTAGAATCATTAGTCGTGATGTGGTGTTTTTAGAAGGAAGCAAAGTGAATCTACACGTCAAAAATGATATTTATTATCCGGAATTGATTCAAAGCTACGACAGTGTTAATTCAGAGGAGAATGGTAACGAGGTGAAATTAACACCCGAAACCCCTATGACAAATGAAACCCCTGAAGAAGTTGAAACCACCGAAAGCGATTATGATGATTTTGTTGCGTGGTCGCCTCCTTTACCATCACCTGTTGAAGTAAATGATGATGGTGAATGGTCTCCGAATGCACAGAATATTACAACAAACACAAATATTCGCCGTTCTAACCGTTTTGCATACGTTTCTGATATTACAATCAACGTGAAGAATACAGTGATATCAAACAACTCAGCCGAATGGAAAGCTGCAATGAAAGATAAGTTTGATTCATTGATGACAAATAAAACGTGGATGCTGACAAACTTACCACCAAGCGAAAAACCAATAAAATGTAAGTGGGTATTCAAAACCAAAAAAGATGGGCATGGTAATGATGTGCGGTGGAAGGCTAGACTCATATCCAAAGGTTTTTCTCAACGAGTAGGAATAGATTTTTATGAAACGTTCGCACCTATCGTCAGATATGACACAATACAATATTTATTGGCGGTTAAATATGATATGTACGTACATCAAATGGATGTAGTAAGTGTATATTTAAATGGAGTATTGAAGGAGACTGTATATATGGAACAACCTGAAATATTCGATGACGGCTCCGGGACGAGTTTGAAAAGAAATAATAAACAATGAATTGCTCAAAATGGGTCTTGTGAGAGTGACCAATGCGTACACCAAAGGGCAGATGATAGTCGAATGTTATATGTGGCTATTTACGTCGACAACGTTTTAATATTATCCAACAAAGTGGAATCATTTAAAAAGCTGAAATCCAAGCTAGCCTGCAAGTTTAAAATGAAGGATATGAGAGAGATGTCTTCAGTGCTTGGTACAATAATCAGACCTTGGTAGCAAAAATGCTATCAAAATTGATCAGTTACTTTACATAGGAGATATCTTGGTACGATTTGGAATGAGTGAGTGTAACCAAACTTCAACTCCGATGGATTACAACCAGAAACTGCCATCCGGTATGAGTCCACAAGACAAAGAGACAAACAGCAAATTATAAACATTCCATACATGCACGCAATAGGCTGTTTGTTGTTCGCAGCACAAATTAGTCGACCAGATATATGCAATGCTGTAAATTTTCTAAAACGATTTGGAACTAACCCCGATAAACCCTACTGGGAAGCAGTCAACGTGTAGTGAGGTACAATCGAAAAAGGCATAATTTATAGAAAAGAATCAGAAAATGATATAAAGCGTTACTGTGATGCAGACTGGGTTGGAAACGTTGACAACCGTCAACCTACAACCGGCTATATGGTTATTTACCAATGCGGCGCAATTTCATGATCAACAAAGATGAAAAAAAGGAAGCAAAAGACAGTGGCATTGTCTTGGTTTAAACGCCTAGAAGCTGAACTCAATCCTGGTAGCAACAAAATTATGTTATTATATTGCGATAACAAGGGCACATTACAAGTTGCATTTAACAATAAATATTCACCAAGAACGAAGCATGTGGATATAAAAGCCTCATTTATTCGCCAGAAAATCGACACGAAGGAATTCATTTTGCAATATCTATGTACAAACGAGATGGTTGCAGACATATTCAAAAAAGCTGTTACTCCTCAGAAATTAGAATACTTTTGAAATAAATTTGGTAATTACGAACTCATATATTAAAGCCTTGTTCAGACCGACGCGAAATTACGAAATTTCATGCCGAAATTATGAATGAAATATAAAGTGTTCATACTGGCTAGATGACATTTGATGTAATTTCGTGAACAGCTGATACTTATTGTTTATATTTTAAATAAGAAACAATTAATTTCCCCGAATTTACACAAAATTACGTAATTTCAACTTGATTTCGACCGAAATCACGAAAGTACATAATTTCGCGTCGGTCTGAATGCCCCATAAGAAAAATTATTTTTGAATTGAAATGTTAATTTTATAATTGTTTGATCTCTTATTTTTTTAATGGATGTAAAGAGTGCACGAAAAATATGTATATTGATTTTGGAAATTTATCATTCGTGGAGAGTGTTGAGAATGAATGAAAATTTATTTATAAAACTGTATTTCTCCTGCAATCTATTTAACACAGTTTCTTTTGTATGTATATTCTTATACAATATTTTGCAACTCAGTCTTATAATTAAAATAACGATTGACATTGTAAGAACTATGATAGTCTAATAAATGAATTCAATTTTAAAAATTATCCTTTTTTTATTTCTTTTTTTTATTTTCATTTTTTATTCCATTTATTTGATTATTCTATTTCTTAAAAAAATTATTCTATTTCTTAAAAATAAATCAATTTCTCTTCTTCCCTTTTCAAGTGTAAAACCATCAAAGAATTCGATGCCTTATTTACATCCAAACAATTTGGCTATGCCCATGTAGACGACTACTATTCCGATGCTACGTTACACAATAAACTTCATTACATTTCCGTGCCATTATTATGCCTTAGCGCTGCTGACGATCCATTCCAACCCCTCGAAGCCATACCCATTAAGGCAGCCGAAGAGAGTACCCATGTAGCCATTGTTGTAACAGCACGTGGTGGTCATATTGGTTTCCTCCAAGGATGGTGGCCATCATCAAAAGAAGAATATATGGGTCGATTATTTGTAGAATATTTTACAACTGTTTTGTGTGATAAATTGGAAGAATTTAAAAAAATAACCAACGAAATGTTTGAAAAATATGATGAACAAAATTATTTATTTCCGTCGGAAGAACTGGCTAAAAAGGTCGACAGGAAAATTTCTTCAGCGTTCTTAAATTCCGAAGAATTAGAGGAATTGTGTAAAGAAATGTAGTTTAAAAAGCATTTCTAAGAATGTGATAATATTTACTTTGGTTAAGTAATTTTTTTTTAAGTATTTGTTTTTTTATTTACAAATTCAACGAAACGAAAAAATATAGTATTTTTTATTTACTTTTTAAATAGAATTGGTTTCCTGTGCTATTTCTACTCATACACAAGAACGTAAATATTCATATAAACATACATATACGATACTGTTACTTAAATTAATCTATGATCATTTCAAATGGTTCTCTTTTTGTGATAGACAGAATCAAACTTATTTTAATCTAAATATCTATTTCATTTACTAGAATCTAGTAACTAGAGGCATATTTTTAAGTTATTATTATTATTTATATCTTCTTTTACTCAAGAGTACTATAATTTTTCCAATTGATCTTTCCTTTCTCAGTAACTTTCCATATAAAAATTAATTAGATAATCAAATTTTTTACAACTCTAGTCAATAATTTGGTAGCTCCAAAGAATATATATTTAAAATTTTATTATTTAAAATTATGACGTAACAAATTAGGAAGATAAAAAACAAGTTAATAATCTCCCAAACACTTTTTATCATAAACTTAACAATATCGGAAATGTTTGTCAATTTGAAATATTTTGAATAAGTCTAACTCATTTTAACTACATAATTTTAAAATGTTTGTACATGGTATTTTAGTATGAATTGTTATTTATAATTTTCAATTTTCTGTTAAAGAAAATAACATAGGGCAACACTGATTCTATGGCATGGGATTTTTCAGTAATTTTTTTTTTTTTTTTTTGATATACGTGATCATGGAGTTCTAAGCCAATAATAAATCACTCTTTTTCAATTGACTCTATTTCTCGTGATAAACCGTTACATTTCGTAAACGAATTGTCTGATTTAGTTTAATAAAATACAGTACACGCTCGGAAATTCGAACCACTTTGTTTTTAGGGCGATTCGAATTTCCGAATTATTCGAATTTCTGGACGGTTTTTTTTAAACAAAAATTTTGAAAAATTTGACCATAAAGATATAAAAAAAACTATGTTTTTTTTTCATTTTAATTCATTTAACATAAAAGCTATAAAAAACTTAACGAAATATAACAAAAAATAACAATTCAGTTCATTCGACTTTAGTATGTATAATATAAATACATATGTACATATACAAGCACCAAAAAAAAAAAAAAAAAAAAAAAAACTGACTTAAACTCTAACAACATCAACAAGATCTGTAAATCATCTATTAAAATGGGATTCCCCTTTTTACTTTGTATTTGGTTAAACTAAACTGTCAAAATTTTAGTGCTTACAATAAAAAAGAAAAAAAAACCGCTCGGAAATTCGAATTTTGGATTCTAATTTTAGAGCGATAAATGTAGTGAAATTACTGATTCGAATTTCTGGAAATTCGAATTTCTGAGACTTCGAATTTCCCAGACTTCGAATTTCCGAGCGTCTACTGTAACATAAAATTTTAATTCAAATTAACTCCATCTGTTCAACAACTTTCAAGATATAAAAAATAAATTGTGTCGAAAAAAAATAAAATGTCTATAAAATTTAAAAATTTTTGTTTTTAAAAAAATTTAAAATGACCAAAAGTGCTAATTTTTCCGATTTACAATAAAGCTGGATATGTCACAAATAAAACTTGCATTAATCATGTAAAATCGATGAATAAATTTGCAAAAAAATAATAACAAAGTTAGGAAAATCGTTTATTATTAATCGATTTTAATGAATTGTATGGTTTAATTTAAATTGAGTGTTATGTGAGATTGGCTACCGTTCCCGCTAAAATACCCTTACCACAAAAAAAAAAAAACATTCAACGTAACCATCGTTACCCTTAAAACACCGTTACCGAAATAATTGGAAATATCGTTTTACACAGTTTTAAAAAAATATTTTGATAAAATTAAAATAAAACTTGTAAGAATATTACGGCTATTAAAGTCTGACCTTTTAATACTTGAATTCACTTTAATTTCATGTTTGTGAATCGATATCTGTGAAATTTCTGAAATATCATCGAAATTACAAATGTTGTTACCGCTAAAATATCCATGCCGAAATAGCTCTAAATACCATTACTGTTACCTTTTTGTATTGGTTACCAATTTTGGTTATTTGAAAAAAAAAACAAATTAGCATTTTTGACCAGTTAAAATTTTGTAACATATAATTTTATTTTTTCTCCGAAATATTAAAAAATACGAATTATAATTTTCTGATATTTTACTAAACCAAATCATACAAATCTTTCTCAAAATATGTTGAAACCTTATTAATTTTCTATATATCAGTTTATCTGGAGAACCTAAAGTGATTTATGGATTTTAAACTCCATGATCACGTGCACATTAATAGACTGAGATATGCCATGCCGGTAAAAAAAATACTTTTTTTTTGCCCCCCTGTGAGTAACAGAATACAAAAAAAAAAAAAAAAAAAAACAATTGCAAAATATTTTATCTGTTAAAAATGTGTTTAAATAGTTTTTATTCAAAATGGGATGTGGTAAGGCTCTTAATAACTCTGAAAAAGAAATATTCTGATTTTGAAATCTCAGGGTCAGAATCCGGTCCAAATAGTCAAAAACATTAATAGAGGAAAGAGAGTTGTATACAATTATTTAAATAACGTGGAAAGATATGGAAAAAACATGAAGGGGCGGAAGGAAATGGCAACAACTATAAAAGAAAGACGAAAAATTCTATGTCGGTATTAAAAATACATGAAAAAAAGTGGAGTCAGTGCCAGTCTAAGAACAGTGCACCGTATTTTAAAGTCGTGCTCATATATTATCCGATGAAAACTGCAAAAAAAAAACCATTTAATGAAAAACGCAAATCACAACGTCTACAGTTTGCCAAAAATACAATGACATGGTCCGACAAATGGTTTAAAGTTGTATTTTCCGATGAAAAAAAGTTTAATATTGATGGTCCCGACGGGTATAACTATTATTTCCATGATCTAAATAAGAAGGAATTATTTTTGATCCGCAGACACAGCCGAGAGGGCGGAATAATGGAATGGGGTGCCATTTCGTATTAGGGTACCATAGAATTGGTTTTTGTATCCAACAAAATGACTGCAACGACTTGCAAAAACATTCTGGAAGAAGCATTTCCAAAGTTTAATGATTTCTTTGGACCCATACCTTGGACGTACCAACACGACAACGCTCCGATTCATACCGCCAGAGCAGTAAAACGATGGATTAATCAACAAGGTGTTCAACTTTTGGATTGGCCCCCATATTCACCAGACCTGAATCCAATGGAATATGTCTGGGGTTGGCTTGCAAGAAAAGTTTATGAAGGAGGAAAACAACTAGAGACGATAGAATCCTTAAAGGATGCAATAACGGAAGCATGGAGTTCAATTTCGCTAAATTACTTAGTCATTATACAAGTCGATGCCAAATCACATTTTTGAGGTTATTTCTAAAAATGGCGACAGTACTCATTACTCATTGAATGCTAGAAGATAATAACTTTCATTTTTATAACCTAAAATTTAAAAATAAATTACAGTTAGTTTTAAAATATTCCTTATTCAAGTGACACACGAAATAGTACCACAGAAATATTTACATGTCTTTAAATAAATGCATAATTTTAGTATAACAAAATATGTATATTTTTTTATTTCTTCAGGAAACTAAAGCCAACACTTTGAAATTTGGTTGCGCAAAAAAATTATTTTTTTCTGAACTTTAGTTTAGGAGATATACTTAATTAAAGTTAAAAAAAAAAAAAAAAAATGTGATTCCTTATTCAAGTGGCAGGCAGTGTATTTGTAACAGTTATAATAGTAAATAGTGTATATTTTTCTTATGTGATTATAAAGACTAAATTATGTTAATGTTTTCTTGTCCCCTGGCTTTATCCACAGGTGAAATGTTAAAAACCATAAAGGTAAAGGGAGCACAAAAGGTGTATTCCATTAAAAATTAATTTTTGATCGTGTAATTTGTACACGAATTTAATCTCGAATTGTATTATCTTTTAAGTGTATGACAGAAAACAATCTTCACAAAACTCTTCATTTATTTAAAATGTAGTTTTATGTGAAAACATTTTTTATTTTAAATATTCCCAAAAAACTTTTTGGTTTTCGGTAATAACAACTACTTATTAAAGTAGTTTCTTGGTAATGAGGCGTCATTATTATTTGCCTACTCTGTATTACATTAATAAGTACCTCAGTAGTATAATAGCACAGTAATACTGCAATCACGTGGATGAGTTGGCTAGAGCGCCGGATTAACAACCAGAAGGTTGTTGGTTCAACCCCATTCTGAGGCTGTTAGTTTTTTATAACAAAATGTGTAAAAAGTTATTTTAAACTAAATCGAGTTTTTGTCGCTTTGGAAGCTATGTGCGAGATGATGTACTGAGTAAGACGTTAGTGAGTAAAAACGAATGGTTAGTGTGTGTCCAAGTTCGAGTCTCACTGACGGCAAAATTTTTTATTTTTGTTTTCGTTTAGGTACATATTTTTGAGTACCCCTAGAGTCAAAAAATAACTACATGAATTTGTGGACAAGTCGAACAAAAATAACTAGTTATTCAGGCAAAAAATAAGTAGTTTATTTTTGTTTCCAATTATACCTGCTAGCTTACCAAGAAAGCAAAGTTTTTGCTGGGTTGATTCAGAAATATATAAAAATAAATAAAAAGGAATTACTACCACATTTTCTGAAAATGTATTTTGGGGAAGGTATTTTTTTGGTACCTTCTCCAAAAAAGAAAAATAGTAATTTTTTCGGTAGGACGTGTTTTTTTAGAAATTTGTACTTTTTTGACCAATGGTGCTTTTTTGGAAATTGGTACTATTATTAAAATTTGTACTTTTCTAAGCATAGTACTCTTTTATACTTTTCTCAAAAAGTTACTCTTTTTTTTAATTCATTATTATTTTATATTTTATTATTATTATTATTATTATTGTTATTAGTATTATTATTATTTTTAATATATATTTTTTTCGGACTATGATGTCGAACGAAAAATTCGTTTCGACAATTTATATGAAAAACAACAAATTTAAAATTTTATTTTTATTTTCCTTACCATTATTTATTGTTTTTTTTTTTTTTTTTTTTTTGCAGTAATATTATAAGCCTTCTAAGGCCAAAATTGGTATATTTTTCAAAATTTAGTCCTTTTTTCTTTAAAAAAGTGTTTACTTGTACATTTTTGAAAAATCGCAATTTTTTATTTTTAAACATTTAAAAAATGTGCCAGAATAACTATTCAAAGGCTTATTAAATGAATTCATGGACAGTAAAATATTTTCTACACATATGTATATACATTTTTAAGCTATTTCTTATTAAAAGCATAAACATAACGAAATCAATGTTTTCAAACAAATTGTATTTGTTTTGAAACGTTCCTTTTTTCAAAACTACAAAAGATAAAGTAACAAATTGTTTGTATTTTTATATCTTTTATACATATAATACCATAAAGCAATCAATTAGAAACGATATTCTAAAATAAAATTTAATATATAAAATGAATTTTATTTTGACACTACAACATTCCTTAAGAATTATCATAAAATAAGGATTTAAACATTTAATGGTAGAGAGCTAAAAATTGATTAGACCTTCCTTCATCTTACAAGAGGATTAATAGTTATGCAATTTATAAAAGATCAAAGGTCACAACTTCCCTCAAAAACAAATTTTCATTACAAATTTTCTTATACTTTTTCAAATAATTTTACTAGACATATATAACTTGCCATTTTATATACATAAATTATTATGAATTAATATTTGCTATATAAATAACTAAGAATTAAACTCAATTTTGTTCAACTATTAATTAAAACTGAACAAAATCATTATTAACGATATATACTTATATATAAAAAGTACCTTTTTAATATACTTTAGCAATACACAACATAAAAATTAACATTTTAAATAATTAGAATTAGCAGAACCAAAAATTAACCTTTTAAATATAAAACAAATTAATTAGTTTGTATACATGATATAGGTATAAAAATATATAATTTTTTTTAGCACATATCATTATTAACGAAACAAAACTACTCAAACATTGTGTGATTAACAAATTCTTTAAAGAAAAAGCTTTAAAATAAAACTCATTTTGCTAAAAATAAAAAAAATCATGCTTTTTTTAAAATACTTAATAATAATTAAAAATTTAGAATAGATTTTAAAACATTTTTTGAAATATTTAATTAATTTGAATATAATAAACGACCGCTAATAAAGTATTAAAAACAGAAAAAAATAATAATAATTATGACATATAACAATAAAATTGTGTATTATTGTTTTATATACTCTATACTTAATAATAAAATAATATTTAATAAAATAAAAAATGAGTTAACAAATAAAATTAAAGACAACTTTAAACTATTAATTTTTTATTATTTATTTTTTTTTTTTTAACTATATAATATTAAAAGGTAAGACAATTTTTTGATCACAATATACGTACGATTTTAACAAAAACTATATTGAATAACGAGAAAGATATAGCCGGTCAAGACCGACGATACCCTATACTATTGTGTACGAGCATAAAACTTCTTGAAGGAACCTGTGACCAATTTTACTAAATGTAAACTAAAATATATAAATATAGAATAATGCGTTGATACTAACAACTAGAATATTTTATGCACTTCAGGGTGATGCCTGGAAGTGGGTTTATATGGGAGCTATGGTAAATTAGGCACCTATCCTCATAAAATTTGCCAATGCTGTTTCTACTTATATAATTATTAAAAATCACGAATGTACGTTAATGTGATTTTGGGAAGAGGGGTTTATATGGGAGATAAGTTCAATTGTGGATCGATCTTCATAAAATTTAGTACAAGGATTGATACTTGTACAGAATTTCTTTTATTTTTAAAGCTTTTTTGGGGTCTAGGTGAAATAATGAAATGATCAGAACCAATTTCAATAGGTTTCATCCTTGTATCATTTCATTGAATTATCTTTAAAATTGCCACCCGTACTTTGTGCACAAGGTTTACATGGACAGCCAGCCAGCCAACCAGACGGACATCGTTAGATCGATTTAAAAAGTGATTTTGAGTCGATTGTTATACTTTAAGATGAGTGTTAGATAACATACATACGCATAATACCCCAACCACCTATGGTGGTGTAGGGTATAATTAATATAATCTTAATATATGCTTTAGGCTTTAAATACTTTGCTTATTAATCATAAACTTAAGTTAGTCTTTAGAAGAAAAAATTATTTAAAACTGTTTAAAACAATGTTTATCGAAATGTGGTCCCGAATCCAATTATGTAGGGGTCGGGACGTACTGATGAACGTAATTATACCACAAAATAGTTAAAAAAATATGACAAACATATACATATGTATGTGATTCACTATTATAGCCTCAATAGCTCTGTAAATTTTTATCATGGTTATTCAATTGATTTCTGTGTTTTTAGTGAAAATTACTTTGTACTAAATATCCCCCCCCCCCTATTCACAAACAACTTTTATATTTAAAATGCTTTTTAATTCAAATTTTTTGTAAAAATTTTATCTCTAAAATGTATTTTAAATTTAAAATTTATTGTTTTAATTAAAATGGAATTACTTTAAAAACTTATTTACATTAAAATGTATTTTTCATCACAACGTGTTTACTGATATTTCAGAATTCAATTAATCTATTACAATGATAATTATAAAATTATATGATGGCGCCATATTATTTCCGACCGGCTGTCTTACCAGAAAATTAACCTTTAATCAAAAACAGCGTTCTATTATCATGGTTTAAATCAATTAAGTTGTTTACTGTAATTCTTTAAGCCAATAGCTTTAACGTTCCTGTCCTCATTCCTCTAAATGTCATAAATTTTTAATATAATTGAACTTTATATAACAACAATAAATTTCAAATTCAAAGAGAGTTTGTCAATTAATTTGAAAATGAATGTAACTAATATTATGGAAAATATTCTCAAGATTATTGGTGCAATTTTTTGTTTATTTATTATTAAAGCTTAAAATGTTACAGACTTATGAACAGAAAGTGAAAAAAAAAATCCCACCGTGCACCAGTTTAAAATAATTTTAATAGTTGCCTAAAAATATACCATAATTTGTGTACATAATTTATGTCAAATATATCTGGACATCATATTGCTTGTCATACTCCAGCAAAAACCGAATCAAACGTTTGAAATATGTATGTTTTTATTTTTAACAGGGCTGTCAGATACTTTTTTGGCCAACCCCAAAATTAAAAAAAAAATCCGCAAAAAATCCCCACTCAACAAAAGAAGACGTTTTATCATTCAATATAATTAATTTTTTTGCTTTTAACAAGTATTTCTGCTTTCTCTTTATAGAGATAATTTTTGGATGAATATTTTTACTTAGCTACATATTTATTTAAAAAAAAATAGTACAAAAACAATACAAAAACAATGTTGTGTTGTTAAAATAATTCGCGAAATAACGGTACTTTTTTATGTAATATTTGTTTCTTGCTTTTGTTGTTTTCTTTAATTAAGCAATCAGAACATATTGCTGATCATTTCAGTGGAATATTCCTATAAACGCATAAAATTTGTCTAAATTTTATTTTGTCTAAAAAGTTATTTCAAAAAAAGTTTTAAAAAATTTTAACAGTTTTTGTTGTTTTTTTCACTTAAGGTAAGTTTCTGATGACAACTTCTCTGTTTACTGGAGATACCTTTGTTTTAATTGGGAAATTTAATCAACTTAAAGGATGCCCAAAGGAACTTTTCTTACAGAACAGGAAAAAAAATTAAAAATCAATTTTTTCATTATCAAGGCTGTTCTAACAGAGAAATTGGACGAAAAGTTAACCGTTCGGAAGGAGTTATTCGAGGTTTTCTTAAGAAAGAATGGAAATACGGAGTGCGGAAACCAATAAAGGTAATCAAAAATTAACAAAAAGGCAAATTAATAAAATAAAAGAAGAAGCCACCCGCAATAAATTAAATGCTACTCAAATAAAAAATAAACTTGACCTTCCTCTCACTTCCAAACACGTTGCACACATTTGGGAACAGGTGGTAACATAAAATGGAAGAAAGCAAAATGTAAGCCAATGTTAAATTAGCATCATAAGGAAAAACGTCAAAAATTTGCGCACAAATACATGAAATGGAAAGATGAGTGGAATAAAGTAATCTTTTCTGATAAAAATAAATTCAATTAGGACGGTCCCAAATCATATTTTTGCTATTAGCATGATTTGAGGTCCAACGAAATTCGTAAATCGAAATGAAATTTCGGCGGAGGCAGTGTTGTGGTTTGGGCAGTCTTTTCTGCTGCAGGAAAATCAAGAATAATTTTTGTTAAAACTAAAATGAACATGCAGTTTATAATGAACTGTTAGAAGATGCTCTTCTCTCATTTATAGATGAAGATTGCATATTCCAACAGGATAACGCTGCAATCCATATCTCGAACCAATCTAAATCGTAGTTTAATTAACGTAGTGTTACACTAGTGGACTGGCCGGCTTGCAGTCTGGATTTAAATCCAATGGATAATCTTTGGGGGTACATAGCCCATAAAGTTTATGCAAGAAAAGCACAAAATGAAACCATAATGACAATAACGAAGTTAGAACTAAAAATTAAACAAGCCTGGGAAGAAATTGACAATGATTTTCTTCAAAAATTAGTGGAATCAATACCAGACCGAATTTTTGAAGTCATCCAAAACAAAGGTTTATCAACACATTATTAATAATGCTAAATTTGTTCATTAGTTTAAGTGGCATTAAACTATTAAAATTACAATAAAAAAAATTACATTTTAAATAAACATTTTAACTTTTTTGTGATTAATTTTTTAAGTGAAGTCAATAAATAATTAAAAAAATTAGTTTGTAGCACCTTAATTATTTTTTTGGTTCCATTTTTGGAAAGTTGATTAAAAAAATTGATGTGCGTTTATAGGAATAGGCACCAGAGTAGAATTAAAATTTTTCAATATTTCGGATTAAATTCTTGAGAACAGATTTTATTAATTCTAACATATTCATAGCCAAGGTAATATCAAGAGAATATATTTGTGCAAAACCTTTGTTTTACTATTGTTTATACTTGATGTATAAAAAAGAAAAGATATATTGGGATCTCTTTGTGGGGAGTATATTTAATTGGGAGCAGTGTTCTGAGATTTTCCAGGACAAAAATAAATAAGGAACCATTTATACATCATATAATTTATAAATAAAGCATCATATTACCAGAAAAGTCAATTGGAAACGAATATTGAGAAAAAAGAAACTTTAAGAAATTGCCAAATGACATATTTTGCTTTTTTCCTGAAAAAGTGAAAATTCACTAAAATAAAATAAATAAGAAAGGAAAATCCAATCTTTAAACTTATAAATAAATAAATAAATATAAATAAATAAATATATTAATCCTCTTTAAAATAAATCTAAAATATGCTAAAAAATTATTTGAAAATGCTCAAAATAATGCTAAATTAATAAATTACTTTTTCAAAAAAAGAATTAGTAGAAAGTCATAAACAAATATACAGAAGCATCTCCCAATAGCTCATATCTGCTGCCATCAAGTTATTCAATTCACGTGATAAATCGCACAATATTCTCAAGTTTGCAGCTATATTTATCATCCAATTCTTTGAGGCATTGCGTACCTAACCATCTAAGTCAATGACGTTGGAATCGTGGGCAGTGGCAAATTATGAATTCTACCACTTGCGGTTCCTACAAAGATTGAGTGTACCGTTGTCCCATCTCCTCAATCTACATCTGTTTAGACAGTTTCCCGTGATAATTATCATTGTAATACTACTACTACTAGTGCATTCATATTCTACTACTATTGAATACTTGAAACTACTCAATACTTTTCATTTGGGTACTCGATAATACTCGATACTTAACGGATTTTTTAATTTGGAATCTAATTTTTAATTAAGGTTCTTTTATTTAAAAATAAAGCAAATATATTTATCCGATTAGCGTGAAATTTTATAAATTTATTTATATAAAACATAAAACATTAAACAAAAACGTTGACTTTAAATTCAACGTTAACAAAAATCAATAAAATTATTTTCATATATTTAAAAATTAATTTGTATGTCTATACAGAGTTGTATTTTAGACGTTATTTTTTGAATACGATACCATTAACAAATTAAACTTTTAAACTATTTAGTAATTATGTATAAATTAAATACTTTTATTTAAGTTTTGTTGATTGTAATTATAATTATCAGAATTACGAACATTCTGTGATAAAATCAACATCACCATTTGATTTTGTTTACATTATTTTTGTTGAAATTTTGTTAAAATTTAACTATTTAAATAATTTTTTTCTGTTAAAATGCGTAATGTTTAACCCAGAGTTGACACATTAGATTATTGGCACCTTAACCTAAGACTTGCACATATTAATGCACTATTGGAATTACGTGGAAACAGCAAACAATGAAAAAGTCGCACATATGTGATTATGACGAATATTTGGTTGATATACGGGCAGCCGGAATGTTGGTATTTTAATCCAAAACAGGAAAAATATACTTTTTACTGTTTATGTTTATGATTTTATTACAAAATATCTTAAATTGAACATATTTTTTTGACAAATTATTTTATTTTGTTTTTAAATTTGTGTTCATTTATTATTTTACAGAAATTATAATTTTTTCAAATGTTTACATTTATTTATTTATTTATTTTTTATTTTATTTAACCGAAAAATTTTTGTTTTTTTATTTCCAAACATTTTTAGTTCCCGGGAATTCATTAAGATGGAAGATATTTATGTTTCGTTTTTAAAAATGTATTTAAAATAATGCATATGGTTAATTTTACCTCAGGAATTGTGTAGCTTTAAAGGTATGATGTATAATAACTTTGTACTGTGTGGACGGGAATCTAAACAACAGATGGTTGTTTATAAACAACCACGGGTATGCTCGCCTATGCCGGGCTGGAGCTCGCCGGATGGGGTGGTTCTTTCCGCCAGAGTTGGGTAACTGTCCACATACAAAAAAATCATACCAGTTGTAGGAGTTCATAAAAAAATTAAAAAATAAAATATTATATATGTTTAGGCCCGAAGTAAGTTTGATTCAAAACCAACTCCCTAATGTACACACACATAGAAATAATGATTTGGCTGGTGTTCTTGCCAAATCACACTCTTCCCTCCCAGAGCTAGCTAACTCTCACCATTACATTCCTACATAATTCTCTTCGGAATGTCCCTAAATTATCCCTAACAACTTACCATTCCGATACTCCCCGTTAACTCACCGCTTTTGAATTTTACTAACACATCATTTTAAATGACAAGACTCAAAAATTTCATTTAAACGTTATAAACATTGTTAGATTCTTTTATTTTTAAAATTATACAGTAATATTTTTCTTTCAGCTTTCCTTTAGCTCCACCCAAATAAATTACAATGGAAAAAAGAAAAATAAATTTACAAAGAAAAGTAGAAAATTTAAATTGCGAATTAAGAATTATGTAACTGCTTTACAATTTATTATTTCAAACAAATTTAGTTCATTAATAAAAAAATTTAATATGCATTTTCTTATCCTGTTTCTATTTTCAACTTTCAAATTAATGGTGGTGGATTTTTATCGGGTCTGCTCTAGCTGATTTCTTTATTCGCTTTTTTTCTACTGTTGTTGGCTGGCTTTGTAGTTTCCTGGCAATTTCCAAGGTTTTCCGTCCATCCGTATGTTGTCCTATGCCCTGGGTTTTTCTGGTAAGTATTTTTATTTTGTTTTTACTTTTTAGGTTTTATTTATTTGTTTTTTTTTTATCTTTTCAGGAATATTTTGTTTTCCTTTTAAGGTTTTTTTATTTTTTAGTTTTTATATAGGTTAAACATTTAGGATTCTAATGCCTTATTTTAGGATTTGCAATTACGACGAATTTTTAGGCCTGAGCACAACCTAAGCGCGCTCATTTTGCACACCATCCAACAAAACGAATTATATTTTTCTTTCCCTGTTGGTCTAAATGTTCTACCTAATAATAAAACTATACTTTTTTCCAACTATTTTAATTGTACCCCTTTTTATTTAATATTATCTTTTATTTTCTTTATTTTATTTTTAGGATACTCAGTCTTAATGGTCGAAAACTTTTACTAGCACCCCTGGCGTGGGTGTGCTATGCCGATTCTCCAGCGTTGGGTGGAAGATACAGTGGAAAGTGGCAGATATGGCAGCTGATGAGTGAGATTTTAGCTGATTACGTTGAGTTTTAACTTTTAAAATTTAGTTTATAGTGTCCGTCAAATTTTCTTGTTGTTTATGCGTTTTTTTTTTTTTAAATATTAAGTTAAAGTTTTAATGTATGTTTTATTTATTCGTTTATAATTTGTAACAAATATTTATTTTTTTTGTTTGTTTGTTTAATAAAAGCTCACACCAACCATGTTGTTGTAGTTGTTCAGATTTTTTTTGTTTCTCAGCCACTGGACTCACCGTTACCACCAATCAAAAGGAAGTTTTTCTTTTCAACATCTACCTTGATACCTCATATCAACTAATACGTCTCCCTAGCCATTTTCCGACTTAAACTTTTCAGCAATTAGCTTGTTTATATTTTTATTATTCTTCGTCTTGCTTACGTTCATTTTGTCTTTGTGTACAAGTTCCTATATTTTCCCCTTTTCTACGCGTTCGCGTTGCCAATGTAATTTACTTTCACACCACCGGGTGCACACGACAACTTATATCTTAATTATTCGTGATCCGATCCGCATAATATATTTGAAAAACGAAAATGTTAGATAAAACTTTGAAACGATATATAACAAGATCATCCAAATTAATACAATAAGAGTAAACTTGTAATCGGTATAACATATAATGCTAGGTAAGAAAATTTAAAAGTCGGTAGCATCCATATAATTTTTATATATTTTAATACTTTAGAAATTTTATTAATTTGTAGATAAATAACACTTGTTTTAGGACGACTTCATAAGCAAGCATTTCCTTATGTGTTGTTGTGGTTGGAGTTCACACACATCATTTTTTTTTTTTGCTGCAATTCTGAGTTTGTAAGAGAGGGGTAGGGAAAACTAAGCTTTTACATTCTCTTTACCTCTCCCGCCTGCGAAGTCAGAATTGCAGCAAGGAAATTTTATCTTGTGTGTTCCGACTTGGATTATCCTGAAACATAAAAATAATTCAAGAAAAAATATTCAAAAACATGGTATTTCTTCAAATAGCAATGATTTCAAATGTTATTCCCGAATAATTCTCAAACCTTAAGACTAGTACTTTTTCAAGAATTGATAAATTGTTTTTAATTGCTAATAAATACTTACATTTTTACCTTATTTTTTTAAATTGTACGTTAAATATTGATGTAAAAAAATTTAATTAACATTTTTTAAATTATAATTTTTTAACTAATTGCAATGAAATTAATCATAATTACTAAAAAAACATTGTATAATAACATTTTTTAATATGATTCTTTTATTCCTGGCACAGTGTCACATTTATCTAAATTAGAAGGACATATATATATATATTGCATGTACTAGTAAACATATCATATATTGTGGAAAAAAACAGCTATATTACTGGAAAGCGTTTATAGTGCCTGAAGAAGTATGTTAACTTTAACTGCATATATCTCAGTAAATACTGCTGAAACTTACTTTTTTTTTGTATGTAATATATAATATAATAATAAATGTATCCTAATTATTTTATTATAATTTGTTGGGTTAATAAATCAATATTGAAACTATTTTTTGTTTAAAAGAAATCTTAATATTAAAAATATATATATATATATATTTTTTTTAATTCTATTTTTAATAGACTATAACTAAAAGGATCCAACAAGTTCCAATTTAAAAATACGATTGGTATATAAAAGAATATCCATAAAATTATATTTGATATTGGCTGGAACTTTTTGCGATCTTTTAAAATATTAGAACAAATATTAGCAACTATTTAAAAATAATTACAAAATTTTGTATAGGCTAAAATTTTGTTATTCAAAAATTACACTAAGATTGGTGTGATTACATCCTACCACGCCTACCTTTAAAGTATTCTTTATTATAAAAAAATGTATAAAAACCTGTCCGAAATTCATAAAAAAAACATTTTGGAAGTGGCAGTGATTCTACCCGCACATTTTTGGTAGAAAAGTTTACGCCCTTGTCTACTAATAG
This sequence comes from Protocalliphora azurea, assembly GCA_932274085.1. Lineage (NCBI taxonomy): Eukaryota > Metazoa > Arthropoda > Insecta > Diptera > Calliphoridae > Protocalliphora > Protocalliphora azurea. The sequence continues at coordinate 148,497,221 of OW026521.1, read as the reverse complement.
AATATAAAATTTTGTCGCTCTAAAACTACCAAATGTCTTCAATCAATATGGAATTTTAAATCGCTAAATCTCCTTCATAATTGCTAAACAGCAATTTTTGGAAGGATCGAATTAAAAAAGAAAAGAAAAAAACGCTTCGACGTAATTGCTAGAGGATTATATTGTATAATTTTGGTTTTAATTTTTTATTTATTTTTGTGTAAAAAGTTTAAAATATCAAATTTTTTGTAAAAAAATTCGGACACATATGGGCCTCGTCCCAGATTTTAGTTATGTCATTAAATGGGCGCGCCAAAGACCTATCATGTGATATTAAATTTTCATATTGTTCGTTTGGGAGAAATGTGAAAAATAAATATATGTAGGAAATGAGGGGAAAGGTAGGAGGAGATCACCTAGATTGACAAGTTAGGGATTGACTTTTAGTAGGTTGGGTTTAGGACGAAAGGAACATGACGGAATAGGGACAGTGATATAAAAGACCGACGTTACGGACAAAAGGGAGAGAGTGTTTTGAGTTATTGTGGCGAACGTTTAACAACTAATAAAATTATTTTCTTATCTTGCTAATGTTATTTTTAAGTATTAAAAATGTGTAAATATTGTAAAATAGATAATTAGTGTATGAATAAATATTATAATGAATTTAGAGTGAACTGTGTTTTAAATTGGAGAGAAAAGCAGAAGTATCTAAAGTGTTCAACAAAACGCTTTTCAAATTCTACAATTGGGGGCTCGCCCGGGATGATCTCACTGAGCCAGTGAAATAAAAAGTATTCATTAAAATACTTTGATTACTACAATATTCGGCAAAATATTGTATACTAACACAGTGAGTCAAAGTGAGATGAAGAGAGAGTTGCAGCTGATAAAGTGAAAAATAACTGTCGATGACAACACAGAAGAGGGGAAGCCAACAACAACATCACGGTGAACGATATGCTGTACAACAACAACTTAAGAAGTGATTTGCAATAGATGTGAGTGTTGTGACCAAAAAATTTTCCTGCATAGATGGCGCATAGAGTTTAATGAGCTGTTTGGGTGCTATATGCTTATTAATAGAGGGCGCTGCTGAGCTGAACGTGTGAAGAAGGTGTATTTTGTGTATGCGACCTATGAACGCTGAGCATAGGAGAAAGAGTTGCAGAATATACGCTTATGGTGTGTTGAGTGAAGGGGTGAGAAAGCAGAGAGTACGTTTTGCTACAACGAAGCGTGAGTGTATCTGAAGTACCGCCCAGAGGAGAAATTTTGTGTTGTGATATATTATCGTGTTTTAATTTCATATCGTTCGCAGGGAAATTGTTTGTGTAGAATTGAAGTGCACGTGCAGATTGTGTACGCACTTGTTAATTTTTTTTTGTGTGTGTTTTTTTTTTGGAAGACCGTTAGGTCAATTTTTGTGCATTGTGCTCAGCATATAGTTGTTTGTGTTTGTTGTTGAAGATTTTTTTTTGGTGGAATTTGCAGCTGCAAGTATTTGATTGTGTTGTCTGTGGTCCGTTAGGTCAGTTTTGTTTTTTTTTTGGTAAAAGGGTCGAGAATTGCGTAGTTTGTTTTATTAATTGTGTGTAATTGTTGTTGTCTGTTTTTGGGATTTTGTGTGCATATTGTTTTGATATTTTAATTTTGTCCGTTTTTTGTTTTTATATTTTGTGGCTTGTGCGCACGTGCGACATCTGTCCGTTAGTTTTTTTTTTTTTGTTTTGATACAAAAGGGTTTACTTGCATATTTAATTGCGTATCAGGATCACTTGTTTGTGTTATTGCTGTGTGCATTTTTTTTTATTTGGGTTTTATTTTTAGTTTTGGGATTTTGCGACGTGCAATATTGTATGGATACATATTGTTACGTGTACATTTTTATATATTTTATTTTTATTTTTGAATTTATTTTTTTTTAAGGCTTTAATTTCTTTTGTTTACTTTTATTTTTTTTTTATTATAAACCTTTTTTTTATTTTTTTTCTTTTGAGATGGAACTTAGTGACATTTTGACATTGACGATAGAGGGGCTGAGGGAAAAGCTGGGTGAATTAGGACTTTCGACGGACGGTAGTAAATCTGGTTTGCAGGAACGATTGATTAGACACTTCCAAACCCCTAGTACTGCGGATGATGATAATTCTGAGTACGGAGAAGCGGCTTCAGGTGGTCAGCGCGCGGAGGTGTATCATCATGGGCCGTCAACCTTTACCTTGAGGGATATTGAGGAAACTTTGTCGAAATTCTCAGGAGAAGGCCAGCCGGAGGTTAACCAGTGGCTCCGTGACTTTGAAGATTGTGCCCATACAGTGAGGTGGAACGAACTGCAGAAATATATTTACGCCAGGCAGTTACTAACAGGTGCTGCGAAGATGTTTGTTCGAAGCCAAACTCCTGTTCGTGATTGGCCATCCCTGAAAACTTCATTGTGCAACGAGTTTGGGGTGCAGTTGTCCTCGATAGAAGTACATAGATTGTTGAAAGGCCGTAGAAAGAAATCAACAGAGAGCTTCCGCGAATACCTCTATGCTCTGATGGAGATTGGTGCACCAATTAGCTTGGATCAGGAGAGCACTATAGAATATTTCATCGAGGGTATCCCGGACTCAAAGGTCAATAAATCGATTTTATATCAAGCTATAGATATAAACGATTTAAAGGCCAAAATAAAGGTATACGAAAAGATAAATGGGTCAGTGCATCAATCAGCTTCGAAAGGTTTCCGTCCAAAGCAGGAGCAGACCAATATATTAAATCAACCTCAAGGTGAGAAGCGGTGTTTCAAATGTGGTGACAAAGGACATTTGGCGAATAAATGTAAAACTGATGGTGTAATATGCTACAAGTGCAAAGAGTTGGGGCATAAAAGTTTCGAATGCAAGAAGAACGTAAAGGATGGAAATGTAAAGGTTATGAAGAAGGAAGAAAATAATGTCCAGACACTGTCATCATTATCTTCGCATAGGATATTTAAAAGCATCATTGTTCATGATCGTGAAATCATGGCAATTATTGATACTGGCAGCGACATAAGTTGTTTACGCAAGGAGCTATGGAAGATGATGGGCGATGTTAAGTTGAGTTCTGAAACCAAAACGTTGACGGGAATAGGCCAAAAGGATATAACGACTCTTGGCTGTTTTTCTACTAATGTTAATCTTGACGGAATTTTCGTTACTATAACATTTCATGTTGTTGAGGATCAGGACATTTTATATCCCGCTGTTATTGGTAATGACGTTCTAGAATACGTGAACATGACCATTACAAGTGATAATGTGAAATTCTGCTCAACAATCTCCAATACAGAGTCTAAAGTTGAAGGTGGATACAATAATTTAACCTTACAAGATGTCTTTAGAGAATTAGCAAATATTAATACCATAGGCCAAATAGGTGACTTAAAAGTATATGATCAAATAGAGTTGGATCATTTACACAACGAAGAAAGAGTGCAGATACTGAAAATGTTAGAGAACTACAAACCTGAGAAGCCAGACATATTTCCAGTCAAGATGAAGATTTTACTCAGCGATGAAGTTCCAGTTTGGCACAGCCCAAGAAGGATGTCGTTTGTAGATCAGCAGACCGTAGACCAACAAGTAAAGGAATGGCTGAAGGAGGGTATTATAAGACCAAGTTATTCCCAATATTCTTCTCCTGTGGTTCTAGTATCGAAGAAAGATGGTTCTAAAAGACTTTGCTGTGATTATCGCCGACTTAATGAGAAGATAATAAGAGACAATTTCCCAATGGTAATGATAGATGACATTCTGCAACGTTTACAAGAGTGCAAGGTTTTTACAACACTGGATTTGCGAAATGGATTCTTCCATGTGCCTGTAGAAGAGGATTCCAGGAAGTACACAGCTTTTGTTACTCATAATGGCCAGTACGAATTTTTGTATGTTCCTTTCGGTATATCCAATTCCCCAGCTGTTTTTTGTCGTTACATTTCTGCAATTTTCCATGATTTGATAAGGGATGGAACACTTGTTGTATATATGGACGATATGGTAATACCGTCAAAGGACAGAGCGGAAGGTCTTTTGAAGTTACGAAAAGTTTTACAAGTTGCAGCATCAAACGGGCTTGATATAAAATGGAGCAAATGTCAGTTTCTAAGGGAGAAGATAACATTCCTTGGTTATATAATAGAGAATTCAACAATACTACCATCAGAGGAGAAGACAGCAGCTGTGGAAAATTTTCCATTACTGAGAGATAGAAAATCTATTCAACGGTTCCTTGGTCTTACATCATATTTTCGAAGGTTTATACCTAATTATGCCATAGTGGCTAAACCGCTTTCTGATTTATTACGGAAGAATGTTCAATTCAAGATGGGTGATGAACAAATAGTGGCGTTTCAACAATTAAAATCTTCCCTCGTTAGTGCTCCTGTATTGAAATTGTATAATCCTAAGGCAGCAACTGAGATACACACCGATGCTAGTATGTATGGTTATGGGGGTGTTCTTCTACAAAAGAACTCCGAGGACCAACAATGGCATCCCATAGAATTTATGAGTCGCAAAACTACCCCTGCTGAAGAGAAGTACCATTCGTATGAATTAGAGGTTTTGGCCATAATTGAGGCTTTGAAGAAATGGCGAATATACGTGATGGGTATAAGAATAAAAATTGTAACTGATTGTAACGCTTTTACAATGACAATGCGAAAACAAGATGTTCCATTAAGAGTATCTAGGTGGGCGCTTTTTCTACAGCAATTTGATTACGTAATTGAGCATAGATCTGGATCAAAAATGCGTCATGTAGATGCATTAAGTCGCGTTTCATGCTTGCTGATGGAAGACTCATTGCGACATCGAATAAAAGAGGCACAACTACAAGACGAGTGGAACAAAGCAGTTCGTGAAATTCTACAAAATAGTTGTTATGAAGACTACTACCTAAAATACGATATTTTGCACAAGGACTCTGGTAAAGAGTTAATAGTGATACCAGCAAATATGGAGAAAGAGATTATAGAAATGGCGCATCGACAAGGGCATTTTGCAGCACGGAAGACTCAAGATCTGGTAGAGAGAACTTTTTATATTCCTAATTTGAGTAAAAAGTGTGAGAATATAGTTAAAAGCTGTATAGAATGTATTATGGCTAATACTAAAGCGGGACGTCAAGAAGGATTTCTCAACCCTATAGATAAAACAGATAAACCGTTGATGACGTATCACTTGGATCATGTTGGGCCAATGGAGACAACTTATAAGCAGTATAATCATATTTTAGTGGTGGTAGATGCTTTTTCCAAATTTGTTTGGCTGTATCCAACAAAAAGTACGGGAACTCAAGAGGTTGTTGATCGTCTTCGGAAGCAGTCTGTGATATTTGGAAATCCATTCAGGATGATTACAGATCGGGGCACAGCATTCACATCAAATATGTTTAAGGAATATTGCGAAGAAGAAGGTATACAACACTTACTAATAGCAACGGGAGTACCTAGAGGAAATGGTCAGGTTGAGAGGATCCACAAAATTATTGTGCCAATGTTGACTAAATTATGTATCGAGCGTCCTCAAAATTGGTACAGGTATGTTGATCGTGTACAGCAAGTTATAAATAACACAACGTCGAGAAGTACAGGAAACACTCCATTTAGAATATTAACTGGCTTAAATATGAGAATTAAAGAAAATCCTGATATTCGAGCAGCTCTAGAAGAAATAGCGGTCTATGAATTGGAACAAGAACGTGATATTTTACGAGAAGAAGCTAGGGAGAACATCCAAAGAATACAGCAGGAGAATAAGCGAAATTACGACAAGAATCGTGTCTTAGAGAGGCAGTATAATGTCAATGATCTGGTCGCCATTAAGCGCACACAGTTCGGTACCGGCTTAAAGCTCAAACCTAAATTCTTAGGTCCATATAAGGTCATCAAGAAACTGAATCACGGACGTTACGAGGTCGAGAAGGTTGGTGAATTTGAAGGTTCCAGTAGGTGCACATCTGTCGCTGAGTACATGAAGCCGTGGGGTTCTACATTCGGGTCGAATGTAAGATCAGGAGGGCCGAATGTAGGAAATGAGGGGAAAGGTAGGAGGAGATCACCTAGATTGACAAGTTAGGGATTGACTTTTAGTAGGTTGGGTTTAGGACGAAAGGAACATGACGGAATAGGGACAGTGATATAAAAGACCGACGTTACGGACAAAAGGGAGAGAGTGTTTTGAGTTATTGTGGCGAACGTTTAACAACTAATAAAATTATTTTCTTATCTTGCTAATGTTATTTTTAAGTATTAAAAATGTGTAAATATTGTAAAATAGATAATTAGTGTATGAATAAATATTATAATGAATTTAGAGTGAACTGTGTTTTAAATTGGAGAGAAAAGCAGAAGTATCTAAAGTGTTCAACAAAACGCTTTTCAAATTCTACATATATATATATATATATATATATATATATATATTTATTTATTTATTTATTTTGATCACGAGAGGATAATGCCACAATGAAAATTTTGAGAAACTCAAACATAGAATGAAGTAAATTTTCATTTGAGTTGGAAACATCGATACCTTTCATTTTGGGATCTCTCTATATAAAAAAAATGCTAATGGAAAAAAATTATTAGTAATAAAATCGGCAATTAATTGGTCGATTTAATTAATTTCACCCATGTATTATTTTTAGAGACTTAAAAGGATCTAAAAATACGCTTGTATCTCTGACAGATTTTAAGAAATTAACCGATATATTGATTTATTAAACATGCCCTCTTAGTTACCAGGCGCCATCAAAAAGTTGATTTCAACCTACAGTCGATTCTCCTCCTATAAGGACCCAGTATATATATATATATATATATATATATATATATATATATATATATACATACTTTAAACAGTGTCAGATGAATATTGTAAAAATTACAAACGGAAAACTATTATTATGCAATTGACACCTTTGGCAATGTTATAGAACATGAAAATTATTTGGTATAAAACTAAAAATTTTTCATTTAAATATCATCAATTTAAATAAAATATACATAAATAGATTTATATAACACCATTAATATTATTTCTTTATTATATATTCAATCACTTCTTGTAGAAGTACACGAAAACAACAAATTAAATTAATAACTAAAAAACGTAATAAATTTCAAACAAATTTTCAAATATAAAAGAAATATATTGCAAAAACTCAGTTTCTCTTAAAATAATTTTAAGTGTTATAAATACATAAATAGAGAGTAATAATATTTATTTCTTTTTCAATAATAATTTCTGTTAAATTTTTATATGCCTTTGTTGGGTTGAGTTAATAAATGATTGCTTTTCACTATTAATATAATTTAAATAGGTTTATACAACAAAGTGGTAACGTACTTCTTACGATAACGATGAGTAGCACTCAAAACCATAACACCGTCTTTAATGGATAAAGCATATAAATGATTTAACATAACGTGATTTGGCTCAGGCAATAAAGTAGGTTCACACTGTTGATTATTAAAACAAATTTTTAATGAAAAGAATAGATAAAAAATAATTAGTGTAGGGATTTAAAGTGTTAAAAAAGGAACATATAACTTACCGATAAAGGAGTATCCTTATTTAAAATAACCTGCAATAGATGAGGCGGTAAAATGGGTGGACCCGATACTTTTTCCCATGGCTTAGATTGTGGCACATCTTGTGAATATTCCTTATCGGCATTGTTGACACAGTTTTCACTGTCTTTAGCTAAAGCTTGAAATACTTCAAAATCCGATTGACGTACTGACACTAAGTTTGCCTTTTCACCAGCATCATTTTCGACGCTTTTCTATAATTACAAATTTAGTAAACAAAGTAACAAAACATCCAAACGATTTCATGTGTTTATATATTTAAATTGATAGCAAAAGAAAATAAACTAAGTTTATTTATTTGATGTTATTAATTTTTATCTAAATAACAAAAATAGTATGAAAGTAAAAAATGGTAGACAATTGTATGTATGACGATGCCTCGCTTTTTCACCCGCTTATACATTTAAATTGTTTTATTAAACAATTAACACTAAATGTTATGAATATATTTTCAAAAAACACATTTAATCAGTTTAAATGTTAAATATAAATATATAATAGTAATAATAAATGACAATTTTGTTTAAACTGTAACAATTGTCTGCAATGCATTATTAAAATGTAAAATATAATTATTAAGTATTTACAAGTTAATGTATGTAAATAAAATCAATCAATGGGAATATTGTTTAAAAGAACAAAGTCCCTACCTTATCTACGAGTTTCAAAAAGTCAACTGAAAAAAAAAACAGGTAAGAAAGATATAGTCGGCCAAGTCCAAATATATGATACACTACAACATTGTATAAGTGCATCAAAATTCTGGGAGTGCTCTTATATGAGACCTACGAGCAATTTTTACCAGTGGGCGGTAAAAGAGACGGACACGCCAATTTTTTGTTTCCAAGTTTATATTGGAAATATATTTGTGAAAAATTTCATTCATGTACATGCTTTTTTGAAAAAGATATCGGTCGAAAAGTATAAGCTGGAATTGTAATGGACTCCCTGTTTTATGAACCGGTTTTGTTAATTTTCAATACCAAACAAACCTTATATAACACAAATATTTTAGCCAAATTTCGTTCTCATAGGATGTCCAAGCCCTATTCTGCTTTCAACATACAGACAGACATCGTTAGATCGTCTTAGATTTTTACGAGGACCCAGAATATATAGACTTTATAGGGTCTTAGATGATTATTTCGACACACGGAATGACAAACCTATATACCCAGATAATTTTTTGATGGTGGGTATAAAAATGTGTGAACAGTTTTGTAATTGTGTTGATTGTTAAGTATTAAAGGAAATTGGATTTTATGAAGTTTTGATGAAACTTCAAATTTTTGGTGAAATTAGGGATTTTTTGTGAAATTTAAATTTTTAGTGAAATCCTATCCACCATAATTTTTTTAATGGTGGGTATAAAAATGTGTGACCAATTTTGTAATTGTGTTATTTGTTAAAGTATTTATAAGAAAAAATTAATCGAAGGAAATTAGATTTTAGGAAGTTTTGCTGAAACTTAAAATTTTTGGTGAAATTTCGCAGTATTGATAAAATTTATAATTTTTGCTGAAATTTAAAATTTTGTGGTGAATAAGCGTTTTTGATGAAATTGTGATTTTTTGTGAATTTTCAAATTTTTTGGTGAAATTTCGGATTATTCATGAAATTTATAATTTTTGGTGAAATTTGGAATTTTCGTTTTTTTGCCGTTTTGTTTTCGGAATATTATTAGAGAAATTGTGATTTTTTTTGTGAAATTTTAAAATTTTTGGTGAAATTTGGAATTTTTGGTAAAATTTCGGAGTAATGATGAAATTTCAATTTCATTTCAAATTTTTTTTGTAAAATTTTGATTTTTTTAGTGAATTTTCGGAATTTTTATAAAATTTTCACAATTTGGTGGAACGTGAAATTTAAGCACCAAATATTATACATAAATTTTTCTCGCAAAAAATTTTCACTCTCTATTTAATTTGGGGGTAAAAAATGAAGCATATTTTTAAATTTAAAGGCAACACTATTAGAGAAGAACAACTGACTCATTTACACTATTACATTTTTTCAGAATAGAACAAAAAAGAGGGCAAGGGGAAGAATAAAGGCAAACACAACATTTATAAGATATTTATGCACTTTAGGGTAATTCTCGGTAGTGCTATTCTAATAAAATTTGGCACTGTAGTTTCTATTTATATAAAACTATATAAAAATTAGAATGAGATTTGTGCATGTTAAAGTGATTTTCGAAAGAGGGGTTTATATGGTTGATATGGTCAATTATGGACCCGATTTTTATGAAATTTGGTATAAACTTATTTATGCCGAATTTTGTTAAAATATAGTTATATTTATTTAAGACATTTATGATTGTTAAGCCCTTATCCCGAAAGGTCATTTGTATGGGGGCTAACTAAAATAATGGACCGATCATAACCAACTTCAATAAACTTGGTCCTTGTGTCAAATTTCATTATATTCAAAATTGCGACCTGTACTTTGTGCATAAGGTTCACACGGCCAGCCAAGCAGACAAACGGACGGACATCATTAAATCGACTCAAAAAGTGATACGGTATACTATAAGTTATACCGTTTGATTCAGAATCACCATAAACCAACCGTTTTTTGACCACCAGATATTGATGAATCATACTGAGGTTATATTTAATCATTCAGGCCTCATCAGAAAAGAATAGCATACAAAATTTCTCCGTCTACCACAAAAGGGTAGGTACATATTTCTTTAATAAATTCTTCTAACTACACTAGAGACTTTTCCAGATGTTAAGACAATATGAAACATAACGAAGGGATATCGTCAAGTACTACAATTAAACACTTGTACCCGCAAATACACTCATTAGGAAGAACATATAAAAGGGGACCTAAAACGTATGTTTAAGGAACGCACAGTGGGAATTTTTTGTAATTTTCTGTCTATAATAATAAATGAACAAAATTTCACCAATAATCCTGAAAATTACCTAATGAAATTCTGATTTCGTGTGAGAGAGCTTGTTTGTGCTTCGAAATTGGTTTTGTTTTTAATTTTCGTACTTCAAAATAAAAACAAATCAAGGTAATTAAAGCAAGAACTGCTGAACGTAAATGCAAATTTAAAGGAAAGAATAGAAAATTTTCAGAAAGAAAAATTGCTGTGTGTAAGCTCAGCTAAAATGAGCTAAACCCCTTGCAAATTATTTGGCAAACTCTCTTTGAATTTGGAATTTATAGTTATTTGATTATGTAAGCTTCAATTAAATTAAAAATGTATGACATTTAGAAGAAAGAGGGCAGTAACATTAAAGCCCATGGCTTAAAGAATTAGTGTAAATAATTTAATTGATTTAAAAAATGAGAATAGAACACTATTTTTGGTTAAAGGATAATTTTTCGGAAAGACTGCCGGACGGGCATAATATTAGCTAATAATATTAATATTAAATTTTATTTTAATAATAAATTAATTTTTAAATCCAATTAAAATATTGTTTTCAAAAGCGAAAAAATAAGAATTTTTAATAAAAATGTTTATTAAAAAAATTTAATTTAAATGAATTTTTACCAATGAAGAATTGTTTTAAAATCATGAAACATACACTCACTACGCATTAAAATATAATCCAAATAACACTCTAAATCATGATTTAACTAAATTGAACCAGATCATCATCATTTGAACCCCTGATTCAATGCCATCCTTGTTTTGTAACTTTTTCCAGGGATGTTAACAAATTAATTTAAATTTTAATACCTATTTTTTCAAACAGACGTTAAAAGGTGCTGGCTGTTATATTTTTTTATTTATTTTTTTAATATGTATGTAAAAAGTTTTTATTTACAAAAAAATAAAAAATAAAATAAATAAAAAAAGAAATAATAGTAATTTCCACTTTAGAATCTTATTATTTCAAAAGAGCTATTGTATGATTAAAAAAATTAAAATCACTGTGATAAAGTAATATAAAAGTTTAGTTATTACTATAATATAATCTTGTTTTCTAAATTGTATATCTATCTATATGTTCTATATATAATTAATAGGCAAACACATTTTTTGTTATCGATTCTACGCTCACACATATACATCCGATTTTAAATAAATATCCATTTGAATTAGATTTTTACGTACCCTCACGTAAGTGTCTGCGTTACAAATCTACTAACTGACAAATCTCACACAAAAGCGTGTCAAATTATTACTCTTCTCTATTTTATTTCTCATATCTCTCAAACAGCTCACTCAATTCAAAGCAGTGTCATTGTTATTACTTCTTTACAAAAACAAACTATACAAGTTGTAATGATATAACAACATTGAGTTTTTTTCCTATTTTAAATGTGAGACTTGTAAGAGAGAAGTGATAACCAAAATGAAAAAGAGTTTAATACTTTGAATTGCTTTATTTATTTTTTCTGAGTCTTATGCATTATGAGAAACAAAGTAGAAAAAGTAAACAATTTGTGTTTCTTTTTGAAAGGTGTTTTGTTTTTAGCAAATACAACAGTTATGTGAAATTAATTATTTTACTTGTATTATCAAGATAAGTTCATTTTATTGTTCTTTTACTTTGGATATTTAAAATCAGGGACCGTAATTGTTATGACTATTGTCATAAAAGACAGAAGATTATTGTTATTTTATATATTTATATATTTATTTATTTCAAATAAATGTTGGCTCAAGCTCACAGAGCCTAAATTGCCTAGACTACCATACAAAAAATTAATTATTACAACAGTTATACAATTTTCAAATTATTATTTCTTTTATTTTTATTATTATTATTATTTTAAAACTAAATAAACCCTGAATTTTGTGCACACAGAAACTTGACTAAATAAATTCAGTTGAGAAGACGAAAAATAATTAGCCACTATTTACAAAAACCTCCAAAATTCAACAACGTTATAATGATAACAATATCCAATTATCATAACAGATAATTTCAATGTGACAACATTGTGTATTAAATATATAAAAAATATATATAAAAATCTCAAATGTTGGGGTGTAAACTCTACGCATTACAGATAACTGTTGAAAAGTTTTTAAACTTAACAAAATGAATAAGATAAGAGACAAATTTTTATTTTATTCTTATTTTTTATTTTTATTTATATATTTGTTTTTCCAGTGATTAAGTAAAATACAACCAAATTGGTTTAAAACAAAAAGGTGTAAAGTGAATATATTTTATAAGAATATATTTTAAGATTTCAAAAATTGTACTCTCACGGGAAACAAAAGTATAAAAATATCAAAAATTAAGTCAAAGCTAATCAAAACAAATTTGCAAATATAAATATCTTCCAAATAGATTATCCTTAAGATACTAATTGTGTTAATATTTTACATGTGTTATGTGAAAATATGCAATATTAGGTAATCCACTTTATACAAATAGAAATTACACCATACAAAATCAATTAATTTATAAATGTTCTAGGAAAATGTTGGCAAATGAATTCAAAGAATGATTAAAGTGACGCTCATTATAGGGTATACCAGCGTTCCACAATCTACAACCCTCACATTGTAAGACCGTGCCATCAACAACGATGTATGTCTAGGGTAGACCAGTGAAAGTGTTCTGCTAAACAAGCCGAAATTAAATCTGGTTACTAGATAGCTTCCAAATTTAACAGTCTTATAAAAAAAAGTATAAGTCTTAATTTTACCTATTGATCGAAACAGCAGCCCAATAAAGTTATACAATAATCCGAAACGTGATCTCTAATTCGAAGCCTAAAAATGTAACGTATAACACGGTAAAAACAAGATCTTAATCTATGTAAATTAATTTCAGAAGTACACGAATAAACTTTAATAACAATAAGAGTCAGACACAAAGATAACGCAACACGGCGTTATTTAAGATTATATATATTATATATTATATATATATATAAGATTATAATTTCACTTTTATATTTTTTGAGTCAAAATAATAGTTATTTGGTGATTTATTGAGCATAAATAAGTTATTATATGATTTTTCCTTTTGTCAAAACAATATAAAAGTTATCTTCTGATTGTTATGGATAGTAAAACACAAATAAGTTGCTAAATTGAGAAAAATCGCAAAAATAAAAGAAATCGCCAAAACAAAAAAAGTAAAAAAAAACAAAAAAAAAAAAACGGTAAAATAAAAGTTGCAAAAACGAAAAATGCGACAAAATAAGAAAATATAAGAGAAATCGCCAATACGAAAAAATGCAATATAATAAAAAATCACCGAAGTAAAAACGTCGCCAAACGTAAAAGGTATTACAGTTTATTATTATTTTTATCATTATTTTATTATTTATTTATCATTTTATTATTTTTTAAGATACTTTTTTTATTAGTTTTATTCGCCCCCTCTTTTTTAAAGAATTTTAGAAGAGTATTGGTTATTTTATTTATCACGAATTTTCACGTTTTTTTTTAGAAAAAAAAAAACAGGATTTTTTTATTATTTGTTATTGAAACCTTTATAAAATAATTAATTAATTAATTACATTGTTATGATTATTTACTTAAAAGTATTACAACAATTAACATCTAAATAATTAAATATCACAGTATTAAGTAAAAGTTGTAAAAAAAAAAAAAAAAAAAAAAAAAACTTGTACATACTTAAACGTTATAAGAAGTTTTAAAAACAACCATCAATTATTACTCTTTAAGTAAAAAAGTGTCTTAATGGTTGTTTAGCAAATTTCTTATTATTTCACATGTGGACGTTCTGCATTTTTCATTAAATGACAGAGTCAGTTCCCTTGCAAATGAATTAAAAATTTTATGGTTAAAGGTTTTATGCAGTGGATTGGTAGAATATTTGGGGTATAGGTTATGAATTATTTTCAGATTTTTATTTTGTATTATCTGTAATTTTCTTTTGTAAGTTGTAGTAGTTTATAAAACCAGACTCGGCATTAAAATTGGTCGAACACACATTTTGTAAATAAGGATCTTGTTTTTTAAATTAAATTTAGATCTTCTGTCGAGTAAGGGGTAAAATGCACGGCCACATTTGTATGTGTTGTTTAAATGATAGTTTAAACTACACATACAAAGATAATTCCTAGATATTTGGTACTATCCTGCAGAGGAATAAAAACACCCCTTGAATATAAATGTTTTGTAGGAATACGTTTCTGTGATCTATTATATGGAAATATAATAGCTTGTGTTTTACTAACATTAACTTTTATCTTGCATTTATTAAAATATTTGTAGATAGATTTTAAACTATGTTCCATTTTTTTGATTATTTCGTTTGACACCAATTAAATAAAAGCACTGTCATCAGCATAAAAAGCTACTTCTTGATTCTTGCGAACAGTAAAATCGGAAATATATGTTGAATAACGAGTAGGTGATAATACCGATCCTTGCGGTATCTGTTGCAGATACGTAGGATAATTGAAGGAATTTAGTTTAAAAATGTTTTCTAACAGTATGTTTACTGTAGACGAATGCACAGGGTTGATATTTTGTCCAAAGCAAATATTTTGGTCCTTACCGGGCGAATTACTTGACACACAATTCCGATGTGTGTGTTGGACATTAAGATTACCGAAGATAAAATATCTATTAATCTATTAATCATAACTTGTATTGAAATGCTCTCTGCAGTACTCGTTTTGATCTTCGGTAAGAACATATGCTTAAAGTTACCCTTTATTGCAATTAGGACTCTTCCGCCATGCGTAGATCGATTCTCTCTATAAATTTTATAACCAACTAGTTGAAATTTATGGTACGGTTTCAAAAAGTCTAATTTAAAAGGATTTTGGTTTTGTGCAAAACTATTACAGCAGAGCAGATGCTGACTCAGTTGTAATGCCTGGGCATTCCAGAACATTGTGAATACAAGTTGAATTATATGGCATCTTGAAGCATCATACCCAAAACTCGCACTTTGTCGTACTTATTCTGACATCTTTGCAAAGCATCGACAGCATAAAAAAATATTTGCATAAGTCTTTCGTTTGAGATGTCATCGTTATTATTCCTTTCACATCACCACCACAAATTACCATGAGGGTGGGAATTACATCCTTCATTTTGGGATACTTGTCTTGGTAATTCAGTAAAATTATGTTCGTCTTGGTTAAAGTACGAAACAGTTCTTCTGCTGATCTGGATGTTACCCGATTTCGGATCTCTAAATATTCTTAACGTTCTTTAGGTTCTTTTTTATACAGTTGTAGCACTTATAAATTATACTACCATCACAATTACCTAGGCTGAACACATTACGATACGATTACAATTTTTAGCACCATGTCGATACATAGCACACTTGGAGCATTCAGTGGGAGTTGCCCTTTAAAGGTTTTCTCCAATACACAGAATTATTACAAAAATACCTAATTTTTATAACCTCTCGTTTTGAAGCATGTTTACGATCAAACTCGATAAGATAGAGCGCGTCATCTATACTAGATTTATTTGTTTCTAGCTCCTTTACGCTTACAGGTTTTATATTGAGTAACCAAATAAAACCAATTTAAAACTTTTTTCGGTCTTCAACTCATGCGAATAAAACTGGAGTTTTTTATCCTTTAGAACACTCAAAGCTTCATTGTACAGAGACAGCGAGCTGGATAAAATCTTCGTACCAATAGCCATTCGTTGAAAATCTGTGTGTAGAATCCACAATTACAGGAGCAATCTTTTCATTAAAAGCAACTGCTTCTTCGTCTTCAGATAGTAGCTGAAATATGTCTAAAGTTTTTGGCACCATGAATTTACGGCTATTACCCCAATGCTTTCTTCTCTTTTGAAACAAAAGAAAATTAAACAAAATTGAGAAGCTTTTTACACTTTTTATTTTAAAAATTCAATTAACACTTCCCAGCAAAAATTAACACGATGTTTTTATCTTAAGGCAGAGATTCCAGATGAAAACCTGGATTTATAACATTTTAAAATTGGTAAAAAAATATTTGCAGATTACAATTTCACTATTTTATTAGTTACAATACTGACAACTTTTATTAAATCGTTAATAAGCGGGTTGTATTTTCTAAAAAAAAAATGTTGTATACCAAAAATTAAGTTTATTTTCACTAAACTTTTTTATTTCAATAAGATGGGAATAGCGGAAAACTCCAGGTATAATATAGTACAAATTAATATATGCATTTTTTCATTCAACCATGTTTAAGTACTTTATAAAGATTTCACTTTAAAAAATATTAACAAATAACAGCAATTTGGAAATTATAGCAAAATTTTATAAAAAAAATATTAATTTAAAAATCGACAATATCTTCCCTTATTATTAAATGTAAATTTGTTCAATGAAAACCAATATTAGTTGTTATTTTAGTAAATTTATATTAAATAAGTAATTTAAGAAACCTTTTTTTTATTTTCCCTCTATGTATGTGCTGTTCAAAGCTATAAGGATTTTATCATATTTATTCAGTCAATTTTACTATATATACATATGTATATTCAAATAACTATTTATACAAAAAGGATTTTCTATTTAAATAATCTTTAAAACCACTGTGTATATTATATGCATTTAACAATTGCTCTCATTTTTTTCTTTGTATGTTAATTTTTACATTCTTTAATAGTATTAACAATTGCTCAAAGTGATTGCACAACAATTATTATCATCATTACCATCACAGTCTTCATCATCATCATTGGCACTTAAGTGTTTTATTTCATGGATTGTACAAAAAGTATGTAAACGAAAACATTAGAACTACGTCATACATACTATGTATGAATATATATTTTTCTTTTTAATCTAGGTACGAATGAATGTAGTATGTATATGAATGGAAGGCTAGTTGCTTAATAATGCTTAATAATATCGATTTTCACAGTTAGATTACAACGTTCAACACAAACTGTAGCGCAAAGTTATTATTAAAATAAATAAATACAAAAAAGCTTACCAATTTGGGATCATGTTTCCATTCACCATCAACATAAAATTTATATTGATGATCTCCTTCGGGTAAATCAATAATGGTTACAAAATTACCATGACTGCGTACCATAGGTATGGGTTTCCATTTGGTAAAGGTACCGGATATCATGACATTTTGTCCACCACCATCCCAGCGTAAAACAGTGGGTAAAGCAGGATTACGCAAATCTTCTTCATTTTGAGCCTTCTCTTGGGATTCGTTGTTTGATTCCGCAGCAGAAGAATCCTTATGTTGAGACATTATTTGTGTTGTAGTTGTTAGTGATGATGATGATAAAGTTGTGGTTCCTTCCGATATAGTACTTGAGCGTTTGCGCGGTTCAGTTCTACTAAACTCAGCGTCGACAGCGGCAGCTGATTGTTGTTCGTTTGTCGCTTTGCCTATTGGTTTCGTATAATAAGGTTCGGATGTCGTTTCGTCGTCTTCTTGTGACGAACCACCGTGTAGAACTGAATCACGCTTTTTGTCAAACGTGAATGCCTGGCCACCACTGACAGCTGCAATTCCCTGAGCCGTAGAACCACCCTCGCCTCTTAGGGGCAATTCACGAAATGGGGAGTTCGGTGTTGAGATATCGCTTGACTTGTGGCGTTCTCTATGCATACCAGTGCTACCAGCATTACCCATGTTTGTTGATAACTTATAAAGAAATGTTAATTCAAACGTAAATAAAAAAACTCCTCAATTAATCATCAAACTATTGCATATGGACGTTTACGTTTTTCTGTTGCAAATTGTTTTGGCACTTTTTTTCTTTATGTTGTATTGCTTTTCTAGTGGCAGCTTTTTATTTGAAGCAAATTTTTATTGAATTTCATAAAATTATTGTCGTTTTTTGTGGAAATTTTTAATAAATTACGTTTCGTATTTCAATGTCACAAAGAAGGAAATTTTCTTTTCGATATAAAATTTTTTCTTAGTTTTCTTTTGTCTATCAGTTTTATTATTTCGTATGTTGTTTTCTTTTTCGTTTCTTCGTTTCTTTTATGGCAAACAAAGAATTTTAAGAAAAATAACAAGGAAATAATAAAAAAGGACCCAAAAACAAAATAAAAAACAGCTGATCGAACAGAATTGTTTGTGATGAGATGATGTTATCATCTCAGAGAGCATGTTGAGACATTTGAACAAGAAGTGGCATTTTTATTTGTAATTAAACGTGTTTTTTATTTGTCAAGTTAAAAACTTATTGTTTGCTGAGTTAAAATGCCTATTAATTGTAAATCAAATTGTGGCAATAAGGCCGTTTTAAAGGTTTTTTATTTATTATAAGAAAGTTAATTCTATTAATTTTTAACTATTTATTCTAGCGTCCCAAAACAGCAGATGCTTTGTGCAAAGAATGTTTTTTTGCTGCCTTCGAAGCTGAGATTCATCATACAATAACATCTAGTAATTTATTTAGACGTGGTGAAAAGGTTGCTGTGGCAGCAAGTGGCGGCAAAGATTCCACGGTACTGGCCTATGTGTAAGTCTAGTGTAACATGTAAGAATTTTACATACTTTACATCATTGTGCAAGAGCTTAAAAATGATACTGGAGGGAGGATCGTTTATAGCAGCTATATATGGTCAAGTCCTTCTGATAGATTTATAGTATAAATATTTGTTGTTTGTATAGTTAAAATTGATATAAAATAATTTTGTGTACTCTTGTATAGAAACATATGTATATGGTCCATTATCAAAATTTTTTAACTGATGAAACTGACTTAAATCCTTAACAAGTTTTGTGATAATACTATTTTAAACAAAAACGGGTTACAGATCTAAACCCACAAGACTTGAAACTAATAGTTAAAAAACTTAGAAAAAGTTCTGAAAATTAGTTAACTTTTTTCCATTCTTCTACACTTTTTATTCGCCCATTTGTACTTTTTGATCGCGTTCGATCTTATATAAACTAATCGGACTTTGCGGATAAATTCTACGCCTTCTTTGTATTGAACAGACTTTCAACATTTAAATGCTGGGTAGTCAAATTTTTATGGCATTATTTTTTAATTCAATTTTTTTTTTACAAATTTTAAAACAGGTATTAATACTTGTTGAAATTATGCCTATTTTGCGATGTATCTCGTTGATATGCCCTAAATAGTCAACGCAGTAGATAGTCTCAAAGTTTGGAAAACAAGATCATTTTTAAAAAATCAGTTTTTCGCGAGGCACATTCATAGTTTCTAATGGAATAGCACAATAAAATCGAAGGAGCATTAGAAATAATAATAAAAAATTTTATGCACTTTTTGAAAATTACGCAAAGTTTTACTTTTTGTTCTTTTATATAGCAAATTGCAATTTGTACAAATCTTGAATATATATATATATATAAATATATATATATATATATATATATATATATATATATATATATATATATATATATATATATATATATATATATATATATATATACATTTAAGTCAAATGTCGTTGATAGTTGAAAACGGGATACTTTTGTCAAAACTCATTTTGCTGAGGCTCATCAAAGAAAAAAAATTTACTTGGGTTAGAAAAGGATCACAATATTATTTATTTTTATTCATTGTAATATAAAAAGCTTTTTAAGGACAACATTAATCTGTCTTTAATCTAATTTACTTTCAGTTTACAATTACTCAACGAACGCCACGACTATGGTCTCCAACTTGTTCTTCTGTCTATTGACGAAGGCATCACCGGCTATCGTGATGACAGCTTAGAAACAGTTAAACGAAATCGTGATGACTATCAAATACCCCTTAAAATCCTCTCATATGAAGAACTTTATGGTTGGACTATGGATCGTATTGTGGCTCAAATTGGTCGCTCCAATAATTGTACATTTTGTGGTGTATTTCGTCGACAAGCCCTTGATCGTGGAGCCAAACTATTAGAAGTCGATAGTATAGCAACTGGCCATAATGCTGATGACATAGCCGAAACGGTATTAATGAATATTTTACGTGGCGATACGGCCCGTTTAAGAAGGTGTACCGATATTAAGACAGGCGGCAGTGAAGATTCTATACCTAGAGTGAAACCTCTCAAATACACATATGAAAAAGAGATTGTTATGTATGCTCATTACAAGAAACTTGTGTACTTTTCAACAGAATGTATATTCGCTCCAAATGCTTATCGTGGCCATGCCCGTGCCTTTCTTAAAGATTTAGAAAAAGTTAGACCTTCAGTAATAATGGATATAATACACTCGGGAGAACAATTAAGATTTAAGGATACTGTGAAGAAACCAGTAAGAGGGATATGTGAACGTTGTGGTTTTGTTTCGTCCCAACAACCATGTAAAGCCTGTGTTTTACTAGAGGGTCTTAATAGAGGTTTACCCAAATTGGGTATAGGTAAAAAATCAAAAGGTGATCGTATGATAGCGAGACAAGAGAAAGAGTTAGCGTTGAGGGAAAAGGCAAATTTGGTAAAACATGATTTTTAATAAAAAAGTATGATTGTGTAAATAAAAAAGAAAAAGTGATTAAAAATTAGCAAATTTTATTGAACTTTTATTATTTATTTTTTCTTGTAAATTCGATTCACAATTGCAGCAGCGAGTACATACAATTCAGATTAATTATAGTTAAATCCTTCTGATACGTCGCCTACATTTTGTGTTTGACTACCACATCGTATTGTGTGTTCCTTTTTTCATTTTTTGTAGATACCTGAAAAAAACAATTTAAACAAAAATTAATTAATTTTTTTGTATAATTTTACAATCTTCTAAAAAGATAAAAAAAAAAACATTTAATAAAAAAAAAAAAAAATCTTGATAATCTAAATAACAATCTGGTAGTTATTATGTAATTCGATTCGAAAGAAAAGGTTTTCGAACACCAATGCATTTTAAAAACAATTTCTAAAGAATTTCTTTTTGAGAATCGAAATACACAATAACGTTGTTCAATTTCTTTAATATTAATGTAGTAAGATAAAGATGGAGGAATGTGAATTATATTTTTTATTGCAACAATAATTATAAATTTAATTGTAATGAAAGCAAAAATGCATTATAAAATATGTTCTCATATTAAAATAAAGCACCATCTTTAACTGACGTTTTTCATTTATTAATCCCAACTTTTCTTGGAATGCACTTTTTAACGTTTGACATCCCTAATTTATTTTAAAGTATTCTTTTTTTTTAATTTGAGGTTAGGCTTTTTAAAAATTCAAATTATTTTCGTTTAAGGAAACTAGAAACATTAAAAATTATTTTAATCGAAAAAATTAAAAAAAAGCGGGCTACAAAATCCAGAAATTATAATTTCTATTGATTTTTTCAATATAAAAACTTATTTATAGCAAGAAAATTTTTTTATTTTAAAAATGAAATTTTGGTTAGAAACAAAAAAAAGTAATATAGATTTTTTTTGGTAAATATGGTAATGAAAGCTGGAAAATGATCACGGTAATTTAATATTAAAAGCAATTTATAAAATTTTTAAAAAGTTAGTTATATTTATATATCTGATTAGTTATATTTATATTCTGATTAAATTTTCACTGTCTTTCTATTTCAAACGAAAAAAAAACTTGAAATTATTTTTTAGATTTCCATAAAAAATTTTCTCAACTCATTTCATTTGACATCGAGAGGTAGTCAGTTTATTATATATTGAGTTAGTGTTGTATAAATCTCAGTGCCAATATCTAACCATTGTCCATAACCGATTAAAACAAGACTCTCTAATTCCAAAAGAATATTGAAACAGTTTATCAGCGTTTTAATCTTGTTATTGATGTCTGTGAATGGTTTAAGTGATCATCATTGAAATAAGTAAAATATTAATAATATTATATATATATATATTTAAAAATTGAAGTAAAAAATTACCTTTTAAAAATTATTGTCATAAACATAACAAGGTCGACCAGAAACAAATCATGTTTTTTCTATTTATTTTAGACATCTGCAAGTATAAAATTTTTTTTGTTAATAAATTGAAAACAGTTTCAGGAACATTTTTTTAATTCCTACATTTTCATCATAATTTGTACATTTCACAAAAAAATATGCTCCGCAAATTGTGTTAATGAAAAATTTGGGTATTGCTTGGGCAAAATGAATTTAATCTACGAATTTTTTCTAGCACTATAAAACAGTTCACAGATCTGCTAAATAGCGACTCAAAATTCGCACATATAAAATGTAATTTAAAAAATAAAAATAATATACCTTTTTAAAAACGGTATTGGTCAAATTCAAAATCTTATTTCTCACATTCAAGAAAATAGCTGCAAAATTATATAAACAATTTAATCAATTTCTTTGTATTTGTTATATATATATATATATATATATATATATATATATATATATATATATATATATATATATATATATATATATATATATATATATAATTTGTATAGATTTAAAGTAATATCAGAAAAGTTTATTTAAAATCAATAATATTTTTCATAAGAGATGTCAGAAAATATTATAAACTAATCATCAGTGCCTTTAAATAGCTATAGGCTCCAAAAAATGGAATTAAATAAATATAACATCCTTGCTTCTAAACAGGAGTTATATGTTTTAAAATAATTAAGTAATTACCTTACCTTATAATAAAAGATTTCCTTCCATAATTGTTTCGTCTCAATTTCGAATTATTTGAACAAATCTGCAATAAACAAAGAAACGTACAAACATTATTTTATTTATTATAAAATTTACAATTTTTCTTCTTGTACATTAATATCAGTTAAAAGTAAAAGTTTATATTTAATCAAAAAAAATTTTCATAAGAGATGTCAGAAAATATTATAAACTATATCATCAGTGCCATTTTAACAAATCAATAGAAAATTAAACTCTACATACCTTTGGACCACACAAACTGGGATACTCCAGATGAATTGTGGTAAACATTCTTCTCCAAATGAAATTTCACATTTTATTTAGTCTGTAATAGACAAAATTAGTAAGTATGTATGAAAAATTAAAACAATATATTTTGTAAATTTAACTAAAATATGCTCCGTAAATTCTGAAATTAAACAATTTGGGTATTGCTTGGGCGAAATGAATTTATTCTGCGAGTTTTTTCTACCACTATAAAACAGTTGAAATTTCTGCTAAATAGCTACTCGGAGTTCGCACAATTTGGAATGAAAATATCCCTTTTGACAGTACTTTTCACAGATGTCTGGGGGTTAATTAGAATTTTTTTCAAAAGAAACCATTAAAAACACCTATATACAATCTAAGCAAAATCGAAAGATTTAAATCGTAATCAAACTGGTTACATTGCTTGCTCCCATTTATGTGATTTATCTCTTATTTTAGTTTAGAAAATTATGTCGCCTGTTTAAACGATTTCAATTCCAAATAATTACTTTCAGTTACTAATACTTAATGTATTAATGTTGCGAAAGTCTCTAGACCACATAGCCTTAAGATTTTTCAATTTAACTAGCAGCCATATGGCGATAAATAACGCAAACCTTACTCTAGCAGCTAAGGGAGTTCTAGGATCTTAAGTAACATCCCAAGACCATAGTTATATACCGCTGCATATTCATTACATCGTTTACTCAAGGATATAATTTCAAGTATAGCTTTTAGTAATAAAAAATAAGATTTTTCTTATAAAATCAAAAATATTTTATTAAAATCGATTAAAAGCTCTAATTTAATCTGGCGAACCGTTTGTCTTCTATTAAACATTTAACAATTTAATAAAAGTATAAATATTTCGCCAAATTTGCAATTGTAACAAAATATACCAAAAATTTCACTTACCTTTTGATTATCCCATATTTGATTTATCGGAAATAAGTACAGAGAGGTTTAATACGGTTTTCTTTAAATACATTTTATTATATAAAATCACTGAATGACGTAAGATTAATTATTTAACCACAAATCTATCTCCATACAACTTTCGGCATTGAAAGCAAAATATAAAGTGAAAGAACGATGCAGTTTGTAAAACGGAAATAGCTAAATGTCATTATGAATGTAGTGTTGCAATTTCGTATGCTTTAAATTTTGGTATATGTTAAATTTGACATATAGACGGCGTTAAAAAGTGCTACCAAGTTAGAACAATAAATATTGTACACTTAAATTCCGTTTTAGTGTTAGAATTAAATTAATTTTAAATATTTTTTTTGATTTTGCATATGGTGTTGCGGGTGTGTGCCAGAATATATTCTCTTCGAAGCAACTCCACTGAACGCAAGGAAAGTAGTAAGGGGGTACACTTAACAGTAGCGTAGATAGGAGGTGTAGTGGAATTTACATTCCGGGATGAGGCTACAAAACCTAATACCTCAAATCCCTCTTCTTTTTTTCTTTAGAATCAAGTCCAGCCCATATCCCTGTGCTTTGAATGTTTTTTTTCGCTAATTTTACTAAAAATGCCTATCTCAGAGAGGGAGGGGCCTGTTTAGACTGGAGCCACAAGCTGAAATAAAAGAAGAAAAGATAATACTAATTATATGTACGGAAGCAAATTAGAGCGATACATATTTACCATGTTCTCCATAATTTTTTTTATTTTCCTAAAAATAAGAAAAGAATTATAATATTAATAGATTTTGATGATACTTATCGGTATCCATTGAAATTAACATTAATTCGGAATGCAATGTCATATAGATGCCTTCCAAACTTTTAATTGTCCCAGCGGATCTGCCATAAATTGTTTTATTTTTCTGTCTAAGGAGTTTAACTCCCAGCGAATTATGGGTATAGAGTCTGTTTCCATAACAGAGTCGTGATTCAAAGCCACAGAATCCGCTATGTAGTTCTCTGTTATACCCGTATGTCCTGGGATCCACAGAAAGTGAACAAGCAGATTTCTAGCCCGACAGTACCAAAGTGATTCCCGAATATGGTAAACTAAGAAGATGGATGAGTTTCTATTCAGAGGGAAATAAGCCTAAATGTTCTGTCAGGAAACCACACACCCGAACCTACAGTGCTGTCGGTCTTAGACCCATCAGTGTAGATTGGATTAAAATCAGGCAAACGGCGCTTCATCAGAGTTAACGGTCATTGGTGGTTCCGGTAAATATTTTCTTCTTGTAGCAGAGAATATTATAGCTATATCATCCGCGTAGGCTAATATATTAATATCATAATGTAAATTTTCGAAAATATCATTAATATTAATATTAAATGAATGAAGTTTCTGATATAGTAATTCAATATTCACATTTTCGAACGCACCTTTAATATCTATAAAAGCAGCAGTCACACAACAACCTTTGAAATTTGAAGTGAAAGACCAGAATGCTACCACATTGTCCGTGGTACTCTTACGAAATTCTGACCCATTATTTCCAAGTTTACATTCAGATTCTATGAACCATTTCAAACGGAAGTTGAGAATTCTCTCAAAAAATTTTTTTGCGCATGAAGCCATGGCAATTGATCTATAAGAACCAGATAAATTTGCTGGACATAATTTCTTCCTGAGTGGAATAATGGAATAATTAAACCACGAAAGAGGGATCATATCGATGGAGAGTATAGCATTATACATTTCGAGAAGTGCAAACTTATTGCTTGACTTAAACTGCTTAATATGTCCATTACACATGCCGTCAGGACCAGGAGAAGTATCTTTCGATAACGAAATAGCCCTATCTACTCCGTTAAAGGTGATTGTCGAGGTGATTAGATGATTTTCCTGAGGGGACCCTGGCATATAGATAGACCAGAGTCCAGAAGGTCCCGTAAGGTCATCACACATTCCTTGAAACCCGAAAGAGTTTCTAAAAATTAGCCTTTAAAACATTTTATGATTCTTCATAGTTCTGAAACTGTCATACTAGAAACAATATTCTCACATAATTTCTTCCAACATTTACCTTTCTCATGTATATTTATATTTACGTCACGCTAAGAGCAATTTTTCAAAGTTTTCCCTAGATGGAGTATTATAGTACATAATTAAAGAAAGTTTCTGTTCGGCCGAAGCTCTGTTACAAATAGAGTTCCACCATGGGTTTTCAGTCCTATATCTCTCCTTTAATTTACGTTTAAATTGTTCGTAGAATAATTCGCCAAACTTATCAAATCCATCCTCGCTTGCAGTCGCTAAAAAGCTATCTGATTTAAAAATTTTAAAAATTTTCATATTGAATAGGGATTTGCTGATGTTCCTTTGAGCATGATAGTTCCACGTCCTTATATTTCTCATATAACGACTTACCCACAGTAACCGGTCTCAACGTGCACTTGTTCCTATGGGGACACAAAAACATCCGAGAACCACATGCTACATAAAAACGTATTCTTGGCAGCGTTCTTTCAATAACACCATCAGCGGTGTTTCTTTTAAAAGATTTGCCCTCAGGCCACACCTTGGCTCAGACCATCTAATTATCTTATTTCTCAAAAAAAAAAAAAAAAAAAAAAAAATATATATATATATATATATATATATATATATATATATATATATAAATTATCTGAGATTTTTTTTAATCTCCAAAAAAAATTCTCACTAATATGGCAGTTTTTCAAAAAAGAGGTTATATTTATGCGTTGTAAAATGCATCTTATTGTCTAAGCGGTCCATTCAAGAAGCACTAAAATGTGCTGACAGCTGCTTGTAGATGTATGTGTGTTCGAGCTGGTATACATGGTTGTATTTTCCATTCACAAACGATAAATTTCGAAAATGCGAAATTTAAATCGTGAATGAAAATATTTATCCTGCTAAATTTTCTGACAATCTGATATTGTGGGGTCAGTTAGTATGAGAAACATAGGGCAAAAACGTGAGGCAAGATCTGTTGTAATTTATTAGAAAATTATTTACTCTATCTAAAAAAATAATTGCGCGAAAATTATTTTGATAATTTTTTTTTCAAAAATGGAATTTTGTATAGGCAATAATATAAAATAATGTTACGAAATTGTACTTGAATTCAAATATAACGGTTTTAATGTTAAATATTGCTTCTTAACCTTTCTTAATATTTCTCAATGCTTCTAGACCTTTCTGTTTATGTTAACAGCAGTTAAGATATTTGTAGAAATTATTAACATAGTTGTAAACATACAACATTGAATAAAAGGCTTTCACCATTGTTTGGCAATACTAAATGTTGAAGCTGCTAACATTAACATCGAAAGCTCTAGAATTCGAATATACTAGTTTGTCCGTTAAGAACATTGTAGAAATAGAACTTTCGAAAAGCATCTAGAAGGTAATGCAGTGTATATAAATTGGCCGTGAGAACACCATTGCGTCAGTCTAATTGGAAGCATCGTTAAGTAAAGACAAACTGACTGCCTTGGCTGTATATTCTTGTACTTTATTAAAGTGTGCTGTAAAAAGTGTGTAATTTAAGTGTGGTTGTGTATTACAACATAGTGAGTATTTAAACTGTTATTGTTGTACATTTTAAAATAAAATAAAGAGCCGTTAAAACTTTTAAACTACTAAACTGCTTTTATTTGCAATCAAAGTATCCGGTTTAGTTAAAAGGAAATAAACCACAAATAAACCAATTAAACCAAAGATAAACAAAATGAAATCTGAGTAAGATTATTATTTTTGGGGATTGTTGAAATTAGATCAGGGTGACGAATGGCGGGTCTATAGGACCACAAACAAAGAGATATGAAGATATTATGGTCAAGGTTGGGAATGGGCGATTAGGGGTTAACATCTACCACCATACGGTCTGAGTTTCGGGATAGTGTAAGTGTTTTGTTTTGTGTTTCAGTTGCATATTTTTTTCTTGCTGCGAGCCATGGTTAATGGTAATTGATCTCCGAGGAGAAAAACAGATTCGTAACAATGGATGAGGAACTTTAATACTTTGTTATTATAATTTTTTATAATTTTTATTTTGTATTTTTTTATATATTGTTTGCTTAGGCATTTTTTAATAATTACTAAGTAATATGTATTTTTTTGGCCTTGAAGGCTTTATATTACTGAAATAAACGAATAAATAAAAATAAAATAAATAATTTATTGTTTTACATTCAGACTGAGTATTTTTACGAGTTTTCAGAAATGAAAATAAATATGTTCAGACTTTTCAAAAATAAATAAAATAAAACATGAACATACACATATGAGATGTGTATACTCTCTGATATCATAATTTGTAAAAAAAAAATAAATAATAAGCAAAGTGCGGATTAGTAACATAAGAAACTTATTTTAAGTCTACAGAGGCTCCACATTCTGATGAAAGACGTTTATATGTATATTAATAGAAGAAATTAAAAAGTCGTTTTTTAACAATAAAAAGCATACGATTTAATATATATAAAATACTAATTTTAAAATAAAAAATACAAATAAAAATACTTTTTATCCACTTTGGAGTAATTTGGGATTTTCTCTTATAACCTCACTTTTTAATTTCGACACATACTAATGTATTTGCTACACAGTATTTTTAAATGTCGAAGATCTACAAAACCCTGATTTATTTGAAGCATAAAATTTCTTTAAATAGTTTAGTTATAGCGATATACTACAATGGCTGATCGCCAGAAATAGCCAAATAAATTGAGTACTTGACAATCAATTATTACAATTATCTTTAAATAGCATCATTTAGAAACTATCCGAAAGGATACTAGCTCTTTAAGTAATTAAATATATATATAGAGCAATTCAAATACAAAAACTTGGCCTATCCTGCTCAGAATAAATTCTGTGCCCCAAGTTTTAGAATACTTTATAATTTATAATTCAATATTTAGAAGGCATTCAGATGATAATTTGCTCTTATTTGTATTATTTTAACGTCATAATTATGTTTCAGTTCAAGTTTGTGCAACTTTTAATTTCCTAACAATATCGGTAAAAAATATGAGAAATTCTACATAAATTCTATAAACTTGTATAATGAATTAGATAATTAGAATTAGATAATTTGAATTAGAACTACGTTTTTCCATTTAATAGTCAAATTTATTGCAAATTTAATTGTACACGTAAGAATTATAATTGACTCCATTTTAAATTGAACCATAATTTTTATCCAAAATGTCCAACAGTTTTTTTCCCTTCTCCCTATTAGATATAAGTTAAAAAAAATATATATATATTTTTAATTATATATGATTTTTATTTCATTGATTTAAAAATAAAAATTTGTTCTGAATTTTATTTTGTAATACGAATTTTCGACTGACTGGTTTTTATTTTTTGTGTGAGAAAATAAAAATGACCATGTGTTTTATTTTAAAAATGTCAATAATTCTTATTTGAAATTCTTAAAATAGAAATCAAAAATAATTTTTATTTCTGAAAAAAAATCTATAAATAAAAGTTTATTACCCAATAACTAAACCAGCGTAATAATAAATTCTACGGTGTTGTCAGGATATTTGTAACTAATTTCCATCGTTTTGATTTTTTCTTTTGATTCAAAACTTCACAAATAATAATGCGAATTTGTGGAAGGTGGCAACAGTTGCACAAAAACAACAATATGGTGTATTCATTATTGTTTTTTATATATGCAACTGTAACAACAAAAATAATAATCATCTGTTTAACTAAAGTTACCTTGTATATATTCGCACTGATTTTGACGTTTGTTATGATAAAAATTTGCCTAATGTAGACACTAGGTTATGATATAATTGTTACGTAGTGTCTATATTAGAAAATTTTTTATCAAGACAAACGTCAAAATTAACCCGATTTTTTTTTGTATATGCAGTTTGGCAGCTGTAAATGCCTAAAATAATAAACAGCTATTTATTTGAGGTTACTGATTTTGACGTTTGTGTTTTGGAAAAAATTTGTCTAATTAGAGCTCAAGCGAAGATAAATTTATTCTGTTATCAAACTTCATTTTATTGTCATTGTTTTTTTAAGTTTATTTTTTTTTTTAGAAGCGCAAATCCTTCATGGAAATCTCAATTAATTATTTGGAGCAAAAATAAAACAAAAGGTCAATGAAATTAAATGCAATATATATATATATATATATATATATAAAAGGTTACTATTAAATTTTGACAACATACTTAAAACTTTTAAACTACTAAACAGATTTTATTTGCAATCAAAGTATCCGGTTTATTTAAAAGGAAATAAACCACAGTTTTTAAAAGGTAAAACGTAACAACACTTTTGATATTCAAGCTAATAGATCTACATAAGGGTAAAACATGTGGGAATAATGGGAAAATCATACATATGTAAGAAAAAGTAAGAAAAAATTTACCATTTAATTATGACTGAATAATTTATTGTAATAAAAATTTATCGATGTGTACCCATATATGACGATATAAACAAAAAAATTGCAGTTCTTCTGCCTACGTTTTGTTACTTTTTATATATTTATTACGTATAGACCTGCCGTTAGAAATATGATACATATTTTCTAGAAAAATTAACTAACATAAATTTTTAAACGCCCGGCAAGCCTAATTATATAAAACATGGTATTACTTTAATTTATTGTACTCTGGCCACCCTTACATGATAAACGGTAAATTTTAAAAAAATGTACTAAAAAATTTGCACAAGTACGTATTGTTACTTGTTATATAATTATCACATATAGACCCGCCGTTTGAGATTATGATACATATTTTCTAGAAAAATTAACTAACATAAATTTTTTAACGCCCGGCAAGCCTAATTATATAAAACAGGGTATCACTTTAATTTATTGAACTCTGGCCACCCTTACATGATAAACGGTAAATTTAAAAAAAATGTACTAAGAAATTTACACAAGTACGTATTGATTGTGTTTGTTTTTCTTACAGCAAGACAAAATCCTAACCAGGATGGATTTAAAAATAGATGAAATAATGGATCTGTCCTTAGGTAAAAAATTAAACATATAATTTTAATAAAATAATATAAGTTACAAATATTTAATTTGAAACGTAGACGATTACATTGCCATTTCCAAGAAGTACTCCAACAACAATGCTATTACGAACGACACCAACAACCATGAAAAAATCAAGCACAATGGCAGCAAAATTGATGCTAAATTTGGACGCCGTAAAGGCAACATTGACGATGAAGATGATGATGAAGAGGATGACAATGATTTCCTAATGCAACAACTATCCAAAGAAGAGTTGGAGGAAAATAAAAATATTG
Source organism: Protocalliphora azurea (assembly GCA_932274085.1). Classification (NCBI taxonomy): domain Eukaryota; kingdom Metazoa; phylum Arthropoda; class Insecta; order Diptera; family Calliphoridae; genus Protocalliphora; species Protocalliphora azurea. Next base: position 148,465,653 of record OW026521.1, on the reverse strand, counting down.
AAGAAATTGATACGGGCATTTGGAAAGGGCCTGATTCATCTATTGCCTATTTAGATTGCAACGATCGTCAAAATGATCTGCGGGAAAAGCTTAATAACAGTAGTAATAATAAAAATTCGAATGGCAAAATCAGTTCGGTACAATTTCGCATGATGGCTCCCAACAATGCAGCAAATCGTCCACGTGGTATACCTACGTTACTGCCTTTGGATGTTGAAGTGAATAAAAGAAATTGGGGAAATGGTTATAGGCGTAAGAGAGGCAATTATGGTTATAACAATTTACAGCGTGGTTTTAATAATGGTGGAAGTAATTTCAGTAATTCCAACGTTGGGCCGGGCGGCGGTGTTGTTTATAACGGTCGTGTACAAAAGAATAGAAAACAGAATACTGAAAGGTACGTTGGATATTAAATTAATTTTAAAATATTTATAAAAATTGTTAAGTACTGTAAAATAATTTGCTTTTTTAATTTTCTAATTATTCCATTTTTTTGTGATCCAAAATATCCTATTCCTAGCAAAAATCTACGCTTCTCTGTTGCCAGAAATAATAGCAATTCGAATAACTTAAATGATTCCACTTATTTGCATGGAGCTCGAAATATGATTATAGAAACACCCAGTAATTATATAAATCTAGTACCAAGTCCACCCTTAAATTCAAGTTTTCAAATTCCACAACAATCGACACCTGTACGTTGCAATAATAATAATGGTCCTCAGTCTTTTCCTATTGGCAATTTAACGCCTCAAGCAGAAGCAGCTTTAAATTTACATTCGTTGGGTATACAAAACACGTCTTCACCTGCTGTTGCTGGCAGCAGTAATGAAAGCCTTAAAAATTTGTTAGGTTTCCAAGGAAATGTTTCTGGTGAAATGATGCCAGTATTTGCGTCACGTTTAATGGATTTTATACAAAGTGGTTTACAAAATCCTGTTGTACATAAACCAGTGTATGATATGAAAATTCAAAAGGATATCCATGAAATACAGGTAATTCTATCAATCTATAGTATGTCTTTAAATATATTTTATAAGTTTATTTTAATTGTTATATAGAAAAAACCTTTGCTTTATAAATGCCCCGGAGGTGAAGTTGTAAGTTCTGATGGTGCTGGTGTAAATTGCAAAATTATACCACGAACTAGTGGAGTGTCTTTAAATTGTCGCTTTGCTTAAGTTATGTTATTATTAATAATGGCCTAAAAGTTTGTTGATTGAATGAATTTTTTTTTAAATAATTTTCCACGTTTTCTTTATAACTGAAATTTTTTTTATGAACAAATCGTTTTTTAAATAATGCTTGAAGCATTACAAAAGTAATTTTTTAAAATTGGTTACAAATGTATATCTTAAGAAATATAATTGAATTGTCTCGTATTTAATTTTATCATTATAACTTCTTGTAAAGAAGTAATAAATAAATGATTGCACATTAAAAAATTGGTACTTTTGAAAACTGGTACTTATTTTGTAAATGTTTACTTTTATTTTTTAAAATTTTGTTTTTTCTTGTTTTTTTTTATTTACTTTTTGAAAATTGTTGGTACTGTATTAAAAATTTATAATTTAAATTTTTTTGGAAAATTGGCACCTGTTTTTATATAAATTTGTCTTCTTTTTGAAAAACGAGTTTTTTTTTAGCTTTGCATTTTTGAAAATTAGAAATTTTTTCGCAAAAATCTTTTATAATTTTTATTTTTTAATACTTTCTTACCCTACTGCATAGTAATTAACATATTTTCCACCAAACATCTCTTAAGATCTTCTCATGCTAAGCATAGTGTTAATTTCCCAAACAATAATACGGGTGCGGTCAATAATCTCCCTCAATTGCCGATTTTTTAATTTTACCGTGTCAATAAGTTCCTGATTTTCTTGCAAAGCTTTACGATACTCATCACATTGGGTGCCCTCTAAATTACGATGCTCAGTTTCATCTTTATAAGGTATTAAACTCTCAACATGCGTATACTCCATACCTATTAGAAAAAACAAGGAAACATTTTAATTTTATACTTTTCATTAAGTGTTAAAATAACTTCGTACCTTGGGGATAACCATCACTGCAACGTTCATAAATTAAACGCATTCGTTTGAATAGTAAACGTATGGTACGAAAATGTTCTTGCACTTTTTTCACTGTACCATTATCCCGACTGCCGGTAGGTTGTATGACTTTAAGAGCGGTAAATATTTCTTGAAATCTAGAGGTAATATCTTGAACTGTTTCTTGACCAACTCGAGATAAAGTGACAATATTGATTTCTTTATGGGGCTGTTGGGGTATAGCTAAGACGTTATTAGTTGATGTTTGTGGCTGCTGTTGACCGCTAATCTGAGGCATTTGTTGAGGTTGTTGCATTCCTGGCTGCTGTTGCTGTTGAGCAGCTGGACTTTGTTGAGATTGTTGCATAGACTGTTGTTGAGCCAACATAGCTCCCATATTTGGACCAGTTTGCATTTGATGAGCTTGTTGCATGCCTACGTTTTGTTGCATTTGTGTGGGCAATTGTTGTTGCTGTGGCATTATATTTCCCAGTTGTGGATTACCACCACCAGCCGGCCCACTTCCAGTGCTCATACTCACATGTCCTCCCATACCCATGCCCATTTGTGGTCCCATTGGACCCATCTGTTGTTGCATTTGTTGCTGCTGCATAAGTTGTTGTTGTACATGTGATGGCGACTGCATACCTACAGGATTCATAACACCTGGTCCCATACCACCCGTACCTACTGAACCGCTTATGCCTTGCATACTTTGTTGCATGGGATTTCCTTGGGGCATCATACCTCCTTGGCCATAGCCACCACCTCCACCCATGGACATCATGCCGCCTCCAGGACCTCCACCAGCTCCTGTCATCATACCGGTACCACCGCCGGCAGAACCCATTTGCATTTGATTCATCATTTGTTGCTGCTGTTGTGGTTGGGGATTAAATTGGCCACGATGACCCGCCAAAGGATTGTTATAACCACCAGGATATTGGCCAGACATTATGGAAAAATTATTGCCTTTTTACTTGATCAAAATCGAATGAATTTCTGGAAAATTTGCAAAAACAAATCAACAAATGTAAAATGTGTTGTAAAGTCTTCTTCTTTCGAGTTATGTCATTCAGCACATTATGATATGTTATGGGGAGAAAACTACCGGAGACACGAAGTTCATGTCCACGTTGTACTTTTTACTTAAATTATCTTATTTAGTTGCACGAATTAAACCGACAATACATTCAATTTTATATGACAAATTAAAATACGATTGTTAACATTAATAAAAAAAAACAATGTCTTTTGTAAAATTGTTTCTTTTCAGTGTTTGTTTTACATGTTAAAAAGCATTTTCATAAAAATTGTGTTAAAAAAGTGCGAATTGCTTAAATAAAAAAGGCATGTTTACTCGGCGACTGATTGAAAATAATGATATCTTATGGGATTTATTAGAATACGTGTACCCCTTATTTAAGATTTAACATAACATAAACAAAATGGTTACTCTCCTCTGCCTACGTTATCTCACATATTATATCAGCGTTAATCTCAGTTGTTGACCTGGGGTTAAAAACTGTCACAAATTTTAGCAAGCTTGACACTCCACTGGTAAAGATATTCTAGGAAGCTGAATTCAATGGTGGCAGCTATTTTCCGAAGTTAGCGCTCGTATTGGCGATATTTGGGCTTAAAGTTAATTATGGAAGTAGCACAAACAATTGAAAATTATAAATAAAAGTAACATTAATTATGTGTATTAAACATTAAATCGATTGGATATATACTCCAATTGTAAATTTCAGTAGGATTTTTAATATATTTATGTTTGACAAGTTGCTTATGGTAAAGTTTTGCAATTTATCGTTTAAAATATATTCGATGAAACTTCATAATCCAATACTTCAATAGAATATCAATTGTTTATTTTGTTTAAATTTGACAACTAAATTGTTAAATTTAAGCAAAATAAAATAAATTCTCCTAACCCCCCTTTTTGCTTTCCAAAGTGAAATATCTCAAAAACGAGCACTAACTTTTCATTTTCGAGTAAAGTTGAATTTAATAAAGTTTTTTTTTCATATATTTGAATGCGTAAAAAACTTCTCAATTTGAAATGTTTAATCATTTAACACATAAAAAGCTTGATACAGGACAGAAATTTTTAGTACATTGGAATTTGTTGAATATAACCAGTAAAATTAAAAAATATATAAAATTTAAATTAAAATTTATGTTTTTCTTAAGTAACATATTAAATGTATATTTTGGTGAAATAAAAGTCCGCGTATATAGTATTGAGTGAAAAATCGAATTTTTAGTGAATAATCTGATTTTTGGTAAAAATTTGGATTTTTTAGTGAAAATTTAAATTTTTGGTAAAAAAAATCAGATTTTTGGTGAAAAAATAAAAAAATTTAATAAAAAATGAATTTTTGTTGTAGGAAATCAACAAAATAATATTTTTTAATTTTTTAACAGAATTCATACATAGGTTTCGCAATATTATAATGTTATTTTAAATAACATTATATTAAATATATGATCATCGAAGTTTGTGGTCAGCTGGACTGAAAATACTTAGGTTTTCATAAAAACCGCTTAGGCAACAACACTGAAAATCAGGTGTATGCCAAAATTTGTTTTGTTTTCTTCTAACCGGGTTGTTTTTTCTGATTTGGTGGACAACAACGTGTAATTATTAATTTTCCAGCTTATTTTATACGTCAACATGAATAAACGTGAAGATGCTCTTAGAGAGGTATGCTAATTATTAAATTAATTAATTTTCAAATATAACCCATAAAATTTTCCTTTAAAAAGGCTTTACAAAAAAATGATGAAGAGACTCAACGTTGGCAAACCTATCTCAAAGAAAATGAGACAGCCATCGAAAATATGTCTATGTTTGGCAAACGTTTAACACTGGATGTTATGGTACCAGTTGGTAAAAAGGCTTTTATGCCGGGACATTTGTTACATACAAATGAAGTTTTGGTGGGACATTACCAGGGCTATTTTTCCAAATGTACCACCTTCAAAGCTAAAGAGATTTGCGAATTACGAATTAAAATGGCCCGGGATCATTTAAAGAAGTTGGAAACAGAAGCAGAATTGTGGCAGTAAGTATAATAAAATTTAAACAATATTTTTGTATCTATTTAATGGTTATCGATTTTAAGAAACAAATTGGATAAACCTTATGCGGAGGGTGTTATGCCTAGTGGAGAGGAATGTGAAATTATAGAAGATTATAATGAGGAAAATGAAAAAATATGGAAAGAAAAGCATAAACTTCGCGTTAAGCAGGCTAAACAAAAGGAGCGAGGAGAACGAAAAAAAGAGCTACAAAAACAGCAGAAACGAAACTCTAAGAGTGAAACAACACCTAAAGAAAAATCCGACGAGGAAATTTTCAAAATGCTAGAAGAAGCCGAATTAATGGAGGAACTAGAACAGGAGCTAGATAAGCTAGAAGTAGATGAGGTCAATGATGAAACAATACGCAAACTAATGTCAGGAGAAATGAAGTTACCAGCAGAAAAAAAAAGATTAGCTCATGAACCCAAAACTAAAGAACATAAAACTAATGAAGAATCCGTTTTACGGCAAAATATAGTAAAAAAGAATGATTTAAAGGCAAGCAACCAAATAAACACAAATAATAATGTACAACCAAACCCGGAAATAACTAACTTGGTAAATTTTCATAATGACGAGGCAGAAGTTGAGGATGAACCAATACCCGAAGAGGTGGCATTGATCAAAGAACAGGCTAAATTTCTTAGTGCTGAAGATCAGATTGGTTTCTATGATTATCAAATACAAATAATCGGACAAAAATTACAGCTCTTACCTTTGCGTACACAAGAAGAATTGGATGAAAAAATACGCCTACTAAGTGTTTTAGAACATTTGGAAGAACTATTAGAAGTGGCTGAAGAAATTGTAGGTGCTGAAGAGCTAGCAGAAAAAGGTTCAGAAACGGAAGGCGAAATTATGGAAATTCAAGAAAAAGAAGCACCACAAAATATAGAAATAATTTCTACAACTAACGATGCAAATAGAACTAATCAAAATCGCCGCATTTCTTTTGCTTTAGAAGATCAAACTTTAGAGTTTAGAAAACATGAAGCTGTTACACAAATGTTACCTACCAAAGAAGAAAAACCACAACGAGATATTATAAAACTAGAAGATGATAACGATGATGATAAAGTACAACAAACAGATTTCAATAAAAATTCTGAGTTATTGAAAACTTCTTTAACAAAAAAAGATTTAATACAAGCTAAAGTTGAAAAGAATTTACAATTTGTTGCCGAACATCAAAGTAAACAAAATTTTGATTTAATAAACCAAATATTACAATCCTCTATGGGTGAAATTAATACATTAAACATAAAATTTAAACATTCCCAACAAAAGGGTTTTTTAAAAGATAGTAAGGAATCATGTGATATACCCGGCAGTCCAGCTGATTTCTATGATTTATATATAAAATCACAAAAGGAGTTAGCAAATGAACAGGAACCGTCAACATTGTTCATTAATAGTTATGAAGGAGAGGATCAAGTTAAAACACCGGTATTGAAGGAATCGGATAGACATGTAGCTTTTGCAGATCCAAAAGCAGAGGTATTTTTTTGTTTTTTAGTAATTGTGTGTTTAACTAGTTTTATATTTCTTATAGTTCTCAAATCCTTCCTTACAAGCCAAATCTATATTGAAAAATAAATCAGCTGTTGATAAGGAAAATCATTTTAAGGATTCATCACAGGATAATACTAAAAAATCTAAGAAAAAGTCAAGTAAAAAGGAGGAAGATGAATACTTGAGCGCCTATAATAAGGTAAATATATTTAGATACATTCAAATAGTTTTAGAATCGTATTTAATATTGGGTATTGCAGAATATAACACTCTTAACTGTTTAAATCGTGTTTAACATTTTTTAGGTTATGAATGACGTTATCGAAAAACCTTTAACCGAACCCGAACCATTGCCTGATGTCAAATTTATTGATGCACATACACCCAAAAAACGTATAAGTCGTTTCAAACAAATGCGTCAAGGAACAGAAAAAACATGAATTTTTCTTTCTTTTTTTTTTATTCTCGTTTTCTCTTAATCATTAGAATCTTAAACAAATTTTTATTTCTTTAAGCATTAAGAATAAAGTTTAACTTTTCCACTATTATCGTTTACATTAGCAAATAAAGGAAATTCAAAAATTTTATAAATATACATACATTTACATGTGAATGTATATAATACAAATTGTTTGTAGCATATCTCTTAAAAAAACACAAATTGTTGTTGCATACAAACTACATAAATTAGAGAAACTAGAGAACAACTTAAAAAATATATATATAATTTCATTTATACATTTTTTCGTGTATAATTAAAATATTCCTTTTTAAACTAGGTAAAACTATTTGTTTTTAGTTAGTGTCCTATTTAATCTTCTAGTCCTAAAAATTCTCGTTCTAATGCAGCACCCATCATATTCCAATCGCCATCATCTTCTTCATCGGGATTATTGCCATCACTGTCATCGTTCGAATCAGAACCCATTTCTAAATCAGAAGGTAAATTGCCGCCTAAAATGTAAATAAAATAATTTTTAATTATAAAATTAAAAAAAAAAAAAAATAATAAAAATTGAAAACAATACCTCTTCTAAATTTTTCACTTGGCATTTCATCCTCCTCGTCATCTTTGTTATCATCACTTGAAGATTTGTCCTCTTCACCAGCCACATCAGTAGTAGCATTTAAGACCGAAACATCGGTGGATCGGGAAAAAAATTTGCGTGCTCTTTCTTCTTCGTTTTCTTCACGTTTACGTTTCCTTAAAATCTTGTCCACGGGAGGATTTTCTAAAGAAAGAAATATTTTGTAAACAAAAACGACATATGTACATATAATTGAAAAATATGTCCCTACCTATATCCACATTTTCATCTTCTGATGAGCTATCGGAATCAAAAAACTGATCAAACTCCTTATTCATATCAGCCAAATCGGCGTTGGAAAAAGACAGCAAAGGATTAATGGTATCAATAAACTTTGAAGATTCTGCGGCATTTTGTTGAGCCATACTCGATGATGAAATTTCGGATTTCTCACTGTAATTAATGACATGTTCTGGACTGTGACAGTGAGCTGGTGGTTGACGTTTATTGCTTTTCATTTTACGATCTAACGGAAAGAGTCGTTCGTCGACATGTTCCCAACGTTCCGCACAGCTCCACAACCAATTTGTGTTGACAATTTTTATTTTAGGATTCTTTTTGGCGGCATTCACCTTAAAAGTTCCTGCCGTTACAGCCACCAAATGTGTAGTATTTTCCATGATATTTTGCGTGACGTCGGCACCTAGACTCTTGGCTATGAAATATGCACGCGATTGTTGCAGCTTCATATTGGTGGGTACTAGACCAGAAAATACCAAATTACTGCCTCTTAGCACTTCAGAACGTATTTTCGGAACAATTATTTTTAAATCGGGTATATCTTTAGTCTCATCATAAATGGCATAAAAACGGGAGTGTATATTTTTCAATATAACTTCTAAATACAGCAGATAATCGTCGGGATCGACAATTTCAATCTTATTTTCAGTATCGTTGGAAACTTTAATCTTGGGAATATTAACGCTTGAGGGGGCCGGTTTACCGCTTTCATCTGATACCTTATCTTCAGCTTTAGTTATTTTTGCTGCTTTATCGTCATCATCTTCCTTGACGTTTTCTGTGGTCACTTCTAAAGCAGTTTCTGCTGGATTTTTATTTTCTTCATATTTATTTATTTCTTTAGAAGCCTCTATATCTTTTGTATCGTCATGTTGTACTTTAGTTTCATTATTTTCTTTATCTGCCCCTGTAGTATCTAACACTTCAACTGATTTTTCTATATTTTCAGTTTTTGCTTCTTTATTATGTTTTGGGGCTTTCTCTTCACTTTCATTATTATTCTCATTAGTAGCTTTTTCCTTGTCCTCAGGATTCAAATTTTCCAAGTCTAATCAAAAAATATATTAAAGAAATGACAATATTTTAAACATTTTAAAATAATTACCTTTAAAATCTACACCTTCACCATCTAGCTCATGTTTAGAACAACCTGGTGGAGCATTTATATCACCGGTATGTTGGAAAAAGTGATAAGGTTTAACCTGTATCAAATTCGATGCCATATTCCAAACATCTTCACGATCATCTATGATGCACACCATGGAATCACCATTGGGAAAAAGAGCTCTAAATTGCAATATGATTATTTGAAAATTAAATGAAATTATTTACTATTTCCACTTACTTTAAATTGTCTGTTTTACTAGTAGCATTAAAACATTCATCTCTCGACAGAATGCGATGTGAAAAGAATTTTCCCTCCGGATCCAGTAGTTGGGCTATCATATGTGCATAATTGCGAGCACCAAACGTACAAATATGCAGTTCATAGTATTGGGACATACGTTCGAGAAATTCTGGTGTACCTGGTCTAAGGCGGGTATGATACCACGGTGATGTGGGACCATACAATTGAAAGTGGTAAATACCTTTAATGTTATTGGGTACATTATCATTGGTGGTGTGTATTACCGTTTGATCCAAATCGACTAATAAAACTAGCTTACGATCCTGTAACAAACGACGGGTGTCATCGTGTCCGAGTTTTTGTGCTAATTTCTGTGTTACTTTTAGATCGGGTATAGTATGGACCATAGGTACGGACGCCTCGGAAGTGTTGCCCTAAAAATTAAAATAAAAATATAAGGATAGAATTAGCATTTTTTTTTTACATTTCCTACTTTTTAGGAAATTGGTATCTACCTATTTTATAAAATTGGTGTTTTTGAAACCTTTTCTAAATTGTTTTTTTTTTCTTTATATTTTGTTACTTTTTTGAAAAACAGTTTTTTATTAAATATGCTTATTTTAAAAAAAGTACCTTTGTCGAAAATGATGAAATCATATTTTTTTCTGACTTCAAATAAACCCAACTTTTAGTTATTTATGCGATTCAGACAATTTTAGGAACTTTGGCATCGATTTGTTACAGCATATTTTAACCTCAATAGCATATTTTTGCATATTTGGGACTTTTATGATGAAATATTTTCATAGAAAATTCTCTTTAGAGCATATTTTAAAAATTTAAATGGTACATTTTTGCATATTTTATACTTATGAGTATAGCTTTGGATATATATATTAGATATTAAAGAGAAAAAAAGACTAATTTTTGCATATTTTGTACCAAATATAATTTTTTACATAATTTGCCATTAGCAATGTGTAATTTTCTGATGCAATGTAATTGTTTTAATTTTTTTTTTTTTTTTGAAATGGAAAATTTTCCATTTTAATATTAAGATTGTGTCATGTAGAGTTCTCTAAATCGACTATTATTCGAAATAGATTTTTTTTTTTGAAAAAAGTAGAAATCGAGTTTTTGATTTGAAATTTTTTTGTTGCCAGATAATCGAATAAAGTCAAAAATATTTGGAAAAAGTTGAAAATAGTCGAAAAAATACTCTATTTGAAGGACTGTTTTTAAAAAGCTATTTTTTATTTCAACATCATCTTACAGTTGGAAATAGTATCTTAAAAACATAATTTTGTGTTTAACCAGCATTTTCTTTCATTGCATAATGTATTGTCTGTTATCAATATATTTGACTATGTTGATATAAGTCCTTATAACAAAAATAATAAAAATTTACCAAAAATTGAGAAAAAAAAACTCGAAAATATCGTATAAAATCGGTAAGTCGATAATTAAAAAAAGGCGAAAATTGTTTTTGTTTTCAATGTAATTTTTTACTAACAAATTCTTAGACTTAGGTTTTTTTGACAACAGAGTTTCATATCTAATTCTAACTGTAGAAATCTAGTGTTATGGTAACATTTTCTATTCTATCAAAATAATACAATTAAAAATAACATTTTCATCCCTGGTATGTGTGCAATTCAAAATTTCCCACTTTTTTCATGTTTTGTATTTATGCTATTGTTTGCTTTCTTTTGAGCGTGTAGCAGTTAAACATTTTACATCCCCTTTCTCTTGCCCCTGTCAAACAAATTCACATAAACATCAACAGACACACAAATACATAAAATATTAGGAATGTTTAACAATTATCTATTCTATACCTACATTTTCATTTTGGCGCAAATCTGCACCACAATCAGCGCACATGTCTTTGATGACCGTTGTATGTATACATTCAGAGAGTTCCAAAAGGGGAGTACTAAAACATAAATAAAAAAAAATTAAACATAAGCAAAGGATAAGTAAAATATGTAGGTACACAGTATATGACAAAATTATTGGATCGATATATTTACAAACTTTATTAAGGCAAATGTACAAACAAACAAGCAAACAAACTTACTCTGCTTTAACAATGGCTCCATCCTTGAAAAGACGTTTTTTGACAACACCAACTCTTTGGGCCTTTAATTTGTGTATGATTTTGTCAGTAACTTTTGTGTTGGCATCATCAACACCCTCCTCGGCGGCGGCAGGAAGAGCTTCATAGAGTAATATTACTTGTGAAGCGCTTACCGGAAAACCTTCCCTTACCCGCCATCTATTGATTCTTATGCGAGGGTGCTCAACTGGCGCTTTTATAACTATTCCATCGTTTGGAGTTTCATCTGTTAAAATATCCGACATTTTTTACATTTAACCTAATTAAACAAGATTTAAGCACAAAAAATTCTATAATTTTTAATCGTTTTGATAAAAATTTTGAGAAAAAAAATTAAGAAAATTTTTTTCCTTTCTCCTTTTCTATTGTTTTTCTTTTCTCTTGTGGTTGTTAATCTAAATTTTTGTTTTTGTCTTCGTAAAATGTTTTTCTTGCGATTTTCTTTTGTGTTGGCAAGTGATGTTAATGCAGCTTTTCTTTTCATGTGTTTTGGATGTTAAAAAAATGTAGCGATTAATAACAAATAAATTTAAATTGTGGAACTTAAAATGTAAAAATTATAAAATTGGCAGACATATTGTTTTTGCTATAAATAATTTTTTTTTTTTTGATAATCAGTATTTTTTTTTGGTTAAATGTATAACAGTATGTGTGTTGAAATACATTTCTTGAAGCCCATAGTCCAATAAAAACATTTATTTTTCAACAAATATCTTGCATATAGTCTGGAGAATCTTGGTGTTGAAATTTAACGATATCCATTCAGGAATGCGGTTACAAACGATTTTCTAGAGCAGCTTAAAACATTTTTATATTTTTTTTTTCGTCCAAATTAAATATTTTTTATTTTACATGCAATAATATATAAATATTTTTATATAGAAAAGCTGTAAGCACGAATAGTCTAGAGGAAGTATTCTAGACTAAAAACTGTTAAGCTCGGGGTCGTATCTCCGGGATTCCTTGTTTCTGTTTTTTCTTTTATACCATTCATACCAGGTGTAAAGGGTATATATAAGTTTGTTATTCCATTTATAATTTCAACAATTTTCATCGAAGAGCAAAAAAGTTTATATTCTCTGGATCCTTATAAGAAATGATGTCGATAGGACGAGATCCGTTCGTCCATTTGCCGGTTGAAATTACTCGTTTTTAAACATTATTAGATAATTTAGAATTACTTTTACTCAGGGACTGAAAATAACAGTTATTTTTGAATTTTTTAACAAAAATAATGGTTATGTCTTAGTATATTATGCAAACATTTGTTACTTAAAATGCAATAACATATGAGGGATTGTGCTCCACCATCCATTTTCTCTAAAAGAAATCAGCTTCAAAAAACCGATATTTTATAAAAATATTTATCTATATAAAAACGAAATCGGTAGCTTAAACAAGGGCTTTAAAAAGAAAAAATGCGTTTTGTCCGATATCTCAGTTATTTTTGGGCCGATTTAGTCCATTTATGAACCGAATTTGCTGTATTTCAGAAACGAAATTATCGAACCGATTTCCGATCGTCTTATATATATATTTTTATGGCATAAAAATATATATATAAGACGATCGGAAATCGGTTCGATAATTTCGCTTCTGAAATTCAGCAAATTCGGTTCATAAATGGACTAAATCGGCCCAAAAATAACAGAGATATCGGACAAAACGCATTTTTTCTTTTTAAAGCCCTTGTTTAAGCTACCGATTTCGTTTTTATATAGATAAATATTTTTATAAAATTTCGGTTTTTTGAAGCTGATTTCTTTTAGAGAAAATGGATGGTGGAGCACAATCCCTCATATGTTATTGCATTTTAAGTAACAAATGTTTGCATAATATACTAAGACATAACCATTATTTTTGTTAAAAAATTCAAAAATAACTGTTATTTTCAGTCCCTGAGTAAAAGTAATTCTAAATTATCTAATAATGTTTAAAAACGAGTATACATTTAATATTTGCCATCATACCTTACTCTTTTTTTACGGGAGGTGTACGAAATCAATTTTCTTCAAAAATAAATAAATGTATTTTTATTTATTTTATAATTTTTTATTAAATGAGAAAGTTAATTTTCGTTAAATTTCAATTAAAAATTTTTCAGCCCATCTAAAATTCCCAAACGTCTGATTTATGTTAATACAAATTTGAAACACGGGTCATGTTTCAAATGAATTTTAAAATATATTTTTTACTGTTTCTTATTGTTTTGTTATTTTATTAATCTTTTATTTTCAAATTTCAATTTATTATATCTATTTTTCAATTTTCAATCATCTGAATCAATAATTTTTATAGCTAGGACAGTAAATAAGTTCTATTTTAAATTAAAATCATCAATGATAAAAATTAAGGTTAACACAGATGTTTCGTTGTTTGATCGTTTACTTCTTCAATTGAAGTGTTTAAGGATTTATATTGTATGTACCCCTCATATGTAGAATCTACATACAAACATATATATGTATAAATTTAGTAGTATTTTTTTTTGTATAAGCAAGCAGTGATTGTAGTTTGTATATACACACAAACATTTATATGAATCATTACAATGACTACTAGTGTTATTTTTTGTATGCAGTCAGATTGTTTGTGTATACAAACAAAAATATATAAATATATGTATGCTTTAAGTTATTGTTGGTTTTTTTTTAAAGCAAGCGTTGCTTGTAGAACAAATTTATATATTACTTTTTTTTAATTATAAATACGAAAAAATTAAAACATACCATTTTTTTTTTTATTTGTTGGTAAAGTGGTGAAGGGTATAAAAATTTCGGCACAGCCGACTATAGCGCTCTAACTTTTTTTTTTGCTTTTAATATTCAAATTTTAATTATTTAAAAAAATGTATTTGACAAGAATTTCTTGGCATGTTGATGTGTTCTTTATAAAAAGTATTATTTAGCTTTTAGGCTTTTTATATAACCAATAAAGATATTAAACTGCAACTCATCGATGTGGTGTATTGCTTGAGTTTATGACTGAAGAACTGTACGTCCCGAGTTTGTTTTACAATTTAAATTGAAAAAAAAATAGGGAACTGTCGAAGTATTATTTTATATACCTATTTTTTTAATTTATGAAATAAAAATTCCCAAAAAGGTTTTTTTAAAAATTCTATAACTTGTGAACCGTTGGAGAAATAAAATTTCGTATGGTCGGAGTTGAAGTATTCTTGAGTTGATTTGTGGGAGCAGAGCTCCCTAGCGGGTCAAGGGGGTAGAGGATAGACCTCCAAGTATGTATTATTTTATACATGTAAATCTCCACAAAAACATTATTGCATGTGTAAATTGTCTCATTTCACTTAAGAGATATTTAGGTAGAAACAAATTTTACCCTCATTTTAAGCCTAGTTTTTTTAAAGTTTTTTAAAATTAGATTACCTACAAAATTCAAAATAATATTGCTGCAAGAATCACATAGATATGTATATCTATCCGATAATAAGTTTTTATTTTTTATTTTTATAAAATACTCAAATGTCAAAGCCGAGATCAACAAAAAAATATATTGGCTATATACCCCCATATGGTGGTTAAATTTTAATGGAAAAAGTCAATTTTTGAAACAAATTTTTCACGGAAAATTTTAAATTGAAAATTTTGAAAATTTTTTAAAGTTTCAACTTCAGATTAATATAACTTTTTATTGGATATTATTTAGAATTTTGTAAGAAATCTAATGGATATTTTCAAAAAATCTAAGGGCACAAATTGAGGCCTCCAATACTAAAAAAAAAACGAGGAAAGAAATGAGGGGAAAATTTGCTTCGACCTTAATATCTCTTAAACTAACTAAGAAGTGTAAACATGTTTTTTGCAGAGATTTACAAGGGCTACATACACGTAAAATTTTTTTACATTTAAGTCATAAATGAATTTTTGTCGAATTAAAAATAAATACTAGAGGTGACCAACTTTGGAGTTCTACCCTCTATCCTCTATGCTCCTCCAAATCAACTCCAACATACTTCGGCTCTGACCATGTGAAATTTTATTTAAATATCTCCAACGGTTCACGAACCATCGTAATATTTTAATTACAAATTTTTTTTAATTCCAAAAAAAAAAAAAAAAAAAAAAAAAAAAAAATGCATGATTTTGGTCACTCTCACAAAATTTACAGGTTTGAATTTTTAAATGTTAGAAAAAAGTGCTAAGAAGGGCTAAATTAAAAAAAAATAAAAACAGTTTTGTGGTATATTCAAGACAAGTTTTGTGAAAAGTTTTATTTTAAGTGTTATTTAGTTTGAAGTGTGTTATGTACACATATGCTCTGTTAGTTGTGATAAAGACAGAAAACAAGTCTTGAAATTATGTTAACTGTGTAGAAAATGCATGTTATCTTTTATTTTAGCAATGTTTCTCAATATCATTACATAGTAATTAGAGTAAGACGTATATAGCTCTAAGAATATTATTGATCTCATCATGTGTAACATAGTGTCTACATTAGAGATATCAAGACAAACGTCTAAATTAACGCGAATTTGTGGAAGGTGGCAACAGTTGCACAAAAACAACAATATGGCGTATTCATTATTGTTTTTTATACATGCAGTTTGGCAACTGTAACAACCAAAATAATAATCAACTGTTTAACTTAGGTTACCTTGTATATATTCGCACTGATTTTGACGTTTGTTTTGACATAAATTTGCCTAATGTAGACACTAGGTAACCCCAGGTCTACAACTGAGATTAACGCTGATATAATATGTGAGATAACGCCGGCAGAGGAGAGTAACCATTTTGTTTATATTATGTCAAATCTTAAATAAGGGGTACACGTATTCTAATAAATCCTATAAGATATCATTATTTCCAATCAATCACAGAGTAAACATGTCTTTTTTATTTAAGCAATTCGCACTTTTTTAGCACAATTTTTATACAAATGTTTTTTAACATGTAAAACAAGCATTAAAAGGAAACAATTTTACAAAAAACATTGTTTTTCAGTAATTTCCAAAATACACATGCACACACACAAACAAACTTTCGTTTATGTGTATTTTTTTTGACAATTCATCTTATCAGATGGTTGTGTAGAGAAATCTCATCACAACAGTCTCATAATACATCTTATAATACT
This sequence comes from Protocalliphora azurea, assembly GCA_932274085.1. Lineage (NCBI taxonomy): Eukaryota > Metazoa > Arthropoda > Insecta > Diptera > Calliphoridae > Protocalliphora > Protocalliphora azurea. The sequence continues at coordinate 148,449,105 of OW026521.1, read as the reverse complement.
ATAATAATATTTGAATCTACACGTAAAATAATTCTCTCAGAGAGCGAGTTTGACACCCTGTGACATAATAATCCTACATATTATGTTACGTCTAGACGGGCTATAAGACAAACAAAAATCGTTATCGAGAAAGAATAAGAAGACTTAATAAAGAAATTACATTTACATTTTTTGAAAAAGCGCAAAAAAGAGGATAATTTTGTGTTAAAAGTAAAAACAAAGTATAAAGAAAATTTTTAGCGTGAATCAACCTTTCGGCGTCTACATCTTAAAATACTCGTAGCAAACTGGATAAATTAAAATAAAAGTATAGAGGTTTTATTATTGTATTATGAACCTAGATCAAAAAGTAGCGGGTTCGTTCAATAATTTTTTTTAATTGTTGAGGATTTTTTTTTTCGAATTGTTAAGATCCCTTGAAAAAATTTTGTTGGATAAAGTATATTGAGAACTGAGTAAAAATAAATTTTTTCACTTCTTTCAGTTGACGAAAAAAGTAAAAATTTAGCCATTTTTGAATAGAAAACTAAAAAAGTGCGAAATAAAATAGCTGAAATAGCGCTACTAAAAACGTGGAAAATTTAGCCCAAAAGGCTAAGTTGGCATCAATAGTTAGCAGAATAACGGTTAACATTCCAAAGTGAATGAAGAAGTAAAATCAAGCAGCATTTGTTTACTAGTTGGAGTAATAAGACGTGATTTTTTTTGTTCATAAGTTTGCCAAAAATGAGTTCAGAAATAGAAAATTCTAACTTAAAAAGAGCAGTAGAAGATAAAGAGGAAACAAATAAAGAAGAAGAGGAAGAAGACGATGATGCTGGCTGGATAGGTCCATTGCCCACGGAGCAGTTAACGGCTTCTAAACCCAAGAAGAAGAAAGGTATTTTTTTATCTCGTGTTTTTTTTACTACATATTTTTCTTTTCTAATTATGACTATTTATTTGTTAGTTTTACCTTATGAGCATGTTTTTCTGGAAAACTTACCAGATGCCGAGTGCTATGAGAAAAGTTATATGCATCGCGACGTTATTACCCATTTGGTGGTCACCAAAACAGATTTTGTTATAACTGCTAGTATTGATGGTCACATTAAGTTTTGGAAGAAAATGGAAGAAGACATTGAATTTGTTAAACATTTTCGTAGTCATTTAAGTATGTTGTCATTACAAATTAGCTATTGATGTAACAAATATGGTTTAATTTTTCAGTGCCTATTCATAGTCTTAGTGCAAATTCCGGCGGGACATTATTGTGTTCCGCTTCAGCTGACAAATGTGCCAAAGTATTTGATGTTGTTAATTTTGATATGATTAATATTATAAAATTGGGTTTTACACCGGGTTGTAGTTGTTGGATACATTCGCCGGGTGATGCGGTTCAAAGTTTGGCAATGTAAGTTAAAAAATTACTCATTATTTATAATTGTTATTACAAAATCGTTATTTTTCAGCTCAGACAAAGATTCCAATAAAATTCACATATATGATGGACAAGGCAATGGTGAAGTCCTTCACATATTGGATAAATTGCATTTGGCACCTGTAATTGCCATTTGCTATAATGTACTCAAAGATACTGCTATTTCTGTGGATCGTAATGGCATATTGGAATATTGGCAAAACTCTAAATATGATTATAAATTTCCTCAAAAGCATGTAACATTTGATTCAAAATTGGACACAAGTAAGCAAAATTGTTAATAATTTTAAATGCAATTTCATTAATATACATATTTCTTAAAAGGTCTTTTTGAGTTTGCAAAATGTAAAACCCTTGTGACCGGTCTTGCTGTATCCAATGACGGTCAACGTTTTGCTACCCTTTCCACCGATCGCAAAGTTAGAGTATTTAAATTTCAAACGGGTAAACTTATACGAGTCTTTGATGAGGCTTTATCGACCTATACTCAAATGCAACAAACTCCACATGCTCTTCCTAATATGGAATTTGGAAGAAGGTAAACAATTAATATGTAATATTTTAACTTTCAAAAATTATTATTTTTTCTATAGAATGGCTGCCGAACGTGATTTGGAAAAATCTGATTTTAATATGAATAATAATATTATATTTGATGTTAGTGGTCACTTTTTGCTTTACCCCACTTTGATAGGCATTAAAATTATCAATATAGAGACTAATAGATGTGTTAATATTTTGGGTAAAACGGATAATATAAGACCTCTTCATATTGCTTTATTTCAAGTACGTTTGTGATTTTAGAAAATAGTACATATTTCGAAATGGGTTAATGATTTGGCTTGTTACAGGGTAAAGCTAAAAGAGTTAAAGCTGCTATAACATTGGAACAGGAAGCAAGTGAAAATCCTGCTCTGCAAAATTTGCCAAATGATCCAACACTGTTTTGTACAGCGTACAAGTAAGTAAAAATTTACTGTCACATTGCAAAAGCCATATAACATAGTGTACACAATTTCCAAAAGAGGGTTGATGATTATTTAATATGGCATTATTTTATTTATTCTTGTCCATCTTTTCCAGAAAACAACGTTTTTATTTATACAGCCGACGCCTACCCTCTGATTTACAGGATGTTGATCGTGACATATTCAATGAGAAACCTACGAAGGAGGATATTATTGCTGTTCCTGAAGGTCAAGGTTAGTTACAAGTATATATTTTTTTAATTTAATTTTATTTTTTATTAATAATTTAACAAATACTAACTTTTTGTAATGCCATTTTTACATGCCTTACTAAAATAAATAGAAGAAGGTTATTTCTGTAAATTTTCGTTTATAATCGTATAAATATTAAATCGGAAATCTTTTTACAGGAATACAACGTATATATGAAAATGTGGTGCTGCACACAACAATGGGAGATATTCACATAAAACTATTTTATAAAGAATGTCCAAAAACTGTGGAAAACTTTTGTGTGCATGCCAAAAATGGGTAAAATATATCAAAAATAAATTAATCAATTACAAGATTGTTATTTTATTTTCCTCTTCTCTTTAGTTATTACAATGGTCATATCTTTCATCGTGTTATTAAGGGATTTATGATACAAACTGGTGATCCTACTGGTACGGGTACTGGTGGTAAATCTATATGGGGTCATGATTTTAAAGATGAATTTTGTCCTAGTTTAAAACATGATCGTCCATATACGGTTAGTATGGCTAATGCAGGACCCAACACAAACGGCAGTCAATTTTTTATAACAGTTTTGCCAACGGTAATTTGTAATAATTTTTTTTTATTTTAATATATAACTTGATTTTTTCTTTTTTATAGCCTTGGTTAGATAATAAACATACAGTGTTTGGTCGTGTATTTAAGGGTATGGAAGTTTGTCAAAATATTTGCAATTCAAAAACGAATCCCAAAACTGATAAACCTTATGATGATATTAAAATAATTTCCATACATTTAAGTAATTAAGGTGTGGGAGTATCGAAAATAGTGTAGTAAATTATAAAAAATTTAAATATTGTTTGATTTTAGATTGAGCGTCTGATGTTGTAACTTGCTTAATGATGAAGTGCCAAGCAATACGAATTAAATTAAATCACTAATTAATACTTGTTATCAATATAGTAATTCACAAAAAGAACCTGTAAGGGTGGATTTCTATAAAGTATTGTTTGAGGAAATTAATAAGTGAGAAACATTTCTTTAGCAATTAATGTTTGTTCTCAATATTTTAAATAGCAAAATTGAATTGGATTTATACGAAGAATTGCTTGAAGAAAACAACAGTATTACTGCCTAAGGACCGGATCTATAAAATTTTATCGAAATTAACGTCTTATTAGCAAAACATTTTTAAATCACTAATTAAATCACTAATTAATTAATTTTTATCAATATAGTAATTCACAAAAAGAACCTGTAAGGGTGGATTTCTATAAAGTATTGTTTGAGGAAATTAATAAGTGAGAAACATTTCTTTAGCAATTAATGTTTGTTCTCAATATTTTAAATAGCAAAATTGAATTGGATTTATACGAAGAATTGTTTGAAGAAAACAGCAGTATTACTGCCTAAGGCCCGGATCTATAAAATTTTACCGAAATTAACGTCTTATTAGCAAAACATTTTTGTTCTCAATATATTAAGTCACAAAAAGAAGCTAAAGTGTTGGGGTTTTATAAGATATTGGTTGAGCAAAAGAAATATAAAGAATAGGTTTAAAAAATTCACTTAGTCGGGGTTCACATACAGCATTTTTTCTTGCAGCAATTCTGACTTCGTTGGCGAATTCACACACAGCAAAACATTTTTGTGTATGAACTACGCTTTGCAATCATTTTTAAAATCCATTTTTTCAGGAAATTTTAAAAACATTTAACAATTTTTATAAATTTTAAAATACTAAAAATCCTTTTTTTTTTTGGTCAAAAATATCAAATTTTGATCGTAATAAGTTGGCAGTTCGGAACGGATTTTTTTTTAAATCTTTGGTATTCGTTTCGGGAAATAAATTTATTTTGTATACATAAATTTTTACATCACAAGCGTTGTATTCTATGATACGAGCATTTAAATAATAATCAGCTGTGCTTTTAATCTTCCTATGCACGCGCACAGACCAGCGCGCGGTAATTGGAATTGTTGATAGTTTTACGATTCCTTCGTAACTTCAAATATCTGAGGTGTTAAGTATCTAAGGTTTAAGTAATACAATATGAATTGGTCAATCAGACTAGTGAAGTTTACGATTTTTGTATCTAATTTTTTTTTTTTTGAACTATAGAAAAATATACCAACAAAAGTGTTTCTTATACCACTATAGGTATGTGCTGATGTGCACACCGACGAAGCCTATTGAAATTGGTTATGATCGGTCCATTATTTTACCTAGACCTAGTTTTCCTCGCGGAATTGGTCTTAACGATCATAAATGTTTTAAATGTGGTTCTATTTTAATAACATAAACGTAAGTTTTGTATAAGCATGAAAAAATTAATTATATAAGATTTCACGAATATCGGTGCATAATTATAATAGCTCCATATAAGACCCACTTCCGAAATTCACTTAAATCTATAAATCCCACATAAATGTTAGTATCAAGATAATATTTTCAACAAATAATTTTTATATAAGCTGAAACTACATAACCAAATTTCATGAGGATCGATCCGAAAATCTATTGTCGGGTTTGACCGACTATAACCTTCTTAATTGTTTTTGCATGTATTTTTCAAAACATGATACAGCTACCCTACAAACATTTGGAAGATATCTTCCTGGAAGAAATTTACGCAATATCTTCTTTTTATTATTAAACGAAAATCATCAAAGCAATATTTTTCTAATATTGCATTTTTATAAGTTTAAAGAAAATTAGGCAATAAACAACAAAAAATATATAAAGTTTTAATTTTTTTTTTTTATTTTTTTCCTCAAAATATCCTCTTTTTCAGTAAGGCGATTATCACCTCCGCAATAAATGTATGATATCCTATTGAGATTATCTAGAAGAAATTAATGCAACAATACTTTTATTTTTCAGTCACAATTTTTTAACTTCTCGAAAATTTTTTCAAAAATGTGAAAAAATATTAAAGATTTTTGTTTGTCTTTGAGCAAAAAATGCATATTTTATGTGAGCGTTTCAGTTTTCGTACTTTATGATGTGTAAAGCACGAAGACTTTATATATATGCATGCTTTACAAGATGTAAAAAAAAATTTTTTTATTATATTATTTAAAGATTAATTGAGCGATAATATTATATCCTGTGATGCACAATCTCTCACGATGGGGGAAATTTCCGCAATATGAATATGATTATTACGGCAATAAAATTTTTCTTCTAAGTAATACGAATTCGAATCACTTTCGTATTATTTTGCTCGTAGGGTTATTAGTATTATTATTATTATTGTTATTATTATTGTCATTATTATTTTATGCTGTTCACATATAGAGGTTTTTTGAAAAACGAGTCGTTTTTTTTTTTAACACAAAAAAATTGACTTGCTTTTCATGTATTTCAAAAACATCTCGATTAGAATTGTTTAATTATTTAACACACAAAAAAACATTCTAAATTTCCATACAGGGAAGACATTTTTAATATTTTGAAAAAAGAATTTTTAAAACTGTCAAACAGTTTTTAAACAAAAAATTAAAAATTAAGAATGAAATTTATATTTGTTCAGAGATTTTATTTGTTTAAAAATTTATTTTTTTTAATTAGAAAATGCTTGTGTATGAAATTTTTATTTAATTTAAAAATAATAAAAATTTTTATTTAATTTAAAATAAAATAGGAAAGTAGACCAATAGGAAAAACACAATAAAAAAGTGTTATTGTATTTTCCAAAAAACAAGTAAAAAACTAATGTGTGTGAACATAATATTATATACTCGTATTTTATTATTATATTATGTTTCAAACAATTTTCATATAATTTAAGCAGTAATTATGATTCAAATACAATAGAACCGTTTTATTTTTTGCAACAATATGGCAACACTTCATCCTTATGTCAATTTTTTTATTCTCTCACTGTCATTCTTTGATTTGTTTTTCTTTTTTCTAATTGGTTAAAGAAATGCAATCGCAGTAAATTAATTTTCATTGTTAATTTTTTTTTATATTTACTACAAAATTAAAGTTAAATAAGTGAAATAACAAGTAAAAAATATAATTGTTTTGAAAGGTATATTTATATTTAAAAAGTGCAAAATATAAAGAAAAGTAATTCAGTAAATAAAATAAGATGACGGCTACTGGCCAAAACAGAAGCTATATTATGATTTTTCTTTTTTTAGACAATAAAAAGTGATTAAATATATACAATATACATATATATCTTGGAAAATATGATAAATATATTTTATGAAAATTGTTATTTTTTTGTTTTTTCCTCATTTATGTTTTGCATTGTTTACTCAATTGACACACATTAGTAAGATGATTATCAGCTAATAGCACATAGTTGTTTTTTTTATATGGATTTCATAAATAATATTTTATGTATTTATGTATGCATATTAATTTACTTATTGTACACAATACAAATTTATATACAAAGCTATAGATATGGCACCTCTTTTGTTGCAACCTAAATAATATACATGTAATTATTTCGATAATTAAGTATGTTTAGTAATTAAACGTTCTTACATTTGTGTTTTTACATTATGTCTATCTTTGTGACGAATCTAAGAAATAAAAAGCCATTGACAAAAAAAGAAACAAAATAAAACGATAACGATACGTTACAGTTACTTATTGAGATTACTTTTATGTAAACTTCAATGGGTTTCAATTTAATACCGGAAATCCCTGAATTTTCTTTAAAATTATATAAAAATAAAATTATGGACACAGAATTATTATTTTTGGGAAACTAAGTTGAAAAAAGCAGGTGTCTGGTTGTTTCTACGGAATCATTGATTACTTAACAGTCCAGAACCAGATTAAAAGTATTTCATCCACAAATTAAAGATATATAAATTAAAGATATATTTATATATATATATATATATAGCTAGTGCTTCTTGATTCTTAAAAGAACTTATTTTAGAAATATATATATATATATAAATACATATATATATTATACATATATTGTTTCATTGGATAGCATGATTTTCATATATATATATATATATATATATATATATATATATATATATATATATATATAATAAGTCCTTTTAAGAATCAAGAAGCACTAGCAAGAAAAACCAATGGAGGTGATCAAATAAAGAAAATTATGCTATCCAATGAAACAATATAAAGATAACTTTACGAAGTTTCAGGGGAAAAAATTAATTAAAAAGATAAATAGTTCACTTTAATTTGATGAAACTATTCAATTTCGCATGAAATCCTACCTTTACTTTTTTTAAATATATTAGGCCTACCTTTATTTTTTTTTAAATATAAAGCCGTTACAGTCCTTTCGTATTTTGACCATACAACACCATCCTGTGGAATAAATTTTTTTTCGTAAAGAAGTTTGCGGTCCTTAAAAAGAAGATTTGCTTCAAAACAAGTTAAAATGTAACTCATGAATTAAATTTAATTTTGAATCGACTGATTTAAAAACATTTTAATTGCAATATACCAAAGTTTATTCGCTTGTTGACTCCGAAGCCCTAAAGCTATTAGAAAAGTGTTCATCAACATACATACATACATACATTTTTATGTGCAACTATATTTGTCTATCAAAATAAAGAATCGATCTTTTGTGGACGCAGAGAATGTTATTAGATATGCATTATCAGAAAAAGGCTCTTAATATTAAAAATATTGATATCTTTAAATTATTTTTTCTTTACATAACATTTTATCTTTACATCAAAGTTGTAATGGGTCACGCTTCCATTACAATGTCAAAAGGGGGTCGCGAAGTAAAATCTTATGAGAACCCATGATCTAATACCCCAAAAAGTATATATTTTCTAAATCCTAATTGATAGGGAAATCAATTTAATGATCAATATAGGGAATATTCCTTAGAATGACACTTGTAAAAATCAACAAAATTCGGAATCTTTTTTGGAATGTTTTTGTAGAGGAAATGAACAATATCGATTAATTAGTAACTGAGAAATCGGTCAAAACGCATTTTTAGACTTTGTGAAACTTCTATATAAGCTCCAAAAATCGTTTCTGTACAAATCTGTTGAAAATATTTTTCTAAAATTTCGGTTTATTGAATTAACCATATCGGTCCATAGCCAACCGAGTTATAGGCAAAAACCTGAAAAAACAAAAATATACACTGACAAATATATATAATAAGCATCGCAATGACTTTCAGTGTTGTTGTTTTTTGTATAACCCAACAGTAGTTGTTGATTGCATATACGTACACACTATATTTTTTTATGCATGTTAGACGTTTTTTAGTTGGAAATAGAAGCATTGTAGTATTTTGTATAAGCTTATACAAAATACAAACATATGTATATATTTTTTTTACAACCCATCTACACGTAACAGAATATGTAAGATTTTTCTGTCAGAGAATGTTGAATTCACTCTGCAAGAATTATCTCACATGTAGATTCAATTATTAGTATTACAAGAAGTATTATGAGACTGTTGTGATGAGATTTCTCTACACAACTATCTTATAAGATGAACTGTCAAAAAAATACACTTCTACGAAAGTTTGTTTGTGTGCACGTATATTTTGGAAATTACTAAAAAATCTTTTTTTTTTTTTGTAAAATTGTTTAACTTTAAATTTTTTTTTATATTTTAAAAAATCATTTTTATAAAAATTGTTCTAAAAAAGGGCGAATAAATAAAAAGGACATATTTACTTTGTGACTGATTGAAAATAATAATAAATCTTATAGGATTTATTAGAATTATTTAACATAATAAAAAAATGGTTATTCTCTTCTACCTGCGTTTTCCCACATATTATTCTCAGTTGTAGACCTGTGGTTGAGGAAGCAACGCTTGCTATGATAGTTTAATTTTGTGTTTACATTTTCGTAGTTTGGAAAAAAATTTTGGGCGTAAATCAAGATTACCAACACACTTGATTTTTAAATAATTTTGATAATGATTCAGTAGCATTTTTTTTGTGATTAAAGTAATGAAAAAAATTTTGCCCGCTCGCTGTTAGTTTTCGAGTTATGGATACTTTAAGTTATGATGTAAGAATGTAATTCTCTCCTTCCTCCTTTAATGAAAATGAACAATATCATTGTAAAGGTCTTAAGAAAACCTTTCGATTGATATATAAAATAAAATATAAAATGTTCCTGGTAAGACAATATGATATTTTATTACTTTTTATTTTGACTTTTTTAAAAAATACCGTTATCTCAAGATATTTGTTATAATAATTTAAAAATATATAATAAGTCTTATTTTTTTTATCATTTTTACAATTTTGTGAAAAATGAAATAAAAATGAAAAATTATTAAAAAAATAAAAAAAAAGTTTAATCGGTGTTCGACATACATATATAGAGGAGAAAGTCCTTTAGCCGGCTGCACAGAAAAACCTTTATTAACTTTAAAAAAATAATTTCATTATTTTAATGACTGATGTGTTATCAACTAAGAAAATAATAATGATTTGACAAAGTTTATCAAGAAAAAAATCTTGGTAATTTTTTGGTCTTCAACTTTTTTGTATTTCTTTATATTAATTTTTATTGGACAAAAACTAAAAAGTTCCACAAGTCCCGTTATTTAAATTATACTGTTATATATCTATAATATGTGATCTTTTAAAATCATGTGTCGACGTATTTCTCACCAAAAATTTTTGATGTTTCGTTGCTTGCAACAAAGAACAAGAAAAGTTTGAGTGTTATTGAGTTTATTTCTGAAAATATTAGTACAACTTCAAACAAAATAATTAAAAAAATCAATTCAAAATTCAATTCAATTCCTCCTCCACTAAACACTTGTGGAAGCCTAGCATCAAAAAAAAAAAAAAAAAAAGAAAAAAAAAATCACTAGCTTATCTTCTGAAATCTGCTAATCCGTATCATGTACTGATGGCAGCCGAAATGCAAATGCGTTCAGCAAGAAAACGTTCATCTGCTGCAATAGTTGAAAACTCCTAACATATCACAAGAAAAACATCTAGAGAGGACTCCAATACAGATTTATTAGACTATTAATATTATTAGATCCATTAATTTGCAGCAACGACAGCAACATGTTATTCTGATAGTTTTGCTAATAATTTTGCTTATACTGTTACTCACTACGCATTAATGTAATTTGGGCTTTACATCTAATATATATATTATATATATATATATTATTTTTCACTTTTATATTTTTTGAGCCGTTATTAGGTTATTACACAAGAAAAAACCGCCTAAGCAGAAAAACGCCGAAACTGAAAAAATTGTTAAAATAGAAAAAAAATCGCCATACAAAAAATCGATAAAAAGAAAAAAAAATGGCAAATCGGGGAAAAACTGCATAATGAAAAAAATCGTTAAATTGGGAAAAATAATATAAAAAAATCCCCAAAACGGAAGAGAGTTATTACAGTTACTTAGAGTTTTATTCGCCCTTTCTTCTTTAAATAATTTTATTGGAGGGTTTTGTTTTTTTTTTTTTTAATTTTATTTATCTCGAGTTCGCTGTAGAAAAAACAGGATCTTTAACATTTTAAAATTTTAAAAAAATTTTTTGAAAAACATTTATTTTACAGATTACAATTTCAGTATTTGATTAGTTACAATCGTTAAACGTTTCTGCTGACATTTTTTATTAGATTTTAAATAAGCTGGTTGTATTTTTTGAAAAATATTGTATACCAAAAATTAATTTTATTTACATTAAACTTTAGCGTAGCACCCCAGGAATAATAAAAATTGAAATTTGTTTATTTTTTTTTAATTTATGCGTTTGGTACTTTTTTTTAATTTAAATTCAAATTTTTACCTTTGCTAATTTTCACAAAAAAAAAAAAAAAAAAAAAAAAAATGAAACTTCTCCAACTAAATCAAATTTTCACCCAAAATACAAACTGTCAACTTAAAACTGATTTTTCACTTTTATTTCCTTAAAAAATCAAATTTTCACCAAAACCGGAATTATTTAAAAAAAAAAAAAAATATCCAAAAAATTTAATTTTACAACATGGGAAAAGTTGTATTTTTTTATTTATTATTTATTTAGTTTTAAGTAGTACAACAAAGCATTCCAAGATCAATAAATTTATATTAGTTGTGCAACCAGTTCCAAAACGCATGAAAATAGTTTGTACTTGTTCCATGGAAGTATTAAGGAGCGGTTCCGGAACCATTTATTGAAGGCCAATTTTTAAATCAATTTAATTTTGTTAAATTTTTATTTTCAATTTTTGGAATTTTTGTTTTAAGTTTTTAAAATAGTTCTAGGAAGTCATTTGAGAACTAGTAATTTGTTCAGAGAATTGATACGGAAGTAATACAAAACTAGTTCTTAAGCGCTAATTTTCAAAAACATTCCTTAAAACCAATTTAGAATCACAATAATGTTATACTCCATGAGTGCAAAATTGGTTGCGGCACCACTAGTTCTTAAAAAATCTGAAGTGGTTCTGATTATACTAGTTCTAGATATAATGATCTTAGAACGAGTTCTAAAATTTTTCCTGGGAATTTTCATTTGTACGATATTTGTTTCTGTAAAAGTAGACTTTTTTTCTTGAAATATAAGAAATTAGCGTTTTTTTTTATAATTTTTTTAAGTAGCGCGTAGTTTTTCTTTGGATGATATGACAGATGAGCTTTTTAAATATTTTAATAATATATTAATTCTAAAATTTGAAAGAAATAAATGTTTACATTTTTAAAAGTAATTTTTATTACAAATACATGGCCAATTCATTACATCGTATTATAACACTGATATGCTTAAACAATATGCAATCTTTTTGTTTCATTGGCTTATCTGAAAGACATTCACTTATTTTATTTGCAGACTAAGTAATAATGAAATTAAACTCTCATTATTATTATTATTGTTATTATTATTATTATTATTATTATTATTATGATTATTATTATTATTATTATTATTATTATAATTTTGTATTTCTAGAAAATATCTGGGAAATCATTTTGAAATTGAACACTATAAAAATATAGAAACTTGCTAAACAAAAGAAGAAAATGTTGTGATTTAGAATAATAAGCAATGTCTCAACACAGTTCCGATGATCTACGCAGTACTGCCGAATTATTAATAAATCAAACTCGCATTATGCAATCAAGAGGTAACGGCGGCGGTGGCGCCAATCCTTCCGGGTATGATATATGTAAGTATTAGTGAAATTAATGAAATATTGTAATGCCATTTAATTTTTATTTTATTTTAGCACGTACTCATTCCATAAATCTTATAACTGAAGAATTTTTGGGAGGTTATATGCAAGATGGTCGTATGTCAGTTGTACGACGATTTTTTTGTTTATTTGTAACATTTGATTTATTTTTTGTATCACTTTTATGGCTGATATGTATAATGGTAGGGGAATTAATGAAATAATTTTTATTAGTTTATTAATAATTGAATTATTTGCTGTGATATTTTGTTCTTATCTAATTATAGGTAAATGGCGACAGTATAATACAGGCACTGCAAAAACAAATATTACACTATACTGTAAATGAATCATTATTCGATGTTGTGGCAGCGGCTGTTTGTCGTTTTTTAGTTTTAATATTTTTTTATGCATTACTGTATATAAATCATTGGCTTATAATTGCGGTAGGTGAAACTCTTATATTTTTTATTTGAATTTCATATTAAAACGTATATTAAATACTTTATTTTTAATTTTTTGTATGTAATTTCAGTTGTCAACAAGTGGTTCTTGCCTATTTTTAATATCCAAAGTTTTTGTATTCAATGTAAGTGCGATTTCAAAGAAAAATTTAAATGAAAATTAAAACAAAAAATAATTTCCACTAAATACATTTGTTTATTTCATATAATATATATATTATATATATATATATATATATATATATATATATATATATATATATATATATATATATATATATATTTTAATTTAACTTTTAGTGGGTTGATTCTAGTCAACAAGTATTTGTGGTTATCCTTATTTTATCCTCATTTGTTTTGGCTTGGGGTGAAGCATGGTTCTTAGACTGTCGTGTTATACCTCAAGAACGTCATGCTAGACGTTATTTTTCTGGTAAATGCCTAAGTTATTATTTTGATATGTATTTTTATATATTTATATATTAAATAAATATATCATTTTAGCTCTTACTAATTCAACGGACCGTTCTCCATTGATGGCACCCTTTTTGGCCTCACAAAATGAACGTCGTCCGGCGGAAAGTGTAGCGGATTTTTATTCACCCTTAGACTCAGCTCATAACAGTGATGAAGAAGAGGAGCAGGTAAGAAACAAACACCCCAACATAGATATCAACAAATCGTTTCACAATTGCAATAATAGTAATTGGTTAGGGGAATAATAGCAATATAAACTTTCTGTATAAAATAATACAAATTAATTTATATTGGAAAATCTTTTTGTAAAAAAAATTAAATTCAGACGAATATGCTTACAGGCACCATATTAATTAAACAATTCTTCTCAAGTTATTCGAACAACTATAACGAACAAATTTAAAAGCCAGAGCCTGGGGTATTAACAAAGCCTACGATAAAATAATTATAATATGAATAGAAAATCAAAATAAGTTTACTTTCCAATATAACGTCTAAACACATCATGTTATTTACATATGTAATGCGTACTCTACCCAAAAACACATTTATGTCCTCAACAAAACTGTTTGTAGGTTCAAACGTGACACAGAACATAAACAAAAATCTTCTCAAAACCGCAACCCTGAACCGTAACTCCAGCTGAAAGTGTTCGTACACCAGAAGTAATACCATTTAATATTAAAAATTGCATTATATCAGTAAAATAAGAACAAAGCTTACATGTATAAGTAGAAAAATTAAACTAATTCCTACATTATAGTTAATATTATCAGTCAATGTTAGGAGTAAGGATATGGTACTGAAGGTATAATGACGTTCTCAATTATTATCAGAATCCACCTTAAGTATTTGATGCTTTTTAATTTGCTCAACTATGGTTATCTTAATCGACTTTTATTGAAAAAAGTCAAAATGTCGAAATAGATTTTTTTTGTTTGAAAAGTATTGGGAAATCGCCTGTCTTGTATGAATAAATATAAAAATCGGAAAAGGAAAAAAGTCGTTTTTTAAAAAATTTTAAAAGGTCGAAAAATCGTCTGTTTTGAAATGAAGAAAGTTGAAAAATTGATTACAACAGGGCAACACTGATTCTACGGCATAGGATTTTTCAGTTAATTTGGGTACACGAGATCATGGAGTTCTATACATAAAAATCTCTTTGACTAGCTTTCGAGATAAACCGTAAAATAGAAAATTAATGAAGTTGCATCACATATCTCGAGAACGAATTGTCTGATTTGGTTTAATAAAAAAAAAACTAATCCAGATTATTTATAAGTCATGTTCATATCATTTTTTAATCTGTTCAATAGTTTCGGTGATATTAAAAAAAATGTGTAAAAAAAATCAAATTTTCAACAAAATTTTTGTTTGATTTTCAAGAAAAAATTGTAATCGAAAACTATCAGAAATGCTATTTTATCATAAAGTTATATATGTTACAATTAAAGCGAATCATATTATTGTGTAAGGTCGATGCATAAATGTCGACTTTATTGACAATTAAGTGATGGCATCTCATTGAAATAAATCGATTTTCCTACATCACCATAGGTGGTTGGGGTATCATGCGTTTGTGCTGATGTTTGTAAATCACAGAAAAAAATCTTCGTTCACTATTTTAGAAGCTATAAGTGGTAAAAATTGCTTTTAACACACGTCGAAAATCTGTTTCCGATAGGATTTGGACAGGAAACAATGAGTATAGGTAATTTAAACTTCATAAAACCAAAACAATAAAACATAAAAAATCCGCTCCCTGATAGAAATTTTAAAATCTTATAAGTAAGCCAAATTTTAATTTTCTACGTCGTGTAAGGGCTTCGGGAAGCTCTGGAAAGAGAAAACAGCTTAGGAAATTATATATTTTTATATATATTATATATTTTTATATATATTATATATTTATATATTATATATTTTTATATATATTTTTTTTTGTTTATCAAAAATTAAAGGTGCAAAAGATAAAATTTTTGATAAAAATTATACAATATATTCAATTTACAATATCTTACAAATCAAGGGATAAAAAAGAGAAGTTTGGTGGTTAGCACGACCATCTTTAAACATTATAACTGTAAAATAAAAATTGTGGGTACTAAAAAAAAAACAGAAATATGTTTATGTTTCAAATTATAAATAAATATTGTAAAAAAATAGCAAACAAATTTTACTCATTAAAATTGTATTAAATAATTTATCAATAGCTCAATTGTGACTAAAACATTTAAAAACGTTATTTCTATAGTTTTAACACATTGTAATCCTTCGAAAATCAAACAAAAACATGTAAATAGCACTTTTTTTAATAAAAATAATGTTTTGTAGATAGCCCAAGAATAAAAAAATTTTTTAGAATTAATTTTTCTTCTGAAAATTGTACCACTTATAAAGGACACAAAAACAAAGTGTTTGATGTCAACCAATTTTTTTTTTTTTTTGGAAATCTGCAGATAGTCCTTTTTGAATATAAGCCCTCGATATACTTTTTTGGGCTCTAAAAAAATAAAATCGAGTAGCTACATGACCTAACATATTGCCAGGTTGTTTATTTCAAAAGAAACCTCCTCCGCAAAACTTTCACTATATCTACACTTTCGGTAGAAAGCTAGCGTTTCCGAATTCAGCTTTTCGAGTTCAATGGTCTCCACCAATATCAATACAGAGTTTAATATGTTACTCCAAAATTGTAAAAGAAAGGATATTCAAAACTATTCCCTGTGACAAATGGCAACAGCTACATACTTAGCTAACGTGAGAATGAGACGAAAAAGTTCTCGAAGGTCATACAATAAAATACCGCTTTGCTGTATTTAAGATATACATAACTACAATGAAGCACAGTGGCTCATTTTGAATTTTTCATTGCAAACATCATAACTTTTGAATCAAGACACTTTAGGCTTTGCAATAAGTTCCCATAATCGATTCTAGAGCCACAGGGAGCTCTAAACTTTTATGTCACAATTCAATATTTTTTGGAGTATAAATTTTATAAGTTTTATTTACATTATATTGTATAATTGTATATCAAAAATACATTTTAGAATAAATAAATAAATATATAATATATATATACCGAGTTATTGGTAAATCTGTCTTTTTTATTTAATGTTTGCTTCCCTTATAGTAGTTGTTTTTAGGGGTACTGAAAAACAACAATAATAAACAAAGTCATATTTGATTTTTTCAAGTTATGGAAGCTAAAGACTTCGTTCTTTCACAGAAAAATTGGATTTTTTTAAATAATTTTTGTGTTGAAAAAATAAACTAAGTAGATCCAGCATTAACCGAGTTATAGGCCAAAACTCCTATATAAAAAGGTCCTATATAAACTATGAACCTTATTCTTGCATAAATCTATCACAAGTATTTTTTTCGAATTTTGGTTTTTTAATTTAATTTTTTCTTACATTTATAAAATATATGTTCTGCACCGAAGTGATTATTTCTTCTTTAAATATGTGCGAGATTTTGTAAAATTAAAATGTATTAAATCTGCTATTTACTAGCTTTTACCAGTACGCTTCGCTACCCTATTTGATGCTATAACTAATATTTACTTTATATGGGAGCTACTTTGATATGAAAATTAATTTTAAATTTTGTAAAACTCACTGTAATAGTCCTTTAGATGAGAAAATTTATACTTACCTTGTATGGGGGCCCTATTTTAATTTCATCAATGCGGTATGATAGAATAAAGTTTCTCACGAAATTTGAGGGCTCTCGCTATAATAATTCGTTAGATATGCCATAATGAATATTTAGTTTATATGGGGGGTATTACACCCCTGCTCCGAGTATAAGCTAATTGCTTCATCCGTTCGAGAGTGGCATCCGATTAAGATCTAACATAATATGTAACAGTTTACTGTGCAAGCACTGTAGAATGCGTGTCAAATTTCATACAAATAGCTTCATACATAAGGTGTAAAATTGAGAAATAGATTAGATAGTAGGCGTAAAATATGGGTGTGATGTCCAATCGAGATCTAATAAAGCCTATACGCACTTCTGGCACTGGTACTATTTGTGTGTCAAATTTCGTGAAATCGGTTCAGCTGTTTAGACGTGATTAATATAAAAAAGCACCTCATTGCATTAATTTAAAGAAAGTAAATAAATATTTAAATTTTTATCTGAAAGAAATTTCAATAAATGATTGAGGCTAAGTTCACATAAAATATAATTTTGTTGTTGTTCTTCTTTTAAAATTCCTTAAATCAACTATAGACATACACTGCAGATAGATACTGCCGATGAACCCTCTTATACGTGTGTGCTTGATAATTTTTCCACACATTCATCAATCAAATATTTATTTTTGTAAAAAAAAATTAAACAAATTCTTTCGGAAAAACTGTCTGCAGTATGTATTCATTTTGAAATCAAAACGATTTTAATTTTTGTAATATATATAAGATATAAGGATTTATAAAATTTTGGTTCTATTTCAACTTTTAATGAAAATGCTAATTATTTAAAGTTTTTAGTGTTTATATAGATATAGTATAGGTAAATAAATTTGTAATTACATTTAATATAATATATTCCATTTTCATATAACACATCCCAACATGGGCGAAGGTATATAAGATTCGGCACAGCCGAATGTAGCACTTTAACTTGTTTTTTTTTTTAATTAGTTTCTGCAATCGAATTTAATTGTCTATTTCATTTGACTAAAAACACAACATTATTTCTTGAATTTTTACTCATTACTTCCATCTTCCCTTGAATGAATGAAACACTTTACCTTTATACGAAAGAAAAGAATACATTTAATTTACAATTCAAATTGTATGATTTTCAATTTGCGACAAATAACGAATATAAATGTAAATCTAGTAAAGAGATAAATTGAGTTTATTTATAACTGAACCTCAAGATGGTACTGTACATTTCGTTACATTTGTCTTCTTTAAGATCGTTTCATAAAATTTATGGATAACAAAAATTTTGTTATATTGTTTTTCGTTTTCTACAGGATGAAGAATATCATCAAATGGGTTTGGATTGTTTACGCAAGGCCTATGAGCTGCTGCAAGTGCCAGATTGGAAGGTGGAAAAAGTTACTAAAAAGGGAGACACCATTAGCAGTATACATCGAGAGAAATTAGGAAAAATTTATAAATTAACCGTAGGTATTGAATTTTTTTTTATTTATGCAAATTCAGTACAAGTAAAAATTATTTTAATAAAAAATATATGAATAAACTTTAAAAAGGGTCGCTTAAAATATCCTGCCAAAGCTTTGTGCAATGAACTATTTTATAAAATAGAAGAAGTGCCTCATTGGAATCCCACCATGTTGGAATCAAAAATAGTGAGAGTAAGTAAATTAATTTTAGATTTTTTACATTTGCAACATTTAAATTTTTATTTTATTTTTTTAATTTTCAGAAAGTTAATACCTACACTGATATTACCTATCAGGCTACTGTAGGTGGCGGAGGTGGCATGGTAAAATCTCGTGATTTTGTTAATTTACGTTGTTGGCGTTTATTTGTGGATGGTAAAATGCGTGAAAGCACTACAGAAACGGATAGCTCCGATGATGAAGAAATGCTAAATAATTCCTGTGAAGGTAGTGTTTCCACCATATCAGATCTAGAAGAAACTGGCCAACCCAGTAGTGTGGGTAGTTGTAGAAATTCCACTAGCATGACTTTATCAAAAGATTCTGGCGCTTTTCAAACGTTGAGCAAAAGTTTAGGAGCCAAAGATTTTAGTGAAGCCATGCGTTTGAACTTCAATGAGCCGCCTCCTTTGGATGAACAATTCGAAGATGCTAAAGATCATGTGGAAGATGTCGATGAGGAGCAAACAAAAAATACAGCCACACATTCTCCCCTTAAGGGTTTTAATACTAAGGGTAAAGTATGGCTTAGTGCAGCCATAAGTGTAGAGTATGATCGAGTACCGGCCAATACAAAATATATAAGAGGTGAAAATTTGGTTGCTGGTTTTGCTATGCATGAAATAGAGGGCAAAACGGATGCGTGCATTTTTGAGTGGATATTATGTTTAGATTTGAAAGGCTACATACCTCGTTATGTACTAGATACTGTGAGTATATTTTTAAGATTTTTATTTAGATTTAACTACTTGGGAGAAAAAAACAAGTTGTCCTTTATAAATGTAACTTTTTTAAAATGGATGAATTTGAATAACGTATAACGCTGCTACAGTGAATAATCACTCGAGAAATGATATAGCGTATGTAATAGGCCTTCTGTTTACATAATAAATAAGTTTTAAAATCTTCCAATACACCCTCAAAATTTTGAGTTACGCTCAAAATGTTTTTGGGTAGGTTCCTTTATAAATGCTTCCCTATTATTCATTCGTTGATTTTATTTTTATTATAACTGATAAAAATTGCTATTAAACATATTCTAAATTCACATATATATATATATATATATATGTGTATAAGTCTCAAACAAAAGAGCGACTCAAATTATTAAACTCTCTTCTATTTTATTTCACATGCCTATCCTACAACTCTCTCAATTCAAAACAGTGTTATTGTTGTTCTTTTTTAAAAAAAACTAACTATACAAGTTATTATGAAATAACAACAGTAAGTTAAAGTTTTTCCACTTCAAATTGAAGGAGTTATAATAAAAAAGAGTTTAATACTTTGAATTGTTTTTTTTTTTCGTTTGAGTCTTATGTATAATGAAAAAGAAAATTAGAAAAGTAAACAATTTGGGTTGTTTTTGAAAGGTGCTTTGTTTTTATTTTTATACTGTTCCTTTTAGTTTTTAGCAAATGCACATTTTTATGTAAAATTACATAACTTATGTTATTAAGGCAAGCTTATTTTTCATTGATCTTTTAATTTGGATATTTAAAATCAGAGGCCGTAGGTGATGACTTTTAACATAAAAATTAGAGGATAACAGTTATTTTTTTCACTTTTATATTTGTTGATTTTATATTTCAAAGATTTTATGATTTTTATAAGTTATGTCCTGATTTTGCTTACATTGAAAAATAGTATTGTAAAAAAGGAAGAAAAAATGACAACATTAAAAAAACGTTTCAGTAAAAAAAATTTCTAAATAGAAAAAATGCCCAAAATTAAAAAAATCACCTAAGCTGAAAAAATCGCAAAAAAACGTAAAAATATTAAAAATCTTAAATGGAAAAAATCGGCAAAACAAAATTTAAAAGATTACCGAAATAAAAAAGAAAATTTCCAAAACGAAAAAACCCTAAACAAATATAGCCATAATAAAAAAACCGCCAATACATAAGAAATCGTCAAAATGGCCAAAATTAAGGAATTTATAAGCGTTAAAAGTTTATACTAACATTTGTGTAATAAAAATGTGAATTACAGTTACTCAGGCTTTTATGCGCCCTCTCTACTTTAAACAATATTAGGAGAGATAAAACAGTTAAATTATTTAAAGTCGCAAGTGCTTTTTCTGTAGTTAACCGTTATTTTTATGTTTAACGAATTGACAATTTTTTTCACCAAAAATAAGTTTTATTTACACTACACTTTTTTATTTCAATACGAAAGGGATAGCGAAGCACCCCAAGTATAACCTAGTTTATTGTATATTTTTTCTATAGAAGCTTATACAACAATGTAATAATTTTAAGACATTTTTGTTGTAAACATAATAAAGTTTTATTCATACATCAATATACACATTGGTTTAGCTTTAGTTTTTAAAAATTAGAATTGTAGAACTCATTCAATTATATCTAAAATAGTTGTGTTAGTGAGAGTGAAAAAATGCACCCAAAGAAAAGTTACTTTGTTATATAAGACATATCTTTTAAAGCACTTTTGCTTTCCTTACATTTAAATTTATAAATAAATTCCTTAAACTTTATCTTAAAACATATTTCCATATATTTTTTCTAGTGCATTTTGTACTCTTTGCATTCTAATCAACGACTAAAAAAAGAGCGGAAGAATATGTATGAACTTAGCCGGCACAATTGTGCTATGAAATTAACATTCCTAATCTAGAAAACTTCCTAAAACTTTCCATAGATTTCTAATTCTTGTCCCAAAAGGTATGCAGCAAATAAAATATTAAATAAAGTACTTTGTCTAAACAAAATGACATTTAAAACTATGTACAAATGCGTTTAGTTTTGAAGAAAAAATTTAAAAAAATTTGAAAAACTAAAATTGACTTATAATTTGGGGAGCTACGAGAAATTTAGTGCAGCAACTAGATTAGATCGTTTTTCGAGTGAAAATAAGTGTAGGTACACAACAACGTCGGCAAAGGGACAGTTTGCCTCCAGTTGAGAAAAAATAAATATAATAACAACGGTAGCGAAACGGCAAGATTATTGCCAAAGTTTTGCGTTAAATTTAAATTATCAATCTTATTTTTTATTATTTGTTACAATTTTATTTTTTATAGATGAATGTTATTATATTGCATTTGTTTAATTTAAATTGTTTAAAGAATTTCCATTTTCTCTTTTTGTTTAGTTTTCTTTTCTTTTTTATAATATATTTTTTCACAAGTGATGTCAATCTTGTTGGAAAAACATAAAAAGAAAAAAAAAAAACAAAATAAATTTTATGCCAACGGCAATGTAGTCATTGGTTATGTTTCTTCACTTATTCGAACGGCTTGCCGTTCAATGGCAATGTAAAGTCAAATTTGTATGGAATTGCCGTTGTCGTCGTTGGTTGTGTCTCTCCACTAAAAGGTGTCATTTTGTAGCAGCATGTTATTTATATTATACTTTTATTTATATTTTCAGGCCTACACCACCTTCATGACCGATTATATGACATATTTACGTAAATACATAAGTGAATTGCGTCAAAGACGCCGCACAGTTACTAGAAATTAAACACATTATTATTATAGATTTATCACCTAAATTACTTGCTACAACTATTACATAATTTAAAATTTTTAGGCAGAAAGTGAAAATTAAAAATATAAAAGTTAACACTAAGAAATTAAGATTTAATTTTAAATAATGTGATTTTTTAAAGAAATGACATGAAAAGCTTTTAATTGAAGATATCCTTTTGTAAAAGTAAGTTTAAAATACTCAATAATTTTTAAATCTTTATTAGAAAAAGTTGAATTTCTATAGTACAACAAATTCTAAAAATATGAATCGTATTATTTTATTAATCACATTTTTCTTTTAACAAAATAATTTAGGCGTCTTCCACTTTATTTAAAATTAAAAAAGCAAATAACTACTGCTGACAATCGTGCATTAATTTAAAGAAAGTAAATAAATATTAAAATTTTTATTTGAAAGAAATTTCAATAAATGATTGAGGCTAAGTTCACATTTTGTTGTTCTTTTAAAATTCCTTAAATCACCCATAGACATATACTGCAGATAGATACTGGCGATGAACCCTCTTTTACGTGTGTGCTTGATAATTTTTCCACACATTCATCAATCAAAATTTTATTTTTGTGAAAAAAAAAAAAAAATTAAACAAATTCTTTCGGAAAAACTGTCTGCAGTATGTGTTCATTTTGAAATCAAAACGTTTTTAATTTTTCATACTGCATTGTCTGTGGGAAATACACATTTTCAAGCATTTTCGATTTACTTATTCCCAAAATAATACGAAAGTGATTCGAGTTCGTATTGCTTAGAAAAAAATTTTATTGCAATTTTTTTACATCATGTAAAGCATACATGTACATAAATCTTAAAAATCACGAAAATTAAAAGTTTCACATAAAATAATAATTTTTTGCTAAAATACAACAAATTTCTTCAATATTTTTTTTTCATTTTTGAAAAACTTTTCGACAACTGAAAAATTTGTGACTGAAAAATAAAAGTATTGTATTAACTTCTTCCAGATGATCTCAATGGGATATCGTTAATTTATTGCGTAGGTGATAATCACCTTACTGAATAAAAAAAAAATAATTTAAAAAAAATGTTGCTTTAATGATTTTCGTCCAAATAATAGATAGAAGATATTACGTAAATTTCTTCTAGGAAGATATTTGTAAGGTTGCAGGAGCTTATGTGGTATGTGTCTATGGGGTGCTTTATAATTAAAAAAAGTGTTAGAAATTTTCCTTAATTACTTAGTTAAACATTCTGTATTAAAATTTAAAGTATGTATTCAGTTTGTAGTAGCTTTTCTTCTAAACTTAGTTTTATAAATTACTATTACATTTCTGTATTGTAATATTAAAAATCGCATAACACACAAATAAAAATAAAAAGAACTGAATTAATTGCATCTCTAACTTCAAAATTATCTCAATAAAAAAATACAACATATTTTAAATACGTATATTAATTTTTTAAGTTTTATGTTCTTATACAATTAGATGTGTTGTAGAATTAAACAGATTGGCAAGTTTTAAACATTAAGAATTTTTAATTAATTTCTTTTATTTTTGTATACTATTTTGTTTAAAACTAATTAAACTGATTAGTATTGTAGCTTAAAAATTATATGAAGTGTTTTATCTAAAATTAATTCAATTTTATTTTTAAGTTTAATTCTATAAAATATTTTTTATATATTTAAAGCTAAATAAATCAAATTTGTACTCAAAATTACAAAAATTGTTATTGGAATAAGCAGCACCAAAAATTAAAGATAATATTTTCGATGTTGTGAAATGGATAAATTTTTATATTATGGTGAGAGAGAGAAACCCGATTATGTTTAAAATTCGGTAAGTGAAATAATATAATTTGGAATATAATAAGGTAATATGTTAGTGATATAAATTGTGCGTTCGAATAAAATATAACATATATTTTTGTTTATAATTTTGTCTGTTGATGACTTATTTTTCTTTTTGTGATCAAATATATCTTTGAAAAATATGAACACAAAGCAAAAAAAGTGGAGCAGTTCTTAAGAAGTATTCCAAACATTTCCGAACGCGAAGTGGCTAGTGTCAAATGTTTTGAACGCTATGTGCGCAAAATTAAAGCCAGTCTTGGACTAGAAATTTTTAGAAACGCTGTTATAACCTTTGTATAAGGTATCAGATAGCTAAATGTAAGATAAATTAAAGTGAGCAATACAGCAGGGATGGAAAATGGCTTATTTCATATTTTAACAACCATACAAATAAAATGTACTCTTTGGAACATAAGGGTACCAATTTTGTCAATATTTTTTTTTATACATAAATATAAACATATTTTTTATTGAATAATTTTAGCAGAAATGTTATATGCTATTTTAAAATTGCAGCAGCAAATTTGTTGATTTCAGATCTTGTGTGTGAATTAAACTCGAAATTTTTCCTTCTTTTGTTATAAATATTATGTTTTGGTAGTAAGCTTTCCTAACAAATGCGAAATATACAGAATTTCTACAATAACTAGAGATGTCTGGAAAAGCTCAAAAAGTTCAGTTTTCATCAGCGATACTTTAGATCAGAAATAGTCATTGTTTGAGTTTTTATTCCTATGCATCGTCTAGTGTTCTATATTGTATACCATTCGTTCCATGAAAGAACGCCCAAAATTTTTTCTTAGATCCTTGGATTTTGTTAATATTCTTCATACACATACTCTAAGGAGCCGTTTGAATACTTTCAATTTTATTTTTTTCTATTTTAAAAAACTCGCGGTTTTATTCACGATTTTCATTTTCTGAAAAAAAAAAAAAAAAAATTAAAAGATGTATAACTTTAAACACCAATAATGTGTAATTTAATAATTACATATTATCACATTAGAAAATTAATATGTCCTCTTTAAACACAATATTTCAAAAATAATTTTATCAAAATTGAAAAATGCAGAAAATGGAGTTTTTGTCTTACTTTGATATTATAAAAATTATAATATTTACTAAAAATTGAAAGATAAATTGTTTTGGCACAAGATGGTTCACTATTTAATTTTTTTAGAAAATATTCCAACAGATTGTATGAAACAAAGTATATTTCTTTTTCTTTTTTTTTTTATATAATTTTTGTTTTTTATTTTTTTGTAAATTTATTATATAATATTAGCCATCACATTTCTTAATTTGTTATATGTGGTATAATACCTTCTTGTACCAGAATAATTACTAATTTACTGCGTAATAAACTTTATTGTCTTCAATATTAAGCCAAAATATTTAAAATCAAAAGAATAGAAAATTATTAAAAATGCATCTGAAAATTGCATTCTTGTTGTGAGTGCATTTTTAACAAAAATGTTAGTAAAACACACTTAAAGTTACATATTACTGAATGAGAAAAAAAGAAACAAAAGAAAAAATATATTAAAAAAAGTAGAATATCTTGTCCCAGAACAATTAATATTACAATTTGTAGTAAGGATATTAGATTTTAATATAGTAAGAGAAAAATATAATAAAAAAAAAAAAAAAATAATAATAATAAAAGAAAATGTAAAACTTAAATTGGATTACGAGTGCATTTTTAAATAAACATTTTCCTCTTGAGATATTTCCTTTAAAGAGATCTTAAATGGATTTCATTAGAGACATAAGCCAATAAATTCCATCTATATCGTAAAGAGATATAAACGTTTAAAGTTAAATACTTTGTCGATTTTTTTTTCACTTTTTTATACGAATTTAAATCGTGAATAAAATTGCAATGAGAACGATTACATAGCTCCATAGAATATATGCTTACCTTGAAGACCCTTTTCCAAAAAATAGCCATTTTTTTTAGGGGAAACGATATTTATTACAAACAATATTTATTATTTGGAAAAAAAATATGAAAGGGGAACAATTGAATTAGTTTTTCTCAAAATTATATTTTCGGAACCAAATTTATGAAGCCATTAAAGCATTTTGTTACTAAAATTTATCTTTGATTTTAAAACATTACAAAACAAACGTTTGTACATTTTTTTAGGATTGTTTAAAATTCCTGTCAATATTATTTGCTGAAAAATATGCAGCATAAAATTTCATCATTGTAAATATGAGGGTGGATCAATAAGTCCCTGACTTTCGAACTTCCCTCGTAGTTATATGAAATGCAACATTATTCCCATCAAGTACCACCTGTTAATAGACTACTGTCAAATTTTGAGCAAGTGTCGTCATTTACTTTATCGAGTTCATTAAAATAGGCATTTGTTTGGTCAATAATTTCATCGTTGCAGATGAATCTACTTCCACCGAGGCGTTTCTTTAAGTTTGGAAATAGGAAGTAGTTACTAGGGGCTAAATCCGGAGAATATTGTGGATGAGGTATCAATAAGTAGCCCAATTCATAGAGTTTTGCCTTTGATACTGCACACGTGTGCACCCGTGCATTATCTTGATGAAAAAGAACTTTTTTCTTGGCCATAAATCCTCATTAAATCGGTCTAATAAGTTGGCATAATATTCACCGTTTATTGTTTTTCCCTTTGCATCCCAAAAAACTGTTTCCATCACCTTATTGGCCGACAAACTTACCTTGGCCTTCTTCGGAGCAGGTTCACCCGGAGAAACCCATTGTTTATACTGCTGCTTGATCTCCGGAGATCCATGTTTTATCTACAGTTACAAAACGTCGCAAAAACACATTCGATTGCGGTTAAACAACTCCAAACAATCCTTTGAATTTGTCACACGTTTACGTTTATGGTCAATTAAGAGCAAACGCGGCATTTATCTTGCAAACAACTTTCTTAAACCCAGCTGATCATTTAAAATCGAAACCACACTGTCATATGAGATACCTATGGCATCAACAATCTCACGCACTTTTACTCTTCGGTCGGCCAACACCATATCGTGGATTTTTTCGACATTTTCGCGTGTACTGACCTCAATTGGGCGTCCAGAACATTCAGCGTTATTTGTACTTGTGCGACCGCAACGAAAGTCAGTAAACCACTTTTTTACCATTGAAATCGATGGTGCAAAGTCCCCATAGTATTTATCGAGCTTTTCCTTGGTTTGATTGACGGTTTTTTTTTCGCAAAAAATAATTTTTAATGAGCATTCGAAATTCACTTTTTTCCATTTTTTGAAAAATATTGTATGTTTTGAACAGGTGTTAAACACAAAATAAATGATGGGAATAGTGTTAGTGGGAAGTTCGAAAAGTCACGGACTTATTGATCCGCCCTCGTATTTACTTTAATACATCACATTTGTTCAGAAATACATGTATTTATATATCTATAATCTAATTACCTACATTCCCAAATAATTGAATTTATAAAATATTAAGTTTAATTTATGAAGGTAATTTTTAATATATTTTATGCTTTTCATTTTAAGTTCAGCCTCAAAACCATGGTTTAATATTTAAAAAAAATCTTACTGCTGAAATAAAAAAAAAAAAAATATCATATGAAATCATTTGATATTATACCAAATGAGTTCTGGTAGTACGGTACCAACTGATATAAAAATGCACCAAAAAAAGTACAATTGTACCATGTTTGCCATACTGCAATAAAGTAAGCTTTATCTATTTTGGTTATTTCAACTTGGTTTAAAAGTAAATTTTATAATTTTGTTAATATGGCAAGGCCAAAACAAAAACCTGCCGTTTAGCTTATCAGTCTATTTTGCCATAACTTGTACTTAAATTATCCAAAAACCATTAATGTATCCCATAACATCCTAACTTTAGTTATTGGATAGTTATAGTAACGGGCCTTAAAGTGCAAAAAGTACCAGATAGGAACGCAAAGAAGAATGATGAAGGTAAAAAGAGAGCAAATCTCTTAAAAAAATAATAAAAAGTTTAAATGCTTTGTAATGGATGAAGAAACCTAGACTTCTCACAGCTTCCTGAACAAAAAAAGTTTTATGTAGCCGATGTTAGAGGAAATGTTCCAGAAGAGTACCGTACAAAAAGAACTGTCAAAATTTCCCAAAGAGTTTCTCTTTCTGACAAGCTATATGCCGCTGTGTTCAAATAAGGGAATCGTATGTAACATCGGGCAAAATAAACTCGGATATTTATATCAAGGAGTGCCTACAAAAAATACTGCTTTCATTTATAAACATAGAGTTTCAACATTCTTTTAACTTGATTTGGCATCGTGCCATCACAGTAAAAGTACTTTAATTTTGTTCCGAAAAATGCTAACCCTCCAAAACGTCCTGTCAAAAATCTGTCAAATCGGAATTAAGGAAGACTAATGCTGCGTT
The DNA here is from genome assembly GCA_932274085.1 of Protocalliphora azurea. Classification (NCBI taxonomy): domain Eukaryota; kingdom Metazoa; phylum Arthropoda; class Insecta; order Diptera; family Calliphoridae; genus Protocalliphora; species Protocalliphora azurea. Next base: position 148,420,339 of record OW026521.1, on the reverse strand, counting down.
CAAGATATTGATAAATTTTAAACACAAAGTGGACAGCTAGTCATTAATTTATCCTTTATTGTTACACGTAATAAATCTGAAGAAAAAATCTTAAAATATATTGTTTCATTCATAGTTGTAACTTATTTCTGCAACTTTTACATATATCAATATTTGTGTGTCATGTTTTATTCGAACGCTTTGATCTTTTTAAAGCTTATTAAAAGAACTGCATCAGGAACAAATCAAAGTCGAAATGATTAAAAAAAAAATGAACTAAAATTTTCATTATTACAATATAAAGACGTGTGTGGAATATTCGATATTGATTTTGAATTTTCAAACTCACAAAATTAGGTTTTTTCAAATTAAAAATAATTTAAATAGCATTTGCGAAGCCTCCCGATAATGCGAATATATGATATATATAAATTCACAATGGACCGAGATCGGTCTCTGGGTGGAGATGTGGTACTTTTTGGTATCACGTCAACCTTCTCTATCTATCTATATGATATATATATATGATAAATTTGTTCCAAAAATTTTCTATTGAAACTCGGAAAAAACCGGTTCAAATATATTTAAAAAAGAAAAATGCTTTTTCAAACCGGTTTTCGATTTTCTGATGCCCTTATATAAGCTGGGGACTTCTTTTTGGCAAAACAAAGTTTTTTCTGAATTTTTACGCTGAAGAAATGAACTTAGTTTGTCCATTAGTTACAGAGATATCGGCCAAAACACATTTTTGATCGAAATCCAAGACCTAAATAAGCTAGAGGCTTGGTTTTTAAATAGATCGATCACATTTCTTTAATATCGGTTTTTTGAATTAACCAAATCTGTTCATAAACAACCGAATTATTAGTAATTTTGTTTTTTCATTATTTAATGTCTGCTTCCTTTATAGTTGTTGTTTTCATGGGTACTGAAAAACAACAACAATACACTAAGCATATTTGTTTTTATAAAATTTTTGCAGCACCTATGTAAGCTAGAGACTCTGTTCTTTCAAAGAAAAAAATCAGAAATTTTTTAAAGAATTTTTGAAGAAATGAACTAAGTAGATCCTGTATTAACCGAGTTATAGGCTAAATCTAAACAAATATTTTTTCGAATTTCGGTTTTTTTAAATCACTCAAATTGGTCCACAAATTTTTCTTTTAAAAAGGGTATTTTAATTTAATATTGTCTTACATTTATAAAATATTTGCTCTGCAACGAAGTGATTATATCTTCTTTAAATATATGCGACCTTTTGTACAATTCCAAAGCCTTCAATTTGTTAATTACTAGCTTTTACCGGTGCGGTTCGCTACTCTAATAACTAATTTTTACTTTATATGGGAGCTACTACTACCCTGGACTTCTTCCTCTTATTCGAACTTTGATATGAAAATTAATTTTAAATTTATTTTTTTGCTTTCACTGTAATAGTCCTGTAGATGAGAAAATTTATATTTTCTTTGTATGGGGGCTACCTCTTCCCCTGGACATATAATTCCTATTCTCATTTCATCAGTGCGATGTGATAGGTTAAAGGTTTCCACGAAATTTGAGGGCTCTCACTTAGATATGCCATAATGAATATTTGCTTTATATGGGGGGTGCTACACCCCCAGCTCTGATCTATTTTAAGCTAATCTATTTGATTTGAGAGTTTTAATAAACTGGGTGTAAATATTGGCGTGTCATCCGATCAAGATCCAACATAATCTATAACATTATATAGTGCAAGCACTATCTGTTTGTCAAATTTTATATAAATAGCGAGTAAAATTGAAAAAAAAAGATTTTTTTAAAGTAGGCGTAAAATGTGAATGTGATGTCCAATCGAGATCTAACAAAGTCTATAACCACCCCTAGCACTTTTACTATCTGTGTGTCAAATTTCGTGAAAACCTCATTATTTAAAGTTGTTAGTGTTTACATAGATATAGTACAGGTAAATAAATACTCGTCGTTACATCCAATATAATGTATTTCATTTTTATATAACACATCACAACACGGGTGAAGTGTATATAAGATTCCGCACAGCCGAATGTAGCACTATAACTTGTTTTTTTGGTGACGATGTTAGAAAGATCGAATTTGAGCAAAAATGTTCGAAATGTGGTCTATCGAAAAAAAAAAAAAATATATAAAAATTTTCGAACACAAAAATAATTACCCAATTCACAACCTTTTTATTGTGTTAATTGTTAAAGTATATGAAGAAAAATAACATTTTTGAAAAAATAATACTATTTTGAGAATAAGTACATTATTTTTAAATGTATTAAAACATTATAATTATAATTATATTATAAAAAAAAATTATTTTAATTTTTTCAATGGGTTTTTAATAAATAAATTTGGTGAAAATCTTATTATTTATTGATAAATCGATTTAGGTTTTTTTTTCTGAAAAATCTAATTTTTAGTGAATGTTTGAATTTTTGGTGAAAATTAAAATTTTTGGTGGAAATTAAAATTTTTGGTGGAAAATTAAATTTTTAATGAAAAGTTTTAGTGTAAAATCGATTTTTTGGTAAAAATTTGAATTTTGAGTGAAAAATGGAATTTTTTATGAAAATCAAATTTTTGGTGAAAAATCGAATATTTAGTGAAAAATCGAACTTTTAGTAAAAAATCTAATTTTTAGTGAATATTTGAATTTATGGTGAAGATTTTCATTTTTGTTGAAAAATCGAATTTTTATTGAAAATATAATTATATAATAAAAAATATAATTTTTATTGAAAAATATAATTTTTAGCGAAAAATCGAATTTTCAGTGAATATTTGAATTTTGAATTTACACAAATTTGAATTTTTGGTGAAAATTCTGATTTTTAATGACACATTTTGTAAAAAATTTAAGTTTTGTTTTTTAGAATTTTTGCAAGTTCACATTACTGATTTACTACCTAAAGCTGGTAGTTTTAAGCATATAAACAATAATAATTGAAAAAGGAGAATACAAAATAATTGTAAAAAACTTTATAGTAAACCATTCGTCTTACTTAATAACAAATAACGAAAATAAGTTACGTATTCTATTTCCCAAAAGTTGTAAGTTAAATAGATGATGTTTACAGAGAACACCACGGTGGGAAGGGTGTCGTGGCGGACCAGAAAATGCATTCCATTCTGCCGAGTGTCCAATAAAATTTTTACACTGTATTCTTCTACAATTATTCAATGAACTTAAGCCGAACATGCAAAAATTCTAAACAAAAAAACTATATGAAAAAGTTCAAAAATAAACTATAAATTAATTAAATTTAAGTTTTGAATGAGAAATTTAACATTTTTTATTTTTAACAGAATTTATAAACATAGGTGTCACAATGTTATAATGTATTTTAAATTTCCGTATAAATTTTCAAAAAATGTTAATGTGTTATTTTAAATAACATTATAACACAATAACTCAAATAATGAATTAGGTTAATATAAATTATTAAAATTTCTTTTTTGTAGTAGCATTTTTCTATGATCGAAAATTGTAAACTTATTTTCTAATTTTCAAACTATTAAAATTTCTAAAATATCTTATAGAAATAGGACAGAAGTAAAAATTAATTAAAACAATAACTAAAAGATAATATTTATACATATTTCTGTATACCGACTAAAGCCAACACTTTGAAATTTGGTTGCGCAAAAAATTATTTTTTTCTGAACTTTAGTTCAGTTAAAAAAATATGATTCCTTATTCAAGTGGCAGGCAGTGTATGTATTTCTGAAATTTCTAATTTCTAATACAATTAGAAAATGTTGAAATTGTATTTATAAATTTCTGAAACACAAATAGAAGTTTCTGAAATATAACGGGAAGTGTTAAGTTATAAAGTTCAAAATTTTGAAATTTGATCGATTAAAATACATTTAAATGCTTTAATATTTAAAATCGTTTCAACCAGCTACCAAAAATATTACTTTTATAAAAGAAGATGAATTTTACAAATCTTTTTTTTTTCTCTTTCAATTTTTAATAATGATTTTTATTTAAGTTTATGAAATAGATAAATATAAATATTAATTACTAATTTTATATAAATATTATTTTTTCATTGTAAGTACAAAAAATATGCATGATCGTTAGCCAAAAATATGAGTATTACATTAAACAACTTCTCTAATTGATCTCTTTATTTGCTTTCTGGTTGAGGAAACCATGATTGGCAAGCTTCCATGGCTATTTCACACATGGCGGTAACAGCTTTGGCATTATCATATTCTAAAATTGAAAAGTAAAAAAAAAATCAAATTCAAATCTTTACTATTACTAAACAATTATTCAAATACTTACCCACACTATTACGTTTACCAAAAATGCTGCCATTAAATGGTGGCTTACGGTAGGCAGCTTCACTGGAGTTCAACATGACTACGGCTATAATGAAGGCAATGACAATGATACAGACGGAAAAACGTAGAGCAAACATTTTTATAGTATCCTTTGAACAAGAAAACACGACTGAAGGACTTGAGAGCTGAGTTGTTTTGAGCTGTAGATGCAGACAGAAACTGATGCTTTGATTGGCTGTTGACCAGGATTTTATACTAAATAACTGGTGTGTGGAAAATCAAAAATAAGAATATGCTATGACTAAAAATTGTTTTGTAGTGTCTCTAAGGATATTATACAGGATAATTGAAAATAAATTGAAAAGTAACATGTGGGAGAAGAAAGAGGGAAGAATTTGTTATTAAATAACACTTGATAGTATGTATAGATAAATGTGCGAGTATTTTTGTTGTTTTAGTATAAATTAGATTTAATTATTACACATAGTATATTAAAATAAGTCTTATATTTAAGGACACTTAGCAGCACATTTCTAAAATGTTGTACATTTATTATTTACACACTCTTTTTCAGACTATTACATAGTAAACTACAAATAACAACATATTTAACTCTTATTATTCCACTCTAAAACCTTGGTAAATTCCTTTTCTCCAAAATCCAACATTTTGGCTTGTTCCAAACAAATATTTTGTCTCTTTAGATTATCGATTAGGAACAATTGCTTTTTATAGGCATTTAATAAATCAACTCTTTGTTTTTTCAGACTTTTAACTTGTTTATCTTTTGTTTCCGCTTCAATTCTCATCGCCTCCATTTGTTCTCTTTCTGCTGTTTTCATTTGGCTCAAAGTATTTCGTACACTTTCTAAATCTTCATTAGCCCGAAAGAGTCTCTTCTCTAGATTGTTATTGGTTTGTGTTAGAAGTTTGAGTTCTCTTTTGGTTGTTTCCAGTTCTTTATTTTGAGCCGAATGTTCTAAGCTGCGTTCTTTTAAACGCCGATTAGCTTCTTCTAGTAGTTTTTCATTTTTTTCTAATTGATCCTTGAGTGTGGTGTTCTTGGAGTAGGCCTGATCTCTTTGTTGTTCTAGAGTTTTTGTATGATCTAAAGCTTTATTTAGTAAGTCCTTTTGTTTGGCCATTTCTTGAGATACACGTTCGTGATCTTCTTCGAGTATTATGATTTTGGATTTGAGGAATCTGAAAGGGGCGAAGAGAGGGTGTTTTATTTTTGAAAAGAATTTTCACTAATGTTAAAGAAGTTAGAATAAAAAAATCGTATTTTCAAAAGGTGCTGCAATTCAACTATTTTATAAATATTGAAAAAATGTAAGCATTTTTAAAAGAAGTACTAATTTAATTTTTGAAAAAAGTACCAATTAAAAACAAGAAAGATATAAAATTAGCTAGAAAGACCTACTTTTTTCCATTTAATAGTTAAATTTATTGTAAATTTAAAATATATAATTCTTTCTCCCAAATGTACACGTAAGAATTATAATTGGCTTCATTTTGAATTAAACCATAATTTTTATAACTTAATAAATACGACTACGACTAGTATAATATTTTTTACATAAATATTATTTTGACTTATATCAGTTAGGTTGTAAAAGAATTGTGAAAATATATTTATTAGTTTCTGAGTTAATACAAAAAAGCAATTAAGAATGTTATAAGTATTCGCACTGGCCGAACCTTTTATACCCACCATATGATTTGTTTTTGTTCTACCCTAATTTAAAAATGCATCTTATATGGAAGGTGGGCGGTAAAGTGTGTGGATCACGCCCTTTTTTGGTGTCCGAGTTTATATTGATCCTTGGACTATTTGTAACAAATTTTGTTTAAGAGATATCGGCGGAAAAATATAAACTGGAGAAACGACGGACACTATTTTTTTATTATTTAGCCTATAGTTTTTTGCTTATTAACCGATTTTGCCCTTATAAAAGAGAAATATTTGAGCTAAATTCTGTCCCCCTAGGTGGTCCCTGAGCCCTATCCTTCTTTCAACAGAAACACAAACAAACAGATCGACATTTTACGAGGATCCAAAAAATATACTTTCTGTAGACATATTATACACGAAATAACAAATTCAATATACCTCACCATCTTTTTTGATGGTGGGTATAAAAAGTACTAATTTCAAAAACGTACCATAAAAAAAAACAATTTCCGAAAGATTAAAGTTTTGAATTAAATTTAAAAAAGTTAGTAAAAAGATACTATTTTTTTTTTATAATTTTATAAAAAATACACATTTCCAAAAAAATAAAAATGTTTACCCAAATTACTAACGTAAAAAAATATAAAATTTCACAAATTTTTAAAAAAGTACTAATTTTAACAAAACTTTCAGTTTAAAAAAAATTACTAATTTGCAAAAAAAAAAAATCATTTTATAAAAAATATTCCAAAAAGTTCCAATAAAAAAAATACTGTTTCAAAAAAAAGTACGTGTTTGTAAATAAAGTACCAATGCAAAATTAAAAAAAATACAAGGGTGTATTTTGATCTGAGAAAAAATAACTAATTTTGCAAAAAATTCTAACACACAAAAAAGTACTAATTTTCACAAAATGTAAAAAATTTTTAAAAATCTAAAAATTTTCAACAAAAATTTACTAATTTTCCAAAAAGTGTAAAAAATTTAAAAAATTTTTAATAAGCACCAGTTTTTAAATAAAAGTGTCAATTCTCAAAAAAAGTACCAATTTTTAAAAGCACATTTTTAAAAAATTGATTTTCGAAAGCAAACATATATACAAAAAATTCTAACATGCAAAAACGTACTAATTTTTACAAAATGTAAAAATTTGTCTAAAAATTTTCAAAAAAAAAAAACACAAATTTTTAAAAAAGTACTAAATTTTTAAAAAAGTACCAAATTTTTCAAAATAATTTTTAAAATAAAAGTATTAATTTTAGAAAAGGACAAATTTCAAAAAATTATAAATTTTTAAAAAATGTACTAATTCTCCAAAAAAAAAAAAAAAAAAACGAAAAAGAGAGATATAATCGGTCAGGAGCGACTATATGATACTCTACACCATTGTGTACGAGCATAAGAATTCGGGAAGGGAACTTATTTTACACCTGTGACTAATTTTACTAAATGTAAAATAAAATACACGAATACAGAATAATGTGTTGATACTAACATCTAGATGATTTTATGCACTTTAGGGCGATTCCTGGAAGTCGGTCTATATGGGAGCTATGGTAAATTATGGACCGATTATCATAAAATTTGGCAATGTTGTTTCTACTTACATAAAACTTATTTGTGTCGAATATAAACTTGATATTATTAATTAAAGTGATTTTCGGAAGAGGGTTTTATATAGAAGCTATGGTCAGTTATGGACCTATTTGGCAGAAAGATTGAAACTTATACTAAACTTCATTACACTGAATTTCATTAAAATATTGACATATTTAAGGCATTTATGATCGTTAAACCCTTATTCCAGGAGGACATTTGTATGAGGGCTAGGTGAAATAATGGACCGATCATAACCAATTTCAATAGCCTTCGTCCTTGTATCATGAAAGTCCTACGTGAAAAATTTCATTGAATTATCTTCAAAATTTCGACCTGTACTTTGTGCACAAGGTTTACATGGACAGCCAGCCAGTCAGACGGACGGACGGACATCGTTAGATCTACTCAAAAAGTGATTCTGAGTCGATTTCTGTGCGTTACAAACATCACCACAAACACATAATACCACAACCACCTATAGTTGTGTGTGGATTAAAAATTGACAAAAATTGATCTATGAAGGAAAGAAGTCCATAACTTTTATAGGGGCTTTAAAAATTAGAAAAAACACTGCGATATTTCCGCCATTTATGAACCGATTTTGATGATTTTCAATAGTAACATTATCGAAAGTATTATTGATATTTTGATGTATATAAGTATGTATACATATCTTAAATATCGGGAGCCTTCAAAAACGTCATTTTAACCGACTCCCTACCTATAGAGGACCCAAAATATAAGACTCCAATTTTAGATGAAATTAAAAAGGATATAAAAACTATTTTCAAAATTACTTCGCAAACTTGTAGTCATTTTGAGAAATCTTCTAAAATTAGCTTTTTTTATAAAGTAACCTTTCAACTTACTTTATTAATCCCTCCGAGCTTATATTCTTTTTCGAAGCCACTGTATGATTACTGCTACGCGAACATCTGCCCGTAGACATGCCATCCTCAATAGCCACCGAATTAATACTACCAATGCGTGATGCCTCCTTTTGACATCTCAATGAAGAACTTTCCTCCTTCACCAAAACTTCCAAAGAGGGACTTTCCAGGAATTTGGGATTACGATATTTAATAGTAAATGAATTAGGAGGAGCAGCAACACGACTATTACTCAGACGATTAGAGGTTTGAGATCGGCTCGATTCGCCACTCTTAGGAGGTTTTGAACGATATTGAGGCATAACGGTCTGGGCTTGGGAAGTAGAAGCAGCAGTTTCTAAATTTATATATACAAAAAAAAAAAAAAAAAAAAGAAAAAAGAAAACATAATTTTCAATTTAATTTTTATAAAATTTGATGATCCTAAATTACCATAATGATGTTTATTATTGGAACGATATGTTTCCCCTCCCGCTACTTTATTTAATGGTAAAGTATTTGGTCTTTGTTCTCTTATGGTTGTAATGTTATTTGTAACATCTACTATTTCTGTAATACCATCACCAGCTTCTTGTTTTCTTAAGAGAGTACTGGGTCCCTTTGTTTTTTGAAATGTTAAAAAGCGTGCATCAGGTTTGAACTGTTCCATGTTAGCGTTTGTTATGGCCATTCTATTCAATTGTTCATTTAATTTAAGAAATTGTTTTTCTTTTGTTAAAAGTTCCGCCATTGTTATTTAAAAAATTTTAATTTGATTTTATTATTTTGATATTTATTTTCGTAGTCTTTACAGAATTTTAATATAATTCAAAATTTTGCACACATTCAATTTATATTTTCAATTTTCAATAATAATAAAAAATTCACAATTTTAATTTAATATTTTGATTGATGGATTTCCAATTGTATTTAACATTTAACAATATGTTAATTAATTTTTTTTTTATAAAAATTTAACAGAAATCTAAAATACTTGAATGACTTTTTGGTTTGAACTGACTTAAAAATTAATTTATGGTCTTTACAAGCATTTAAATTTTGAAAGTTGATTTGAATGCAATTTAATTGATGGCGGGTGTTGTTATTAACCATAGCTACCGGCCGGTATAATGGTGATATATTAAAGTACATAACAACCAAATAATAGCATTTATTGATTTATTTTATAATTTGTAAATATTAGACAATTTTGGGTTAAACTCTAGTTAAAATCACTCATATTTCCTAGAAAAGGTTCGAAAGGCTTAATTCTTTAATTAATTTTTCAAAATCAAATTAAATTAATTATCCTAGTCATTCTTTTAAATTATAAATAATAACTTAATTTGTAGGCTTATATACTTTCTATTTCATATGAATTAAAGAGTTCGCAATAAATTATACAATACAAGCTTAAAAAGCATAGAGAACAACTAGAAGTCAAACTTGCTCTAAGAAAGCGTAACTCAGCTGCAGTGTTGCCAGATGAGGGGATTTTCTCCAAATTGGGGATTTAAACTTTCATCTTGTGACAGATTTTCGTGGGGAGGGATTCTTTATTTAATAATTCATTCAGTTTTCGATTTTAAAGAAAAACTTTGATAAGTTTTAAATTTTGTAGATAATTGCGAAGAATTTAATATGTAAATATTTTTCATTAAATATTATATTTTTAACCATTTTTTGTTAGTTTACTTTTTAAAGAAAATTTTCAACGAATTTTCTATTTACATGCATAAAATGTCGAATTTTTTTTTAGTGAAAATATTGGATTGTTTTCTATGTAAAGAAAATATTAAATTATTATTTGTTGTACACCAAACGAAAACTAGTAGCTTTTGGTTTCATTCGTTTTTTTTTTTTTTTTTTTTGATTTAATTTTGTTTGTTTTTCCTTACAAATCAAAAACTATTTACAATTAATTTTTTTTCGAAAACCAAATAAAAACTACCAAAATAATTATCTATGAAACAGTCTGTTTAACTCATATCATAACATAATATTATGTTCACACACACATATTGGTTTTTGACTTGTTGTTTGAAAAACACAATGAGTTCACATATGATTTTATTGTGTTTTTCCTTTTGGCCTGTTCACACTCATTGGTTTTTGACTTGTTTATTGAAAAACACAATGAGTTTAAACATCACTGCTCACATATGATTTTATTGTGTTTTTCCTTTTGGCCTGTTTTTCGTTTGCCAAAATATTTTCACAAATTTTTGATTTAAATAAAAATTTCACACATAAACATTTTCTAATAAAAAAAAAAAATAAAATAAATTTCATTCATAATTTTTAATTTTTTATTTTTAAACTGTTTGACAATTTTAACACATTCTTTTTCCAACAAATTTCTATGTACTAAAAATTTCTTCCCTGTAGGAAAATTTAGTATGTTTTTGTGTGTTAAATAATTAAACAATTCGAATCGGCGAAATTACATTGAAATTGCGATGCCCATTTCCGCGCAACTCTGTACATGTTTGGAAAAAATACTTTTTTCAACTATGTACTGCATGTTTCAACCATGAGAAGAAAAAAAGAACAATTGATAGCTGATCTTAAATTTAAACACAAATATTAAAATTAATTATTAAAGTGATTTTGCAAAATGAAACCTATCCTTTTTACATTTTTAATTGTTGCAAATTAATAATTTCCAATTTAGTAAGTAATTGTTTCTTATTTGTTTCCATTTCAAAATACTTTATTTACCCCTATAACAATTTAAAATGTAAACAATAAGTATCAGCTGTTCACGAAATTACATCAAATGTCATCTAGCCAGTATGAACACTCTAGATTTCATTCGTAATTTCGCGCCGGTCTGAACAAGGCTTTAGCTTTGAAATATATGAATAAACAAATCAATTTGTTTTGTGTTTTTTGAGAAAACGACTCGTTTTTTTAAAAAAACCTCTATATGTGAACATAGCATTAAGCTCTCACGGCTTTCGGTAATTTATAGAAAAATACATTTGCTTTTGTTTTTTTTATTGAAAATTTTCATTAAATGTTCTTTTTTAGAAATTTTTGAAAATTTCCTTTTTATATGAAATTATTGATAAATTTCGTTTTATTGGGAACAATGATAAATTTTCTTTTTATAGAAAAGATTAGATATTTTTTAAGAAATTTTTATAGCAAATTTATTTTAAAAATAATGTTCATTAAATTTCTCTTTTTAAATCATTTTTAATGATTATTAGCTATTCATAGAAAATTTTCAATATGTTTTCAATTAAAAAAAAAAAAATTTAATTTTATATTAAAACATTTTGGGTACAAAATTGGGGATTTACATTTTAAAATGGGGATTTTTAGCTTCGGGTTAGGGAACATGAGGCAAAATTTTTCTGGCAACATTGCTTAGCAGTCAAGAAATCCGAACTCTTTGTATGGGTTAGTGTGAAAAGAGTATTTTTTTTTTTGCTAAGCGAATTCAAAGAGTTGGACTTCTAGTTGTTTTCTATATTTAAAAGTATATTGAATCATACAAATTTTCTTCAATTCAAATCTATTATACATTAGCTTTAGAAAATATTTTTTAATTAATTTTGTAAAAGATTAAAAAACAAAATATTAAAATTTAAATGAAAGAGAAATATTTTCATTCAATTTGGAGAAGATTTGAATTAACAAAAATTTTATGAATTCTTTATGAATTAATTCAATAAAGAATTAATTCTGTTTAAAAAAAACCCTTTGAGTGAAGCTATAGAATTATGTTTTTGAGAATAGTATTATGGAATTAAAAAATAGTATTTCTTAATTCAGAATAAAGATTTAAGGGAATTAAGCTAAGATTTAATTAATTCTTTCGAAGCTTTGTTTCCCACCCAAAATTGGTTTTTGTCATGACATAACTAAAACAGGTAGAATTATTAGGGAGAGTTGTAATTTTCAAGTCTTGTAAAGTTAAATAATTGGAAAATTGAAAACAGAAAATAAAAAATACAAACAGAAAAATATAAAAAAATAGTTTGTCTATATTTCAAAAGTGGAATAAATATATCTTGAAAGCCAGCATTTCTTTTTTGCAAAATTCAATATGTATGTTTTTCTCTATGCACAATTTATTTTATGATTATTTTTTAATTTTTTATGATTTTAATTTCATAAAATTAATTTCAAAACTTTGAAAAATACACTTTAGGCTTTACATTGAGAACTCATAACTGGTTCCAGACCTACAGATGGGGCTCTAAACTTTTATGTCAAAGCTCAATATTTTTTGAGTATAAATTTTTTTTTTTTAATTTTTATTTAAATTAAATTGAGTAATTCTATATTAAATACACATTTTCCAAATACTTTTTAGTATGTTAAGTATGTTGAAATTGGTTATCATCGATCTATTATTTCACTTGTATCCTATACCAATGTCCTCCCGAAATAAGGCTTTTCGCTTATAAATGTCTTAGATATGAAAAAAATTTTAATGAAATTTGGCACAAATACGTTTTATGAAAGCGTTGATATATCTACTAAATTTTATGAAGATCGGTCCATAATTGACTATAGCTCCCATATAAGGCCCGGAAATCACCTCCGGAAATCACATTAACAGGCACAAATTTCATATAACTATTAATATATATATATATGTTTTTCCACATACTACCAAATTTGGTGAACATTGGTCCATTATTGACCATAGCTCCACTTTGGAAAATCACTCTGACATAGGTAATTATCATAAAATTGTTAGTATCAAGATAATATTTTACAAAAATAAGTTTTATGTAAGTAGAAAACACGGCACCGAGTTTTATGACGATCATCCATAACCATAGGTCAAGAAAAATACGGGCTTTCGTTATTATGTTTTTACAGCTTAAATGTCTCAGAATGTACGCGAGCAAGTGAGCAGTTTCTAGGTAAAATCTGATACATTAATCGATTTTCAAACTTCAAGCGTAATATGGTCCTAATCCAACATTTTACAGCTTAAAGATTTGTCTTTTAAATATTATATAAATTTTGGAAATTTCTTCATTAATTTAAATGTTATAATCTTTTTAAAAGAATAATGTCATGAAGTGCTCTTTAATACATATTGCGGGTTTTATTGCGAGCTTGTCACAGTTTGTTTTTGGTTTTTTACACTGGGTGGCAGCTAGGAGCAGCCAAATTTTATTAACTTAGGTAGAGTATTATCTAGCTGAAGTTTCACATGTAATATTGGCAGTGACAATGTGTAACTTTTTTATTTCTGTTCCATTGATTTTTGAAAAATGCAATCGTAAATTTTCTTGTTGTCTCTGCTTGACAGCACCAAAGAAAGTTTGCGGATTATAATTAGGCACCAGCAGAATGGAATTTGTATTTTCTGTGCCGCTACACACTTCATCAGCATTCATGGTGTCTTATCCATTTACGTTTATTTCAAACCAAAACATATTGTGTTTTTTTAGAAAGGGCGACCGCTTAAAAACTAAAAGTCCTATGGGTCTACCACGAAGTATTAGCATTAATTTTAAAGATTAAAAATTTTGTTTTTTAATTATTTTTTTTTTTAAATTTTGAAAATATCTTCATGATTTTAAATGTTATGATCATAAAGTACTTTTTGTCTTTTAAATCTCAGCATAAACTTTTAGGTTCTCGGTAATAGCAACTACTTATTAAAGTAGTTTCTTGGTAATGAGGCGTCATTATTATTTGCCTACTCTGTATTACATTAATAAGTACTCAATAGTATAATAGCACAGTAATATTACAATTACATGGATCAGCTGGCTAGAGCACTGGATTAACAACCAAAAGGTTGTTGGTTCAACCCCATTCTGATGCTGATAGTTATTTTTTTACTTTTATAAAGATATTTTATACTAAAAAGTTTTTGTCACTTAGAAAATTAAGTGCGAGATGGTGTACTGAGTAAGATGTTAGTAATTAAAAACGAATGGTTAATTTGTGCCCAAGTTCAAATCTCACTGACGGAAAAATTTTTTTGTTTTTGTTTAGGTAAATATTTTTGAGTACCCCTAGAGTCTAAAAATAACTACTTGCATTTGTGGACAACGTGAATGAAAATAACTAGTTATGTTTATTTTTGTTTCCAATTATGCCAGGAAATCAAAGTTTTTGCTGGGATGTTATATAGATTTTGGAAATTTCTTCATCAATTTAAATGTTATAATCTTTTTAATGAAAAATGTCATGAAGTGCTCTTTAATATATATATTTCCGATTTTATTTCGAGGTTGTCACAGTTCTATTTGATTTTGCACCCAGGGTGACAGCTAGGGACAGGCAAATTGTATTGTATTAGTTAGAGTATTATCTGGTTGAAGTCCCTCAGATAAAATTTCCCATAACAAAGTGTAATTTTTTTTTAGTTCTTTTCTATTGAATTTGGAAAAAAAAACCTAAAAAATGTCTTTTAAAATCTGCGACCGCTTAAAAAATAAAACTGTTTTAGTTTATGTAAAATTAACCTAATTGTTAAGCAATAGGAAAAAAATGATTGAATCTTATGGATACAATCCGTGTCCAAAAATTATAATTTTCCCAAAAATTTCGCCTTGTTTTGGATATTTAAAAAAATGCTACTTTGAGCGGCTATAGCGGCAACAACACGTAGAGAAAAAACATGGTTCTCATTGTTAATTTTATTGAATTTTAATAACTCTGTGTTCATGATAACAATGATTTTGATTCAATTTTGTCATTTAATGTTTACACTCAATAAGAATTTTAATATGATTGACTGCAAAAATTATATGTTTTTAAATATTTTTACTAGAAACAAAATTTTGTTTAATATGAAACATATCATTACTTCTACAACCGTGTTCTTAAACCATATTCTGTTTACAAACCATATTAATATTATTATTCCTATAACAATAGAATGTTACAAATAAGTATAATATTTATCCTTTTCACAAACTTAGTGGACAACTTCAATACTTGTTTGTTTTTAAATATACATGTGTTTTTTTTAATTTGTTTTCTAACTTCAATCTAATTCTCATTTAGTTCACATATGAATAAATATAAAAAGACAAGGTTTGGTTATACTCGGTGTAATTCAAGCAATATAAGAGAAATGCATGATTTCAACAACATATGGTGGTTGAAACCAATGAATATAAGTAATAATATGTAAATATAATTTATATATTTATATATATATATATATATATATATATATATATATATATATATATATATATATATATATATATATATATATATATAACATTTTAAAAATGGTATAAAAATAATAATCATAATTTTTATTAATATATATATGATAAAATGAAATAATAATATGATAAGATTGGATACCTATATGATAACATGAGGTAATAATATAATAAAATAGAATCAAAATATGACAATGTGGTATAATAATATAATAAGATTGTTCAATTATATGTAAACTATAATTTTTCTATAGAAAAAGTTACTCTGATTCAGACAATTTTTCTATAGAAAAAGTTACTCTGATTCAGACAATTTTTCTATAGAAAAAGTTACTCTGATTCAGACAATTTTTCTGTAGAAAAAGTTACTCTGATTCAGACAATTTTTCTATAGAAAAAGTTACTCTGATTCAGACAATTTTTCTATAGAAAAAGTTACTCTGATTCAGACAATTTTTCTATAGAAAAAGTTACTCTGATTCAGACAATTTTTCTATAGAAAAAGTTACTCTGATTCAGATAATTTTTCTATAGAAAAAGTTACTCTGATTCAGACAATTTTTCTATAGAAAAAGTTACTCTGATTCAGACAATTTTTCTGTAGAAAAAGTTACTCTGATTCAGACAATTTTTCTATAGAAAAAGTTACTCTGATTCAGACAATTTTTCTATAGAAAAAGTTACTCTGATTCAGACAATTTTTCTATAGAAAAAGTTACTCTGATTCAGACAATTTTTCTATAGAAAAAGTTACTCTGATTCAGATAATTTTTCTATAGAAAAAGCTACTCTGATTCAGACAATTTTTCTATATATATAACATGAAAAAACAAACAATAAAATCGGATACAATATGACAAAGTGGAATCATCATAATTATTGCTTATGATCATTTCTATTTTTCGATGTGATCATATGTTCCAATTATAATATGTTGCTCTTAGATTATGGTCCCTGCAACTATATTTTTTCTCTGCGTGAATATTAAACCAATTCAATTTCTTTTTTAAGAATCTTAGTCTGTGACAAGTCCTCTATCAGATCCAATGATTACTTTTTGTCAAAGTTTTGAGTTTTGTCACGGTTTTCAGCAAAATGAGCAACTGTGCGTCGTGAATGTTTCTTAAAAACTTGGTTGTCAATTAATTTGGTTGCCACAACAAAATTGTGTAAAGAAGTTTTAAATTTATTATGAACCTTTAATTTGAACACTTTTGCATTTCTTTTTACTGTTGATGAACTTTCTTATGATTTGCATGTCATAATAAATAAGAAAAGTTTTTTTTTTATTAAAAAAGAAAAAAATATATATAAATTACCAAACTTTTCCACTGCAAATTATTTATATTGTTTGCTAAAATATGATTAAGAATTATACAAAAATTAACCTTTAAGAAAAAAATATATATATATATATATATATATATATATTACCTCTTTTTAAATCTAAAGTTGTGGGTAGAAAGAATACACAGTCGTCTATTGGCATTTGATTGCCGATCAATCATTCACCAATAATTATTAATTTCAAATAAGAATATGCCAATCAAGTTGAATCCACTTAAATATGGCCAAAATAAATTAAAAAAAAAAAAAAAAAACGAAAAAAACTTTATTAGTAACATGAAATATTACTACTAATATTAAATATAAATATGTATGTATGTGTTAATATTTAGAACTTAAAATAAAAGAAAGGAAATTCAATACATATTTTTTGTTTAAGAATGAGGTCTCTAAGACAAAAATTAAAGCCACGTTTTTGTTTTTTTTTATCAATTTTTGACGTCATTCAATCAACTTATTGATATTCCGTTAGATATTTGTTGCTATTTTTGTAGGTGATTTTTTTTTTGTTGATGTTATAAACACAAATATGGCAAAGGTTCTTAAGTATATAAAAACTGTGTTGTTACAGTGGGTTATAGTGTAAAATAAATTCATATTCCATTCTATTTTCTAGTTAATTTTGCAAGAAAATTTTCAAAAAAATATTTTATGTTGGTAGGCTATTTGGAAAATGAAATTTAGTTTGGAAATTGTACTATAAATCATAAGAGACAAAAATATTTATTTTAATTAAATTCAAGTTGTTACCACTGTTTTGTTATTCTTCATAAAATATTCAAAAGATTTCTTATAATACAGAATTTTTTGTTCTTGTGGTTTCTTTCTAAGATATTTTCTTTGATTATTTTATTAGTCATTCCAAGTCGTCGATCGCTTCAACGTCGTTGATTCATTATTACTTGTGTATATGTACATATATTGCTTGATGGTTGGTAATTAATTTATGCACATGTATGAATATACAATTTTATGATTTTAAAGAAGGCGTTTAATACTTGTATAGATAAAAAATATTTGCTTTATTTCTACACAAGTTATAAAATAAATATTCCGGTTTTCATAGCTCCAAATCTAGTGGGTGTTTTCAAGCTTTTTAGAATTTTAATTTAGGTAATACTTTTAGAAGTAAATGTATGTTTGTAGCTGATTTTGAAATTGAATTAATTCAAGGTTAATTGTAATATCTAAAAATAGAATTTACCCAAAAAAAGTTTATTTTTTTTATTACAATTTAAAGGATATTACAAAATTTACATTTTATAGTAAATTCTTCCAAAAATTAATAAAATTAAAATTTACTTCCAAAAGTAAATTTTCAAACAATTTCTTATAAAAACAAAATTTTCTGAAAAAAAAAAATTTTAAGGAAATTTCTAAAGGCAAATTTAAAACAAAAGAAAATATTTTTGAATCAGAAAAATTTCTTCTAAGGAAAAATAGCCTGCATGAGTCTTAAATAAAGCAACTTTTCTAGAGAAAAGTTAGCTGCATCAGAGCAATTTTCTATAAAAAAGTTGTTTGAATTAAAGCAAAAAACTTTTCTTTGGAAAAATTGTCTGAATCAGAGTAACTTTTTGTATAGAAAAATTGTCTGAATCAGAGTAACCTTTTCTATAGAAAATTGTCTGAATCAGAATAACCTTTTCTATAGAAAAATTGTCTGAATCAGAGTAATTATTTCTATAGAAAAACTGTCTGAATCAGAGTAAATTTTTCCATAGAAAAACTGTCTGAATCAGAGTAACCTTTTTATTTTAATTTAATCATCATAGCAATTTTTTCTATAAAAAATGTCTGTATCAGAGTAACTTTTTCTATAGAAAAATTGTCTGAATCAGAGTAACTTTTTCTATAGAAAAATTGTCTGAATCAGAGTAACTTTTTCTATAGAAAAATTGTCTGAATCAGAGTAACTTTTTCTATAGAAAAATTGTCTGAATCAGAGTAAATTGTTCTATAGAAAAATTGTCTGAATCAGAGTAAATTTTTCTATATAAAAATTGTCTGTTTCAGAGTAACTTTTTCTATAGAAAAATTGTCTGAATCAGAGTAACTTTTTTTTTATAGAAAAATTGTCTGAATCAGAACAACTATTTCTATCGTAAAGTTGTCTGAATCAAAGTAATTTTGTCCGTAGAAAGTTATTTGAATTCAAAAATTTTTTTTTAATTTTTTTATAGAAATTTGACTTTTTGCTATCAATGAATGTTCATACATATGTGAAGATTAAATTTCTCAAACAACCTTCGCATAGTTCAAAAAAAAAAAAAAAAAAAAAATTATCAAAAAATATATATTTAAAATTTATGAGTTTTCTACATGTTCTTTCTTTTTACCCTATTTTGACAGCTTTTTCTAAACTATAATTTTCCATGAAATAAATTAAGATACAGAGTTATTTTTTTAATCTCGAAGATGTCGTTCATACAAGTGCAAGTAAATCACGTCTCTACACAATTTATCCATCTTTATTATTTTTCAGTACATAGGAAAACTATTATGTATAAAATTTATTTTTGAAAAATAAAGATACCTTCCTTCATATTTTTTTTTTTTTTTTGTTATTAAAATATCACAACAAATATATACAAACAACCTACTCTCAAATCGAATCGACTCGTCTCGCTAAATACCTTTACAAACAAATAAACACACATGCAGACGAACTTATAGACAGACAAATAAACACGCAAAGATCAATGTTGATGATATTTGGACCCGAGGAGTTTTTATATATTTTTTTTAGCAGTTTACAAAGTTTCATTGTTGATTGGCTTGGAATATTTCAATATTTAATTCTTTTGAAAAACTACACGTTTAAAAGGGTTTTGTCGGCTTTTCTACACACATATTGGACTCCACTCAATACAGCTCATCTCCAATCAACTCTATCGCGACTATAGTCATCTTACATACAAAATTTAAAAAAAAAATAAATATGTGAAGGTTGTTTATTTGAAGAACATTTTAGCATAGAACTCGACAAAGACAACAGCAAGTTGTTAAAATAAAACATATTTCAACCAAGGGGGTTGACTGCTCTAATCGAAGTTTTTTCATACAAAAATGTTTACATGTATGATGCAGTAGTGTGTTTCATGTTTATCTCTTTGTTTGTACACAATGTCTTTAGCTAGGTTTAAACTGTACATGAAACATGTCTGTCCGGATGTCCATTTATTCTTTTGTATGTGTTAAACTATAAACTAAATATATTAAAACAAATTGTTAGTCTTTTAATTTTTTTTCGTCTTTTTGTTTTGAGGATTTATTTTTAGAAAAATATTAACGCAAGTGCTTCTATACACTCACACACACTCGCATATACATAAATAAAATTTATGACCAATTGGTATGCCATCATGCCTGACTACTACATGTCAGGGGTATTGATAATAACACGTCCTGTTGAATTAAATCATGTTGAAGATCTTCTACGCCAGATATGAGCATTAAAAAATATTAAAAAAAATTAACTGAAAGAGGAGAATCGAAAATATAAGAATCTTATTTTTTAAACTGCAGCGAACTTTTAAATCCTTAATGAAGCAGCTCATTTTATAGGAAGAAAAATATAAACATTTTACTTTGTCAAAGAATTTTTCAAAAATTTGCTTAAAAATATACATCTTTAACAGAAAATTTTTAGAATATTTTCAATATATTGACATTTTTTCACGAATTTTCATTTTCAATAGAAAACGTTGCTCTGACGAAGACAACTTTTCTATAGAAAACGTTGCTCTGACGAAGACAACTTTTCTATAGAAAACGTTGCTCTGACGAAGACAACTTTTCTATAGAAAACGTTGCTCTGACGAAGACAACTTTTCTATAGAAAACGTTGCTCTGACGAAGACAACTTTTCTATAGAAAACGTTGCTCTGACGAAGACAACTTTTCTATAGAAAACGTTGCTCTGACGAAGACAACTTTTCTATAGAAAACGTTGCTCTGACGAAGACAACTTTTCTATAGAAAACGTTGCTCTGACGAAGACAACTTTTCTATAGAAAACGTTGCTCTGACGAAGACAACTTTTCTATAGAAAACGTTGCTCTGACGAAGACAACTTTTCTATAGAAAACATTGCTCTGACGAAGACAACTTTTCTATAGAAAACGTTGCTCTGACGAAGACAACTTTTCTATAGAAAAAGTTGCTCTGACGAAGACAACTTTTCTATAGAAAACGTTGCTCTGACGAAGACAACTTTTCTATAGAAAACGTTGCTCTGACGAAGACAACTTTTCTATAGAAAACGTTGCTCTGACGAAGACAACTTTTCTATAGAAAACGTTGCTCTGACGAAGACAACTTTTCTATAGAAAACGTTGCTCTGACGAAGACAACTTTTCTATAGAAAAAGTTGCTCTGACGAAGACAACTTTTCTATAGAAAAAGTTGCTCTGACGAAGACAACTTTTCTATAGAAAAAGTTGCTCTGACGAAGACAACTTTTCTATAGAAAAAGTTGCTCTGACGAAGACAACTTTTCTATAGAAAAAGTTGCTCTGACGAAGACAACTTTTCTATAGAAAAAGTTGCTCTGACGAAGACAACTTTTCTATAGAAAAAGTTGCTCTGACGAAGACAACTTTTCTATAGAAAAAGTTGCTCTGACGAAGACAACTTTTCTATAGAAAAAGTTGCTCTGACGAAGACAACTTTTCTATAGAAAAAGTTGCTCTGACGAAGACAACTTTTCTATAGAAAAAGTTGCTCTGACGAAGACAACTTTTCTATAGAAAAAGTTGCTCTGACGAAGACAACTTTTCTATAGAAAAAGTTGCTCTGACGAAGACAACTTTTCTATAGAAAAAGTTGCGCTGACGAAGACAACTTTTCTATAGAAAAAGTTGCTCTGACGAAGACAACTTTTCTATAGAAAAAGTTGCTCTGACGAAGACAACTTTTCTATAGAAAAAGTTGCTCTGACAAAGACAACTTTTCTATAGAAAAAGTTGCTCTGACGAAGACAACTTTTCTATAGAAAAAGTTGCTCTGACGAAGACAAATTTTCTATAGAAAAAGTTGATCTGACGAAGACAACTTTTCTATTACACTGACGAAGACAAGTTGATTTAACGAAGACAACTTTTCTATAGGAAAAGCTGCTCTGACGAAGACAACTTTTCTATAGAAAAAGTTGCTCTGACAAAGACAACTTTTCTATAGAAAAAGTTGCTCTGACGAAGACAACTTTTCTATAGAAAAAGTTGCTCTGACGAAGACAAATTTTCTATAGAAAAAGTTGATCTGACGAAGACAACTTTTCTATTACACTGACGAAGACAAGTTGATTTAACGAAGACAACTTTTCTATAGGAAAAGCTGCTCTGACGAAGACAACTTTTCTATAGAAAAAGTTTCTCTGGTTCAAAAAACTTTTCTCTTTTCTACTTTATTTGGGACAACTTTGCTATTGAAAAAGCTACTCTATTTGGGATCATTTTTCTATTAAAAAAGTAATTATATTTGGGACAATTTTCTTTAAAAAAGTAGTTTTGTTTTATAAAACTTTTTTAAGAAAAATTTGCTCTGTTTGAGAAAATTTTTCTATCGCAAACAATAATTGATATCTGTCAGACATCTAAAGTAATAATTTGTGAAATTAAAAGAAGAACAATTAAAAATCTATTAAGGAGGCCGCTAATTGTTTAACGTTTGTATAGAACAGTTATTTTAACGTTTAAATTAAATTTAAATATTTAAACTTGGCTTTTGTTTGAAAAATACAATTCGTTCAAGCGAAATATATCTTCTCTGCTTTTATCATATAACAACTGGTATAGCCAGTTTTTAAAAAAGGTAACATAAAAAATACAACAACAACAAGAGCAAAAATATAGAAATACTGTGGTGGATTTGTTTGTTATAAGAAAAAACTAAATTTACTGAAGATCTTGGCTTTTTTCATTCTCTCAAGTTCGCATATTTTTTATGGTAGAGGTATGCTCACCCACACACTCTACAGCTTATTGTTTTTATTGCCCTGCGGTTCGGATGATGGATTTTATTAGATATTAAAGTTAGGTAAGGTATTGTGTTGAAGAAAGCTATGAGGTGAGTTTGTAGTTATTTTATGATTTCTTTATCCCTAAGAACTCTTGGGAAATTTAAATTGATTACATTCAAGATTACTAAGAGACAGTTAAGTTGATAATTTGAGATTACCATTAAATTATAAAAGACACATATATGCATATAAGTGTAAAATGATAATATATAAAGTGGAACCAGCCAAGTAATCTGTAGGTTAGGCGTCTAAAGAGTTTTATCAAAAAACTTGGTACATTACCTTTAGTACAACTGCAAGGTATTTCGTATTAGCATTTTCAATAGTTGTTTTCCAATATGGTAGTAATTGTTGTTGTGGTAGGAACAGTAGTATTGATTAACATTAATGAAATTGTAAAATAGACATCATCATGCACACATAAACTATATATAAAATACATCAATAAATAATTAATAAGCTGAAGCCAATATTTTTGTGAAGTGGAGGATGCACACGTATTTACTATGTACATATCAAGTAAATAGAAGTATATAAGTGTTTTTGTACGTGGGTCATAATAAATATTTATTATGAAACACGTATTTTATTTTTTTTTTTCATTTACTGCTAGGTATATAGTAAACTAAATAAAACGTATACAAATAAAAAAATAAGTAAACAAGAATACCTTGGAAATAACGTTTTTAGAATAAACACATACATACAAACTAAACGTCATATTCTATACACAGAAAAAATTAAATTTCTGAAGGAATTCACCAATTCAAATGTTTTTTTTTTGTTTAAATTGGGATCTATCGCTAAAATTGTAAATTTAAACACATAATTTGTAAAATTTTAATTGGCAAAAAACAAAAATAATAATAATAATAGTTTTTTCAACAAAAATAATATGGCTATTGATTAAAAAAGTTCTTTGAAACAGAAAAAGCTACCCTGGAGGGGGGAAGAGAACTTTTTAGATCAATTTTCATACATTTTTATTATTATTATTATTATTATTATTATTATTATTATTGTTATTATTAATATTATTATTATTATTATTATTATTATTATTATTATTATTATTATTATTGTTATTATTATTATTATTATTATTATTATTATTATTGTTATTATTATTATTATTATTATTATTATTATTATTATTATTATTATTATTATTCTTATTCTTATTTAGCACATATTTCATAGTCTTGAATATTAACCATTCAGCCAGATATACCAGATAACTGCTCATTTAACTCTCTAACGGTCAAGGATGACTAAGGCCATCTTTTCATATTTTTATTTAATTATTTATTTTTTGAAAATAATTTGTATTTTAACTTCTTTTGGTATTTTAAGAATTTGTTTAATAATAAACCAAATATAATTTGTTTAATAATAAACTAAATATCTACACCTTAAACCCTCCAAAAATTTTATACTAGTTATATATTTAATCTAAAAATTGATTTTACACCGTTAAAGAGTTAACAAACAATAGAATTGACTGATACCTTATTTAAATATTAGTTTTCTTATTCTCTTGAGACCTTGTAAAAAAAGGCATATTCATAAGGTATACTCGAAGTTTGATAGTTCTAGTATACCATAGTTTATATATAAAAAATAATCACCTGGTCGGATCAGTATACCTATTCAGTGTGCCCTGATTCATACTGTGTGTGGCTTTTTTTTCTGCATTTTTTACATAAAGTAGTGTTGCTTACTATAATAATATAATATAATCTATGCAAAACGCTAATTTGTAAACGGCACTGAAAGTTTCATACAAAACCGAATGAAATTCAAAAAACTCTGGCGTGTATGTAACAATATTTTACGTTGTCAACAGGATTGGAAATCAAACAAAATATTAATAAATACTATGAAAAACATTTATAAAACCTTAAAATAATTTCAAACAGAAGTTTGTTTGAAACTTTTAGCGAAAATTTTTTCTGTGTAAACATACATACATATATATGTATGTTGTTAGTGTGCGTTTATGTTTATAATAAATACACACATATATTTTATTTGTATCAGAGATGGAAAATGGAAAGATTTTTCGGTTCAAAAATATTTGCAAGTGGTAATTTTTTACCTTCAGAGTACTAAAATGAAAATTTTTTTATAGTTATTTATTTTTTATTTAGAGCAAAATTCAAAGAAAGTAAAATGAGGGATTAAATATGATACTAAATCATTAAATGACTTTATTTATTTTAAATACTATAGTAAAACATGAATATCTTTCTAAATATGGCTCCTCTGTCTATGAAGTAAAATTATAGAGTAAGAAATTTTTAAAAAACTTTAGCTTTAGTTGTGTTAAAAAATAATACATTATCTGATATCTTTGAAATTTAAAACATTTTCATTCGATTTACAAAATTTAGAAACTTGTAATTTTTGTAGTGATTATTTTCAAACAATCGACCTGCGATAAAAATTTTTCAATAATGTAGTTTATTTGCTCTATAAACTTATTTGAATTGTCCTAATTACATGTGTAATTTTGTGAGAGCTCGAACAACAACATTTATTCAAGGGTTAGTCATTACAATTCTGGATACCAAGTATAAAACTGAATCGTCTTTATAAAAAACACATAAAATACTATATTAAATATCTGCAAAATATAAGGTATGCGTTCAAATAAAACATAACATGTTTTTTTTGATAAAAGATGAACGGAATAAGTTAGGATTAATAATAAATCGACTACCTCCACATTTTTCTGATATATCATTTTATATTAAAAGTAATTGCACAACTTAAAAAAAAAAAAAATTGAAGTACTTTAACGAAAATTTTCGCGATATATCTCTATAAGAATTTCAAATGTATAATCACAATTGAAATTTTTTTGCGATATATCTCTATAAGAATTTCAAATGTATAATCACAATTGAATACTGCTGGGGCCTTTTTAAATTCATGAATTGATTTATAGAATAACCAACTAATTGTTTGAGAGTATCAAATGACTCGAGGGAGCACTTAGGTACTTTTGTATATTAAATAGTATCAAAAAAGTACTATCGTATTAACTTTTCCATTCCTGATTTGTATACAATTAAAAAAAAAACTTCATCATAATGTGACAGACAATATTCTTGCATTTATTTACTTTTTTTATGTTCTTCAAAGCATCTTACTAAATAAAAATATGTTTGTCACATTATTAAATTTAAACTTTAAAATGACGTTGTGTTTGGCATCGACATACACGCACGCACCCAGGCTAGCACTCACGTACATCGACATTGTTGATTATGAAGTCACTTTGATTGAAAACAATCGTAGAAAGATAAAAATTAAAACCCAAAATTATATGTATTTATGAATGAAAGAATATTTTTTGGGGGAAAAAATTAACACGAGTTTTTTAAATAAATTTTGGATTTTTTTTTTTTTTTGTATTTAAAAGACTGGAATTTAAGTAAAATGTTTTTTTATTAAGAAGGATCTTTCAACAATTCAAAAGGCGTTAATAAATAACTATATATGTATGTATATGTATTTATTAATATTTATAAATGAAATTACGTGGGTTGTTTTCCAAGTTAAAAACAAAAGCGTTTATCATGAAAGTATTTATATGTATTAAGGGTCCTCATGAAAACGCGCAGAATTCTCGAAAACTGTGTAATGTGTGCAAGTTTGCACACTCGCAAATGAACTGCCAAAAATTGTATGGGAAATAATTTGCACAAGACTTATAAGTTTGCGCTAGTATTTAGTCTCGCAAATTCGCGCTGTTTAATTGTGCATTTATAAATCAGCTGTCTTTTGTTTATATTTAAAAGTTATTAATAACTGCGATGGAAAAATTTTTAATTTGTTTAATTAAAAGAAAATCGTTGCATGTATCTTTGATTTCAAAAAAAAAAAAAAAATTCAATCATTTACAAATTTTTCTTATTATCTTATTCTTAATATTGCATAACATTTGAAAAGGGGGTTAATGAAGCATGTTGCGCAAATATGAACAATTGCACTAATGGGAAATTTAAGCGTTTAAATGAGTACCCTTATTGTTTGGGAATTTTTAATTTTCTATCGGTTGCCAACGATGTGAAATATGATAAGTGATAATAAATACTAGATTATACCTGGGGTTAATTCTCTAGCTCTATCAAACTGAAATAGAAACTTTTTGTGTAAATAAAACTTATTTTTATTATACACTATTTTGCAGAAAAACCAAATCAACCAGCCATTAATCAAATAAAACTTGTTAGTAGAACGATTGCAACTAATAAAATACTGAACCAATTGTAATCTGCAAAGTACATAAATACCTTTTCAAGTTTTTATATTTTTTACCAATTAAAAATTATATAAAACCTGGTTTTTCTGCAAAATAATCAAAAAGATCTTCAAAATACGTGAAGAATAAAATAACCAACATAAAGATAACTGTTTAATACAAAAACAAAACACGAGTTTAAACTATTCTACTCTTTGTTTCTCTCTCCTAAAATTCTTTAAAGAAGAGAGGGCCAATAGAACACTGAGTAACTGTAATAATTCTTTTCCATTTTGGCGATTCTTTATCTTGACTATTTTTATTTTGGCGATATTTTTCGATTAGTCTATTCGGTTTAGGTAATTTTTTATTTTGTCGCTTCTTTCCGTTTAGAAGCTTTTTTCATTTTGGCCATTTTTTACTTTTTTTATTTTGGCAATTTCTATGAGTTAGCTATTTTTTATTTTAGCGATTTTTTTGGTTTTTGTGATTTTTTCATTTTGGCGATTTTTGATTGGTTAGTCGATTTTTTTTCGTTTATGCGATTTTTTTATTTTGGTGATTTTCCGTTTTGGCAATATAATTTTTCTTTTTTGCGATTTTTCCCTTCTTGCGTTATTTTCGTTTTTGCGACTTTTTATTTTGGCGATTTTTTCGTTTTGGTTATTTTTTCATTTTGGCGATTCTTTTCTTTGTTTTGGATATATTTTTTTTTCACCTGTTGGCTAATTCTTATCGCTAATTCTTTTTGGTGCTTTTTTCATTTTTTAAGTTTTTTTTACTTTGGCGTTTTAGCGATTTTTTCTTATTTTGACGTTTTTTAATTTTTGTGATTTTTGCCGTTTATGCAATTTTTTTTTCGTTTTGGAGATTTTTTCCTTTTGGCGGCTTTTTTACTGTTATTCGATTTTTTTATTTTAGCGTTTTTCTGTGTTGGTGATTTTTTTCCGTTTAGGAGATTTTTGTACGGTTCTTCCCGCTTTGGCAATTTTTTTTATTTTGACTTTTTTTGTTATTTTACAATACCTTCAATAAAAATCAGAATATAATTTTCTAAGTTATTTTCTGATTTTTATTGAAGGTAAAAAAAAAACTCCAAATTGTCAAAACGGGAAAAACCGTACAAAAATCACCTGAATGGAAAAAAATTAAAATCATAAAATAATAATTTGCTAAAAAAATACATAAAAGTGAACAAATAATCCTTTGACTTTTATGATAAAAGTCATCAGTCCTCAGAATACTGATTTTAAACGTCCAATAATAAAAGAACAATAAAATAAACTTATCTTGATAACTTAAGTAAATTGGCTAATTTTACATAAAAAAGTGTATTTTCAAAAAATAGAAGGGACCGATATAAAAACAAAAACAAAACACCTATCAAAAATCAACTCAAATTGTTTACTTTTTCTAAGCAATTCAAAGTATTATAACTTTTTTTTATGATGTTTAATACTCTTCTCTTACAACTCTTAAGAGTTGAAAAAAAACTATAATTCACTGTTATGTCATTACAATTTGCCTAGTTTTTTTGTAAAAAAATAACAACAATAACACTGCTGTAAATTAAGAGAGTTGTATGATATGCATGAGAAATTTTAAAATAGAGAGAGTTCAATAATTTGAGTCACAATTTTTTTGAGGCTTATACACTTATATGTGAGTTTTGTATAAATGTTAGTAGCTAATTTTACCGTGTATAACTTCTAAAATACTAAATGGATTTAATAAAAAATGTATATATTCTGCACATCTATGAGAAAATATCTTTTAAAGCTATATTTTATTATTTTTTAATAATTATTTATTATTAAAATCGGATATGTACTGTGAGCGTTAAAAGGATTACAGGAAAAGTAGGCAAACACTTTAACATTTTAACACTTTTCTCTTAATTAAATAAATAATTAAGAGAAAGGAATCAGGCTTTTAAAGTATTATCTCAGATGAAATGCTTACATAGGACACAAAAATAATATATCGATTCAAATTACTCTATCCTTGATAGATGACACGTGTATTCTACGCAACCATAATGACATTCATTTTTATTATTTTTTTATTTTATTTTTTTTTTTAATATTATAATATTTGTTAATATTATTGCTGACTGATATCGACTCCAAATTTAATCGATTTTTGTTATTTTTTTTTACTTTTTTATTCGAATGCCTTATAAGAGTGTACAATTATGATCAACAGAAAACATTTCTAAATATTAGTTGCTAGCAGTGTTGCCAGGAGATGAGAAAAAATAGGTTAAATTGAAGTTTAAAAAAGGTGAAAAAGTCTAAATGATCCAAAAAATAAGACCAGAAAAGGTTTTTTATGACTTGAAAACTTTTTTTATCGTTCTCATTAGTTTTTGATATTTTTTTTAAAGAAATTGTAATACATTTATAAGTAACACTCAGCAAAATGACTCAATGAAAAATCGCCCAAAAAACTCCTATACAAATTTGTGTTATATTTCATATGAAATGATTTTATTTCATATGAAGTGATTTTTCGTCATTTTTGAACTATAACTCCTTTTTGATTAAGTATTTCCAAATTTTTTATGATTTTTCACACTAATAATTTTTTTTCTAAATTATTTTCATAAATAGTTGCTCAAGTTGATGAAGAATATTAAAAAATAATTATAATAATCGACTTAGTAACTCGACAAATTTATTTAATTCACTTTTAATTTTTGAGATTTTTTTTTTGTGCGAATAAATACACAAAAGTTCTTAAGTGGTTGATTCCATAAAAATAAAATTAGTAATAGCAAATAAGAAATTAGTTTCTTAGTTGTTGAAATACTAATATTTTAGCCATTTTAAGGAAATTTTAAGAACCAAAAAAGGCTAGGAGCTAAAACGAAAAGTTTGAGGTTAAAAGCAAAATGAAAAGGCTAGATTTAGCCTTAAAATGGCTAAACTGGCAACACTGGTTTCCAGTAATATCTAGAATCTCTTTTACTCCCCACTGTGCCCTAACCATCATGATGATGTAATTCAAAATTTGTTGACCGTTAATGTTATTTCTTATAGATATTTAGCCGTTAAATTTAACTTTTTAACTAAAAAAACGATTTAATATGAAAATAAGCGTTTAACATATTTCAAGTCTTTCGAAAACGATCCACCATAACTTTTTGTATTAATTAAATACAGGGATGGAATATGAAAATATTTTGAGGTATGAAAAAAAAAAAATGGTCAAATGGTACTTTTTTTCACCCTAAGAGTACTAAAATTAAAATTTTTATAATAAATGACTTTATTTGGGCCAAATATTATAGTAAAATCTGAAGATCTTTATAATAAATTTAATAAGATAATTAATAAAATTTAAGAGAAAAAAATCAACAAAGACCAATTCTTCAAAAGCAAGCACTTCAGCTTTAGTTTTGTTAAAAAATAATACACTTTGAAATGTAGAACATTTTCACTTGTATCACAACATAGAAACTAATAATTTGTAGTAGTGATTACACACTTTAGTTTCTTTTTTTAAAATTTGAAAAAAATGAATTATTTTTATTATAAATTAAACAATCGACCTACAGCACGGATGTTTCAAAAATATAAACTACATTTGCCCTAGCATTTAGCCAAGGAATAGTCATTAGAATTCCATAATTATTTCTGAAAGATATATAATTATAAGATTATAAATATCTAACCGAAAATTAAATATTAAATATCTCCAAAATATATTTTTGTTTTTTTTTTTAATTAAATTGTAGAATAACCAACTAATCGTTTGAGAGTGCCAAATTACTCTAAGGAGTATTGCAATACGTTTTAATGTTAAATAGTATCAAAAAAAGTATGATCATATCAATTTTGCCATCCCTGATTGAACACCAAGTCAAAGGCTTTAAATATGATTTTGATATTTGAAGTCAAACACGTTATGCACATAAAATGTTCAAAGTTTTTAAGTTTAAGTTTGAATTCTAATAAAAGCTCATTTGGGAAAAAAGCTTTAAATATAATTTCTCAAATCATTCTGATTATGATGAAATTTGTTTTCTCAATTTGATATTAAAGTTTTTTTTTTCAAATGATTCTTAAACCTATGTCTACATTTTGAAAGACACATATGAAATATATTTAATAATTAGGTTTGAAACAATTTTAGTATTGAATGCATTTTTCAATTTTCTCTATTAGTTTACGACATTTTTATTTATTCTCAAACCTTTGACACTTGAGAAGTTAAGGTTTTATAAATATAATCCTCAATTTAAAATCAAACTTTCGCATTAAAAAAATATAAAATATAAAAATTGCAATTAAAAAACTATCGTTCTGGATGTCCTGTTTTCCATTTGGAATTAGCAATATGTCACACTTTTTTAGGTAACTAATCAAAAATGGAACGTCTCCACCAAAGTGTAAAGATCAATCCATTATTTAATTAATTTCTAAAAAGTATAATTTTACAATTTTGTTTAGTTTCGAGCAATATGTGAATTCCTTGAAATTTGTAGTGAATTTTAAGAAATTTTATGAGAACATAAAAAAAGTGATTCTGTAATATTAACTTTAAATAAAAACTGCTTTAAATTTGGTTTTAAGTAAATTTTTGTAGGGACCCCTATTTGAGAACCTTCGATTTACAGCATTATTTTAAAGTTTTTGAATTGAGTTTATTTATAACTAACATTACAAATAGCAATATTATGTGAGAGTATTTCTTTTCAATTTAAAAGTTATTAAATTTAAAAAGTGTTGGTTATAAACAGAGCAACCAAAGTTATGCAAAGTCATATTTTCTCCTGTGCTTCAAATAAACCAAACTGTTAGTTATTTTTTACGCAATCATATGCAATCGATTTGTTATAACATATTTTTGCTAATTTTACTCCTAATAGCATATTTTTGAATATCTTGGGTTTATCAGCATATTTTCTTGTTTTAAAGCATATTTTAGCTATTTAATGGCATAACTTTGTATATTTTAGACTTAAGAGCATAATTGGCTATATATTATACTAAAAAGCACAATTCAGCATATTTTATGAGAAAAATGTTGCATAATTTGTGCCCAATAGAATTTTCTACATAATTTGGCATTAATGACATTTTTTTAATATGATTTTTCAAATCCCATTTATTAATATTTTTCATGTTATAAATTGATAGAAATTTTGTAATTTTTTGTATTATATTATATAATCTGTATATTGTATTAGCGTTAAATATTTTTAAGTGCAAAAAGAAAAAATTTTTTTTAATAATTTCGCACAATCCCCCCCCCCCCCCAGTTTTTCAAGTTCTTGGTTCAGTTTTTCCAATATATAGTCCATAATTTTTGACCGATTCTATAATTTTTTTTTAGTAAGTTAGAGCACATAATTATCTATCAAATGAAAAAACTTAGGCCAATATCTTTTTTCCAAAAAGAATTTTCCAAAAATAAACGATTTTGAAGTTTAAATTTAAAAAAATTATGATCTTTTCTTTTTTTTATTTTTGATCGAAATGTTGTCCACACTCTTTTTTATATAAAGAAAAATTTTCTTTGATAACACATAATAATTTTACAATTTGCTGGTATCTACACGGAGATAATTTTAAAATTAAAACGAGTTCATTCACCCAATAGGTTTAAGTACCGACCCTCTGAAATTTGATTTATTTTAAATGAAAATTCAAAGTTTTTTTAACCTACATATATGTTTTAAAATCCCTTTGATATGTTCTAAAGAGTTTGCCAACGGCTTTTTCCAAACCTAAGTCAAATATGGATATTATGACCATAAATTTAAATTAATAAAATTTCAGAATATTTTTAAATAAAACATTTTTTAAATTTAAATAAAATTTTATTACAGTAATTATATGATTTTAATATTTTGTTTTATTTATTGAAAATAATTTCAAAACCAATAAGGAAAACAAAAATAAGAAATTTTGACAGTTTATGAAAAAAGTAAAAAATAAATTATATAAAATTATTTATACATATGAAACATAATATCCCGTGTAGGGACCAATGGTCAGGTAGCGAGAAACTATTCAGTGGAGTGTCGATATTCACTGATGGATCCAAAATGGATACAGGCACTGGTGCAGGTGTGTATCTAGTTGAGGAGAACATCAGGGAAACGTATAGACTCTCGGATAGTTGCAGTGTGTTCTATTCGGAAATTCTGGGTATTCTCAGGGCCATGGAATTGATAGCAGGAAACATTGAAGAGAATACAGAGGTAACTCTGTATGTAGATAGTCAGGCGGCGCTAAAGGCCCTGAAAGGACATTTTGTCAAGTTTATTTTAGTTAGCGACTGTAAGAAGGCTCTGAGGAGATTGATAAGAAATTATCATATTAGACTCTGCTGGTTACCGGGTCATTGCGAGATAACTGGCATTGAGGTAGCTGATGAATTAGCTAGGAACGGCTCAGCTTTCGATAGGGCTGTAAGTGAAAGTGATGTGAGACCACTTCTAGGCTTTTACTTCAGGTTAATTAAAGAGTGGATTCGGGATAGAACCAATTATGCATGGAAACGTAGAATGGACTGCAGATTATCAGGGGTCCTATGGCATATACAAATCTACTTTTAGGCATGAAAAGGGAAAACCTGAAGACTATGATAGGTATTCTGACAGGTCATTGTCCAATAGGGGGAATGACAGGGAACTGGGATATATGTTCTTCCGGTCTTTGCAGGATGTGCGAAGATAATAAGGAGCTAGAGACGGTAGAGCATATTATATGTCACTGTCCATGTCTACAACTAAGTAGGCAGAAATGGTTAGGCCGTTAATTCGTTGACGAATTGGACAGTATATATCGAGAATCGATCTCGATAGATTGATAGGATTCGTCATGGGAATAGGCTGGCTAAGAGGGAGTCATTGGCTTAGAGCGAACGATATAGGGCGGTAGCACTTTTCCTTTCCAGGTCTTTTATATAAACGATTTTAATATAGTTAAAAAACGAAGTGAGTTTTCTAAATCAATTTCAAAATCTGAAAATTTACTTAAAATTTAGGTAAATATGATATTTATAGTGAAGGAATTACCCTTAAAATGTGTTTTTTGAAATATCTCAAAATTTAAAGGGTATTTTGGAATTTTTAAAAATTGTTATGTGATCTTATTGTCTCTCACGAGACCGTTTTCTCGGGTCACTGCTTTATATTAGGTATGCTCTTAGACTTGGGGTCATGCATAAAGATTACAGCAGGAACTGCTACGATGAGGAGAATGAGATGCCTGCCACTCACCTTCTTAGAGAGAAGGAGACATATTCTAGATTTCCAATTAACTCAGTCACGCCTGAGCTTTCAAACTGTAATTTTGTGCTGACACATGATTTTTCAAAAACACTCAACGAAATGTTTAATAAAATATGGGAGAAAGATCATTTATTTAATTTTATATAATTTTAATATTTGGTTTAAGAAAATTGTTTTATTATCCATTTACAGTTTTCATTGTGGAAAAGAAATTATTTAAGAGCAATAGATTTTTTTTGTTTTAATTCAAAATCTTAAGTTATAAAATTGAAAAAAAATTCCGTGTAAAATATAGGAAATAATTCTGTAACTAGTGATCCCTTAAAGATAACAGAATAAAATTTGACATGGCCAGAGCTGAGGTATTTTCGAGTTGATTTGAATGAGCATAGATCTCTAGAGAGTCAGGGGGTAGTGGGTGGACCACCACATTTGGTTACCTTGGGTATATCATTTTTCTCAAAATCGTTAAAAATTCATTTATGATTTTGTTGTAAAGAAATTTTAAATCTCTACAAAATAAACGCACACATATTTTAGTTATCTCTTTTAGTTTAGGAGATATTTAGGTCGAAAATTTTTCATTTCGGTGTCGTTTTATACCCAAAAAGATGGAGGTATATTGGGTTTGTCATACCGTGTGTAACATGTCTGGATCCTGAAAGCAGGATAGGGCTAGGGGAGGACTGCCTAGGGGGATGAAATTTGGCTCAAATATTTACCTTATATAAGACTTGTTTGGTATTGAAAATGGACAAAGTCGGTTAGTAAATGCTAGTAACACAGGGTGTCCGTTGCAACTTCAGTTCATACTTTTCGGCTGATATCTCTTAAACAAAAGCTTATACGACAGCGAAATTTTGTGTAGATAGTTCGAGGATGGATATAAAGTCGGAAACCAAAAAATGAGCGTAATCCGCCCATATAAGGTGAAACATCAACGAAATTTTGTACAAATAGCTCAAGAACCAATGTAAACTTGGAAACAAAAAATAAAAATTGTTATGTGATGTCTTCATGAAGATTTAGAACTCACATTAGCTAATTTTTCTAGTAAAGTAACTATCATTTTGGAGCAAAAGTTTAAAATTTATAACATCCCGTCTGTTAATTTTAAAATTCTTAAAATTGTTTACAGATTTTAAAGAATTACAAACTGATGATTCTTATAAAACTGCAATAAAAGGTGTAATAATTTCCTCACTATAACCTCTGAAAAAAAAAAACATATTACATCAATAATAATAGAAATCTATTAATTTTTTTTAATCTGGCATTTCTTTTAACAATTTCTTTTCTTCTTCTACATACTTACCTCATAATTGTTATTGTTGTCTGTTAAGTTATTTGAAGGTCATAATACTCTTAATCACAATGGGCCATAAATGCTACACATGTTTAAAAGACCATTATGCCATAAACTTGTAAATCTTAATTGAGGAGAAAACAAAAAAAAAAATGCTGCTGAGATAAATTTTAAAAAATGAAAAGAAATAATAAAATATAAAACAAATTTTCACACTTAAACTGAGTTTCATATGTTTCCATGTACGTATACGAGTATTTTATAATTTTCTTAAAAACTTTATTTGGGGAAATATTTCAACAGTTTCAATATGAGGGAAAAAAAAAATTAAAAACTGTAACAAGTAATAATACCAGCAAACAATAATGATATATAAAATGTATTTGGATGTAGTGTGTGTTAAAAAAAACCGCCGAAACAGTTGCACTAATTTGAAATACAATCAAAACAAAATCAAATTCAAATTTAACGAAAGATATAATAAAAACAAAAACACTAAAAAATAAAGAAGAAATAAATGCAACGAAGCATAAATGAATGAATGGTTGAAAAACATAAAAATTGTAAAACTTCCCACCTTAACACCGATTTAAGGTACGAACGAATACGTCACAGAAATTAAAACATGCATGCAGATGTACGAGCAAATATTTATGAAAATAGATATACGGCATGGAAGTACACCTGTATGAAGACTGACAGTAAGTATTAAGACTACCTATAACGGTATCATCAAGTGCAATTAAATATAAAAAAATATTTTAATTATAAAAAAAAACTTAATTTAGTTAGGCTATTTTATTTTTCAATAGAAGCAGGGAGAGTGGTATCCCCCCATACAAAGAAAATATTAATTATTGCATAACTTTTCAATAAATAACTTCATTATCTTCCTTTATAATTGAGATGAAAATTTAAAGGATAGGACCAAGGGAAATAGTATCCCCCATACAAAGAAAATACAAATTATCGGATATATATATATATATATATATATATATATATATATATATATATATATAAATGAATTATGTTCGTTTGTACCTTATAGACACCTAAATTTTTTGCATTATCATCTTGTAAACCCCAGAATTAAAATAGGCTATTTTAGTTTTCGTTATAAGCGGGGAGAGTGGTACCCCCCCCCCCATACAAAGAAAATATTAATTATTGCATATCTTTTGAATAAATAACTTCATTATCGTCCTTTATAATTGAGATGAAAATTTAAAGGATAGGACCAAGGGAAATAGTATCTTCCATGCAAAGAAAATACAAATTATCGGATAACTCAAATAATGTTAGTCTTAAAATTTTGTAGGAATAATTTTCTCATTAACCTCTACATTACTATGTAACAAATTTTCGTTGATCAAATATTGCCTAAATAGTTCCAATACAGAATCAAAGTATACTATCAGATTAAAAAATTTTTCCAAGGGTTTTGCAAAGTTAAATCGAATTCCGATTTTATGGACTCTTAAACTTCAGGTAGTTTTGAGCACCTTTTTTTGATTATGTGTATAAATAAAAAACATTTAAATCAATAAATTTCAATGTATTTATGGGTACTTATTTTTCATTTTATAAAGTACAAAGCTTCTCTTAGATATTAAATGCCCTTCCCTTTTTCTGACCACATTTAATAACAAGGTTATATGAAATACATGAGTAGTTCCATTATTCGACCAATTTAACTGAATTCTCAAAAAAATAATTGTTTAAAAAAGTAGGCGTAGTATTTTTATTAGGTTTATATCCTATACTTTCTTTCGGAGAATGCACGATATATGTGCAAAATACATATAACGTGCATCCTCCGAAAGGAAGTATAGGGTATAAACCTGATAAAAAAACCACGCCTACTTTTTTAAACAGGAAATATTTAATTCGTCATTATTCTTAGATTTAGAATCCAGATAAACCCAATTATAAAAAAATATTCTTGAAATCATTATTCAAATTTAGCTTGCAAAGAAAATATAGAGAAATGTTTAATGTATTAAAAAAAAGTGAGAAAAATATTTATGATTGATGGTTTTTTAAAACCAGAAATTAAAAGTATTTTTCCAATTTTTGTTAGTTTAAAAAAAAATTGAAAAATATATTTATTTGGACAAAAATTGATAAAGTTTTGAAAAAGCTTATAAACTTAAAAGTGAATTTTTCCATAAGAATATAGACAAATTTTAAATATCTAATATTTGTTCAGTGAAATATTTTTTAATTAATAAAAGTAGTATTTAATCGGCTGGTCGGGTTTATATAAATTTCTATACAAGTATAGCAAAGGAGTATTTTATTTAAAGTTTAAAATGATTACGGCATTGTCACTACAAGAATATTATGTTCACTTTGTTAAATTTTATTAATTTTATTAATACTCTGTTCATTATAACAATGTTTTTTTCAGTTTTATCATTCAATGTTTACATTTAATCAAACTTTCAATATAGTTGACTAGAATCTTATGTTTTTGAGTATTTTTACCAGAAACAAAATTTTAATAATATAAAAAATATCATTATTTCTACAACCATTAAATATTGTCAATCTTTTTCCTTGTTCTTAAACCATATTTTGTTTTCAGACCATATTAATATTATTATTCCCATAAAATAAAATGATTTTGTTTTTGAGTACATTTTGTTTTTAACGCTTGTTTTCTGCCCTCATTATAATTCTCATTTAGTTTAAACATGATTTAATATAAATAGATAAGGTTTTTTCATACTTGGTGTGAAGGAATGTAATGGAATATAAATATGAGATAATGATATGATAGGATAGAATAATAATATAATAAAATGAAATCACAATCTGATAGTATGAAAAACTCGAACCATAGTATGAAAAACCAAACCATAACAATTATTATTTATATCTATTTTTAGCTTTGACCATATGTTCCAATCATAATCTATTGCTATTAGATTATGGTCACTTCAATTATGTTTTTTCTGAGTGTATAGACCTAGGGATCGCAATTTCCCGGACTTTTTGATTTCCTGGGATAGTGGGAAAAATTTTCCACTTTCCGGGATTCCCGGGATACTGGATTATAAACTGTAATTATCACTACTCTCATTAGTTGAACAATTGACACCTGGAATAAATACAGACACACGTGAAACAGTTTTGTGGATATCGAATAGAGTTTTTCTTTTTCCGCTCCCGGGAAATTGGGATTGATTTTTAAATTTCCCGGTATTCGCCAAAAATAAATAATTAAAAATTTTAAAATATTTATAAGATAATTATTCATTTAAATGAAGGATAAAAAATGTTAAAATAAACTAATTAATCATAAAACGATCAACTAATTTAGTTTTTTTTAAATATTGGGATTTTGAAAATTAAATGAACACTTTTTACTATTCCAATAAGCATTTTTGCTGGAATTCAAGTTGAAACAAAATGTATTTCAAGCCTTGAATACAGTGCCTAACATTGAAATAAATTTGTGTTACACTTTAATTCCATAAAGTTCTCCAGTAAAAAGGAAATTTAAATTCAAGCCAAATTTATTTTACTTAAAATTTTTAAAATTTTTCATATTTCATGTTTAAAGTATTTCTATATTTGAATTCATGTCGGGTTCTAGCAAAATTTATCTAAGGCTTGAATTTTTGAAATTTGTGTACTTATTGGGATATAACAATTCACTCGAAAGTCGAGTAATTACTTTGGTTTTCATTACGCTCTGTAGGTAAAACTTCCTTTGATAATTTTAAGAAAGTAAGCTTGTTATTAAAAGAGCCTCAAAGAATTTTACAGATTTCTGAAACTCTATTATTTCCATGTTTATAACCCATTTCTATGAATAATAGCTTTTTTTTCATACAGAGCTATAATTATGTTCTTCTATATATATATATATATATATATATATATATATAATGTATAGCTAAGGAAAACCTGAGCTCAAAATTTAATTTACATCATGTTCAGTTCTTGGACAATTGGACCCTTTAAATTGCATGGTCTTATAAGAGAATTTTTTTAAATTTATCTCCTAAAAAACCCATATACAATAAATAGTTTAAGTACTCTTAGGTCCATGTTTTCACTGGTGCTTTAAAATTGTGTGTTATTATTTGAGGATTCCAGACATTTTAAGGAGATTTCTTTTGCAATTTTCACATGCGTTCAAATTACATTTTCAAATCTTTTAATAAATATATTTTTCAAATATCGGATTTTACTTCTTATTAGTCCTTTTACAGCATATTATTTTTGACCACAATGAATCAAATTTTTCCTTTTTAAAATATTTTTATTTATACTCGTAACAAAATCGAATAAAATAAATACAAAACAAATATAAAAGCTTATTATAGACTAAAATAACCATAAATGAGTTGAAAAATATAAACATTTTGCATTTTGGAAAAAATCCCGGGGATTGCTGCATGATTTCCCGGGATTCCGTGAAAAACTTTGATATCGACAAAATATTAAGAAATATCGGTATTTTTATTTTAAAAATATGTACTTACAGAAAAGTAGAGATATCAGAAATTAAGTAACAAAATATTTACCTAAAATTTGTTATTATTCAAATATTTTTTAAACAAGTTTCGTAAATGTTTTTAAAAATTTAATTTATTAAAAATTCACTAAAAAATGAAAAATTTAATAATTATCTGTAACCTTTCGGAATGATTCAAACGAGAGTTCAAACGTTATTAAGGTGGTCCAACATTGTATGAAAATAAATAAAGTTATGAAGGGGATTTTTTTAAGAACACTAAAAACTCCTCAAAATTGGTTTATTGATAAAAACAAAAACAAATTTTTTTTTTATTTTAAGAAAAAACTACTAAATTTAATTTTATTTGTTTATTTGTTTATTTATTTATTTAATAGCCAATGAAATTACAATTTCTTACAGGCTAGCATATATATTATTCTTAAAGCTATTTACAATAAAATATTTTCATAATCATTCAATAACAAAAACTTATTATTTAACTAAGTTAAAAATATTCCTCTTAATGCGGATTGGATTTAATGAGAAATCAATATATGGATAAAAACTGTTGAATTGATTGCATATACGTCTCATGGGATCAAAGTTGGCATAATTGGTTCGAAAATATTTTATTTTTAAAGGAGTACAATTTCTACTTGGACGATTTGGGACTACGAATTCGATCTTATGAAGCAGGAACTCACAATTAATTAAACCGTTTACTAAATTAATTACAAATGAAATATTAATATATTTTGTCCTACTTTTATGAGTAGGGAGATCAATAAGCTGTAATCGACTTTCATATGATGGTGAATTAATATTAGAATTTCATGGAAGAAATAAATGAAGTTGTTTCTGGACCGATTCAATTTTCTTTATATGAACTTCGTATTGAGGATCCCAGACCACGGAAGCATATTCCAGGATTGATCTTAAAAGAGATATGAATAATTGCTTGGAAACGTAAGGATCATTAAACTCTCTTCCACAGCGCTTGAGGAAACCTAGAACTCCTTTTGCCTTATTAACGATTTGTGAAACGTGGGAATTAAAGGATAGTTTACAATCAAACAACACACTCAGATCAAGAAATTCTTCGACTAGATCAAGTTGATATTCATTTATTGTGTATCTACAGAGTACTGGACTTCTTCTGTAGAATATCATGTGTTTACACTTTCTTAAATTCAGATCCATTAGATTCATCATACACCAATCATAAAGATTGTCAAGATCTGATTGGAGTAAGGAACATTGATACGAATAGTTAAAGCTATGGAACAGCTTTACATCATCAGCATACATTAATATTCTAGAATTCTTAATGCAAGCTGGTAAATCATTTATAAATATTAGGAATAATAAGGGGACTGTAGTCTTACAAATCTCCGTCTAACAAATTTAGAACTGAAAGCATGGATTCACAAGTGTTGACCTTAAGTCTGTAAGACATTTTATTTGATAATTTAGAAAAAAGACGTTCCGCCGAAAAAATTAGGATATCAGTATTCATCACATCTATTTTTTAATTTTCCCAATCCGCCCCAAAAATATGCTGCATTTCATGTTTTAAATAGTTTTTCATAAACTTTAACATCAGCTTTAGTTTTTAACAGTTTCAGTTCATTTATTATAAATTCTTCGAAGTCTTTTCTTACATCACTATATTGTGAAACAATCTCAAAATAATTAATTTCTTTGTTGGAAATGATATATATTGTATCGAGATATTTCAAAAAACTTAGTTTCTCTTTATTCGCACATAGCTTTAAAAAGTCGCCATTTAGTTCCATTTTAAAAAAGAAGCCAAAAAAATGGTTGAAAAAGGGGCAATTGGCTACTAAAGTCGCCAAACGGTAATACTAGTTTCAGTTTAAAATAAAATTTTAATTTTTGATTTAAAAAAAATCGATTTTTGGTTTGGAATCACAGATTTTAGTCCTTTTAGCTCTAGCATCTCTAGTTCTGTTTAAAATGCAATTTTAATTTTTGAATAAAAAATCGATTTTTGGTACGAAAAATACATAAGTGATCACAGTTATTTTATGAGAAATAAAAGTGATCGCATGTTTTTGTCCTTTTGGCTCTAGCGCCTCTCTAGTTTCTGGTTAAAATGCAATTTTAGTTTACGAGAAAAATTGGTTTTTGGTGAGAAATGTAACTGAACACAGATTTTTGTGCTTTTGGATCTAGTGCCTCTATTTTCAAGTTTAATTTTTGACTAAAAAATCAATTTTTGGTGGGAAATATAAGTGATCACCAAAATTTTTTTTCATTCTAATATATTGAATCATACTAATATTTTATCGAAGACTTTTTTGAAGTAAAAAGAAAAGTGTTTTTTTTTTCTGCAGACGGTTTTGTATGCGTCAAATGCACTATAGATTTGAAAACATTAAACTCAGACTGAAAATGCTAATAAAAAATCTCACTTTTAATTTCTTTTTCCTTTCAGTACATTCTCGGAAATCACCCGTTAAACAAAACTTTTAATACTTAAGAGATAATAAAACAAAACTGGGTATTTTTAACAAGTATTTATCCGTATCTTACACAATTTTTAAAGCCAAAACAAAATTCATTAATTTCTTATTTCCCCAAAGATGTGATGTTTTTGATATAAACTCATTTATACAAAACTGTTTTTGTCGATTACCGCCTTGATAAGAATACGAGAGTAAAAAAGATCTATTACTATAACGAATTCGTAACTTCTACATAGATTTTTTCATTCATTATTTTTATTTTTATTTTGTTCAATCGTTTGGGGGTAATATGATCATCTGCTTGTGTTTGTTGTAAAAATAAACAAAGCATGACGACGACAACCGACCACAATGATAATAATATTAACAACAACAAAAACAACAACAATTTAAGAAGCAACAAGTACGTGCATTAATTACTTACATGCATGTGGAATATTGTTGTTGTCTTTATAGAGTTACTTAGAAGTCGGTAGAAATAGAAAAAACTATTGAAAAGTGCGAACATTAGGGAGATGATTTAACACTCGGTTTTGTAACTATCTCTTCTTTTCCTCTTCTACTATTTGCTATTCTCAGAGTGTGTGTATTTGTAAGAGAGGAGTGATGAGAGTTAAATTGGAGTGTGTAAATTGTTTATTTTTTTTACTAACAATTCTTTTATTTTACTGTTATTTTACAAATATCCTGTTTTTCACCACACAATTTTTTATTCACCATTAAATTATTTTCTCACCACAAAACCCAAAATTTTTTGCTCTTTAAAAAAGTTTTGCATCACAAAAGTAGTTTTTCACCTCTAAACGGTTTTTTTCAACAAGACTA
This sequence comes from Protocalliphora azurea, assembly GCA_932274085.1. NCBI lineage: Eukaryota > Metazoa > Arthropoda > Insecta > Diptera > Calliphoridae > Protocalliphora > Protocalliphora azurea. The sequence continues at coordinate 148,376,797 of OW026521.1, read as the reverse complement.
GTTTGTCACTACAAATCAAAATTTTCATTACAAGAACTCACCACGAAAGTAGTTTAACTACAAAACTGCTTTTTTTTCTAGTTTTTCAAAACAAAACTGGTATTACACCGCAAATTTGTTTCTAGAACTAACTTTTTTTTTTATCAAAAAATTTACTTTACTAGATTTTCACCTCAAAATTTATTTTTCACCAAAAAGTAGTTTTTCGTAACAAAAACAGATTTTTGAAAAAAAACTTATTCGTCACAAATATAAATTTTCACGAAACTAGTTTCCTTTTTTTTTTTTACCACGAAACCAGTTTTTCATATCAAAATCAGTTTCTCATCACGAAATTAGTTTTTCACTCCAACGTTTATTTTTCACATTAGTGTTTCATCACAAATCAGGTTTTTCTCCACAAAAATTATTTTTAGACCACAAATATATTTAACCACAAAACTAGATTTACACCTCAAAATTAATTTTACATCAAAAATTAAGTTTTTCGCCATTAAATATGGTTTTTCACCACTAAATAAGTTTTTGACAATTTTCATCTCAAAATTTGATTTTCTCCTCATTATTATTATTTTTTTTTACCACGAAAATAAACTAAACTAGTTTAACATCACAAAACTAGTTTTTCATCACAAAACTAGTTTTTAACCAAAAAACTGGTTTTTTTTTACCACAAAACTAGTTTTTCACCACAAAACTGTTTCCTTTTACCACGAAACCAGTTTTCCACCTAATAAATAGTTATTTGCCACAAAAATAGTTTTTCACCTCAAAAATAGTTTTTCACCACAAAAATAATTTTTCACCGCAAAATAAGTTTTTCACTACAAATGTTCTTTTACCATGAATCAAGTTTTTCACTACAAAAATTATTTTTAGACCACAAACTGTTGTTCTTCACCTCAAAGGTATTTGTTTCTAACAAAAAAAAAAAAAAAAAAAAAAAAAATAGATTTTCACCATATAACTGTTTTTTTTTTACCACAAAACTGGTTTTTCACCACCAAAATTAGTGTTTTACCTCAAAAATAATTTTTCACCAAGAAAGTAGTTTTCCATCAGAAAACAAAATTTTTTTCACAAAATTTTTTAGCCTTAAAATTAGTTTTTCGCCATAACATAGGTTTTTCGCCATAACATAGGTTTTTCATCACTAATCAAGTTTTTCACCAATAAACTAGCTTTCCACCATGAAACCAAGCACAAAATTAGTTTTTCAATTCAGAATTAGTTTTTCACTTCAAAATTAGTTTTTCACTTTAAAAAGAGTTTTCACCTCAAAAATAGTTTTTCATCTCAAAATTAGTTTTTCACTACAAAACCGTTTTTTACCACAAAGCTATTTATTCAATACAAATATTTGTTTTTCACCTCAAAAATAATATTTCGCCACGTAACTAGTTTTGTACCACTAAACAAGTTTTTCACCACGAAACCAGTTTTTACCAGTAACCTTGTTTTTCACCTCAAAATTTATTTTTCACCTTAAAATTAGTTTTTTTTACCTCAAAACTAGTGAAAAACTAGTTTTTTGTTACCACAAAACTAGTGAAAAACTAGTTTCTTGTTACCACAAAACTAGTTTTTCACCACGTGTTTGGCTCAAAATTAGTTTTTCACTTCAAAATTAGTTTTGCACCTCAAAATTAATTTTTCAAATTAAAAATCTCAAAATTAGTTTTTCATCTTAAAATTATTTTTTATCACAAAACAAATTTTGGGTTCAAAAAATTTTTTACCACCTAATTAGTTTTATATCACTAAACAAGTCTTTTACCGCGAAACAACGTAACTAGTTTTATGCCACTAAAAAAGTTTTTCACCACGAAACCAGTTTTTCAAAATTAATTTTTCACAACAAAACTAGATTTTTGTTTCAAACTTAGTTTTTTACTTTAAAATTAGTTTTTCAGAACAAAACAAGTTTTTTGCCACAAAACTAGTTTTTCAACACTAAGCAAGTTCTTTACCACGACCAGTTTTTCGCCATGAAAGCATTTTTCACCTCAAAATTAGTTTTTCACTTCTAAGTTAGTTTTTCATTTCAAAGTTAGGTTTTCACTTCAAAAATAGTTTTACACCAGGAAACCAATTTTTTACCTCAAAATTAGTTTTTCTTCTCAAAAAAAAAATTGATTTTCACCACAAAACTATTTTTTCCACCACAAAACTAGTTCTTTTCCACAAAAAACTATAATGAACTTAATTATTTTCCTTTTTTTCAAAAAAATTTTGATTGAATTCCCTCCTTATAGCCATCGTTGGCGTCTAGAGTTGGCAAATTGCTCTAAAACTTGGTAAGACCGGTTACCAAAAAAATAAAAATAAAAATAATCTCTCATACCTAAACAAGCAAATATGTACTTACGTCTAATATAAGAAAATGTTTAAGTTAAAAGAGAGCTAGCTACAAGTTTTTGTTAATACACAAGTCCATACGTATCTATGAGTTTTAAGGTTGTTTTCAGTATCTCAACATAAATTATTTGTGTGTATGTGTTAGCTGCCATATGGTTTGTGTGTTAATGTGTGTTTTAAGACTTTTGTAACTCGTCTTACTCGTGCCTAACATTTAGTCTGAGCCAGGTTGGTGTGTTAAGCACAACATTTACGTTAAACTCTAAGCGCGGTTTACGAAAATGAAATACTAAAATTCTATTAGAAGTAAATTAAAAAAAAAAAACTATTAAATTACATTTAATAACTTAAATTCTAATAAGAATTTATAAATAGTAGTATAAAGGTGTGTGTTTAGTTTTATTATTTTCTTATAATTAAAAGCAAAGAAATAAATAATTTTCTTAACAAAATATTAAAGAAAAAAACTAAAATTTCAAGCCTTTTTTTATAAAAAATTTAATTTGAAAAAACCCTAAGTGCAAATTTTTTCTACGTTTTGCCTGTTGGTTATAAAAACAGGAAATTATTTAAAGTCTCTTGTTGTTAATGTGTGCGTTGGTTTTTTTTTTGAAAGTGCTAAAATTTGTTTCATGGTGTTAGTGAGAGTTTTGCATTTAGTTAAGATTTTTGTGTGTGTGTTAGTAACTAACCTTGCTTTTAAGCTGGATTTATAACAACAACATCTTGACTACAAATATTAAAAATTAACAAAAACAAAATCAAAAATGAAAAAAAGAAATATACACAAAAATGATATCATTTTAATATAATTTGAGCAAAATTTAAGCCAAAATTGATAAATTTGGAAAAAAATATACGAAATTAAAAAAGAAATATGTTTGAAGATTTAAAAAAATTAATCTAAAAGGAAATAAATGTTTAAATAACTAATTTTGCAATAAAGATATAAAAAAATAGGGAAATTAAATCAAGCAATTAAGCAATAAAATAAACAAAAACAAAAAAAAGTGTTGAAGCAATAATAGTTTATTTAAAATGTATATAATTGTTTAGAAAATTGCTAATTGTCGAATTAAAATAAAATTAAAAATAATTTAAAACAAAAGACTTAAGCTACAAGCGTACATAGCAAAATTAATCTTAGATTAGACTAGAAAAAATGTTATGTTATAATAATTTATTTTTTTAATTAAAAAATATAAATATATTTTATCTTTTTTATCTTTAATTTAAGTATTGTTTCTTAAAAACATCTCTTATATAACAAACGGTGTTGACCCAATAAATTTGCAATATTTTCAAATTAAAAATAATAATTTGAATATTAAAAAAATAACCATATGTCTCTACATATTCAAGTCTTTTGGTTTGCTAATAAATTGAAATTTAAACTGAAATTTTTATAAACCACAAAATTAACAGTTAAACAAAATTTGCTAATTTTTAAAATAAACTTAATGAACTTGACCAAAAACCAAAAAAATGTTTTATATGAAAAATTATAAATAAAATTTGAATAAATAATAGATAATAATGGCCCTGAAAACTTGCATAAAAAACGATAAAAAAATAAAACAGATATTATAAAAATTTGAGAAAAAAGTTCAATATCATTAAATGTAATAAAAAATTTAACTCAAAAGAATTACTTGAATTCAAATGAATTTTAAATGCAAAATTCCTATAATAAATAACATAGTGCAAAATGAAAAAAATGACCTCAATAACTCCAATGCAAAACGAAAGCATACCAGAAGTCTAGCAAAACCCCGAAAGGGGTTTTTTTAAAGCTAGTTCGAATTTTGGTTTTATGGCCTCTTGAAGTTCGGACTTTTCGGAGCATTTTTTTTAATATAATTTAAATTATTTAATTTAAATATTATTATATATTGTTGTTGTTGTTTTATAGACTACTAGCATTATTATACTAGATTTTTTGTGGATGCCACTCCCTTTTTACGCCCATTTTTGGTATAATATTGTTCAATTTATTTGACTTGACCTTATGTGTAAAATATTTCGCCGTTTAAAATGAAACATGGCAAATATACATATCCCTGAAGGAAGTACAAACTGGACGCCATGCCCCCTTTTTTTAAAAAAAAGCATGCTTTACTTCTTGGAAAGAATATTTCAAAATTTATTAAAATTTTTAATGACAGTAGTAGAAATATCACAGTTCGATAAAAGTGCGCGAAAAAGAGGTGTGAAATACCTATAGACTTAATTTTATAATATTCAGTTTTTTCTATTCCTTGTGTTTATCATATTTGATATGAATTGTCTCAGTAGCGTCAAAAGTATTCAAATTTTGATTTTTTTTTTTGGAAGTGGAAAAAAAAAGAATTGTTTAATTGGGCATGGCATTTTTATTGACATTATATCCTATATTACCTTTCGAAGAATGCACGATATATATACAGTGTGTCAAGAATGAGTTTACACGCAAGAAAAATTCACGTTTTTTCATATTTCTTGGGAAAAAACGCTTTTTATTTTATGAAATATAAAGTTTTTTATGATTTTATTTGGAAAAATATAAAACAAAAAAAAAAAAAAAACGCAATTTTTACAAAAACAAAAATTTAACAAACAAACAACTCTTTACACAATTGTTGCCACCTTTGTTAAAACTAAATAATTAAAAAAAAAAAAAAAAATACATTAGCAAATTTTAGTATTTGGTATGACCACCGTTTGCATCTATCACGCATTGCAATCTCTTTTTCATAGAAATGATCAACTTCTGTAGGTCGTAGTTGGAAGGTATATTCTGCCACTCTTCTAAAATTGCTCTTTTTAAAGCAGCCATATTAGATGGCTGGCGTTTAACAACCCTTTTTTTTAAATAAACCCACAAATTTTCTATTGAATTTAAATCCGGACTTTGGGCAGGTGTATCAATGACTTTGCCGCAATTGTAAAGTAACCACATCCGTACCATATGTGACTTATGTTTGGGATCGTTATCTTTCTAAAATTTGAATACCGGTTTATTCTCTCTTATAAATCCAAATTTCTTAGCACTATTAACTAAATGGGTCTGCAAAATGCTTAAATATTGTCGTGCATCCATTGTTGTTGACTATGTATTGACTCATATATTGCAAACAATCTTAATAGTAAAATTGGACGTAAAAGGGGTGAGATACTAAATAAAAATCTTACATAATTTTTAAGTAAAACTTTACATTACATAAAACAATAGTTACTTATAAATGCAATGAAAATTACTCATTTCAATTTTTTATTTTTATACATAATGAAAAAAGTGCCCCAAAATATTCAAAGTTTAAGAGAACATTAAATCAAAATTCGAACTAACTTTGCAAAACCCTTTATAACAAATAAAGTATATAACAAATAAAAAGTATATAACAAATAAAAGTATATAACAAATAAATTAAAATAAATCGAATACATTTTGATACGAGGGCGCATCAATAAGTCCGTGACTTTTCGAACTTCCCTCGGAGTTATAAGAAATGCAACACTATTCCCATCAAGTACGACCTGTTAATAGACTGGCAAATTTTGAGCAAGTGTAGTCATTTACTTTGCGTAAAAAATAGGATTTTTCGAGGTCCTTAAAATAGGCATTTGTTTGGTCAATAATTTCATCGTTGGAGCTGAATCTCTTTCCACCGAGCCATTTTTTTAGGTTTGGAAATAGGAAGTAGTCACTACGGGCTAAATCCGGATGATATGGCGTATGAGGTACTAATTCGTAGCCCAATTCATAGACTTTTGCCATTGAGACTGCACACGTGTGCACCCGTGCATTATCTGGATGAAAAAGAACTTTTTTTCTTGGCCATATGGCGTCGTTTACTTTTTAAATCCTCATTAAATCGCTCTAATAAAATGGTATAATATTCGCTGTTTATTGTTTTTCCCTTTTGAAGGTAATCGATGTGGATTATTCCGCGTGCATCCAAAAAAACTGTTGCCATCACCTTATTTGGCCGACAAACTTACCTTGACCTTCTTCGGAGCAGGTTCACCGGAGAAACACATTGTTTAGACTACTGCTTGGTCTCTGGAGTACAGTAATGGATCCATGTTTCCTCCACAGTTACAAAACGCCGCGGATTGCGGTTAAACAACTCCAAACAATCCTTTGAAGTTGCCACACGTTTATGTTTATGGTCAATTGAGAGTAAACGCGGCACTTATCTTGCAGACAACTTTCTTAAACCCAGCTGATCATTTAAAATCGAAACCACACTGTCATATGAAATACCTATGGCATCAATAATCTCACGCACTTTTACTCTTCGGTCGGCCAACACCATATCGTGGATTTTTTCGACATTTTCGTGTGTACTGACTGAATGTTTAATGGGCACTCGAAATTCACTTTCTCCCATTTTTAGAAAAATACAGGAGGTTGTATGTTTTGAACAGCTGTTAAACGCAAAGTTAATTTACGATACTTGCTCAAAATTTGACAATAGTCTATTAACAGGTGGTAATTGATGGGAATGGTGTTGAATTACATATAACTACGATGGAAGTTCGAAAAGTCACGGAAATATTGAACTGCTCTCGTATATGTAAAAATAAAGATTTTCTGTATATATACTAAAACACTTTAAATAATACTGGAAACTGAGAATTTTTTGTTTTTATTTGATAGATTTTTTTTATATAGAAAAGCCTTTTTCACTTTTCACATAAACTTTATTAAATAAATAAGAAAATTTGATTGAAAATGGTTTGAACAAAAAATAAAGTAAAAATAAAAAACCATTTTTTCCCCGGTTTTTTATGAATCTACTTAGACGAAATAAGAGTCTGTTAAAGGTCTTTAAAAGTATAAAGTACGCAACTTGTTGCAAAAATTTGATTTTTCTAACTCATGTATTTTTGGTGATTTCTAATAGTAAAATACCCAGAAGCATTCTGATGCATCATTACATGTCTTTGAGTTATTAGGGTCTTCGAAAAGATAATTTCTGCAGACATAGTCCCAGAAAAAATAATTAGAAGTCATTTCTAAGGAAGTACTTTTTCATTACTTCCAAAGTTTCAGTAAGTGTACGGTTATATAAACATTATCCAAAGATATTATTAAAATTTCATTCAGATAAATTTTTCTGATATAAAATGTTGAGAATTTACAAAAACTTTTTACTTAATAATAACTGTTTTAAGCAAAATATTGTTATGCATATCGTTTTTATGAAAAATATTTATTTTATACAAAAATTGTAAGTAATTTCCCTGAATTGAAAAAAAGTATATATAAAAAAAACAATTTTACATGACATCGTGAACATGACTTCCTACTCAATGAATAGATAACAAAAAAAAAAAAAAAAAAAAGAGAACATCTTCCAATAACAAGCCTATGTTAAATTCATTGGAAATGTTCCGAATTTGCACTAGTTCTTGATGATTAGTTCAGGATCTTATTGACTTCTTTGAATGTTATTTTTTTTTTACTGGGGTATTGAAAATGAATATTTTAGAAATTGTAAGGTGGGCATTTGGATAATTCTGAATGGGTTTATTTTTGAAAATATTTGTTAAATAATTTAAATCAAATATATTTTCAGTCTTGAATCCAGTATTGAAATAAACTTGTATTACACTTTAATTCAATAGTGTTCTCTAAGTAAAAAGGAAATTTATTTCAAATTTATTTTATCTAAAAATCTTTGATTTTTCTAATTATATAGGCAACAAGTTTTATATTTGAATATAAAACGGATTCTAGTAAAATTTTCTAATGCTAATATTTTTGAAAGTTTGTGTGCTTATTGGGAATGTGCTTTATTTTAATAATAATTATGTATGTTAAATCTGTTCAGAAATAATTTGCTATCTAGTAATGAAAGCAATCTCTTTTGAAAACTTTCTTTGGATGTAAATAAACCCAGCAAAAACTTTTTGACTCTCGGTAATGGCAACTACTTATTAAAGTAGTTTCTTAGTAATGAGGCGTCATTATTATCTGCCTACTCTATATTACATAAATAAGTACTCAATAGTATAATGGCACAGTAATATTGTAATCACGTGGATTAGTTGCCTAGAGCCCTAGATTAATAATCAGAAGGTTGTTGATTCAGACCCATTCTGATGCTATTAGTTTTTTTTTTTTTTTTTAAGAAAATGTCTAAAAATATTTTTTATATTAAAAAATGTTGCATCACTTAGAAATTTAAGTGCGAGATGATGAATTTAGAATTTAGAATATATATATATATATATATATATATATATATATATATATATTAGAATTAGAAAATATATATTAGAATTTCACTCACAAATGCATTAATGGCATTTGTCTCAGTTCTTTCTTCAAGTCAGATGAGAACTGAGGTTATTGGCATAAATATAGAATCAGCAAAATTCTGCAATATAGAAATTCAGCCAGTAATCTGATCGAACAAATTTCTTAAAAAAATGTCTTAATCAAGTTTTTTTTTTTTTAATAGAAACTACGAGTTATATAAAAAAAAATCTCGAGAGGAAAGTACGAATGAAAGAAATAGTTTTTGCCTGTAAGAGCTTTCTTTAGGTTTTAATATTTTGGATATTTTTTTATTTTTATTTTATTTTATTTTATTCATTGAGTTTATAAAGTCAACTATTTGCTACAAAGATCCAGGTAGCAATTTTTTAAAGACATGTTATAGGATTACTCTATGAAGTGTTAATGTAGCAGCTGACTTTGTCTCTTACTACAATACCATACAAAAAACAGAGCGTTTATTCTTATTCTTTACTTTATAGGGGGCAGTTTTTGAAATTTCTTAAAGGATATTTAATGGGTTATCCCACATATTATTTTGGAGAAAGTCCGACGCTGATATCACATTGTTCTGCGTGTTCTTTAGGACCATATCAAATGATCTATTGACCACATAAGTTAAGCACATTAATTTTGTCTTTCACAGTTGGTCGAGATCGAGTAACTTGTCCTTCAAATGTTGTCATTTCGATAATTATGCTACTTGGTATTAGAATCATATATTTTTTTAAGAAGCGTTTGGCATATTTTAATGCCGCTATACGTTGGACGGCTGCATTTACCAGAAAAGCCCTTCTAGTCGCCATCATTCGATTTAGTAGTCATAATAACCTGTTTTGGTGGTTAGGGCTGCAGCGGAGTTTGACAAATTGCTGAACACTTTTAGAGCTACTTTACAGAAACTTTTATTTATTGAATACGCCTAGAATTTAAAGTTTATAGTTATGCTGTCTAAATGGTATTAGTGCTATAAAAGCTACCTCCCCAACTAATTTGATTTCTATCAGCTCATTCAGCACTATCTGCTATCGCCATTTTAAGTCGGTACAAATTATTTAGTACCAAAACTAATAATAAGGCAAATTGTTCATTAACACTTTATGTAATGAGTCGTTTTTCATTTTATGCCAAAAGTTAGATTAAAAAAGAAAATCTTCTGTCTCTTTGGAATTAGATAGTATGCTTTTTTTTTGGAAATAAATCTGAATATTTAAGTATTTTTTTGAGAAATAATGTTAATATTTGTATTGAAATACAATTTAAACGAATAAAGATATCCTATTGAAGTTTTGATATAATATTGTTAAACTTGTTCTTAAAGCAGAGAATTAAAAAAAAAACTCCCACCTTTTTGTACGAAAATAACTAAAATCCCAATCCGGGAAAAACATGTTTTAAAAAATAGACTTTTTTCATTGAAATTGTCACTTTGTCGTTATAAAAAATCTGAAAATAATTTTTGTGTTTTTAATCAATATATGGAGGTATATAACTAATATATATTTTTTTTTGCTAGTCTCAGCTTTGCATTTTGAGAATTTTACAAATAAATTAAAAAAATATGTGAAAGAAAGATATAGTCGGTCAAGACCGACTATATGATACCCTACTCTATTGTATACTAGCATAAAAATTCGGAAAGGGGACTTATATTACACCTGTGACCAATTTTACTAAATATAAAATAAAATGTACAAATACAGAATAAAGCGTTGATTCTAACATCTAGATGATTTTATGCACTTCAGGACGATTCCTAGAAGTAGGTTTATATGGGAGCTATGATAAATTATGTATCGATTCTCATAAGATTTCTCAATGTTGTTTCTACTTACATAAAATTTATTTGTGTCGAATATTAACTTGATACTAAAATTTCTATGGGATTTATGCACGTTAAAGTGATTTTCGAAAGAGGGGTTTATATGCTAGCTATGGTCAATTGTGGATCGATTTTCATAAAATTTGGTACAAAGATTGATACTTGCTCAAAACTTCTTTGCAACGAATTTCATTATAATATTCATATTTTTAAGGCATTTTTGAGTATTTGAACTCAATTCCGGGGAGACATTTGTATGAGGGCTAGGTGAAATAATGGACCGATCACAGCCAATTTCAATACACTTCGTTTTTGTATCATAAAAGTCTGACGTGCTAAATTTCATTGAATTATCTTTAAAATTGCAACTGTACTTTGTGCACAAGGTCTACATGGACAGGCAGCTAGACGGACGGACATTGTTAAATCGATTTAAAAGTGATTATGAGTCGATTGGTATACTTTAAGGTGGTAGTTGGATAACTTCTTCTATACGTAGCAAACATCAGCACAAACGCATAATACCCCAACTACCTTTGGTAGTGTACGGTATAACAATAGTTGAAAATTTACAAAGTTTAGATCGGGTTTCTGGCCCAAAGGTCCTTTGTATTTACTTCACACGCATTTTCGTTAAGATTTCTATTGAAATTTGAAATGAAATAATATTATTATATTTTTTTTTTGGAGATAATGAGAAATTTTTTTAATGTTTCAACTTCAGATTAATATAACTTTTTATCGGGTTCATCAATATATTTATATAATTATTGCAGCAATATTATTCAGAATAGACAAGGCTATTTTTTTCTCTTTAGAATTTTATTTCACGTTTACATACAAATATTTTGTTTCAGCTGTTTTTGTGCACCTAAATATACTTTTCTCTCTCTCTCTCTCGCTCTCTCTCTCTCTCTCTCAAATGAATACAGCATTTCGACAAGGAAAATTGCCTAGTGTGAACGCACTTTTGGCTGTATTATTATTTCGAATGTTTTAATTTGTATTTCAAATTTTTGCATTTTGTAAATTGTCTATATATTAAATTTTGTATCTGAAAAATAAAGTGTTTTAGAAAATATTACGACAAACCTTTTTCTAATAATTGTTTTTACAAAAAAAAAAAAAAAAAACTAAATATTTTGCAATTTTTTTTATCTCTTTTCATTACAAATTATGCAAAAACAAAAAAACTAAACCTTAAACTTACATAAAATTTCAAATATGTATACAACGTAACACTTTAAACGTAATCACACAGTATTGATAATTAAACCGCTGGTATTATTATTGTTGCTTAGTGGGCCGTTTGGAATTACAAAATTTTTTTTGCACCAATCTTTATAGCTGATATTATTAAAAAAAGAAAATAAAAGGTAAGTGTTTTATTTTTAAAATTAAATAACATTATAATTTAAGGTTTTCTGAAGGTATTATTTTTTATTTTCAAAATAAGATTTGCCATTTGAAACTTAGCCAAATTATACTCAAAAAAAAAAAAAGACAATGGCCAAGTAATAGCGTTTTGATTTTACTTGCGTATAGATGTCAGTATGATGTTTTTGTGCAAAAAGGAAAAAAAAAAATAAAAACAAAACATACTTGTAATAATTGTATAACATTTGTTAATTAAGGACTGCGCACGAAGAAATCCGTACACGCTTTAAAGTTTATAACTTTTATTATACATGAAAAAAAAATTAGTATCGTTAACTTGTTTGCTATTATTATTAATAACAATGTGCAAAATTTTGCTCTAATTTTCATTCGCTTTTCTTTAAATGAAAGTTTAACTAAATTCATGCAAAAGAATAATTTAAATTTATAACCAAAACACATGTGCAGGAGAGTTCAGTTTTTGAATCATAAAAAATAACAAGAGTTCACGATCACCAAAAAGTATCTTGCTAATCGAAGAAAAAAGTTGTTTTACACACTGTAAGATCGCAGACAAAACAATATGAATTTGTAGAAAAAATCATACTTTAAATTTCTCTATATTAAATTTATTAGAAAAGTTTAAAAAAAGCTAGCCTGAAGACCCACGAATTAAAAAAAGTTTCTAATAGAAACTCTAATAGGAACTCTGGAATGTGAAGGCAAAACAGAGGACACAAATTACTGTTAGAATATAAAACAAATTCTAATTTTTTTGGCCTCATCTATCCTCCCATTATTACAACAAAAAACTAACTGAGTGGTATCAAACAAATATTGCTGATATGTACCAAAGAAGGCCAATGCACTAAACTGTTTAGAACTAAGTCCCTTTGAAATGTATTGGGTCATAGTAAAATAACATTTAAAGAACACTTAAGGCTAAGTAAAAATGTAATAGAGTTAAAAAAGAAATTGACTCATTACAACAAAAAATATTAAATATTTTTTTAAAACGAATAAAAAATAAATTTTTCTTTCAAAAATTTAAAACTTGAATATAACGCTCTTTAAAAACACAAAATTTCAAAAAGATTAACCAATTATTTTAATCTTTATAAACTGAATTGTATGCACTAATTTTTTGAACGCAGTCCTTATATAGAAAATTATGTCATATCTAATTTACAATACATGGCAAGCAAATGTACAAACACCTACAATATTATATATATTTTTGTTGTTGGAAATTAATTTTTTTTTTGTTGCGGTGACAAATTTCTTAAGTTTGCTCGACCACCAAACAAATAGCTAATTAGACAATGGGCGTTAAAGTAAAAGCTAAATATAAATAAAAAACACAATAATAATACAAATTGTTGAAATATGAAATATTGTGGTATTAGGAAAAATGTATAATTTTAAAAAAATTATACATTTTTTGTTTAATTATTTTTTAGAATTTTACAATTTTGACATTTTTAGCCATAGTGCAAATTTTTTAAAAATGATTCCAAACTTTATTTTTCAAGTTTTTTAGTCTCAGAAAATAAAAGACTTAAGCAACAAGCTTAGTTTTTTTAAGGTAGTAAACTGAAATAAATAACGGTAACGGTATTAAATTTATTTTTATTTCGGTAACGGTATTTTAAATTATATCGGTATCGGTATATCGGCACAGAAACTAAAATACCGGTAGTTATTGTTATTATTAAAAACAAAGCAAAAACTTTAAAAAGTTACATCTTTTAATTATTTTTAATTAAAATTCATTACAAAAAATAAAACTTTAAATTACATATTTTTATATTTTATTTCACTTGAAAACATGCAAATTCTTTTCAGTACTTGAAATTTGGACCTAGTTTCAATTGAAATAAACTCAATAAATCTTTATAATTCTTCTCTAAAATGTGCTCAAAAGTTTAAGCACCAACTTCTCATAGAGTGGGACCATTTATTTCAGTAGGAGATCAACACTGAAAGAAAATATAATAAAAAATGTGTTGCCCGATGTTGTTTTATTAGAATAATCATTCAAATTACTAGAAAATGTCACTCATTCCAATCAATGAAAAACATCTAATTATAAAATTAACCCATTGAAAATATACTTTGTTTAAAAGTTTAAATGGCATAGCTAACTGCTAACGTTGTTCATTCCAGTAGAAGCCTCCTTCGCAAATCATCCTTTTACAGAAAAAATTGTTACCTTAAGGTCTATATGTATGCCGATGATTTACAACTTTTATGTGTAGCTGAATTAAAGGAAGATTTTAGTAGAAAAGTCAATGATGATTTACGTAATATTGATATATGGTGTAACGAAAATTATATTTCATTGAACGCTTCCAAGACGAAAGCAATATTCTTTAATAATATATCACAAAATTTATATAAAATAAAAAGTTAAATGATATATCTTTTCCTTAAAATGCTCTAAGTTTTTCTATAAATGATAAATTATCTTTTAATCAACTTATTAATTTTGTTATAGCAAATATTTTCACGTCATTAAGGAGACTTTACGCTACTCCTTGTCGGCTACCCATAGCTGTAAGGAAACATATAGTTCATTTATTATTGATGCTTCTTATAACATATGGGCTGGAAGTATATAGTGGTACTTCTATGGGAAATATCTCTAAAATAGAAAGATGTTTCAACAGAGTGATACGTTTTGCATACGGTCTTAAGATTCACGATCATGTTTCAGAATATGTCAATGATTTTTCGGGCTGCAATTTTTGGAGGTTTTATTAATATTAAATTACTCTGTCTTTTTTACAAAATACTTAAATTTGATACTTAGATTTGATTCACATTTTTTAATACAATATTTAAGCAAAGGTCATTCGTGGTTTGTGTCGTAAAGTTATGGAATGCAGTATTACCATATGATAATAGAAATTTTTCATTTTCAGAGTTTAATTTTATCTATTATTAGTAACTATTAAACTACTTTTTTGGGGAGTTATTTTATGTCTTAATTAATTAATTTCCAAATTATATAAAAATGTATAGTTATTAATAAGTACCTACTTGGTATAAAATTATATATGAATTACTGTCATATTTTTAAACTATAACGGATTGGCCTTAACTGGCTTCAAGATTATCAATAAATAAACAAATAAGTAAATAAATAATTTTAAATTAACACAGTTGTTTCATTTTATTTCAAAATTTATTTAATATAATCAAGCAAATTTAAAATAAAAGAAATAGTAAAAATTAAATTTAAATAAAATTTTTTCCCTTTTGAATTTTTAATTCATTCAATTATCAACTTGATTGATTTAATAAATTTTTTAATTGGAAAATTTCCACTAATATCAATCCTTTGAGTTTTGTTAAAAACGATTACAAGTGGCAAATATAAAAGTCTCAAACAGCTGTGAGAATAATATGCAAAATTCTTGAAGGTCAAACAACAAAAATACGCCTGGCTATACCCAGCAAAAACTTTGCTTTCCTGGTAAGCTAGCAGGTATAATTGGAAACAAAAATAAACTACTTATTTTTTGCCTGAATAACTAGTTATTTTTGTTCGACTTGTCCACAAATTCATGTAGTTATTTTTTGACTCTAGAGGTACACAAAAATATGTACCTAAACGAAAAAAAAAAAAAAAAAAAAATAAAAAAACGAAAAAATTTTGCCGTCAGTGAGACTCGAACTTGGACACACACTAACCATTCGTTTTTACTGACTAACGTCTTACTCAGTACACTATCTCGCACATAGCAGCCTAAGCGACAAAAACTCTATTTAGTTTAAAATATCTTTTTAGACATTTCGTTATAAAAAACTAACAGCTTCAGAATGGGGTTGAACCAAGAACCTTCCGGTTGTTAATCCGTCGCTCTAGCCAACTCATCCACGTGATTGCATTATTATTTGTTTTTAGCCTTTTGCCTTAAACCTCCATAACACTAAAGTCGTTCTCTAAAAATCATCCGCGCGAATACATTTGTGTTTCATTAAAGCCTGTTAATATTTCTACTAAATAGCGTTGATGTGTTATAAAAAAAATCTATTATTTTGAACCCCAAAAGTAAACGAGTGTGAAGAAATGCCAGTATGCCAGTATTGAAGGAAACGGTATTTGAATACTGGTATTTTTTGAAAATAATATTGTCTATTCTTGAAAAGGTATCGAAGAAGTGAAAATTTCCATTAAAACGAAAACAAAGTTTAAAAAATAGTTTTTGTTTACCGTATATTTCTAAAATGGAATTTACCATTTTTTAAAGAGAAAAGTTCTCACGTTTATTACATTTTAAAAATATATGGTAAACAAAAACAATTTTTGGAACTTTGTTTTTGTTTTATTGGAAATTTTCCCTTCTTTGACGCCTTTTCAAGAATAGACACCAATAATTTTAAAAGATATTTTATCGGTATCAATATTTATAACGGCTTCGGTTTCCAACCCTGATGTTTTTTATATAAAATTTTCCAAAAAACAAAAGACTTAGGAAACAAGTTTTTTTTAATAATTTCCTTTTCATTTTGTTTTGTTGTTGCTAACATAAATTTTTAAACTCCTTTTAAAACATCTTACCTATATTTGGGAATTTTTTTCCTTTTGCTTAAAATCAGGTTTTTTTTCATTCAACTAAATCCTTTTATAACTAAAAGTGACATTGAAAACATCTTTTTATTAAGACTTTAAATAAAAAAGAGCATTTCCCCATAATAAAATGATGTAATAATATTTATTTTTTTTTTACAAAAAGAAGTTTTTCATTATTGCTAATTTAACTCCTTGTAAGTCTTTCTTCATAAATTGGACTTTTGAAAAATTGTATAAATAAAACCGCATTTGCTTTAAAAGCTTTAAAATGGTTTTAACCTTGAGAAACAGGTTCAAATTAAAATACCAACAAAATCATAAAAAATAACCAAAAACAAACTTACGCAAATCGAAAAACACTCACTCAGTCACATTTCAAGCCAAATAAACACAATCACAAGTTTTACTGGCCATTTTCATCTTCAAAATGAAAAAAAAAACAATGCATGATAAAGTCACATCATGGTGATGATGATGAGCATTAACAAACAACCAATATTATAAGTAGCACGCTGAAATCAAATTTGGTTAAATGACCAAATATGCAACCTAACAAAATTAAGAGGAAGTTTGAGTGAAGGCTGTAATAACTTAAACAAAATACACAATTAAGTTTGGAGATCTTGCTGATGAAGAAATCACAGAAAAGAAAAAAATACAAATTTTAAATGGAACATAAATTAAGTAATAAAAATTTTATAAAAAAAAAATTTTGCTTAAGCGATCACTTTAGGAGTAAATGCCACTAAATGGGAATTTGAGTTTAACGTTAAGAAATCAATTCAAAAGTCGTTGTTTAAAAGAAATTTAATTTAAAACATTCTATTTTGCTCGGGCAAATAAATCATATTTAAATCAGAGAATGAAATTTATTTAAAAATTATTCATTAGCTCTGGGAAACTACAAGCATTTTCCTTCCCAAATTTTATTACTATCTTTTTTTTTTAACAATAAATTCAAAATTTTTCTTGCTCGAAGATGTTATGAAAATTTAAATTTAACTATAAAATATTTCGAAATTTTTCTCAGTCTGAAAACTTTATGAAAATTTTGATTTTGAATAAAAAATCTGGAAATATTTTTTATAAGAAATTTAAAAAATTTAACAAAATTTCACACGTATTTTAAATGAATTAAAATATATATTAAAATAAAATATAATCTGTTTCATTTCAAAAAAATATTTTGGCAGTTTGCAAATATAAATTTTTACGCCAAAAATAGTTGTTGAAAAACATCATCTTTCTAAACATTATTTAACTATAAATGAAGTCATCCTCTAATCATTTGAAAAAAAAAAACAAAACACTTTTAAAGCTAAATTTTTTGAGACGGTATTCAGCAAAAACAAAAAACAAGGGGGGATAAATCATTTGATTCTTAAAAAAAGAGACAGAATCCCTAATAAAACACAAAAAAAAATGTTTATATAAAATGTTCTTAATCATAATTTTCTAATAACATATTTTTACAAAAAAAAAAATTTCTTATAGATACACAAAAGTTTTGTACAAACTTCTGTTGTACTTACCTTTTTACAGAAAATCCTCTTATGCACAAAATTTTTTACAGAAAATTCTCTTATATACAAAATTTTCTATAGAAAATTCTCTTATACACAAACTTATCATTATAAAATTAACTTATAGCTAAAATTAGACAAAATTACCTAGAAAATTCTGTTATTTATACAATTTTCTGTATAAAATTCTCTTATACAAACATTTTATTTACAAACATTTCTGCATAAAATTCCCTTATACTTAAAATTGTTAATAGAAAATTTTCTCATATTTAAGGCTTTATATAAATAATTCACTTCTAGAAAAATTTTTTAAAGAAAAATGTTCTTATACATAAAATTTGCTATGGAAAATTATCTTATATATTATTTTCTATAAAAAGTAATCTTATACATAAAATTTTCTATAGAAGCAAACAAACAAATTTTTAATTTTTAAAATTTTCTTAATCGAAATTTTTATAGAATATTATTTCATACATTTTTATATAAAAATTTTCTTATACAGAAAATTCTCTAATACCCAAGTTTTTTTTTATAAAATATTCTTTTATACTTTAAATTTTCAATGGAAAATTATTTATAAATTGAATTTTCTATATAAAATTATTTTATAAACAAAATGTTTTATTAGAAATTCTTTATACATTGAATTTTCTAGAGAAAATTCTGTTATACCTAAAGTATTTTTTTTAGAAATAATCGTATATTTTTTCCGATAGAAGCTTTCCTTATGTATAAATTGTTTTTAAATAATTTTCTTAGAACTTTCTCTTACTTTCTATAGAAATTTTCTTAATTTTCTATAGAACTTTTTCTTATACACAAAATTATTATAGAAAAGTATCTTCTACATAAAATTTTCCATGGAAAATTCTCTTATATAAAAAATTTTCTGTAGAAATGTTTCTTATATATAAAACTTTCCACGGAAAAATCATTTATACGAAAAATGTTCTAAAGAAACTGTTCTTAAACACAAAATTTTATTAAGGAAATTCTCTTATACAAAACATTATCTGATGAAAATACTCTTATATAAAAAATTTTCTAAAGAAAATTCTTTTATACAAAATATTTTTTATAGAAAATTCTTTTGTACAAAAAGTTTTCTTAAAAAAAGTCTGTTACAAAAACAAAAAAAAAAAATCTAAAGAAAATTTTCTTAAGCAAAAAATTATCTAAAGAAATTTTTTTATACACAAAATTTTCTAAAGAAAATTTTCTTATACACAAAATTTTCTAAAGAAAATTTTCTTACACACAAAATTTGCTAAAGAAAATTTTCTTAAACATAAAATTTTCTAAAGAAAATTTTCTTATACATAAAGTTTTCTAAAGAAAATTTTCTTATACATAAAGTTTTCTAAAGAAAATTTTCTGGTACACAAAATTTGCTAAAGAAAATTTTCTTATACACAAAATTTGCTAAAGAAAATTCTCTTATACACAAAATGTTTTAAAGAAAATTTTCCAAAGAAAATAGAATAGAAATATATCTTATACATAAAATTTTCCATGGTAAAAACTCTTATATATAAAATTTTCTATAAAGAAATGTATTATTTACAAAATTTTCTATACAAAATTCTCTTATAAAATATTAAAAAAAAAACAACATTTTCTCTAGAACATTCATTTATACTTTCTATAGAAAATTCTCTTATACACAAAATTTTTTATAGAAAAATCGAAAATGTTTTTCTTATACACAAAATTTTCAATAAAAAAATATTTTTTATTTTTTTTTATATAAAAATTAATTGTTGGCATAAAATTATTACTTTTTTTTATCATAAAAATTAATTTTGGCATAAAAATGAATTTTTAGCATAAAATTAAATTTTGAATATAAACTTTAAAATTAGCATAAAATTACTATTTATTTTTTTTCAAAACTAGTTTTTATTATAAAATTTAATTTTATTATAAAATGGAATAATTTAAATTAAATGAAAACAAACTTTTAATATAAAAATAAAATTTTCAAAATAAATTTTTGTTAAAAAAGATGTTTTACATAAAAATTAAGTTTTATAAAAAATAATAACAAAAATTTAGCATAAAATTGAAGTTAAAGTTAAAAAATAATAAAAAACATTTAGCATAAAATTGAAGTTAAAGTATAAACATTAATTTTTGTACTAAGACGAAAATTTTATTTCAAAACCAAATTTTTAATATAAAAATAAACTTTTAGTATTAAAATTGGTTTTAATAAAAAAATATATTTTTAGCATAGAAGTGGATTTTAGTATAAAAAAAATGTTTATTATAAAAATAAATAAAATTTTAACATAAAAATATTTTTTGATGTAAAATGAATTTAGAAATAAATTTAGTATAGAAATTTTTTATTTTTAATATAAAAATTTCTTAATTTTTATTTTAAAAATATGTAAATTTTTATAATAAAAAATTTATAAAAATTGTTCCTTCTCAAATTTTCATGCAACTATATTTCCTCATATATCTATTTTGTAACATATAAATCAGATTTATTACATCCTAAAAAAAAAGAAAAACATAATTAAATTTACATTTCTTATATGAATTAAGTCATAAGTCGCTTTAAATATCTTTATCTAAATCAAAATATTATCATTAACACTTGAAGATGAACCACAATGCAAATGATTTAAGAGGTTTTGTCATCAATCACACAACAATAAAGGCAACGAAAAGTGATCGTTTATAAGAAATAAAAAAAAGGATCATGACAAAATGGTTCATGATACTCTCATTTACTTTATACACCTAAAGAAAAGGTCAGTTAATTTGTTAAGACAATTAAAATCTAACGAAAATAGGTGTTAGATAAAAAAGAACTTTCTTTTGAAGGCATAGAAAAATTGGTTAACCAAAGTTATTAAATAGGGTAATAAATTTAATGATAAAAAAGAGAAAAAACAAAAATTGAAAGAGGTGTTTATGAAGAAAAGAAGGTGGGGATAAGAAATGAATAATATCAATAATAAAAGAAAACAAATAGTTGTTTTGATGTTTAAAATAAATAATTATATTCTTAAAAAGAAATATAGCCAAAGTATAAGAAAAAAAAAAAAGAAGACGCTTAATAAAACCCAACAAGTTTAGAGTTAGACTGGGTAGAGATTTTCTCTAGGTAGGAGTTTCTCAATGTAATTTAAAAAATAATTACTATTAGTTGGAAATATGATTTGAAATATATACTCGTACCATTAGTTAAAATTTCAAAAATATTTTTTAAATTCTTATAAAATTCGTAATACGGTTTGTTTAATTAACCCTAAAACAAATAACTTGTTGGGATTTTTCTAATAATGTGTTTCTAAAATTATAAAATGATTAATTATGAGGTTTACATTATGCCGGTAATTTAACGGTAGGTGTTTTATTACAAAAGTAGAAGAACTTTAAAAGTGTGTACTTGTAATAATAACAATAAAAAATACTTTTTATTATTTCTTTTACAAAAAAAGGTCTGTTGAGTACTTTTTTTAGGCATATGCTAGTATGTACTTAACAAAAATTCTTTGTGTTTTTTATGTTTGTATGTATATAAACTTAATCAAACGGATTTCCGTTTTTGGTCACGTTTGTGTATGTGTTTCTAATGAGTACTTTTTTTTAAACATATTTTACGTGTGCATTATGGAGGCTAATAAAGAATGAAAGAAATGTACTATGAAAAATTACATTTGTTTTATTAAAAAATATAATATTTTTGAAAAAATTTCTAATATCTTTTTTAATTTAATTTATAAAAACTCCCACTTATATTGTACTAAAAATTAGACATACACATATAAAGATATTTCGAAGTGGCCTTTATATAATTGATTGATTATTTCCTAATTAATTTTATAAGGTCGTTTAATGACTTTTAAACTGCAATAAGAAAAAAAAAAGAAAATCGAAATTAGTTGGCTTTATAAAAAAACATTTTAAAGATTAAATTGCCTTAAAGTTAAAAAAATCATATTTTAAAATTATGTTTTATACATTAAAACAAATTTGATAAAAAGAAATATGTGAAAAAAACGCTTCAAGCTTTTGGCAAAACTTATTAAATGTTCATGTTAAGTATATATCAAATAATTTTTTATTTTAATATTAACTTAATTTAATTTTAATTTTGATATATTTTTTTTAATAGAAAAATAAGTTTAAAAGTTCATTGACTTTTTTGTTGATATTTTGAAGGTACCCGCTTAATTTGTCTTCTTAGTTTTAAACATTTGTACGTTTTTTATTTCTTTTTTTTTAATTTTATTATTTTATATTTCTATGCTATTCTGCTTACTATTCTGTTTAGGTTTTATAAGTAACTTAAAACTTTACCTTAAGGTTGTTGCTTTGGTTGTGCTGTTTTTGTTTTTGGCAATCAATTTAATTTAAAGTTTAATTTTATTTATGGTTGTTGATGCTTTTATATTTATTATAAAAACGCCTGTTTGTAAACAAAAGTGTTTTGGTTTAACTTTCACAGAAGCTTAAGATTGTCAAATTAAATTAAAAAAAAATTAACTGTAAATATTTAAAAGATATAATAAGATTTTATGAATAAACATGGTTTTTGTTTAAAGATAATGTTAATAAAACAAAAGACTTAGGTAATAAACTACACTATAGACTAGACTATAGACCAGAGACACACACAAATGTTCTCTTAGTTTTTTTTCACATTTGCAGTCTCTTACAGATTAGCAAAATCAATCAGCCTCGATTGAGCTTTCAAACTGTATGGTTGTATTGTCGCATTATTATTCAAAAACATTGAAAGAAATATACAATGAAATATGAGAGAAATATTATTTAATAAAGTTATGTATTTATAATACTTTTTTTTAAATTGTTTTAATATTCATTTATAATTTTCATTACAGAAAATGAATTTTTTTAGATCAATAGATTTCTTTAAAGCATAATACTAAATTAAAAAATTTGAAAAAAAAATAAAAGAGTGGGAGAGTTATACAGAATTTACAAAAGTTTGTATAGAAAATTCTCTTATACAAGTTTTTTTTTTTTACATAAAAACGAACTTGACTATAGAAGATATAAATGTCTTGTAAATAAAATTTGCTATTTTAAAAAATGTTAAATAAAAGAAAGGATGAAGACCTCAGCAGTCAGTTAATTGTTATATATTGATATGTAAATTTATTTACTATTAATAATTAAAAATAAAATAAAAATAAAGTTTTCTACTGAAAATTCTCTTATACAAAATATTTTTTTAAAGAAAATGTTTTTATACACAAAATTGTCTATAAAAAATTCCATAATACACAAAGTTTTCGATAACAAAATCTCTTATACGCACAATTTTCTATAGAAAATTCCCTATGAACATTTTATTATAAACAAAACTCTATGGAAATTTGTCTTATATAAAAAAATTGCCATAAAAAATTCTTTTATGCATAATATTTTCTAACAAAAATCTGTTATACATAAAATTTTCTATAGAAAATTCTTTTATAAAATTGTCTCTTATAAAAAAAGTTTTTTGTAAAAATACACATATGCATAAAATTTTCTATAGGAAATTCCCTTTTACAAAAAAAAAAAAAAAAAAAAAATAACAGAAAATTCTTTAGTGCAAAAATTTGATAACAAAAATCTGTTATATACAACATTTTCACTTATACATAAAATTTTCTATATAAAATTTTCTTATACAGAAAATTGTGTATAGAAAGTAAATTTTCTATAGTAAATTTATTTACTATTAATAAATAAAAATAAAATAAAATAAAAATAAAATTTTCTATTAAAAATTCTCTTATACAAAACATTTTTTAAAGAAAATGTTTCTATACACAAAATTGTCTATAGAAAAATTCCATAATAAACAAAATTTTCGATAGCAAAATTTCTTATACATACAATTTTCTATAGAAAGTTCCCTTATGCACTAAGTTTTCTGTATAAAAATCTCTTATACATAAAGTTTTCGAAAGAAAATTCCCTTATACATAGAATTTGCATAAAAAATTCTCTTATACATAAAATTATCTACAGAAAAATTTCTTATATATAATTTTTTTTACAAAAATTTCTCTTATACACAAAATTTTCTATGAAAAATTCCCTTATACACAAAGTTTTCGATTGAAAATTTTTCTATAGAGAATTCTCTTATAATAAAATTTCCAATAGCAGATTCTCTTAATTATAATAATTTATAAAGAAAATTCTCTTAACATAATATTTTCTACTTAAAATTCACTTACACATAATATTTTTTATACGAAATTCTCTTATACATTAATTTCTCTATAGAAAATTCCCTTGTCTAAAAATTTTTCGATAGAAAATTTTGTTATGCTATAGAAAGGTATCTTGAACATAATTTATTTTGTAGAAAATTTCGTTTATACATGAAATTTTCTTATATATAAAGTTTTCGATTCAAAATTCTCTTACACATAAAATTTTCTGCATTAAAGTCTGTTATAAACAAAGTCTTCTATAGAAAATTCTGTTATACAAAATTCTCTTACACATAAAGCTTTTTATATTTCGATTCAAAATTATCTTACATATAAAATTTTCTGAATTAAAATCTCTTATAAACGAAGTCTTCTATAGAAAATTCTCTTATACAAAATTCTCTTACACATAAAGCTTTTTATATAAAAGTTTTATATAGGTCATTCTCATATAAAAAATTTTTCTATAAAGAATACTCGTATACATAAACAATTTTCGGCAAAAAATGCTTTTGTACACACAAATTTCTTTAAAAATTCTCTTATACATAAAATTTTCCATAGAAAATTTTCTATAGGAAATTGTATACAAAATTTTATTTAAAACTTTCTTATACATAAAATTTCCTATAGAAGGTTTATAAATAAATTCTCTAGAGACTAGTGTATATAATAGATTATAGGCTAGACTATAGTATAAACTATAGGCTTAGTCTAAACTAAAATATAGTCTAAGGCTAAATTATAGACTAGACTATATACTAGAATATAGGTTGGAATATAGATTAGACTATAGACTAGTGTTAGAAGTAGACTATAGATTAGAATATAGACTGAATTATGGACTAGACTATAAACTAGACTATAGCCAAAACTATTATCTTAAGAAACAAAAACGGAACTTAATTAGGTAACATTTTTCTTATAAAATATCTCTCAATTAATAAGATTTAATATAACTCGCAATTATTTACAAAATATCTAAAACCCCCTTAAGCTAAAAACGAATTTTTGCCAGCTCAACACAAATGCTTAAACAAAAGATTTAAGAAGCAAACTTTTTATTAAAAACACAAAAAACAAATTTTGATGAAAAAGCAAAGCAAGCGAATATAAATTATTTAAACAAAAACTATAATAAAAACTCAGGTTTTATATAAAACTTTTTTGAAAGTAAAGTTTAAAAAAAAAATATTTTATACAAAAGACTTTAATAATAAACTTTTAAGAAAATTGATTACTTATAATTTTATTTAATTATTTTAAATTTTTCTGGGGGCTGAATATGCTCTGTAAATAATCTCAGCTTAAAGTTTACATATAAACCTTAACTTAAAAGTGTTTAAATATTCTCCATTATTGTTTGTCTTAGTTTAAGTATTTTTTGTTAAGTATTTAGTTATTACATAAACTATTTTTTTTTAGAAAAAATCTTTTTCTTTTTTTTTTTTTTTTAAGTGATCTTTATGACACCTTATAACAATTGTTTTGAAAATATTTTTTGCTTTAAAACACGTCTGTTTATTTTATTGTTATGTATGACTTATGACGACTTTTTGTACTTATTTTTAATTTTGTTTTTCTTATTGTTTATTATTTGTATTTTTTGAGTAGAATTTGAAGGTCATTTTTGTTCAGGTTATTGTTTAATGTTTTTTTAAACTAAACAAAATGTTGATAACTTTGTTTTGTCATAAATATATTAAATATTTTACGCATAAATTTGAACAAATGAATACTATGTATTTAAGAAAACTCTAGTAAAACTATATTAAATGTGGGAAGTTTATAAATATGATTTATATGTTTTGTATATATCATGAATAAAATGCACTAAACATAAATACCTATACGACAGTTTTAGATCATGTTATAAAAATAGATTTAAATAAAATAGTTTTGTTTGTTATATTTTCGAAATACTCGTATTTGTGATTTTTATTATTATGTTTTCTCAAGGTTTAAGGAGTATAAATAAAAATCGTTAAGATTTTTCTAATTATATTTATTGATATATAAAGTTATCGGGTTTTCGTTTTAAAAATAGTTTTTTTAATTGAATAATTTGTTATTTACACATACTTTTTTGAATATAATTTTTCTTATATTGTTTTTTTTTAAATTTTTTTAATTAAAAGTTATAAATAAAAAAGAAACCTTTCACTTTAATAAAAAATAATATTTATGTTTTTGACAACAAAATAAAAATAAAAATAGCACAAAAACCTAAAAATGTCTTCTTATACCCTTCACATATAGGGTGATTAATTTCGAGGTTCCCTAATTTTTTTAAAGAAAAAAACTCAGAAAATTCAAATTTAATGGGAAATGTTTATTATTATTTGAAAGAACATTCTTTGGCATTTATTTTTTGAAGATTATGTCCATCAAATGTTGGTCGTTGCTACGTCGCAGATGGTCCATCCGTTGAGTCCAATTTTCGATGACTCGTTCGAGCATTTTGACTGGTAACTGGCGAATGACATGCGTGATGTTTTCCTCCAAGGCCTGAATCGAAGCGGGTTTGTCCACATAAACTTTAGACTTTACATATCCTCACAGGAAAAGGTCTAATGGTGTGATATCACACGATCTTGGTGGCTGATCGACCAGCCCAAAACGTGAAATTATGTGCTCACCGATAAATCTCTCAATAAATCCATTGATTGATGCGATGTGTGGGAAGTGGCATCGTCTTGCTGAAACCAAATGTCGCCGAGATCACGAGCTTCAATTTCAGGCATCAAATAGTCGGTTATCATGGCACGATAACAGTTGCCATTGACGGTTACGTTCGCACTGGCATCATTTTTAAAGAAATATGGACCGATGATTCCACCGGCCCACAAACCACACCAAACCGTTGTTTGCTGAAACCAAATGTCATCGAGATCACGAGCTTCAATTTCAGGCATTAAATAGTCGTCTGGCATTAAGTAGTCATGGCACGATAACGGTCGCCATTGACGGTTACGTTCGCACCGGAATCATTTTTAAGAAATATGGACCGGCCCACAAACCACACCAAACTGTTGTTTTCTCTGGATGAAGTGACAGTTCTTGAAGTTCTTCAGGTTGCTCTTCGTCCCAAATGCGGCAATTTTGCTTCTTTAAATACCCATTGAGCCAGAAATCGGCCTCATTGCTGAACAAAATTTGCCTCGAAATCGTCGGATCGTCTTGGAACTTTTCAAGAGCCCATAGAGCGAAGAGATATCTCTTGGGATGGTCGAGCGGCTTCAGTTGTTGCATAAGCTATATTTTGTACGCTTTCAATTTAAGATCTCGACGTAAAATGCGCTAAGTCGCTCCATACGTCAGTACGAGTTGCTGCGAACGGCGCCGAATCGACTCTCCACGGTCTTCGTGTACACTGTCAGCTACGGCCGCTATATTTTCTTCACAGCATGCTGGACGTGGTCTATTCGGTCGACTTTTATCCAATAATGAATGCTGAGTCTCAAAATGGGTGATGGTGTTGCGAATAGTACGCTCTGTAGGCCGATTATGTTGACCATAAGTAGAGCGAAGTGCACGAAACACATTCCTCACAGAACGTGAATTTTCGTAATAAAGTTGAACGTTTTGTAAACCTTGTTCAGGCGTAAGTCTTTTCATTATGAAATGCCAAACAATACTAAACAAAAATAACATGACAACATGACACGACTCACACGTGATCTGTCAAAAAAAGGCTATTGAAAAAAGTATCTCTACTTGAATCATCCATTATAATGGAATATGGCATATGAACGTCTGTTGGTTCAGGGGCTAACTCTTCTTGCAGACAACTTTCTTAAATTTGAGAGTAGTCTATTAACAGATGGTACTTGATGGGAATAGTATTGCATTTCATATAACTACGAGGGAAGTTGGAAAATTCACGGACTTATTGATGCTCCCTCGTATGTTTCATAGAAACATTCATTACATTTAATACAAGCATCGGCCACAGATCTCTTGTAAAAACCATCTTTAATTACGATTCACATAAACAATGGTGTAGGGTATAATATGGTTTGGCTTAACCTGCTATATCTTTTTTACTTGTTTTCTTATATATATTTCTTATATAGTTTTTATAGTAGAATGATTAAGGGTATGTAAGAAGCCCTTAATGTAAATATTTTTGTTTATGAAAAGGAAGAATTGTGTACTTTTCTTAGATAATTTATCGATGTCCGTCCGTCTAGCTGGTAAAGGTTTCATTTTTGAAGTTCGCTTAATGAAATTTGGCATGAATAAATTTTGTAATAGAAGAAAGAATTCTATTGCAATTACTTAAAATATATTCTATATTTCATATAGCTTAATGACCTCCCTCAATAGGATTTTTTATGCTCATAAATGCCTTAAATATATCAAATATAGTTTTTCAAGGAACTTTAGTTGACTTTGACAATTTGTAATTCAATTCTTTACAATTTTTATTAAAGATTTGTCCTACTTTTTAATTTGAAGGTTGTATTTAATCTTTTAAAATAATTAAAAATTAAATCGATATTAAACTTTACTAATATCTAAGTCTGGTTTAAAGATAAAAATAATGCATCATAACAATTTTATTTGGGGCCAGTTTTAAAAACTAATTATTTAGTAGGGTATCCAAATTGTTCGATTTATTTCATTATTCGAATAAGGTATTTTGGTTTATACGAATTATTTCATCATGCATTAAGTATAAGAGGTTAACAAAAACAATTTAAAAGTTAATAATTCTTCATAAATGTACTCGTACTTTGTGTTTGCGAAACACAAAAAACAAAAAATAAAATTAAATTAAAAATTTTTTTAATACAATAAATAGAGATTGACTTGTGTTAATACAAAAAATATATAGAGGGCCATTATCAAAAATTTTTAAATTGGTTGAAACTGAATTTAATCCTTACAGATCTGAACTCACAAGTCTTGAAGCTAATAGAGTGCAAAACTTTAGCACCATATGTTTCATTTTATAATCATGATAGTTGTTCAAAGTTCAAAAAACTTAGAAAAAGATCTGAAAATTACTTTTGTTCTCATTCGATCTTATATAAACTAATCAGACTTTGTAGATAAATTATGCACCATCTTTGTTATTATGTAGATTAATTTTGATGACAAAATTTTTTTAATTTAAATTTTTTTTTGATTTTTGGGCAGAGTTTGTGCGCCCCTCAACGGAATACAAATATTGAAATAAGGATTGAGGCTTATTTTAATTGTAAGTATTTTGCGCTATACCTTGTTAATGTGCCCGAAATAGTCAACGCAGTAGACAGTATCAAAATTTTAAAAACAAAAGCGAAAAATTTTCAAAAAGTATCAGTTTTTCGGGAAGCACAGTATAGTGTAGCTATATGAAAGCATAGCATGGATTACTGCGTGAATTTACTTTTTTGCTATTTTACACAATAAAATCGAAGGAGCATTAAAAATTATTTTATAAAAAAAAATGCATGGACTTTTTGCAAAAATTGCACTTTTTGCTTTTTAATTTTCATATAGCAAAATGCAATTTGTACAAATCTTCGATATATAGATCTAAGAAATAAGATAAATATGATGAGATTTTGCTAAGGCACATCGCATAGACAGCACGAAATTGATCGTAATTGACATAAATAGGTGATATTTGTAATGCTTAATGGAAAATAAAAAAAAAAAAAAAAAATCGAAAGATATAAATTTTATGAACCAAAAAATTTTTCTTGGATTAAAAAAGGATCACAAAATTAAATAGCATTTCTTTGTAATAAACTCTAATAAAATATATTTTCGTATTATATATGGAAAAATAACTTAGAACGCCGTATGCAAAAAAATTATTAATTTTATTTTCAAGTACACACTTTGAGGTTAACAAAACTTTTTTTAAGAAAACGTATGCAAAAACACAGCTTTAACATACAAAGTTTTTGAATTTTGAAAATGGTAATACTTGTATTTAATTTCTCTCTTTACAGTTAAAGCTGTACATTACCGAATATTAATTCATTCGGTTATTCAAATTTGTAAAAAAGTTTTTTTTTTTATTGTTTAAGCATAAAATTAATTCTTTTTAAAATATTATTTCTAATATTATTATTACTTAGTAATTAATTTTTAATGTAATAAATAACTTTTTTTGTAATAAATAACATAAATATTCGAATAACGAGTTTATTTTATTAGTTTTGATTGAATTTACGTCACTAATCTAAACAATCTAAAGAAAAGCGAATATTCTTTGCAAAACATAAACACAAAATGGAAACAAATCATAATGTCGCTTAAAGTAGGTTTAATGTATGTTCATCCCTACTTTAAAATATTTAAAATACCTTTGTTATATTTCAGCTAACAAGCGTTCTTTTATATAACTTTATGGAATTTTGTTTAATAGAGGTTTGTAAAGCTTTGTTAATTTTTCTTTGTATATGGCTGAAAATATTTAGTGATTTATGTTCATGATAACATGATGCCTAAAAATGAATATCCAAAGACTAGTTATACTGGAATAAACTGACACACAGATTTACGTCATCTAAAGCTAAAGTCTTTCAGTTTCAGACTATTATTTAATATTTAATATGAATATAATGGTTTAAAATTATAACGATTTAAACGCTTGCAATTAGACGAAATATGTTTTAATTTGTTCATTTATAATTTTCTACCAAATGGAAAATACAAAACTATTTAATATCAGAATAGTTGTTTCACATCCAAACAATAATAATTGAAACTGAATAATTAATTTTGGAAAATGGGCACATAATGATGGATGTGGATAGTGCCGATTATAAAAAAAAAAAAAAAATTTCAGCCGCCAATATATTCTTCAAACGATTATATAGGTTGTGTTAGTCGAGCTAGGCCATCACAACCATACGTAATAAATTACTTACATTTAATTTTCTATATCCTACATCACCATAGGTAGTTGAGGTATTATTCGTTTGTGCTTATGTTTGTAACGCATAGAAAAAGTTATCCAACGCCCACCTTAATGTATACCAATCGACTCAGAATCACTTTTTAAATCGATCTAACGATGTCCGTTCGTCTGGCTAAACGGCTGGTTGGCTGTCAATATAAACAAAGTACGGGTCGCAATTTTAAAGATATTCAATGAAATTTGGCACTTGGGACTTTTATGATACAAGGACGAAGCCTACTGAAATTGGTTGCGATCGGTCCGATATTTCGCCTAGCCCCCATAAAAATTTCTTCCCGGAATAGAGTTTAAACACTCAAAAATGCTTTAAAAATAAAAATATTTTAATGAAATTCGGTACAAAGCAGTTCTTTACAAGTATTTTATGAAGATCGGTCCGCAACTGACCATAGATCCCATATAAACCCCTCTTCCGAATTTTAGTATCAAATTAATATTCGACACAAATAAGTTTTATGTAAGTAGAAACAACATTACCAAATTTTATGAGAATCGGTTCATAATTTACCATAGCTCCCTTATAAACCCACTCCCAGGAATCGCCCTGAGGTGCATAGATGTAAGTATCAATGCATTATTCTGTATTTGTATATTTTATTTAACATTTAGTAAAATTGGCCACTAGTGTAATATAAGCCCCCTTTCCGAATTTTTATGCTCGTACACAATAGTGTAGGGTATCATATAATCGGTCTTGAATAACTATATTTTTCTCTCTCGTTTTTTTTTTTAAATTAAATCAGACTAGGCAAAAAGTCGGGAGACCCTACTACCAATGAAATCTGTGCATTACTTTTTATATGTTGTAATTGTTTTGACCAAAAATTAAAAGTTGTATACAGTCTTGATCCAGAATCATAGTTTTAGATTGGTCCGATTTACGAAAGCGAAATAATTGATCATAAATATTTTGATGATTAATTTATGACATATCAATCTTTGATTTTAGGCAACATTTTCTGTCTTCACACAAATTGGTGCACTTTATAAAAATTATTCTACAAAATTACTTATTCAAAGTTTTTGTTCATTAGCTTTCCTGAAAAATTGAAAACTACATATTTGCTTCAGTCAGCGCAAAGACGATTTCTTTTTAGAAATCGTTGCTGTAACATTTACGTATTTATAAAAAGAGTTATTTGACCACTCATATACTATTATTGAATGGCGACCTATATTTTAAATAATTTGGTGGATTTTCGAAATAATAGGTTTTACTTTTCTTTTCACAATAAAAATTATAAATAAACCAGCAAATATTTAAAATAAAAAAAAAAAAACAAAATAAAATTGTTGTAAAATATTATATATTTACACAAATACAGTAGTTTTCCGCATTAGCGAACTTAATTATGGTAATTTTATAAAAATTGTGCTCAAAAAGTGCGAATTTCTTTAATAAAAAGGAGCTGTTTACTCTGTGACTGATTGAAAATAATGATATATTATAGGTTTTATTAGAATACGTGTAGTTTTTATTTAAGGTTTAACATAATATAAACAAAATGGTTACTCTCTTCTGCCGGCATTAACTCATATATTTTATTAGCGTTAAACTCAGTTGTAGACCTGGGGTAACGAACGAGCAAAATTTTTTCTAAACACTAAAGGAAAATTGTTTTTTTTTTTGTAGTAATTTATAAAATACACATGCACACATACAAACAAACTTTCGTATATGTATATCTTTTTGACAGTTCATTTTATAAGATAGTTGTGTAGAGAAATGTCATCACAAGATTCTCATAATACTTCTTATAATATTAATATTTGAATCTACACATGAGATAATTCTCTCAGAGAGCGAATCTGATACTCTCTGAGAGAAAAATCTTACATATTCTGTTACGTGTAGATGAGCTGTTAAACAGGAAAGCTACTGTAGTTAAAACTAATAAAAAAGAAGCATAATATTAAAAAAGAGAATTTTACGTTTTGTTTTAATATTCAACATCAAAATATTTGAATTGTTCGTTATTCGAAAAGTCGTATTAAATTGTTCGAATTTTTCGAACAAACATTATTTGAATGGAAACCCTGCTATTTAGATTTATAAATAGTTAATATACGCACTTATTTATAATATTGGTCTTTCAAACTTTACATTGATTAATTTTAATTGCAAAAAAAAAAAAAAATTAAATAAAAAAAAAATACAACTATTAAACTAGTTATTATTTTAAAACAAATTTGTAAAGATCTCATAGCTCAAAAATCATACTCAATTCCCAATAATTTTGGAAAAACTTTATAAAACTAGCTTTTAATAAAAAAAAAAACTTGTAAACTGTTCAATAACATGTTTTTATACCCTACACTACCATAGGTGGTTGGGGTATTATGCGTTTGTGCTGATGTTTGTAATGCTCGGAAAAAAGTTATCCAACAACCACCTTAAAGTATACCAATCGTGTCAGAATCACTTTTTAAATCGATCTAACGATGTCCGTCCGTCCGTCTGGCTGGCTGTCCATGTAAACTTTGTGCACAAAGTACGGGTCGCAATTTTAAAACTAATTTAATGAAATTTGACACGTGGTACTTTTGTGATACAAGGACGAAGTTTACTGAAATTGGTTGTGTTCGATCCATTATTTCACCTAGTCCCCATACAAACTTCCCGCCAGAATAGAGTTTAAACACTCAAAAATGCCTTAAAAATAAGAATATTTTAATGAAATTCGTTATAAAGAAGTTATGTACAAGTATCAATATTCGTACCAAATTTTATAAATATCGGTACACAATTGACCATAGCTAGCATATAAACACCCCTCTTCCGAAAATCACTTTAACGTGCATAAATCCCATAGAAATTTTAGTATCAAGTTAATATTCGATACAAATAAATTTTATGTAAGTAGAAACAACATTCATTTTATGAGAATTGGTAAATAATTTAATATAAACCCACTTCCAGGAATTACCCTAAAGTGCATAAAATCATCTAGATGTTAGTGTCAACGCATTATTCTATATTTGTATATTTTAGTTTAAATTTAGTAAAATTGGCCACAGGTGTAATATAAGTCCCCTTCCCGAATTTTTATGCTCGTACAGAAAGATGTAGGGTATCATATAGTCGGTCTTGATCGACTATATTTTTCTTTCTCGTTGATTTTGAGTTTAGTTTTAAAAAGTTCTTTAGATTTTTGTACCAAATTAAAACACAAAAATTAAATTGTAGCAATAGTCAGTCCACTTTGTTAAAACACTTCACGTTTTTCGTGTTTTGTTATTTTTTTTATTTATATTTTTTTCTTATTTTAGCCTAAATTGTAAAAAAGTTTGTTGGGTTTTGTTGTAGTTTTATTTTTTTCTTAATAAAAAATAATAAAATGTAAGTTTTTGTTTTAATATTTGTTGGCCATTTACTTTTGTTTTGGTGGTAAAGTAAATAAAGTTTAGTGTGGCTTTTAAAGTAGTACTTAACTTAAAGGCAGACATACAATAGACCAACAAAAAAAAAAAAAAAAAAAAAAAACAAAACCAAAAAACTGGTTAAAAATGTTTACTTTGCTGTTTTTTCTTTTGCTTTAGTTCCGTTTATTGTTATAACGTTAAATAATAGTAAAAATATATTGTCTATTACTTTTTTTTTTCTATTACAGTTTTACTAATTTTTTGCAATATATCATTTTAAGACAAACAATGAGTTACTTATAAGTTTTTTTCTTTCTTCTTTTTTTTTTTTTTTTTTTTTTTTTTTTTTTGAATTCAAGCCAACAAAAATGACCAATATTTAGTGACTGTAATAGACCAAATAGAGATAAACTTTAAGAGATATTATAAGTTATACCACAATTTTATATTTAGCTCCAAAGTCAATATATATAGAGGATTTTGAAAGCAAAACACCACACCTTTGCCAATGCATATGTAATGTATAACAGAGTATTGAAACAAATCATTTTGGTGTTTTATGTTATTTTGAAAGTATAAATATATGAAAAATATGGGTGGGAGTTTAAAATTATATGAATTTCTTGTTAACACTATATGGTAACAATAATAATTAAAAGTTGTTGCCACTTAGGATTTTTTTACTGTTTTGTAATTTGAAACAGTAGCCATGAATCAAAGTATAAATGAAAAGTAATTCTCACGCTTATTTTATACGTTTATTTTATTTTTTATTATTAAAAAATCATTATTTCAGTATAAAATGGTTTTAATGGTTATAATCAGGACAATTAAAAATATGCTCTAAAATAAGTATTTTATGCGCACAAAAAATGCTTTTAAAATAGGAAAATATGCCTTTTATATATTAATTCTTTTGGGTAAATTTAAAAATTATTATTAGCAATCGTTAAAAACATTTTATTTTTAAAATATTAAATTTACAAAACTTCTCTCAATTTATGCGATTAAAATTGTTAGGGAATCCTGTTTGAAAAACTTATGTGACAGTAAAATGAAAATTTCACTAATGGCAAATTATGTAAAAAATTGTTTTGTTTGTAAAATATGCAAATTTTTTTTCTTAAGTGCAAAACATGCAAAATTTTGCTTTTTAATGCAATATATGCAAAATAATGCTCTTAAGTATAAAATATGCCAAAATATGTCATTTAAATTACTAAGATATGCTCTAAAATAAGAAGTTTCTATGAAAATATGACAAAATATGCTTCTAAGTCCAAAATACTTATAAATATGCTGTAAAAACTAAAATATGCAAAAATATTTTGTAACAAATCCATGCCAACATTCTTAAAATTGTCTGAAACGGATAAATAACTATAGCTAAATTCAGATTAGGCAAATATTTGACAAAAAATATTTCATCGTGCTTTCTCGCAATTTTTGCGACTAAACACTAAAATATGCCAAAATATGTCATTTAAATTACTAAGATATGCCCTAAAATATGAATATTTATAAAATATTTATAAATATGCTGTAAAAACTAAAATGTGCTGTATTGCCAAAATTCTTAAAATTGTCTGAAACGGATAAATAACTATAGCTAAATTCAGATT
Source organism: Protocalliphora azurea (assembly GCA_932274085.1). NCBI lineage: Eukaryota > Metazoa > Arthropoda > Insecta > Diptera > Calliphoridae > Protocalliphora > Protocalliphora azurea. The sequence continues at coordinate 148,340,763 of OW026521.1, read as the reverse complement.
ACGCAAATATTTAACAATAAATATTTCATCGTGTTTTCACGCACTAAACACTAAAATATGCTGTTTAGGTTTCCACGAAACCAAAATGGATAAGACACCATTAATGCTGATGAAGTGTGTAGCGGCACAGAAAATACGTATTCCATTCTACTGGTGTCTAATTATAGTCCACAAACTCTGCTTTGGTACTGCCAAACAGAGGCAACAAGTCAATTTACAATTGCAAACTTATTTATGGTCCTTCGAACCGACTACTGGAACCACATTTATAACAGCGTTTACGACGCTAGGTTCAATCTCTTTTTTACTTGCCCCAAACACCTGGCACTGATAATTGAGTCCGAAACCGATAAATGACTAAAGCTAAGTTCAGATTACGTAAATATTTGAAAAGAAATATTTCATTGTGTTTTTCCGAAATTTTTGCAACTAAATACAGAGTTTATTTTTTGTTCACATTACGCGCATTTATTTGACGTTTTTTGTTTGATAAAACAGCTATCAAATATTGTAAAATATGAGAAGAGGAAAAAAAATTTAAACCTGTTCAGATTAGATGCAAATTATTTACATAAAATTATCATAAATTTATTTCACATTAATTATTAAATGAATTTATAGTAAAATTCTTATTTTTTATTTTAATTTAATCAATTTAGAATAATTTTCTTTGAGAATTTTGAAATATATATATGTCAAGGTAATGTTTGCAGCGTTCTTATTTAATGTAAAGCTATTTATTTTAAAAGTAAATATTTATAAAATTTACAAAGTAAAATATTTAGATAAAAGAAATAAGAACTATTTTAAATCGATTAATTTAATAAAAATTAATTATAAATTACATTAATAAAAATGACTTTAAAAAATATATATTTAAAAATCTTTTATAAGTAATTTACTTTTATACATAAGAACAACCCTGTTTCCTTTTCTCGTGATTTACAAAACAGCCCTGTCTTCACAAAACAACATTGTGTCCTTTGCACACTACTTTCAACTATATATATATATATATAAAAAAAAAAAATAACAAGTATTATTACCAGTAGTCTACACTTACCTAGTGTCTACATTAGGCAAATGTTTATCAAAAGAAATGTCAAAATCAGTGCGAATATATATAAGGTAACCTTAGTTAAACAGCTGATTATTATTTTGGTTGTTACAGTTGTCAAACTGCATATATAAAAAACAATAATGAATACGCTGTATTGTTGTTTTTGTGCAACTGTTGCCACCTTCTACAAATTCGCGTTAAGTTTGACATTTGTCTTGATAAAAAAATCTTTAATGTAGACACTATGTTAGACATTTTTATGTTGGCAAATGTCAAATTCTACTCGTATCTCTATCTTTAAAATGTTACTATATATAATAAGAAATCTACTGCGCAATCTATTTCGCAATAAATGTTTAAACACAAAGCTGAGCGATAATGTTTAACATAAGCTGTCAAATTTATTGTTTTCTTTTAAAATTTTGCCTTTTTTAATAAAAAAGGGCAAAATAATTAATTTTGTTTTGAAAAGACAAATAAAGAATAAAAACGCGAAATAAATTAAATGCGAATAAATTAAAATAAATTAAAAAAAAAAACAATTTAACATATAAATTTCTCATGTGCGTTTTCTTCACCCCTTAACACAAAGTGGGTAATAATTTTTTTTCCGTTATTATGCCGACGTTATTTCTAATGTTAAGAAATAAAAATGTCTTCGTGTAGACGTAGAGTTATGAATAAATAATAAAAAAATATTAATATATTGGAAACTTTATTACAAAACTATATTTTAATAGATAGAATAGATAGAATATAAAAACAACAACTTTTTCAACTCAAGTCCTCCACTGCATCAGCTGTTGTTTGCCGCTGTTTGTTCTTACATTTATTTTGTAAGATCAAACAAAAATTCGCTCAAAATAGTGGCAAATATTTTACAAATTGTGTTCACACAATGTTCACACTAGCGGCATTTTTAGTTTAGTGAAAATCAGTTGTTATCTTGTTTGAATCGTAAAAATATTTCATGTTCACATTACGCAAAACAAATATTTCAAAAAATCGTCAAATATTAGCATAGTGTGAACTTAGCTTAACTGTTTGGATCATTTGCAGCCCAGAAAAATTTATGATTTTGCATATTTTTGTTTGCCCTGGTTATAATACTTAGTATTTTGTTTAACACTTTTTTTGATTATAACTCTTTTTGAATTAATTAATTATTGTCTAATTATAATATTTCAATTTGAGAAAACTTGGAATTGAGTTTTTGTTGCAATCATATATTTTCTTTAGCCCTTGGGAAAACCTTTGAATTTGTAGTTTATTTTCCTTTGAAATTTTAAAATAAAGATTGATAATGAAATATTATTTTTTTGAACTTTATTGAATCCCTAATAAAATAATTAATTACAATGTTATGAGAATTTATTTAAAACTGTTATAACAATTAACATCTAAATAATTAAATAAGGAAACTACTAATGAAGATCAGTAAATGAAGTATTGTTGTTTTTAAGGACTTTTGTTACCTTCTACAATTACTTAGAGCTCATAGTCTAATTTGAAATAAATTTTGACCAGGATGCATTTCGGTCTTTGTTAATGTGGAAATTAATAAGTTTATTAAATAGCTGCAAAAAACATTTTAATTAATTTTTATAATTTAAATCCCCCCCCCCCCCCCAACACATCTTTGAAATTTATGTTTGTATTTATTTCTCTGACCAATTATCATTTTACTAACATTGGAGAATTCTCGATGCCAAGAATTTTTACGACTGACAGATATTTTCTTAAAAGCTTCTATAACTATAGATATTAATTTATTAACATAGAAATCTTTATCACCTGAATTAGCAACAGGTTGGTCAATGTCCTGACTTCTAATTTTATTTTCCATCCAGTTTCTGTTTGCTGACCAGTCTTCATGATAATATTAGGGAACTGAATGTATCATATGTTGAATATGACCAAAAATAAAAGAATAAACACTTCTAATACAGTTTTCTTTGGAAAGTTTCAGAAATCTTTGCATTAGACCGCTTCGAGCCCTAAAGCTTTAAAATTGTTTAGCTTTTGTATCTGTAATGCTGAATTTGGTTGATATATTGTAAAAAGACTACTCCCATTTTTATCTTGTCAAAAGTTCCGCTTTCTTTTTTCAATGTTGCATTTTTTTGTGTTCTTATCTCAGTCCGTCAGTCCGTCTGTCTGTATGTAAAATTATATAAAAAAGTTGTTTAGGAAGTCTTCAAAATTTTTATGTTTTTTTCAAACTCAAAACAAGTAATAAAGTTATAGTCTTTAAAGTTTGACTAGATGATACTTTACTCTATAGATTATATGTCTCAAAGTAATTTCCGAGATTTTTATAGGGGGTCTATCTTATATAAGAACTTCAATCAATTATGATATTTATCAAAAGTTAAAAATGCTGAATTTTATTTTAATAGTTATAAGTTAAAGATATTTATGAGCGAATTTTATATACTATATGGTGGAAGTGTTCATTAATTCACAAATTTTTTTTTAACGAAAAATAAGTGAGAATGTTATATCTGCAACTTTCTGTGCCACTCTAATTTTAAACTTCCCCCTATATAGGAAATGGACGATAAAGTGGGCGTATCATGCCCATTTTTGGTTTCCATGTTCATATCGTTCCTCGAACTGTTTGTAAAAAATTTAATGCTTTTGTTTAAGAGATATCGACAGAAAGGTATGAACTGTAGTCAGTTCAGGCAATCAGTTTTTTCTTTAGGAACTGGCAAAACCCAATAGCAAATAAACAAATATTTGAACCGAATTTCGTCCTATTAGCTTTGAAATTGTTTAGCTTTTGTATTTGTAATGCTTAATTTGTTTTATATAGTTTAAAAAGACTACTCCCATTTTTATCTTGTCAAAAGTTCCGCTTTCTTTTTTCAAGGTTGCATCTTTTTTGTATTCTTATGTCCGTCCGTCAGTCCGTCTGACTGTATGCTTTTAAAAAATATATAAATTTATTTCCTGTAAGTTTGCAATTTTTTTGTTGGCAACCAAATATAAGTTATATTTTTTTGTGACACATATTTTGGGGCTATATAATATTTAACATACTTTCTTTTTCAAATTTTATTTTATTGTAGAAATTAATTAATTTTTGAAAAGTAAAAAAAAATCTCATCAAACTATTTTCAATGAATTCAGAATTAAAATGCAAATTTTGAATGCCATATAAAAATGTCATATATTTATAAAAATTTCTATTTTTTCTTAAATCTTTTGCTTAAATTTTTTATAACATAAAATAAAAAAAAAATATTTTAGCTGGCTAATTTCGCACATTATCAGCAGCCATTAATCGCAAAATATAAAAAGCTTTTATGTAAATTGCTTTGGCATCAATACTTTTTCTTTTTCTTACACGTAAGTTTCTAACATAAATGTAATTTGAAAGTAATAAAACCGAAAACCTCAAAAAAAATCTAATAAAGGAACTTTAACTTGACCTAATTTGTATATTGAAGTACGAGTAATTTAAGTATTAAGAGTCTAAATGTGAGTGTATGAAGCTAATAGCGTATGTGCCTTAAGTCTTTTGTTTGCAAGTAATAATTTAACTTTTTCTTTCAGCACTTTGGTTTATAAAATAGTAATTACTTATTTGTAAGATAAATGTATGCTAATGTTTTTCCCCCAAATGATTTCTTCTATTCTTATTTTGTATGCTGAGTAAAGGTTTTTTTTTACAGTGAATTTCTTTTTCAACAGTTAATAATCTTCATTAGGTTTATAAAAGGTTTTTGTATAGTTTCGGATAGTTTTATGTTCACGTCTTTGTTTGCTTTATACGGGTGTGTTTTGATATTGAAAGATATTTTTTCGGATTGTATTTTATGAGTTTTTAATTGTTACATCTTAGGCTTAAAATGTACTTTGCATGTTCTAAATTATGTTAATTAGTCGAAATAAAGATTTCTATTGAATATTTTATTAATAATTTGTAGAAAGAAAAGCAAATAGGAAAGAAATTTTTTATGAGACTTTAATTACTTGTATTAAAAATCAATTTATTTTACAGAAAACTTTTACTTTTGCTATGTAAAAGAATTAAAGATTAAGAAAAAGGAATGGCATTTTTTTTAATTATATGTGTTTTTGTTTTTTTAATAAAACATTTACTTCCGTTATATATAATTGGAAATTAAAAGCCTAAATTACTCACCTTTTTTTTATATAATTCATAATTATATTTTTAATTTTACCAATTTTCCGTTTAGTTAATTTCATTTAACTTCTGTTTTTCTTTGTCTTTTTTTTGTTATAGACAATTGATTTTATTTTAAATTATTTGTATTAATTGTAACCATTATTTAGTGTTTTTTCGGTGTTTAAATTGGGTGTTTAGTATGTAACAATATCATGTACAGATATGTCACGATTTATGTTGTTGTTGCTTCTTGTTTTAAAACTATTTTATGTTGAATTAAATATTTTTTTCTTTTTTGTTATTGTATTTAATTTAAATGTAATTCATTTATGTTTGTTATATAGATAGCTGTTGGTATTATTGCTATTTCCAACTCATGCATGAAGTTGTTTTATGTTGTCTATTGTTGTATGGTTTTGATACCAAATAATAAATACGCATACAAGGTCGTTTTACTTACATTAAATCTGATTATTTTATTTTATTTAAAAAACAAAAACGTTAAAATCAGTGTTGCAAATAAATTTATTTAATGTGTCAATTTATCATGATAAACCCAAATCTAAAGATATTTAACGGTTGCAACATTAAAAAGGAGGTTAAGAGTAAATCGAAAAAAAAACAAATTGTTTTACTGCTAAAATTGTAAGTGAGGTAATGAAGAAACTATAGTTGAATCTATAGTGAAAACTATAGTCGAGTCTATGATTGATTATATGGTTGAGTCTAAAATCGTGTCTATAATCAAGTCTACAGTCGAGTATTTAATGAAGTCTATAGTCGATTCTACAGTCAAGTCTATAGTCGAGCCTATAGATGAATCTACAGTCGAATCTATAGTGGAGTCTATACTAGAGTCTATAATCGAGTCTAAAGTCGAGCCTATAGTCAAGTCTGTAGTTGAATCTATAGTCGAATTTATATTCGATATAACAATGGAGTATATAATCGACTCTTCAGTCTAGTGTATAGTTAGGGCTATAATCAAGTCTATAGTCGAGTCTACAGTCGAATCTATAGTGGAGATTGTAGTCGAGTCTACAGTCGAGTTATAGTCTTAACAATAGGCTCGACTATAGTTTCGACTATAGATTTGACTTCAGCATCCAATATAGATTCGAATATATGCAAAACTAAATGAGAGACTAGATTATAGACTAGATGAGAGATAAGACTAAAGACTAAACTAAGAACTAGATGATAAACTACTCTACAAACTGGACTACAAATTTCTGGACTCCACCGGACTTCAGGCTTCAATATAGAGTGGACCATAGGTTATAGACTATAGAATAAATTGTAGACTAGACAAAAGACTAAACTAAAGAGTATATTAGGGCTTAGACTATTTATGCATATCAGATGATACACTAGGCTCTAAACTACATGATTAACCAGACTGAAGACAAGATTATAGACTAGATTATAGACTTAACTATAAACTAGTACGTAGACCAGAGCCTAGTAAACTAGACTGTAGACTACAGGCAAAACGGTTTCTTATTAATTTAAACACGTTTTCAATTAATTAGTTATATTTTGATTCGGCTAATTTTAAACAGTCGAGTCTATAATCGATTCTATAATAGAGTCTATAGTCGAGTTTATATTCGAGTCTATAATCAAGTCTACAGTCGAGTCTACAGTCGAGTCTATAGATGAATCTACAGTCGAATCTATAGCGAAGTCTATATTTGAGTCTACAGTCGAGTCTATAATCGAGTTTACAATCGAGTCTATAATGGAGTCGAGTCTTTGGTAAGACTATAATCGAGTCTATGGTCGAGTTTATAATCGAGTCTATAATCGAATCTATAGTCGAGTCTATAGCCTAGTCTATAATCGAGTCTATAGTCGTGTCTTTAGTCTATATTCGAGTCTATAATCGATTCTGTAATCGACCCTATAGTCGAGTCTATATTCGAGTCTATAATTAAGTCTACAGTCGAGACTACAGTCGAGTCTATAGACGAATCTATAGTCGAGTCTATACTCTAGTCAATAATCGAATCTATAGTCGTGTCTATAGTCTATATTCGAGTCTATAATCTATTCTATAATCAAGCCTATAGTCGAGTCTATATTCGAGTCTATAATCAAGTCTACAGTCTAGTCCATAGACGAATCTATAGTCGAATCTACTACGTAGTCTATAGTCGAGTCTATAATCGTGTCTATAGTTGAGTATATAATCGAGTCTATAAGTGTTTCTATAGTCGAGTCTATAGTCGAGAATACAGTCGAGTCTATAGTCGGCTATACAGTCGAGTTTATATTCGAGTCTATATTCGAATGTATAATTGAGTCTATATTCTAATCTATAATCGAGTCAGTAGTTGACTCGTAGTCGAATATATAGTCGAATATATTGTGTATATTTTAGTTTATTGTCTCATTTATGTTATAGCCTATAATTAATTTTATATAGTCTATAGCGTAGTCTAAAGTCTAGTCTGTAGTTTAGTCTCTAGTCGAGTCTATAGACTGGTCTATAATCGTGTACACATTCTAGTGCATAATATAGTATAGTCAGCAGTCAAATTTGTTATCTGATTCTTAACATTGTACCAGCTGCTGTTAAATCAATATTTATTTAAAAATAAACCTTCGCTGAAGAGTTTAATCATTTTATTGGAAATAGTGGTAAATGGTATTTTAACTGGACACAAAATTAATTGACACCATGAATACTTTTAGAACCAAGTAATTTAATATAAAAGAAATAAGACAATAATTGCAACACCTACATACAAGACTTATTTGAAAATATAAAAGACATTTAAAACCAGTAACCAGTTTAATTTTTGCAAATTCTGGTACAGAAGCTTAAAATTTAATTACTAACATTGTATACAAACTAATACACTAACTAATGTTTACATAAAGTTAGTAAGAAATTGCAATGTGAGTTAAATATAAAGTAGTAAAATACTTTATTTTTGGTTTCAAAAATTAAAATAGGTTTAAAAATATATTTGGCCTTTTGATTAATATTAAAAATATGTGCTCTTAATCTTTTCACACTGAGTGTCTCTATTATATGATCAGAAATCTACTAAATATTCATGTTGTTATATTTATGTCTTGTATTTTGTTGTTATTTCTATTTTATTTATTTTTTAGTTTTACACTTTTTCTTCTAGTACATGTTGTTGTATGTTGTTCATTTAGACATCATAATGAAAACTAAGACACAAAAAAGCGATCGTTTATTGTCAGTCAAAGAAATCGAACAATAAGAAAAAAAACCTAGTTTACACAGGAATTAATATAAATGGACAGAAACGGTTTTGGTAGTAAAAACAATTATTCGAACAAAAAAAAAAAAAAAAAGAGATTGCAACATAACGGTGCATATATGTAGTATATATGGGAACATGGCTACTGGCTATGTAGATTCTAAATTATAATGACAATTTGCAACATGAAATGTGTAGCACAAATTTAAAAGTAAATGAACAATACATAAAAATAATGTATTAATTTATTCTGAAGGTTTCATACATATATAAGATAATAAATATAAAATCATAAATAAAAATTAAGAACAAAATGTTAAATCTGTAAGTCCAGAAAATTATTTTTTAAACATTTTAGAATGTTTTCGGTTTAATTATTGAGTTTCTTTTATATAAAAAATTTTTTTTATAAAATTTGTTCTTCATTTATTTTTCCCTATTTAAACTTTTAATTATTTTATTGCTTAATTCTGTTTTTTTTTCTAAAAAAAGTTTTACATTTTTATTTATTTTTTCAACTTAATTTATTCCTTGTAAAGTAATTGTTTAATAAAGGGTTTGTTTTATTAAAAAAATAATAGCAATAATATTAAAAGTTGTTAAATAAAAAAAAAATAAATAAATAAAAATCATTCGAGCGCATCTATATTTGTTGTTTGAAGGCATTAAAATGTCTAAATTCAAGGTTATTTCTATAAATAATGTCAGTAGGTACTAGAAAAAATGAAAATATAAAACATCATTTTAATATTAGCGGTTTATTAAAATTGTACATTTTATTTATAATTATATTTTAAATAACGTTTTTCAAAGTCAAAAGTAAAATAATCACTTTTCAAATTAACGACACCTTTAAAGGTTTTATATAACTGGTTACAAAAACTCAATTAATAAGTTACATCAAATGACATTTGTAATCTTATAATAATATACATAAAAATAATTATGAAAGTAAGATTTTAAAAAGAAAATATTTGTCTTCTGATTTTCAGTTATTAAGAACAATTAAAGAAAATAATTTCAATTAAAAAATATTTTTATTTCTTAATTTAAAGTTTAAGCTTTTTTTTAACTTATTTCATAATGATTTTCATTTAAATTACCTGTGCTAATTTTCTAATACCCTAACTTATCAACTTGTGTTTTTTTAATTTCTCTTATTATTGAGAAGTGACATAAAATGTGTATCTCTCTATGTGTTTTTTAATAAAGCTGCATTTAAAATTTAAGCTTAAAATTGTTTTATTTAAGCTTAGGTTTTATTTAAAACTAGTAGCTTGTTAGTCTTTTTTTATTAGTGTTTAAACTTAGCCGAATCAAAATATAACTAATTAATTGAAAACGTGTTTAAATTAATAAGAAACCTTTTACCTGTAGTCTACAGTCTAGTTTACTAGGCTCTGGTCTACATACTAGTTTATAGTTAAGTCTATAATCTAGTCTACCATCAAGTCTATAGTGTTGTCTTCAGTCTAGTCAATCATGTAGTTTATAGCCTAGTGTACCTTCTGATATGTATAACTAGTCTGAGTCATAAAATACTCTTTAGTTTAGTCTTTTGTCTAGTCTACAATTTATTCTATAGTCTATAACCTTTTTTTTCATTAGACAGGTGGAAATCTTTCATAAGATTCTCACGATTATAGATTAACCATGAGATATGTCGGATTCATACCGACTAAAACCACCTCCTTCGTCATTCAGCAACACTGTGGAACTGTCTACAAAGATATTGCATTGCAGGGCAGGAGAAAATTATTTAGGCTAATTCTGGTGTCTGGAATTTCCTCAGATTCTCTTCCGTTCTAAGTTTATCATAGATACTTTTAATCATTAAGGATATTATATCCCAATTTTCTCTCTTATTAAGGATTTATCAACAATATTTTGCGGATTCAGTTGGCACACAAGGAGTTCTTCTGTTTTCTGTCGATCGTGGCGAAAGCGTGCGCAGTTAAACACGACGTGTTCTGGGTCTTCCTCTTGGTTTGGACAGTTAGGGCAATATGGGAGTCATCTAGCCCGAATCTGTACAGGTAACTTCGGTATCCTCCGTAGCCTGAGAAAAACTGCGTTAAGTGGTAATTTACTTCTCCATGTCGTCTGTTTAGCCATACATCTACGCTCGGGATTAGTTTAAAGGTCCACCTTCCTTTGCGGCTATCTTTCCATCTGCTCTGCCATTGTCTTATAGAAGCTTCTCTTTCAAATTTACGTACACAAGTGCCTCGTTGATTTGGGTCTCTTCTGATTTCATCCAAGCGTTTGGCTTCATCAGCCAAGATATCTACGCGAATCATTCCCGCTATGACATGGGCCGCTTCGTCGGATGTTATTCGAAAAGAGCAGCATACCCGTAGCACCGATTAGTTTCCTCGCTGCGGTCTTTACTTTCAGAGCTACTGACCATATGGGAGCAGCATAAAGTATAACTGAGCTATAGTCTATAACCTATTGTTCACTCTATAGTCTAGTCTATTGCCTAGTCTATAGAGAAATTTGTAGTCCAGTGTATAGAGTAGTTTATCATTTAGTTTTTAGTTTAGTCTATAGTATTATCTGTCATCTAGTCTATAATATAGTCTCTCATCTAGTTTTGCATATATTCGAATCTGTAGTGGAGGCTAAAGTCGAATCTATAGTAGAGCCTATTGTTGACTCTATAACTATAGTCGAGTTATGGTCGAATCTATCTTCAAGAGTCTATAGAGTCTATAGTTGAAACTATAATTGAAGTTATACTTAGTCGAGACTATAATCGAGTCTATACTCGAGTCTGTAGTCGAGTCTGTAGTCGAGTCTATACTCGAGTCTATACTCGAGTCTGTAGTCGAGTCTCTAGTCTAGTCTATAGTCGAGACTATAGTCGAGACTGTAGTTGAGACTATAGTCGAGTCTATAGTTGAGTCTATAGTCGAGTCTACAGTTGAGTCTATAGTCGAGTCTATAATCGAGACTAAAGTCGAGGTATAGTCGAGACTATAGTCAAGTCTATAGACGAGTCTATAGTCTAGTCTATAGTCGTGTTTATAGTTAAATCTGTAGTCGAGTCTATAGTCGTGTTTATAGTTAAATCTGTAGTCGAATCTATAGTCGAGTCTCTAGTCTAGTCTATAGTCGAGACTATAGTCGAGACTGTAGTTGATACTATAGTCGAGTCTATAGTTGAGTCTATAGTCGAGTCTATAGTTGAGTCTATAGTCGAGTCTATAATCGAGACTAAAGTCGAGGTATAGTCGAGACTATAGTCAAGTCTATAGACGAGTCTATAGTCTAGTCTATAGTTGAAACTATAGTCGTGTTTATAGTTAAGTCTGTAGTCGAGTCTATAGTCGAGTCTACAGTCGATATTATAGTTGAGTCTATAGTCGAGACTATTGTCGAGTCTGTAGCCGAGTCTGTACTCAAGTTTGTAGTCAAGTCTGTGTTCGAGTCTGTAGCAGAGACCTGAGCCGAGGAATTTTATCAGCGGCGGCGATATTACGCACACATTTTTCTAATTAAAAATTTTATATTTTCATGCCCCATTGATTAACATTGTTCATAAAAATAGGACGAGATTTTTTCCAGTGAAAGTGTAAAGAGAATTATTAGTTTATTGAAAAAACATAAAAAAATATGCGAGTGATCTAAGGATATTTTTGAATTTTTACTTAAAATATTAGAATAATTGTTTGCATATTAGAATGAGAAATGGTCTGCTTCTCATATAAAAAAAAATATCAATTCTTAAGATGTGCTAAAGAAATAAAAAAGTACAATAAATAATGGAATTTATATCAATTATTTTGATAATTCCCAACCACATATGGTTAGTGAATAGAAGTGATTTATTAGCTAACAAAATCTTTTTTTCTTATATATCTCGCAGGATGACTATTAAGGCACATTAAAATTTATTAGAAACTGTTAATATTATTTTTTTTACAGTATTAACATATAAAATAATCAATTGTAAGTAATCAAAAATACTTGGTTGATTTATAATTTATAAAAATTTGAAGTTCAAAATGATGCAAATATTTTTCTTTCATATTTAAATACAACATAAATGGCAAATACTGCATTAAAATAATAAAAAAGTTTCGTTTTTAACATATTTTTTCAAAAAGAATTTAAAAACGGGGGCTGCTTTTAAGCCGAGTTAAGCCGAAAATTTTACGGCGGCGGTGGCTTCCAAATTTTTCTCGGCGGTTTGGCTTAGCCGAATTTCAGCCGTTCTGCGCGGGTTTTTGGTCTGTAGTCGAGTCTATAGTCGATACTATAATCGAGACCATAGTCTAGTCTATATTCGAGTTTCTAGTCGATTCTGTCTATTCAAGTCTATCTTAACTACATTCGAAATTTACCAAGTCTATAGACTATAGACTTGGCTATAAACACGACTATAGTTTCAACTATAGACTAGACTATAGACTCGTCTATAGACTTGGTAAATTTATAACTTCAGATCTATCCCTCACAATATATTTTTAATAAATTAACCTCAAAACTTTTGTTAAAAATTTATTCGTACATTCTAAAAAGTTCTTAATGCTCTGACACGATCAGACGATTAATTGCATTTTTAATGTGTTTTTTATTGTTATTGTTGTTATTTTGTGGGGAGCTTCTTCTCATCTCTCTTAAACTGTTATTCATTTCAATTTGTATTTAATGAGTTGGCGTTTATATTGGAAGCTTACGTCATTATTATTTTGTAGTAGACGTTGATGTATATTGTATAAAGTTTAAATTTATTGCAATTTATTGTTAAACAATTTCATGTTTTCATGAATTTCAAATGCGTTGCGTTTTTTTTCATTGTAGCTAAACATCAGTTATGTAATGAGCTTAGAGTAGATTATTTGCACAAAAATAAATACATAGAATAAATACTTGTTATGGGTTTTTTTTTTAATTAAAGTCAAGCTTAACGTGAGAGTTTTTTATGGCATTTTGTGTATTTCAATATTTTTGAAATATAAAATTTATTAAATAAAATAATTTAGTTGTATTTTAAAAGAGTTACTAGAGAAATGTTAGAAGATTAAAAAAAAAAAAATAATAAATTAATAAAATTTAAGTTATCGTTTTTGCTGTTTTTTTTTTTTTTTTTGGAATTGTGTAAGTGTTTAAAATAAAATTTTGGGGAAATTTGTTTTAAATTGAAAATATTTATTTGTTTAGAATTTATTAGGTTTTCCAAAGAGAAATTACCTAAATAGTAAATTTTAAAAAGAAGTTTTATTTAATGATTTTAATCACCTCAAGTATTGATCATAATGTTTATTAAGATGCTAACAGATCTTTTTTATCGTTGTTTTTGTTGTTATTGTTATCTTTAATTATAATTATTATCTTTAATTATAACATACAATGATTTGTAATATTATGTGTCCAAACTTACGGTCTTTTAAAGCTACCGTTACACCTTTTAACAATTCTTCTGTTTAGATCAATTGATGTAATTCATTGTTCTCTTCAAAAAAAAAAAAAAAAAAAAAAAAAAAAACTCACATTGTTGAATGATGCTGATGATGATGTTCATGATCATGTGACTCGTTGGTCACAATATTGTGTCATTTGATATGAATGGAATAGATAGATTTTTTACATTCTTTAGTTTCAACAACAACAATTACAACAACAACATTAGATAGAAAAAAATGATTTTTTTTTGAGTTCATGTATTTGTTTTATGTTTCCTACAAAAAACGAAAAATATTTATATCACAGTATTTTGTTTCTTAAAAAGCAGATGCAGAGGTTTTGGAAGGAATAAAATTAAATTTAAAATAAGGAATTTATTTGAAACAAAAATTAGTACAAAACAGTGCTTAATATAAGACATTAGTAACTATTTGAAATCAGTTGCACTTTGTTATGTTTAAAATCGATCATTACAACAAACTTCTCAAAATTATCAATTTTGAAAATTATTTTTAATAAAATTAACAAACTTTTTAGAGGTTATGTCACTTTTTGGTGCTTAGCTTTTTTCTACTGAAATGATTTTGTCGATTTTCAATAGCAAAGGGCTTATTACAATTATTAAATTATTAAATTGTATTTATTTCAGTTTTATATTTCAACCATAAACGTGTTTCCTACAGCAACTATGTTTTGATAATGGAAGTAAAATCATTTTATTTACCAAAAATTCATCTGTCTCAATGAATTTTTTCTCTGTATTATTTTCTTTATTCCCTCTTTAAAATCTACCTCTCTGTTTCTTATTTTGATTTGCTACATAATTTGATCATCATCATTAACATCATTGTTATTCTTAAGCTCTAGTTATTGTAACCATGATATTGTTATTATTACCATTGTTATTTTTCGTATATACATACATAGTTGTTCTGATTTTTGTTCTACATATTTGAAAACCAAAAAAAAAAAAAAAAAAAAAAAAATGATAAGGCTTTTTATTTCAATTCTTATATTAAGAATATTTCCAATAACTTATATTTTTTCGAACACGTACATCATGATAACCATAAATAGTTATATGATTTACAATTTTATTTTAGAGGAAATTATGGTAATGTTAATAAAATATTTGTTGTATTTTCTTCTTTTTATTTTTAGAATGAACTGTAATTTTTATTTTTGTACTTGTACGATTATTGGCATGAGTAATCAATATTTTTGATTTTTGTGAGAGTTTTAATTTTCGATGTAATATTATATTATTGTTGTGGTATTTTCTGTTGTTGGTTACGGGAACAATAATTAAATGTGAAATTTATAAAGAAGGAAATGAAATGGACAAAAAAAAAAATTGTTAAACAAAATTAGAATTTTTAAAAAGATGATGTTTAGTAATAAAAATAAAATTTATTGAAAGTAATTCTGTTATCAAAATCTGATGATTAACATAAAATTAAAAGCATTTCATTTTTTTTCATAGTGAAATTTTCACATTAATCGTTGGTCTTAATGAAAAAGAAAATTTAAATTAATTCATAGATCAAAGTAAAGTGTAATTTAATTTAAGTCATAGGTTTTAAGAGAGAAGAAATTTAATATAATTCTTAAGACGAAATAACTAGATAAAGATCAATTTATATATTATTGCTTTTGTAGAGACCAAATTTAACATCAAACGTTGGCGTTAACAGAGTTCCATTTTAGGGCGGAATATTATAAACATTTAATATTAATTTTATTTTTTTATTAAAGATTTTTTTAAATTTTTAGTACCTTTTTTGTCATTTTAGCGTGCAATAGTTTTCTTTTAATTTGGCGAATTTTTTTGTTTAGAGCAATGTTACGAGTATTTATATTTACTTTTTTATATTTTAAATCGCCTTTTCGTAATTTATTTTTTTTAGCGACTTTTGTTTTGTAATTTGGCTTTTTTATTTTAGTCTTTTTTATTTTTAAGATATTTTTCATAATTTCATTTTAGTGATTTTTATTTTGGCGATTTTTTTTATATTTAAACATTTTTTATTTCTATACATTCTTAAAGATTTTTTATTTCAAAGATTTTTTAAATTTTTCTTGGAAAAAATAATAAATTTGTTTGGCGACTATCGCATTGTAATGTCGCGTCTAAAAGGCGCAAAGTCCCCCCAGATTTCTTGCCCACTTCTCATAAATAAAATAGTGAAAGTCTTATTTCCAGACGGAGAGAACTGCACCGATATAACAATCAGTTCTCAGCAACAAGATATATATATAGCAGAAGAGGAAATCGCCAATATATGTTCGAAGATCGGGGATAATAAAGCCCCAGGTCTAGACTGTATTCCCAATAAGGCTTTGAAACAAGCCCTGAAGATGAAACCGACATTATTTGTTGAAATCTTCCGAAAATGTCTTATGGAGGGCATATTTCCGGACATCTGGAAGAAACAAAGACTCATACTAATACCAAAACCAGGAAAAGTTCTAGGAGACCCAGAATCGTACCGACCCATATGTTTGTTAGATACTATAGGAAAGTGTTTGGAGCGTATTATATATAATAGATTATCGACAGTTGTAGATAGCATGCATGGTCTCTCCGAGAGACAATTCGGATTCCGGAAAGCGAGATCAACCCTAGACGCCATAACATTTGTAATTGAGTCGGCCAAGCGGGCAATAAGCGGAAGAGGCAAAGAAAGGAAATACTGTGCTGTCATAACTCTTGACATCAAGAATGCCTTCAACTCTGCCGGATGGAACCACATTATATCCTCATTAAGGCGTATAAATGTCCCAGAGTATCTTATTAAAATAATCAAAAATTATTTTTCCAATCGAACTCTGTGGGTTGAGACTGAAGATGGTATAAAAACGTATAACATCACATCAGGTGTTCCTCAAGGTTCCGTGTTAGGACCGTTGTTGTGGAATATTATGTACGATGGAATATTTGACTTAAAAATTCCTGAGGAAGCCTGTGTGGTTGGCTTTGCCGATGATATTGCGCTACTAGTCCAGGCAAGATTCTTAGACGAAGTACAACTTTATGCCAACGAAGCTATTGGAACTATAGGAAACTGGCTGTCATCAATGAACCTCAACCTAGCGGAACGTAAGACGGAGTTAGTGCTAATCAGCGGCAGGAGAAAGAGAGAGTATCTAACTGTGAGGGTAGGTGGAATCTCAATAACCTCGTCGGAGGCCATAAAGTATTTGGGCATCATGATCGACGATCGACTTAACTTTAAACGGCAAATGGAATACGCATGCAATAAGGCAGCCGGAGTTACGAATGCATTAGCAAGAATGATGCCAAATATCGGAGGACCACGACACAGTCGCAGACTGCTGATTTCTCGAGTTACCAACTCCGTACTGCTATATGGCGCACCAATTTGGGAAGGGGCATTAAGAAGCTCCTCGAAGAAAGAGATGTCTTCAGTATTTAGAAGAAGCTGCTTAAGAGTCTGTTGCGGATACAGAACTATATCAGCGGAAGCGGCAAGTGTTGTATCGGGAATGGTTCCAATAGACATCTTGGCCAAAGAACTAGCAAACGTCTACAGACAATTTACCCAAAATGACAATGCCCTCAGAAGTAATATTCGGAAAATTGAAAGGGAAAAGACGCTAGAAAACTGGCAAAGACGATGGGAAAATTCTCCTAGAGGTCGATGGACCTACAGACTAATCCCACGTATAGAGACATGGATAAACCGTCGTCATGGTGAGATAAACTACAACCTGACACAATTTATCACAGGACACGGAGGATATAGGAATTATCTCCACAGATTCGGACACGACAACTCTCCTATGTGTCCGGAATGTCCCCGGGAAATCGAAGATGCAGAACATGTAATATTTAACTGCCCCCGGTTTGAAAGTATAAGAGTAAGACTTTTGATCCACCTCGGCGAAAACTTGACAGTGGATAATGTCATTGGTATAATTCTGAAATCCCAAGGAAACTGGGATGCATTTAACACGTTTCTCACAGCAGTCCACTTGAAACTTAGTGAAGCTGAAAAACTCCGCAAGGCCTCACTCACTAGTGGGCAGCCGAGTGATACAGGAATAGTAAATGGAGTATAGGCCATAAGTGGCTGTCGAGCCCTGCGAAGTAATACCAATTGGCAGTGCCGCGGGGTTCTGAGGGGATAGGGGGGTGTGGTTTAGTACGTAAGAGTCGTGCATGTTTTCCAATACGGGTTGGATACATCTTTTGAAGATTCCACACCTCCAACGCAAAAAAAAAAAAAAAAAAAAAAAAAAAAAAAAGACTCGACTATAGACTCGACTATAGACTCGACTATAGACTCGACTATAGACTCGACTATAGACTCGACTATAGACTCGACTATAGACTCGACTATAGACTCGACTATAGACTCGACTATAGACTCGACTATAGACTCGACTATAGACTCGACTATAGACTCGACTATAGACTCGACTATAGACTCGACTATAGACTCGACTATAGACTCGACTATAGACTCGACTATAGACTCGACTATAGACTCGACTATAGACTCGACTATAGACTCGACTATAGACTCGACTATAGACTCGACTATAGACTCGACTATAGACTCGACTATAGACTCGACTATAGACTCGACTATAGACTCGACTATAGACTCGACTATAGACTCGACTATAGACTCGACTATAGACTCGACTATAGACTCGACTATAGACTCGACTATAGACTCGACTATAGACTCGACTATAGACTCGACTATAGACTCGACTATAGACTCGACTATAGACTCGACTATAGACTCGACTATAGACTCGACTATAGACTCGACTATAGACTCGACTATAGACTCGACTATAGACTCGACTATAGACTCCACTATAAATTAAATATCATTTTGCGATTTTTTTATATTTGATTTTTCTACTTTATTTTTTCTATTTCAGATTTTTTTTTCATTTTATTATTTATTTATTTGTTTTTTTATGAATTTCAACAATTTTTTTCTTAATAATTTTTTCTTTTAAAATTTACTGTTTTTTTTTTTTTTTAGTGACATTTAAGGGTTTTTATAATTTGACTGATTTTTAGATTTTGGCGGATTTTAAAAATTTTATAATTTTGAATTTTTACCTTTTTTCATTATGACGACTTATACGTACTATTTGAACTATTTTTATATTTTTTGTAGAATTTAGCAATTTTTTTTTATTTTCGTAATTTTGTTTTAGCGTTTTTTTATTTTTGCGATTTTTTCTAACTTTTGATTTTTTCTTATTTTAATGATTTATTTGTAACTTGCTGATCTTTTATTGAACGTGGCTATTGTTTAGCATTTAAGAGATTTCTTAATATGAATACATTTTGGAATTTGGGGAATTTTTCGGATTTTGACGGATTTTATAAATTGTAGGAATTTTGTTCGTTTTGACAACTTATTTGTATTTGAAAGTTTTTTTTATTACCGTATTTTTTTTTTTTTTTTGTTAATTTATTAATTTGGCATTATTTAGCATTTTCAAAAATCTGTTCATAAATAAGTAGTTACTAAACTACTTCTTTGTAATGTAGAAATTATGTTGTTGTCATTGTAAAGTAACTGGATCTGTAACAACATGCCATAATCAAGTTTCTGCTGGGTACATATGTTATTTTTAGGATCCCAGGTGAATATTGAACAAATTTCAAACAAAATATTTATATAAAGGGTATAAAAACTAAATTGGAAAAATGAGCTTCTGTCAACAAGAATTACTTAAGTTGAATTACAAGCTTTTTAAACATTAACTGAAGAATATTAAAAAAAAAAAAAACAAACTGGTTTAAAAAATTTTTTAAAATTATCATTAACATTATAAAACTTTTAAATTTAGAAATTAAAAAAAGAAAAGAAATGAAAAAATCTTTACTAATTTACATTTTTACGTTTAGAGAAAAATTATAAACATTTATTTTAAAGAAATTATTTACATACGTAGTAGCTAATAAATATCAATTTTATTTATTTAGCATCTAAGCTAATGTTAAAAAAAAAAAAAAAAATAAATTTATTATTAGAATATCAGCATGTTTTTGTTTGTTGAAAGATCTATAAAAATTATGTTAATAAGGCTTTAACATCTATTTATTTTAACACACAAAGAAAAAAAGAAATTTCTCCAATTTTTATGTTTTGACTAGAAAACAAATTTTCTTACATTTAAAACTTGTTTTTTTCTTTCCTTCATTAGAATACATTTTGTATTTGGTAGGTTGTTTTGTTTGTTGGTTGGTTTCTTTGCAGCCAAAGTTGAGGATACAACACGATTTTGACCCAAACATATAAACTCAAATTAAGATCTCATGATTTTTCTTTTTGTTTTTTGTATAAACTATATAAACATTGTATTTTTTTAATGAAAATGGAACTTAGCTATTTGTATTGATCTATTGTTAGGAAAAATAGCCTTAATTTTCTTTAAGACAGAAATAAATATATTTTTATTGAATTTATAAATTATAATACAAATTTAGTTTTATTTTAAGTAGTTTTTGCTAGTAATATCATTAATATTTTATTAGTATTGGATTTTAAAAGAAGGGTTTTCTTTAAGGTTGTATTAAAACAAGACAAATTTATATTGTCTTTGATTTTATAGGTATTTAATTAACAATAAAACTTGTTTGTTATTAATGGGGAAATTTATCACAAATTAAGAAATTGATTATTTTTCCATTAAAAATGAAATAAAAATATTTTTATAATACATAGGAAAAAAAAATGTGCTACAAAAATTAGAATTTTTTTGAAATTATGCTTTAATACGAGCAGTTTAAAAAGATTTATAGATTCAAAAAATAAATTGAGTAATTCGTACTTAAATCAATCCATAACGGTGGATTTTCTTGAACCAAGTATGAAATACTTGAATTAAGATCGGCTATAAATTCTTAATTAAAGCTCTATTTAAGCCTATTTTTTTATTGAATTAATACCAATTTTTTCTTCTTTTAAGAACATTTCAACATTTTTTAAATGTTCCGTCGATCATTAGTTTTTGAATATTATGCTTAATAAATATTTTTTCTTTGATTTTTATCCTTTTCGGCTAATTGATTTGTAAAAGATCTTGATAAGGTGAAGATGAGGCTGGAAAGTAATCTGTGAGTGTAGAAAACGTTTTGATATTTCCAAGAATATAACTTGGTATTGTTTGTAGGATTTATTTCAGAATATTTGCATCACAATTAATTCTGATATATACTTGATTTAAGAAATATAGAGCTTGAATCAATCCTAATTGAGATTGTTTCAAGAACTTAAAACTTTTATAACTTATAACTTTTATTACACGTGAAAAATTAGTACCATTATAATACGAAATTTACATCTCTGGGTGAAACGTGACTCATTCTTTAAATTTGTATGTACCTTTTATCAGAAAAGTTAAAAAAAATCTAACCCGAGGATTCATGAAGTAAAAAAGGTTCATAATAGTAATGCTAACAAAAACGTGAAGGCAAAAGAAAGGACGCAAATTACTGAGACCATTTGCTTTTCCAGAATATGAGTGCTACATAAAAGGTAATAAAAAGTACATACTAGTGTACTTTTTATAATATCCTATCATTAATTTCATATGTATTCATGTGTCAGATAAATATAGTGTAAAAAAATGGAAATTGTTGAATCAACTTTTGGCCTGACAAGATATTTTTACATGTGAGGAAAAAAGCACTTTATTCATAACAAATAACACTTTTAACAGAGAAATTTACGCAAATTAATGCCGTCAGAAAAGATACCTTCCTATGATTAGAAAACACAATGAATTCTAATCTATAATCTCATTATTACAACAAAAAACTAGCTGAGTGGTATGAAACAAATAGTGATGCTATGTACCAAAGGAGTTCAATCCATTAAACTGTTCAGGACTCTGTCCATTTGAATAAAATTTGAATAAAATAGTATTTAAAAAACACTTAAAGCTGAGCAAAAAAATGTAATAGAGTTAAAAAAAATTGAACTATTACAACAAAAAATTAGTCGAAAACACAATAAAGCTCTTATTTTGGGTATTCCAGAAAATATTAAATAAAACTTCAAAAAGATTGACCCATTGGTTTCGTTTTTATTAGCTGAATTGTATTCACTATTTTTTGCGTGCGCATTCCTTACTTGATTTCAGAATAAAAAAAAAAATATTTAGTTTTAAATTATAAACTTGATTTAAGCTCGAATTCATACTTAAATTGAAACATAAAGTGGTTATTTCGAGAATTTTCATACGTTATATATAAACCTAAATTCAAATATTATATTTTTTTAAAATTTATTGTTTACTATGATTTCATTAAACATTTGTTATTAAAATTGAAATATTTTTTTCGAATTTATTTTTTATTATGTTTTCATTAAATATTCGTAATTAAAACCTTATCAAATCGGTAGCTTTAGCTTACTATCGGGTTTCCCTTGTTGCCTTTCGAAATGAAATAGTAATCCTAAACAAAAATAACAAATAAAAAGTTTATAAAAATGTAGGTTTTATTACATTTAATAAAAAAAATTTATGTTGAATTTAATTTTTATATTCACCTTATTTTAAACATGTTTTCCTTTGAAATCGTCTATCAATCAATTTTCAATTTTAGAGTCGAACGACTATCATATTATGAAATTAAGAAATTTATACAAATACAATATATTATAATCAGTTAGATTTATTTCTAGCCTTTTCATAAATTTTTAATTTTCAACTCTCCTCTTCCTCTCTTATTTTTTATTAAGAAATTTTGTCTTGATTTAAGTACAACTACACACAGTATTGCTTGCTTGAAAATTGGTCACAGTTTGCTTTTTGTTGATATTAAATTTTGATAAATTTTATTATTTAGTTTAATTGCTAAATAATACATTTCTGCCAAAGAATTTTTAAACAACAAAATTTCTATTATTATCCAACCTCTTTTTTGTTTTCTTCTTCTTCTTCTAAATAGGTTATTCTTCTTTAATTTGTATCTAATTAATGTTATCATGTGCTATTTATCTTATTTATTTTCAAATTGTATTCTCGTTAAATATAAAAAGTAAGAAAGAAAAAAAAGCATAATTTTGCGAGCATAGAAAAGAAATGCTTTTGATTTAGCCAGCAGATATAGACAATCAAAAAGTTCCCAGCAAGCATGATATTAAATGTTTCAAATAGGATGACTTTAAAGTTTGACATTAAATGTGCTTCTCAAACTTGTTTCAAATGTAGGTAGAGGCTTGAATTTTAAGTTTGATTTCAAATTGAGGATCATTTGAGAAAAAAAAACTTTTGAAAAACTATACATTAGTAAATTAATAATAAATGTTAGTATTGAATCATTTTCAAACTTAAAGATAATTTTAAAAATATTTGAAAAATAGTATATTTTTAATTTGATATTAAATTCGTAAATCTAAAGCGGCAAGTTAACAAATATTTGAAAAATGGTATTTTCTAAATTTAATATCAAATATTATTATCAAATCATTCTTAAAAAAAATATTAAAAACAAATTATATATTTGAAATATTATATAAAAAAAAAATAAATTAATAAATAAGATTATTTAATTAATATATTGATAGGACAAAATTGCAAGTCTATAGAAAACAAAACTTCCCAAAAAATTAAAAAAGCAAATTACTTTTATTTATATTTCACTTTAGGTAACAATCCACATTTGAGAAAAGTTTAAGAAGTACATTTAACAATGATTTGATAATAATAGCATTTTTCAATTTGACAATAAATTCCCCCTTTTATTGAGAAAGCTATCATTTCAAGTTATTTTCAAATAATTCTAAAACGTTTGATATTTAAGAAAAGACTTGATTTTAAATCAATCTTAATTTGATATCAAACATTTGTGCTTGCTGGGTTATTAGAGCTTGTCTGACACTGTAACCTGGTGTCTACATTAGACAAATTTTCATCAAAACAAACGTATAATCAGTGTGAATATATACAAGGTAACCTTGGTTAAACAGCTGATTATTATTTTGGTTGTTACAGTTCTCAAATTGCATATATAAAAAACAATAATGAATACGCCATATTGTTGTATTTGTGCAACTGTTGCCACCTTCCACAAATTCATGTTAAGTTTGGCGTTTATCTTCATAAAAAATTGTCTAATGTAGACACTATGTAACAGACCAAAATAAAAAAGAAAAAAAAAAAAATAAAAATAAAAAAATGTATTAAATAAGAATTGGCATGAAATAAAGAGCAAATAATAGGGGTATTCATATAAATCAAATTATTGCAAATCTATTAACACACTAGATACTCTTAAAGATTTTAATTATTTATTTAATTACTTATTTATTTTTAAAATCAAAGATTTTTGTGTATTCTGTTAATTTTTTTATTTTTTCCTTTGTTTCTTAATTTTTTTATATAAACTGTGTCTACCCTACTTTAATTTTTTATTTTTTGTAAATTATATAAAAAAATTAAATTAAGTTTAATAATAAAAGTTTTATAATTTTAAAAATTAAATATACATAAGGAATTTTTATAAATTTTTATTATTTCTTTAATAATATTTATATTTTTCTCTTTTTTTCATTTATTGCAGGCAACATGTGCTCTTCCACATTTAAACTCTACACTTCCCTGCACATATTTGTGAGTATAAAAATTATTTGAAAATGTTTTTAATATAATGTTTTATTAATTTTGTTAAATTTTCTTTTATCTTAAATTACAGTTAATATTTCTGTTAACAGCAAAGGGTGCCCAAATACCAACAACAAGTAAGTACAAGAATATATTCAATGAGGATGACATACAAAATATCGAAATATTGAATAAAATTAAAAAAATTTAATAAAATTCAACATTCTTTATTAATAATAAAAAAGTCCTCGAGGTCGAATATTTTACTTCATATTATAAATGAAAGGTCAAAGAAAAATAAATAGAATACACAGAGCAACACTGATTTTGTGGCACGAGATTTCTCAGTCAATTTGGATGCATATCATATTAAAGTACTAAGCCTATAAAACACTTTTTTTGAATTGATTTTGGTTCTCGTGATAAATCGCTATTAGAATTGGTTTTTGGGTAGGTTCCAGCGTTAATGTAAATCGGTTATTATTTTATTAATATTTTATTTTTTATAGTTTTTGGAAGTAGAAGAGTTAAGCTGTTTGTCTTCTATTGAAAGCAAAAAAGAAAAAAAAGCAAAAACAATTCAAATTTTTCGAATTTAAATTCGTTTTCTGTAAAAACATATACAACTATTTAATAATTTTTAAATACATTTTCGTAATCAATGTAGCAACATTTATTTATTTCAAATCGGATAATAGAAAAAGCTGTAGAACTTATTCGATCTTATAACTAAGTCCTTGGAAGTATACTCCAAATTAAAAATCTAAAATAACCCAAAATACACTCTAAAATAACCAAAAATTTGACTTATATTAGTTAATAAATTTGATTTAAATTAAAATTTTCTGTTTTACTGATGAACGCTATTGAATTAAAATTTAAAACAAGTTTAATTCAATGTTTGTTAACAATTTCAACTTGAATTCCAGTAAAAATGCTAATTGGGAAAGTCTGTTCATTTAAAGTCAATGAATATTGATAAAATTTAGAAAATGTTCAATAACTTTTTAAGATTTCAACCGATTTTAAAGAGTGTTATCTCGTTTTATTCTAAACAAAATAGCATTTAAATTTGTATATATAAATATATGAATAAGTCATTTCATATTTCGAGTATACATATACAAATGGAGTGCGCACGAAAAAATGCTTGCATACTTTAAGGCTTATAACTTTTATTGTACATTGAAAAACCGTTAAGTTGTTTACATTTTCTACTATTCTCAGTAACTCTGTGCTAAATTTTGTTGTAATAGCATAATCAATTTTTCTTAAAATGACAATTTAAAAAAATTTTCAAATATATATTAAAAATAAAATTTAGGAAATTCAAAATTCATGATCAAATAATCGAAGAAGAAATTGATTTACAAACTGTAGGATCGTAGACAAAATAATATGAATTGTAAGAGGGAATCTCTATATCTTAGAATAGAATATGACTCCTTCTTTAAATGTATTTTTTATAAGAAAATTTAAAAAAAATCTGTAGGTCCATGATGTAAAAAAAGCTCCTATTAGGAACGCCAGAAAAACTGTGAAGACAAAAGAGAAAACGAAAATGAAAGAGGCTAATTTCTTTATGAATGAATATGAATGTTGCCTAAATAGTGATAAAAAGTACAAACTGGAGGAATTTTTATAACATTCTGATCATGAATTCTATATCACAGATGTTATGGAAAATATGTCAGATATATATCGTATAAAAATATCGAGATTGTCGAATAAATAAATGGCAAGACATTTGTACATGTCTTCATGTACAATATAATTTTTTTCACAAAATAAGCTTAGTATATCCATCAGTTTTGCCACTGAAAACATCTTTATCCTACCACAATTTTCGAAAAAATCGATAGAAAGCTACCAAAACTTAATTTTGGAGAATAAATTGTAGGAATTTCACTCCAATAATTGATGGCTTGAAAATATTATAGAAAACTGAAATTATTACTTTATTCCCTACCAGTTCACATATATCTGAAGGCATAGTTTTTTTTTTTAGCCAAAACTCGAACCGCACAAACAAAAACACTTCATTTATAATATTTTATCAAAACTAGCAAATTCAAATAAAAAATAATTCTCTTGGTATTTTTTGTTTCAAAAATTATGATATTTTAAAAATTTGACTAAAAAGTCAATTGAAATTGTAATAAAAAAACGAAACTCTTTGCCAATATATTTTTAAGGAAGTTGGAATTAATTATAAGAATAATTGAAATAAAAAATAATAATGATCTACATTTAAAGTTTTTGGTTACAAAAGGGTTACGAAAAAAAATTAAATTGACATAAACATATTAGAAATTGATAACAAATACAATAAACAATTCGGAAAGCATATGTTAATAGTTAGGTTTAGTAAATTTTACGCAGCAGCAGAATAATGTGAAAATAAGTTAAATAAAAACCTGCTTTTATAGCATTTATCGATCAAAACGTTTATAAATGATCATAGTTTATCCAAAAATATATCAATTAATAAATTGGTTGAAAGGCTTATATAGATTTTTTAAACTTGGGAAATTATTAGCAAATATTCCAGAAAATGAAACATTTTCTGTAGAAATGTAAAGCTCTCATTATTAAAGTCAAATTTTGATTTCATTTGATTAAGAAATATAATTAAATATTTTTGTATTGAGTTTCATTAATTTCTACCGAATTTATTCAAAGTTGTCTTGTGCTTATATTAATGTTTGGAACATCAATGTGACTATTTTTATTCTAAAGCCTACTTCACTAAATTCCTTTTAATAAAGATATACTAAATATGCCCCTTCTGATTTTAGCACATACATATTATAAATTAGGTCTAATATCCATATAAAGGACTATAAGAATAAAAAGTAGTACTTAACTTTTTTGGATACATTCTTTAAAATATCTGCTGCTCGCATGAGATTTACTATATAAAAGTAGAATATAAAATATAGTTCCAAGCCAGCTAATTGACAGATATCAGATTTTACCAAGTATTTTTAAAATTTTTTTTAGTTGATTTATTCTTTTGGAAGTATTCGTTTAGACATTGAATCCCTAATAAGACTAAAAATTTATCCTCAAATTCTCATGTAAGCTAATTCTTTCATAATTAGAGAAAACTTTTTCTCTGTACATACAATAAATTTTTTTATAATTATTAACTACCTATAACTTTTTTAACTTTAAAAGTTAAGCTCTATTAAATTTTTTTATCACTTTCATTTACTCTTCTTCTTCATTTACTAATTTTTTTCTTCATATAATTTTGACATTTTGTGCGGCGGTTTTACACTAACAAAATAAATGCAATTATTGTTTATTTTTTTTATTATGGTACTCTCATTAAATTAAGCAAATTTGTAAAAAAAGCCGCTTCTGTCTTAAATCTTTAATAGTAGGTTTGAAAATAATCAAGAAATGAAGTATGTGTCTTAGGTCTTTTATAGAATATTCTTTCTCTTTAAGAAATATTGAGCAGGAGAAAAGTTGTAAACAAGACATAAAGTGAGTGTTTCAAGTCTCTTGATTTTCTAGGTAAATAATAGTGCTGGCCACTGTTGCCATATTTGCCGATTTATCTGCATCTCTATAGTTTTGATATATTTCTCTGAATATCTTTATTAATACATATGCGATTTAAATTACATTGATACTGTTTAAAAGTTCAAATATCTTTTGAATGATATATAATGTGACCATATTCATTAAATCCTTGAGAGAATTTATGCAATTTTCATTTTTTATTGAAATACCTGAACCTACAAAATTTTATTATTTCTAAAAAAAAGTTTATTAATCGGCTACACGTAAAAAGAAAATATTTTCATTTTAACTGGGCCTTAATTTGTTTCTATTTTTCAAATGTTGTATAATATACAACTGAATAAACAAAGAGTTTCAAGACTTAATATTATTGTTTTTAATATGAACATAAATAGCGAAAAAGGTATGCATTTTAATTTTTCCAATTTTTTGACGTTTTCAAAAATATTATGCCGATTTTGACGATGTTTTGGTCAAATTTTGACGATTTTATGTTATAATTATCTGGCAACAGTGGTGCTTGTTAATTTAACTACTTTTGAATAACCAAGAAATAACACTCTCTTAAGTATACTGAGCAGGAGCAAAAATGTAAACAATGCAAAAAATTTGTAAACAAATAATGTATGTGTCTTAAGTCTATTATCAAATACCCTCTCCGAAATATTGAGCAAAACAAAATTTGTAAACACAACAAAATGTTTGTGTCTTAAGTCTTTTTAAATACTTTTGTAAACAAACAAAAAATAATGAGTCGTTCATGCAAAACTCTCTCAGGAATTCATATTGAGTAAGAGACAATTTGTAAATAAATCAAAACACTCATTTTTTAAGCCTTTTTTAAATTAGTAAAAATTTCTAATTTACTAAACATTTCGCACTTATACGGAAAATTCAATTTAATTTAAAGCAAAAACAACATGACTCATACATTTTTTTTGTAATTTCAATATATTTTCAATATTTTAATCTCATTTTTCTTATGTTATTTGTTGTTTCATACCAAAAAAAAAAAATAAAAAAAAGTGAATGGTAATATGGTGTGGTCTTTTTTTTGCAACTGAATTATTTTTAATCCACATTCATTTGAACATGTTAGCATTCATAGTTATATGAGGAATTGATCTGTATAAAATATTCAGCTTTTGTGTTTGTTACTTTGGTGTTTTTGCAAGAAATTGTTACAATTATTTGTAAATACGATCACAAAAAATACTAATGATTTTGAGTTTTTCTTTATTTGCTGGGGGTTTTTTTCTTACGTTTACAATTTTGTATATTTTTGTATTGCTAAAGATAAAATTATTTTTAACCTTATATGCAAAGTGTGGGGAATTTAATGCTTGAAACATTAGTAAATCAATATTTGCAAGAAATTTTTGAAACATTTATTATTTATAAGTGATAAATGGAAAAATGCAAACTATTTGAAAAAAGTAATTATTACAAGGGCAAAAATGTTATTAATTTTAAATATAATTTTAATGTAATAATTAGCAAAAGAAGGCAGATATATGTTATTAATATCATATTTTATTATTATTTTTATTATTATTATTACTTAAAGCAGATTTCATAATGTTTATCATTTTCCATTTAAAGAAGAGAGAAAAAAAGTTTATATAAAGCATCCTTTCATAACATATTAAATCATATAGAAAATCCTATAAATCATATTGTCTTTTGTATCTTATACAACACATTACCAGCTATTGTACCTAAAGTTTTAATGCTTCTTTATTTCCTTCATATGTATACATATAACATGTCAGAGGTGCGGCAATATATTTTTAATCTCAAATGCGGAAGAAGTTCTCTTTAAAATAAATAATAATAAAAAGAAATATTAAAGAAATAATACATACATATAAAAAGTTGCAAGTAATAGTTAACATCATGCAACGTTAATGACATTGAATACAAAAACAACAAAGATGGTAACAACAAATCAACAAAGAAAAAAAGTATTCAAACACGAACGAAACAAAAGCATGTACAGCATTCATTGCCTTTATAAATAAAAGTCTTATAAGCCCTGTTAAGCAGAAAACAGCCACTGTTAAACCAGAAATAAAAAAAAAATGTCCCAAGATCATCATCAGCTTCACCAGCACCTAAAGAAAAATATGTTTTGGAAAGAAATAAACTGAAAGCTGAAAAGATCATCAAGATTAACTTCAAAGTTAGAGAAATAAAAAAAAATAAAAAATTCTGCAAATATTTTTGTGCAAAATGTCTAAAGAAAAATTAACCCATGAAGACCAAATATTGAGAATTTTTGTTCTTAATTTCTTTAAAGCTCAATAAAATCTAAAATTTCTTTAAAAAGAAGCTAGTTTCTAAATAAATTTAAAAAACTTTTAATTTTTACCTCTTAAAGGGTTAAAACTAACTAACTATATGCGATTAAAACGGTTTTGGGCCACCAGAGTTTCTTGAACCTTCTTTACCATACTACAAAGTTCTGTTTTGTTGTTGTATTTTAATTTTGTTAAGAACCTTTTTTTTTTTTTGTTGTTCCACAAACTAACAGCACACAAAGTAATCAAGTATTGCAATTTGGCTTAAAAGTACAATAATACTCACACAGCTACTCACTAAAAGGCAGGCTAGCAATCAGGCATATAGACGGACGAACAGACAGACATATTTATGCCAATGCACAGTGGGGTAAAAATGAAATATTTTTGGAAATAAATCTGTAACTTATAATCGGCTGTTTGGATCTACTTAAAATTTTCCATAGCCGTAATAGAGGAATGTACAATATTAAGTTTGGAAATAGATTCTACTGACTATTGGAGATCAAAATAATCAAAAAATCAAGTTCATACTTTTTCCGATTTTTGGAATTAAAGTGAAATTTTTGTAAAAAAAATGGTTTTTGGAGAAACTATAAATGATAACAATTTTGATATTGTGCTAATTATAGCGATGGTTACTTTGAATAAATTCACAATTTATTTATTGAGGGAAGTTAGTCCTTAGGCGTATTTCGCCGGTTGCTTAAGCCAGCTCATTTGGAAATCTTTCTCAATTACTAAAAAAAAACTGAAGATATATTAGAGTGTAAACTTTATAAACTTAATGGGAATTAAAACTTTTATACTAAAAAATATTAACGTTTAAAATTTTTGAAGAGGAATCTCACAATTCCTAAAAATAAAACACATAAAGTCCATATTTATTGTATGTCCCATGAATCACGCTTGCAAACTTTTTAGAATATATCGAAGATTTCGAAACTGCATTTTGTTTGTGAATTCAAGCTTTGGGATTTTAGAATATATAAACTAAAGTCTAAATTTCTATACAGTTCGGGAGATTCTATATTCAGCCCTATTCGATGCTTTAGCTAGTTTTTAATTTTAAAATTATCTCCGCGCAGATACCTTTCGAAAAAGTATACAATTATATATTCTGAAAAGAAATTTTATTTTAGAGAAAAAAAACTGTAGACAGTTTTTCGGCCAAAAACATAAAACAATTTATTTTGCAATTTTCAAATTCAATATCGTTTATTTTTGGATTCAGAAAAGATATTCAATTTTTTTTTGTTTTTTTAACTAAGTGGAAAAAATTTCAAAATCGGATGAAAATATTGGGTTATATGATAGAAAAAAAAAAATAGGCCCAGATTCAAAATTAAGATAGTTTAAATAGGAAGAAGTAAAAATATTTGAAATCGTAAAAGAAAAAAAAATGTGGCAAGCGATTAAAAATTTTCTATGTCAAACGTATCTTATTTTCAGCCCCCCCATAGCTCCGCACCTGAGGGATATGTAGGATCTCCATTTAAATTATACGCTACTCTGCTATGCCTATGTAAAATTTTATGTAAATCCAAACAGCCAATTAGAAGTTGCAGATTTTTTTCCAAAAATTTTCGATTCTGCCCCACTGTGCAATGTTATGCCTAAAGTAGATTTCTTAAAGTCTTCTTATGGGTATTTTTTCTTCTTTTTGTTATTTTTTTATTTTTATTTTTTGCAACATTTCCTGGTTAGACAACATTTTTGTGGCAATGCTAAAGGTTCTTAGCGTCTTATTAAAAAAAAAAAAGGAAAACACATACTAGCATGTATGTATATGACTTGACTACATAAAAAGTCACAGAAGCCAGCCCATAGAAGATTGTTAAGTTGCTTGCTAGTTTTCGTTATTAAGATCACCATCATGATCATCATTACTAATACAAATTTCTTGATAATGAAGTTAAAGAAATACTTATCAAAGCCTAATGTTACTGGAAATTTGTTATACGTCTTAAGCTATGATCACACTAGACTAATATTTGACAATTTTTACAAATATTTGCTTTGCCTAACAACCCACCTATACGTAATAAAATGTATAAGATTTTTCTCTTAGAGAGTATTAAATTCGCTCTCTGAGAGAATTATCTCACGTGTAAATTAAATTTTTATTAGACTGTTGTGATAAGATTTTTCAACACAATTATCTTATAAGATGAATTGTCAAAAAACTATGCGAAAGTTTGTTTTTGTTGCATGTGTATTCTGAAAATTACTTAAAGAACAATGTTTTTTTTTTTTTTTTTTTTTGTAAAATTATTTTGTTTTAATGGCTATTTAAAATAACTTATTTTACATTTACAAAAAAAGTTTTTAAAACTGTGCTATAAGATTTATTAGAATACGTGTACCCCTTACTTAAGATTTAACATAATATAAACAAAATCTCACATATTCTATGAGCGACCTGTGGTAATGTAAATACCAAATATTTTTACGATATAAACAAGATAACAGCTGATTTTGTACAAATAAAACTAATTACCCTTAACTAAAACTGTGAAAAGTGTGAACATTGTCTGAACACAAGATGTAAAATATTTGCTACTATTTTGAATGAATCAAATATTAGCGTAGTGTGAATTTATCTTTAGATATTTAGAATTTTATATTGCTGCTGCTTTTTAAGAAATCATGCAACCAACTTCCTTGATTTGTTAGTCGTATTTTAGCTATGTATGATTTAGAAACGCTGATTTGTTTCTTTTTATAATTTTATAAAAAAAAAATATTTTTTTTTTCTGGTACAAACATTTTTTTTGCTTTAGTTAGAAAAAGAGAAATCTGTGTTATGGCTGTTTAAAATAAATTGGAATTTATTTAAGGTTTTTATAATTTTTTTTTGTTTTTTGTTTTTTGTTTTATTTTAAATAAATTAGTCTTGAAGTTTTAAGTATAATATAGGCTTAGGTCCTAAAGGAATTTGTGCTTTAAAAAAAATGTGTCGTTAGTTTAGTTTGTAGAAAAAAGTAATTTTAAAATAAATTATGGCTTAAGATAAAAAAGCTTATATTGTTTAAATAAGAATGATAATTTATATACTAAAAGATTTTTTAAATTTACCTTATATCAGTTTCAAATATTTTTTACAATCCTAATTAGGAGGAATGAATAATAGTATCAAAAACCCTTTTTAGTCATTATAAAACTCAAATGATAAATAAAAAATTATTCTCAAAATCTGAATTTTATTTACGGATATATTTAAGACATTTATGACCATTTGATCTATTATCGGGAATAATTTTATATGGGGTCTGAGTGAAATGATGATTTGATTTTAATCAATTTTAACTTGTTATACTATTGGTCCAAAATAGGTTCAAATACCATATTTCTGGGATTTAGAGATTAGCAGAAATGATAGCAGAAGTTTAATATAAAAATAAGTTTTATAAATTATTTTTATATTATTGCAACAACATTATGAACAAAGCGATATACACCTTCTCTGAATTAACCACCATTTGGGAGATTCTAAGTCACTGTGAATGTCTTGCAAACAAGAGATCTTTGCGTGTTTAGTTAATTTGCTTTGTAATTGGGGCTACGGTTTTTCATCTTCACCTTCTTTAAAGAACTACTGAGACCCATTTGGAACATGTGGCATTTTATCTTATGATCAGCTTTCAAGAAATAATCATAATTTGTTCAACGTTATCCAGGTTTATTTTTCTACATCATTTAATGTTGAAATGTGTAATTTGGGCTTGCTTGAGAAAAGGATAATTTTCGTTGAGAAAGTTACAGCTTGGTCTATCCTTAATTGGAGCTTTAATAATGA
Source organism: Protocalliphora azurea (assembly GCA_932274085.1). Lineage (NCBI taxonomy): Eukaryota > Metazoa > Arthropoda > Insecta > Diptera > Calliphoridae > Protocalliphora > Protocalliphora azurea. Next base: position 148,306,670 of record OW026521.1, on the reverse strand, counting down.
TTTAGCAATCATACATTTTTTTTATTACTTTTGATTTTGCTACTGTATGATCGTTGTTCCAAAATAAATTAGGCACCCCTAGACTGAAGCCTCTTTTATAAATTTGTATTTTTTTTAAGTATACACTCTTTTCTAACATTCTTGTTGTCCATACATTCTTTGACAGTGACATTTTTGTAATTTATACACTATTCATATAGTATAGATATAAATTAGAACCTTAAAGGAAGGTACATTGACTTTAAGATAACATAAGCACATGCCGGATATACATCCTACATAAAGTGACCAGAAGGCTTTTGACAAAAAGCGGGACCTTTACGATTAAAGAGTGGGATTCTGGGATTTTGAAAAATGTTATGAAAAAAGCGTGCTTTAGATTTAAATTTAATTTTTTATACCCTTAGGTCTTAAAATATATATCCTGGACCTAAAAATGAACATTTTTTGTGATTGCTACGATAAAAATAATTTTTAAGAATATTTCTTTGTCCGTCTTTTTACAAATCGTTAAACCTGAGTTGTTATCTCCAGGGTTTTTTGTAAGATTAATTGTTTTTTCTTAAAAAAAAAATTAAAATTTTCATTATTAAAAAAAGAAATTAATTTGACAAGAATTTCTTGGCATGTTGATGTATTCTTTATAAAATAAGCATTATTTAGCTTGTGATACTTCTTAGGCTTTTTATATAAGCAATAAAGATAATAAAACTCAACACATCGATATAGTGTACTGCTTGAGTTTGTGACTTAAGAAATGTAGGTCCTGAATTCGATCCCTGACCAAGACTACGAAAAATTGTTTTATAACTTAGCTTGAATCTAGAATCAAAAATTTTGAAACGTCAGATATGGAATCATCAAAATATGTTTTTTAAATACACACTTAAAATAAATAAAAATTCCTTCTGAGTTCGAACACATACGCACACTTTAATTTTTACCCCCTAGGCTACAAGACAACTTTAAATTATAAATTCATAAAATACTTTTATTTTATTTTGCATAAAAAAAAAAATATATTTTTCAATATTGCTAAATTTGAAATATATTTAACATTGTAAATTGGTTTCTATACTGTTCACATATATGACGAGTACATATAAATGTTTTTCAACAAAACTCCTGTGGATATAGGTACTCTAGTGAAAGTGATCTAGACTACTAAGATGGTATAGTATAGTATATAGTATATAGTGGATAGTATATAGTATAAAATAAATTGTATATATATATATATATATATATCGGGTGATTCAAGTAGAAATACTTTTTTCAATAGCCTTTTTTTGACAGATCACGTGTGAGTCGTGTCATGCTGTCATGTTATTTTTGTTTAGTATTGTTTGGCATTTCATAATGGAAAGACGTATGCCTGAACAACGTTTACAAATCGTTCAACTTTATTACGAAAATTGACGTTCTGTGAGGAATGTGTTTCTTCGCTCAACTTATGGTCAACATAATCCGCTTACTGAGCGTACTATTCGCAACACCATCACCCATTTTGAGACCCAGAATTCATTGTTGGATAATATTCGACCGAATAGACCACGTCCAGCATGCTGTAAAGAAAATATAGTGGCCGTAGCTGAGAGTGTACACGTAGACCGTGGAGAGTTCGCAGCAACTCGCACTGACGTATGGAACGACTTAGTGCATTTTACGTCGTGATCTTAAATTAAAAGCGTACAAAATACAGCTTGTGCAATAACTGAAGCCGCTCGACCATCGCAAGCGACATCGCTTCGCTCTATGGGCTCTTGAAAAGTTCCAAGACGATCCGACGTTTTCGATGCAAATTTTGTTCAGCGATGAGGTCCATTTCTGGCTCAATGAGTATGTAAACAAACAAAATTGCTGCATTTGAGACGAAGAGCAACCTGAAAAGATTCCAGAATTTCCACTTCATCTAGAAAAAACAACGGTTTGGTGTGGTTTGTGGGCCGGTGGAATTATCGGTCCATATTTCTTTAAAAATGATGTCGGTGCGAACGTAACTCTCAATGGCGACCGCTATCGTGCCATGATAACCGACTATTTGATGCCTGAAATTGAAGCTCGTGATCTCGGCTACATTTGGTTTCAGCAAGACGACGCCACTTCCCACACATCGCATCAATCAATGGATTTATTGAGAAAACACTTCGATGAGCACATAATTCACGTTTTGGGCCGGTCGATTGGCCACCAAGATCGTGTGATATCACACCGTTAGACTTTTTCCTGTGGCGATATGTAAAGTCTAAAGTTTATGCGGACAAACCCGCTTTGGAGAAAAACATCACGCGTGTCATTCGCCAGTTACCAGTCGAAATGCTCGAGCGAGTCATCGAAAATTGGACTCAACGGATGGACCATCTGCGACGTAGCAATGGCCAACATTTGATAGACATAATCTTCAAAAAATAAATGCCAAAGAATGTTCTTTCAAATGATAATAAACATTCCCCATTAAATTTGAATTTTCTGAATTTTTTTCTTTAAAAAAGTAGGGAATTTCGAAATGGATCACCCTTTATATATATATAGCTGATTATAACTTTTGTGATCTTTACACAATTGATTCTGTTTTTATAATTACATAAGTACAAAATTATGTAAAATTAAGACAAAATGAAATTATACCACTGAAAAAGTATTTTATAAATTTAGCATTATTTTTAGCATTTTTAAATAAATTTTTAGCATTTTTTAACTTTATTTTAAACACGATTTAGCTGAAAAAAATACTTACGGCTGATCACACTGCTTTCGAGCCAATTTTTTTTTTGAGAGAACTATAACAAAAGAGAATTTAGCTACCTTGTTATGGGTATTATGCCTCTCTTTTAGATCGATCATTGAACTCTCTATTCCTACCATGAATTCTCTAATTTCTTTTCCACTTCGTTAGCATCTTTTTCAAAACAACTGCAATTTTTAGCTTCCCTTAATTTTTATTTTCTTGTTCTTTACTCTTTTATTGATCATAAAATATCAGTAATTTAATTTATGGTGATATAAACAATTTTAATTACAAACTTGTATGTTTGTGTTACGTTCACTTCACTAAGCAGTTTTGGCAAACAATTGCCATGAAGTTAAGGAATAATAAGAAATTAGTTTTAAAGAAAACATGTAACATTTATTTTAAGCTATAAAAAGGAAGATGTTATAAGATGTTTTTTTCTGTGAATAATTTAGAAACTTTTAACTGTTTAAACTCATATAGAGCCAATGAATTTATATTTAATAGCATTTTTCTATTTATTCTAATTATTTTCTAATTATTCTTCTCTTCCTCCTTAGTTTATTCATCCTTTTCTTCATTGTTTTCTTGATACTCTTCTTGATGATTTTCTTCTTTATTGCAAGAAATTTGATTAGTAATTGTCAATTCATTTAAGGAAATATCATTATTCTTCAAAACACTAATAGCCTTTTCAATAAAATCTGCTTCGGGCAAAGGTTGACGAGTTAAAATCCAAACAAAAGCTAAAAAATAGAAAATATAAATTAAATAAATTGAATTCCAAACAAAAAAAAAAAAAGTTTTTTTTTTCAAAAATACTTACAGGCATGTGTATCGATTGTCATGGGAACACAGGAATATACTACCGAATAGTTATCATAATCGGTATCCAAAATCCAGTAGTTACTGGAAACAGTTATTAATGGAGAAACTGGAAATTTAACCAATAATTTAGCATTGGCTACAACAGTGGCCGAACCCAAAATATCAGAATAGGCATTAGTCCTTTAAAAAAAAATTGAATTTTAATTCTATTTAATAGATTTTCTTTTTTTTTTTTAATACCAATTACATACTTTTCATTTATTAAAACATTTTTGACCTTAACACTGTCTCCTTTATCATTTAAAGAATATTGTGCTGAAATACATTTACCATCGTTCTCAAAATAAACAGGATATTTGGCATATTCATACCATTTACCCAAATACTTGTCAACACTAAAATCTGGTACAACTTGTAAGTTATCGGGACAGGCACCTCTAGAGAAAACTTGAGCTGAGCTCAAGGCCAATAAGGTAGATAGCATTGTTAGAGTTAGATAACTTAAATTAGAAAAAAAAAGAAATAAAATAAATTATTAAAATTAGTTTTAGTTTTAAAAATCCTCTCGAATTAATTTAATTATTACGTTTTATTCATGACGATGATAGTTGTTATAAATATTAAATTATTTATACTTCTTGACGGTTTGTAGTTCTCAGAAAAAGTGTCTAAATTTATTTTAATTTCTTTTGCTTTTATAGAGGAATTCGCAAATTGTTTTTGTAAATTATTTAATAAAATTGTTAATAATATATAATTACACTTTAGTTATTCTGTTGCAATTGTTTAAGTATTTTATTTATAGTAAATAAAGTACAGTGGTATGATATTGTAAAAAATAAATGATTTAATTTAACCCTACAACGCTACACTACGTCAAATCGATGAGTACATTATAAGGAGTGAGTTTATAATAAAATAAATTGAAAAATATTTTCATATTTTTTTTTCTATCAAACAAATAAATTTAAAAATTTCTGCATAAAAATAAGTGTAACAAGTAAGAAAGATATAGTCGTTCAAGCCCGACTATGTGATCCTTATATCATTCTGTATGTCCATCAAAATATGTGGAGGGGTCTTTTATTAGACTTGTGGACAATTGTGTATCGATACTTTTATAAAGTGTGAAATAAAATATACGAATACAGAATATTACGTTAATACTAACATTTATATGAACTTATGCACTTTAGGGTAATTCCCGAAAGTGGGCTTATATGGGAGCTATGGTAAATTATGAAGCGGTCCTCATAAAATTTATCATTGTGATTTTAACTTATATAAAACTTATTTGTGTTGAATATTAACTTGATACTAACATTCGTATGTGATTTATGCACGTTAAAGTGATTTTCGGAAGAGGGTTTTATATGGGAGCTATGGTCAATTTGGCACAAGGATTGACACTTGTACAAAACTTTCTTACACCGAATTTCATTAATATATTGCTATATTTAAGGTATTTATGATTGTTAAACATTGTTATGGAGGCTAGGTGAAATAATGGACCAATCATAACCAATTTCAATAGACTTTGTCCTTGTGTCATGAAAGTCCTACGTGCTAATTTTCTTTGCATTGTCTTCAAAATTGCGACCTATACTTTGCGCACAAAATTTACATGGACAGCCAGCCAGATGGACGGTCATCGTTAGATCGATGATTCTGATGATGATGATTCTGAGTCGATTGGTATACTTTAAGGTGGGTTTTGGATGATTTTTTCTGTGCGTTACAAACATCAACACAAACACATAATACCATGTTGCTATAGGGTATAAAAATAGACTGCTCAAAAAAAAACCGGGATTTTAAATTTGGATCATAACTCCTTCTAGAATTGTTGTTTGGGATATAAGGATATACAATATCAAGGACCGGAAGTTCAGGCAAATGCATATTTTTTGCCTTTACTCCTAGAACATTGTAATCTAAATATCTTTCCGCATCAGAGAATTTGCTTTAAAATGGTATCGGACTTGTTAATGCATATTTCTGCATTTTAATTGAAAATGCATATTTTTGCATATTTTGCCCTTAAAAGCACATTTTTGTGTAATATTTTTGAAATATTGCAATTTAAAATAATTTTCTGTGAACTTTTGATAAAGCGCCATAAATCTATTTTTCAAAATTTTAAAATATTAAAAAAAAATACTATAGAAGTGATATTTTTTGGTGAGCTATATATCGAAAATTAACAGTAACAGTAGACGTTGATTATAGTAAGCGATGCGCCATCCAGTTAAGATATCAAAATTCCACAAAATAAATTATTAGGTTTTCCCTTATTTATTAAAACTTTTCGTATAAATTTATTGCAATTTTAACACAGAAGTTGATATACATGTAGGTGTCAATTAAGAACATATTTATTTTTAATGAAAATTTCAAATACGTTCATATATGCATATGAAACATTTGTTTTCGAGGTTGTCTGATTAATTTTTTGAAGAGGCCACCAATAAAAACATTCTGTCTGAGAGAACAATATGATTTTAGAAAAATCAATCTATTATGGAGAAATATTGTTTTTTTTTTTTTTTGGCAAAACAGTTTTTGCAATTTTAGATTCAGGTGAAGAAAAAATAAACGCTTTCCACGATATAATCAAAATCATTTAAAAATGCACTCATAACATCTGTTAATGTTGAATAAGTTAAATTTTACATTTCAAAATAAAGAGCAAACTCTCTCTATCTATCTATAAAAATATTTATTAATACCCAGCAATGAAAGAACTGAAAGAGAGCTGAAAAGGTCATAATTTTAATATTATATTGTGATTAAAAGAAAGTACTTAGTACCTAAAAAGGGATGCAGAAGTTCGTTTTTTTAACTCATGGTTGTCATTGGTAGGATGTTCTTCTTTTATGCTTCTAGTTCATAGCTTTTGAAGTACTCTTCTTAAAACTATGTTTATAAAATTTTTTAATAAAAATTCAGTTTTAACCTTTTTTAAATTATTAAAAATACTTTTAAATTTGTGAAAATTTAATTTTCTTAGAAATTATAAACATTTTTTCTTGCAAAAAATATATTGCTTTTTTCACTGTTTTGAAAGTAATTATTATTAGCTTCCAAAAAAGTACAAAATATGCACTTAGTTCTACTTTTGAAGTGGTGAAAATGTTCTTTTTTGGAAATAGCACGATAAAACGATGCAGACAAACAAGTCAAGGCAAAATTTTCGGGGGCGGTGCATAATAAAATAAATTATTAAAAACAATAAAAGATGGTGTCACAGCATTTATTACCTTTTACATTGAATTTCAATGAAAATTTCGGCGGTTGATTTTAAGCCGGAGTGAGCCGACCACATCGGCCTCGGCTGATAAAGTAGGCAATTGATTGGCGTCGGCCTACTTTGAGCCAGTTTGAGCTTGTTTCTCTGATCGAATGTTGCTAACACCTGCCGCATCGGATCTAAAGTTTGTAGGGTGACACTTTTTGTGTACTTTTTTTGAAAATTGTTATGTTTAAGAAAAAAAAAAAAAAAAAATCAAACGAACAAATTTTGCTTATTCACTGTTCAATATTTTTAAAAACTATTCACAATAATCGTAAATTATAAAATACAAGTAACATTTAAATGCTAATATGTACTTATTAATTTATCATTATCTACTTCAAAACAATTGAGACATAAAAAGTTTTCTACTCAACAATTGCCACTTTAAAAATAAAAGAAAATAACAAAATAAAAATAAATTGTTTACAAATATAAAACAATTCTATTTATCAATAAGACTAGACTAATTAAAAATAAACAAAGTTTTTAAAATATAAATATCATGAATTCCATAAGACATCAAATATGTAATAACCATTGATCTTCCAATTTAATTCATATTTGTAAAAAAAAAAAAAAAAAAAAAAACATTTATTATTATTTTTTTTTTTTTAATCACAGAAAATTCGAGGTTTTATTCAGGATTCTACTTCTACAGAAAATTTAAATATTTCACAAAATCGTACTTTTAATTATTCATATCTTTTGAAGCTGAATTACAATTTAATTAGAAAGGAAATATAAAAATTCATTTTGTAGAAAAATGTATTTCCAATGTAGATTTCTTATTTTTTCAAATTATTTTAAAAATTTTGTAAATTAACTGAATAATTTAGTTTAAATTTTTATATGACGGTAAGTTCTAGTATTTTTAATAACTTTTTATAAAAAACGTTAAAAGAATTTTTCCATACAAAAACTTATTTATTAAAAAAAAAAGTTTTTATGACTTAAAATATAAAATTTAATTTATTTTTTGGTTTATTTGTAAAAAATGGAGAAAATGTGTACCGAAATGAAAATATATGTGAGTAATTAGAAAAACTGAAAAATTTTAATACCATATCTTTTTTTTAAATTTTTTAAAGAAGAAATTCTACAAAACATTTATGTAAAAATATCCAAATGCATTAATGCATCTAATGTAATCTCTAATAAGTCTTGCATTTTTGTCTAACTTATCTTAAAGGGTATAAAAGCACAGTTTAAATATTTTTTTAACTCAATAAAATCGGACATCTGAGTTTTATATGTTTTTAAAACTAGTTAACATTTTCGTGAGATAAAAAATAAACCTAAACTGAATTGTAGAACCAATAAATCATTTTTTAAGATAAAATGGAAAAATTAAAAATCGTAATGGGGAAAACGTTTTCAAAAATGCATCTGAAAAATGCAGTTGCATTATAATGACATAATTTCTTCTCCTTCGTTTTTTACCTCAGAGAAATTGGATTGCAACTTGCAAAGTTTATGAATATTTAAATCTTGATACGTCATATATTTTTGACCATTTTCTAGAAAAAATATGTGAATAAAATCCCAAGTTTTCGAAATGTAGAAAAATTAAAATTAATATATTTGTTTTATCTCCTAGCGTTAAAGTCTGCTTAATTTCAAGAAAATCGGAGGATATACAGTCAAAAAATTGAATTTTTCCTCGAACTCATGATAGAGTAAATATTTATAATGATTAAATGCTGTTTAAAATGGTTTGCCGTAAACGATATCGAAATTATTGTTATCTTAAAATACCGGTCTTCAAATATCGTTTCCCTCAATATATAGCGGTATATTTGTATTTAAGTAATATTAGTTGTGTTCGCGTACTATCCAGCAACTTTATTTAAAAGAGTAAAAATAAATTTGTTTTCAAATTCAGAAAATATTTTAAAAAGTATGAGAACAACATTTTGAAGAAGTCAAGCGCCACAATGTAATTCCCTGATTTTTGGATAAGGTATTTATGATCAAATATGGACTGATTCTTGCGGTTTAAATACTTGTATATGGTTTAATTATGTATGGTAATTGTTCCAAATAAAATTACAAAATAATTTATTTATATACCATTTATGTGCGATATTCTGGAATTGGTGTTGTATGGGTAATATTATTAATTAGAGGTCGATCTTTGCAAAATTTGTAAGCATGATTTATACATAAATACTAAATATTCTTACCAAATTTTATTTCGTTACTTACATTTTCATGGCATGTCTCACTATGTAGTTTTAGGATATCAAGTTTTAAAGGTGGATTGATCCATTTAGAGATGTTCTTCTGTCCGTCCATGTGTCTTGAGACTCTCTTGATTTATTACGAGAACAAAATGGTATTGAAAATCAGGGCTGCCGGATACTTTTTTTTTGGCCAACTCCAAAATTTTTAGAAAATTTCCACGAAAAATACCCACTCAACAAAAAAGATATTTTATCATTAAAAATAATTGTTTCTATTTTGCTTTTAGAAAGTATTTGTACTTTCTTTTTATAGAGATAATTTTTGGATGAATAGTTTTATATATCTCTCTATGTATTTCAAAAATTAGTACATGAAATATTTAGGCATTATAATTCAGATTCAATATCTTGTAAATCAAAAGAGTTGATACTCTACATAATTTTCGCATTAAATTCTTGGCAATAGATTTTATTAATATTAACATATTAATGACCAAGGTAATATCCGGGGAGATATTTGTACAAAAATTTGTATTAATATTTTTTATACTCAATGTATAAAAGTGAAAAATTCTTGAAAATATATATTATGGGGCAGTATATTTAATTGGGAGCAATATTATGAGATTTTCCAGAATGATTTTTTTTACAAAAATAAATAAGGAAAAATTTATACATTATATATTTTACCAATAAAGCATCATATTATCTAAAAATTCAAATTAGAAATGAACATTGAGAAAATCGAAACCTTAAGAAATTTCCAAATGCCATATTCTACATTTTTTCATGAAAAAGTAAAAATTCACAACCAACTTTCTTATATTTATCATTAATATTTTCCAAATTTTTATTACTTTTAAATCGCTTTAGGACACTTATTTAAATAAGAAAGGAAAAAAAAACTTCAACTCTTTAAACTTCAAAAATAAAAGTCGATAATTCAGCTGTACTCAATCAGGTACGATCGCCACCTGAAGTTAATATTGTATGTTATCTTGAAGTTTGGTTTTTGTTGAACTCATAACCGCAAATACGCATTTTACACATGCGTTGCTTGTAAAGATCGTTAGCATATTAAGGACTGTTTGTAGAAGTTCTTTATAATGACATGTAAGTGTTGCGTCTTTGTTCAAAATTCAAATTTTGTTAACTAAACAAAGGATATAATTATTAAATAATTCCACGAAAAAATCCCGTAAATATTTTAGATATCCCCAACAAATTCCCTAAACTTCAAATCAAAATTTTCATCATATTTTGCAAAAAAAAAAAATTATACAAATTTGGGGTTAAAACCCCAAATCTGAATATAAACTTCAAATCAAAATTTTCATCCTTTTCTGCAAAAAAAAAAAAATATACACATTTGGGGTTAAAACCCCAAATCTGAATATAAATGTGTTTTTAGCAGGGCAAAGGTTAATTTCTAAGAAAATTAAAATTTGAGAAATTTATAAGTATTTTCTTTTTTATCTTATAACAAACCTCAAGCAACATTTGTATATACTTTTGTTCAAAATTCAAATTTTATTAACTAAACAAAGAATATAATTATTAAATAATTCCCCGAAAAAATCACGAAAATATTTTAGATGTCCCCAAAAAATTCAAAATTTTCATCCTTTTCTGCAAAAAAAAAAAAAAAAATTACCCAAAATTATAAAAAAATTCGTTTTAAGGGAAGCAGTGAATAAAATTCATAAAAAAGACCACAAAAAGGGTTGTCATTGGTACGACAACCATGGGTTAAAAACACTGCAGTTCTTTTTAAGCACTAAGAACTTCCTCCCAATGGCAAAACATTGTTAAAATCATTGCTTTAACAGCTCTTCTTCAGTGTCTTTTTGCGGAGAAAATTATATTTTTGCTTAATTAGCTTAAAAAAAACTAAATTTTTATATATATTTTTTATTAAAATTAATTTTTAAAAAAATTTACATTTTTGTGTAATTTTTTTAAAATATTGATAATTTGAAGGTTTTGATTGTGTAATATGAACTATGAACTCCGGCAACACTGATTTGTGAATAACCTGCGAGCAAATTTTTTTTTTGAGAGAACCATAACAAATGAGAATTTAGCTACTTTGTTATTGGTATTATGCCTCTCTTTTAGATCGATCATTTAATTGTCTATTCCTACCATGAAATCTCTAATTTCTTTTCCACTTCGTTAGCATTTTTTTTCTAAACAATTTGCAATTTTTAGCTTCCTTCATTTTTACTTTCCTGTTCTTTGCCCTTCTTTTATTGACCATAAAATATCAGTAATTTAATTTATGGTGGCATAAATAAATAATTTTAATTACAAACTTGTATGTTTGTGTTACGATCACTTCACTAAGCAGTTTTGGCAAAAAATTGCCATGAAGTTAAGGAATAATAAGAAATTAGTTTTAAAGAAAACATGTAACATTTATTTTAAGCTATAAAAAGAAAAATGTTGTAAGATGTTTTTTTTTTCTGTGAATAATTTAGAAACTTTTAAATGTTTAAACTCATATGGAGCCAATTAATTAATAGCATTTTTCTATTTATTTTATTTTCAAGATACTAGTAGCTAATTTAAGCATTTTTTCGTCTTCTCTTCCTCCTTAGTTTATTGATCCTTTTCTTCATTGTTTTCTTTAAAGTTTTCTTGATCATTTTCTTGATGCTTTTCTTCGTCATTGCAAGAAGAAATATTATTGGTAATTTTCAATTCATTTATAGAAATATTATTATTCTTCAAAACATTAACAGACTTTATAATAAAATCTGCTTCGGGCAAAGATTGGCGAGTTAAAATCCAAACAAAAACTAATATATATATATAAAAAAATTAATTAAATAATTTGATAAAAAATATTCTTCTACAAATACTTACTTGCATGGGTATCAACTGGCAATGGAAGACAAGAATATACCACTGCATAGTTATCATAATCGGTATCCAAAATCCAATAGTTACTGGAAACATTTATTACTGGAGCAAATGGAAATTTAACAAACCATTTGGCATTTGAAACAACATTGGCCATAGCCAAAATTTCGGAATAGGCATTAGTCCTTAAAAAAAAAATATACATATAAATTTTATATAAAATTTGTTATACTTACCAATCACTTACGTTTCATCGATTAAAGAATTCTTAACCTTAATAGTGTCCTCTTCATCGTCCAAAGAATATTCCGCTTTTATACATTTACCATTATTTTCGAAAGTAGTAGGATATTTAGCATATTCATACCATTTACCCAAGTATTTGTTAAGATTAAAATTTGGTATAACTTTTACGTTATCGGGACAGGCACCTTTAGAAATGATTTGAGCCGAAATTGAAGCCAACAATGCTGTTAGTTTTAAAATTACATAGCTAAGAGAAAATAAATTTTATATTATTTAATGTTTTTTATTTATTTTAAGAATTCTTTAGAATTTTATTCTTACATTTTATTCATGATAAATATTTTTATCTAGTTGTAGCTCTCGGGGGAAAGTATATTTATATTTATATTCTTAATGTTCTGTTTTTAAACCGTGAAGTTTTTTTTCTCTGTAAACTAATTAAAAAAATTATTAATAAGTATAATGCATTTAGTTATACTTTAGTTATTCTATTTCAATTGTTATTATTAAGTAGTTTGCAGCAAATGTAAAAATAAATACAGTGGTACGATTTCAAGAAAATTAAAAAAAAAAAAAAATGTAAAGGCGATATTTAAAATAATTAAAAGTTTTATATACTGCTGGCAAAAATCTTAATGGTAAAAAATAAAAAATAAAGAAATGGCAAAAGTGAACAATTTTTTATGAAAATTTATTTTTTAGGCATTATTTTCTTAACGACGCATCCGAAATAAAAATCAAATTGTGGGTTCAGGGTTTAATTTTAAATATTTAAATACTAAACTTTAATATCGTGCATTCTACGAGAGATTTATAAAAAACTGTGCAATTTTTTGGACAAGGGTTATCAAAGTTTGTTTATAGTCTTTTCCATTATTTTGCAATTAAAAAAAAAAAAAATAATAAAAGAAATCGAGAATTTATTCACGATTTAAATTTTTATAAAAGTTAAAAAATCCGAAAAAGTATTTAACTTTAAATACTAATATCTCTTTACAATGAGGAGGGATCTTAATGATTCAAGGCACTAATACGGGTCAAATAAAACCTCTTTAAAGGCAATAATGCAAAAGTGCACTCGTAATGCAATTGCACTTTTACAATCCATTTTTAACAAATTTCTACCCCTTCGATTTTAATTATTTTTTAATATGTTTAAGAGCAATATTTGTAATATAAAATGTAAAAACTATTTTTAATATTTTTTAGAAAAAAGACATCCTGTTTTTTTTAATACAGAATTAACATTTTTTCATAATATTTTAGTTTTTTATTTTATATTTTTTTTCGTTCTAATTCAGTAGTATGTAACTTTAAGTGTTCATAACTCTTTAAATTTAAGTCGGTTTTTATTGATTAAAAAAACAGTATAACGCTTATTATAATTGTAAATTTGAATTAATTTGAATATAATGTTTTTGTTAAGGATGCAACAAGAATACAATTTTCCGAAACATTTTTTTTTAATAATTTTCTACTCTTTTGATTTTAAATATTTTTGCGTAATATTGAAGACAAATATGTCTTCACGATGTAGAAAGAATTTTTCGTTCAACAAAATATATGAAAAACAATAACAAAATGTTAAATTTATTTGTTTTTTTTTTAATGTAAATTGTCAAAATGAATTTTTCGTTTTCGTTTCTGATAAAATATTTAATTTTTTTTTAATAGTGGACCATTTTCTCCCATAACAATTTATATTGTATTATAATTTTTATAATATCATAGCAAGACAAAAATTGAAAGGGCAGAAATTTTTAAAAACTGCAAAAAAAATTGCATTTGCATTATGAATGCATTTTTAAGTGAAAATATTATTTTTAATTGACTGCATTTAAAAAGGAAATATTAGTCTTATATATGTGATTTAAATCCGTTAAAAGCTTATAGATTTTTTGGACTTTTAAAAAATGAAAATCTTGAATAAAGGGTCAAAATTTAACAATCAAAATATTATATTTCAAAAAACGATATTTTAAAAATGCTTAAAAAAGTACATAATGTTGATGTAACTCTTATCCGTACATGTGCAAAATTTCAAGGTGGACTCTTAAGTTATGATTGCTGTCCGTTTTGACATGAAATCATACTATTTTAAGTTATAATGCAAGTTTTTCAAAATTAAAAAAAATAAAAATATAGATATTAGAATGGTCCCTTGGGTTTGCGTGTGCCGAATATTAATGAAATCTGAAAACCTAAAACAATTTTTTGGGCGTTCTTTCATGAAATGAATGATATATTTGTTTGGCTGGTATAATAAATAACAAAATCTTTAAAATAAAAAGATGCACCATTTCCAAATTTGATTAATAACCATGGCTATCTCTTTATCTGTTTAAATTTGCGAATGAAATAACTTAAAAATATATAATTTAGCTAAGAGCGTTGAGTAAAAAAAAAATAAACTTCTGCTAAATATATTTAAATACTTAACAGCATGATTAAATCCAAAACTCGGAAAAAAAATTAAAAATATGTTTTTAGATAGACTTCTTTCGCAAGGATTCGAAATTATCTGAAACCTTGACAAAAAAAAAAGAAAAAATATAAAAAATAAAAATAAATAAATAAAAAAAATCATGAAAATATCTAAGAACAAAATTGAAGACTTGAAGAATTGAAGAAGGGGAAAAGGATGCCCTGATGGCCTAGTTGAGTTCGTTTTCCACCAGAGACTCTGGTCTGTTTCACTACAACGAGCTATAGTCTTCGTTACTCCGTTCGGTTAGAATTAGAATATAATTTGTAATTGTACTGTAATTATTCAATAAATAAATAAATAAATATCGGTGAAATTTAAATCAATGCTAATGTTTGGACTCTAACCCAATGTCTTAAGTAAAATAGCGCTATTGTGATAAAAAAACCAAAGAAAAAACCTTATAAATTTCCAAAAAATGCTATAAATCTTGGACCGTGGACAACCGGAAACGAATATAGTCGCCAGAAGAGACTAACGCAAACATATTTTTGACTTAATATAACAGTTTATATCGATTGAAATAAGAATTACCTCCCAGTATTACAAGGCTAAGAAAACTATAAAATGAAGAGAGGGTTTTTTTTAATGGTTTATGGAAGTTTCCAATATTTAAGTTTTGGTTCAATGGTATTAATTATTAGAATTTCCTTCAACTATTCACTAAAATTTTACCAGTTTCCGGGAATATAATGTTAAAGACATTGCATTACAGCATAATATTAATTCAAAACTCAAGTCTAAACACAAGTCCATACTTAGTCGAACTATTCCAAAATTCGTTTAATACATGGAGTTTCCAGTTTTAGAGGGATTCGCAAAAAGCATAAATTGAAACTTATTTAAAAGAGTGTAATTCGCATAAGAAATGAAATTTAGAAGCATGGAATAATGGTTAGGGAGTATAAAGATATAATGGCTTTCAGTAATTGTGAACAGTTTTTGGAAACTATAAATAATAAAATAGTTTCCAAAAAATTTTCACAATTACTGAAAGCCATTATATCTTTATACTCCCTAGCTTTTATTCCATGTTTCTCAATTTCATTTTTTTATGCGAATTACACACTTTTAAATAACACATCATATTATGGATTTAGTTGGCGAAATGAAAATCATAGGCTGTTTTTAGCAAATATTATTTTTTCTTAGATTTTAACAATTTCTTCATTTTTTTGCAGTAAATAAATTAATTTTAACTAATGTTAAAATATACTATTTTAAACAAATTTACACTATTAATAAAGTAAGGATTTTTTCTAGACATAAGGACTTTTTCTAGAAATTCTATATTATCGATATATTTTTCCACAATTTATTATAATATTTTTTGTCTGAATTTTCTATCAATAATTAAGTAAAACCAAAATATATTTTGTTTACCTACTGTGTTATATTTTTAAAAACAATTTATGCTTTAATGCAATATTTATACTTAATAATTTATTATTAATAAATCAAGCATTAAAAATTGCCACAAAAACAAAAACGATATTATTTAAAATTCTATTAAACACTTTTCTATATATTGATAAGGCTAGACTAACCAATTTTATATTAACTAACTTTTCAACTATTTTGCATAGTTACCCAGCAAAAAAACAAAAAAAAAAAAAAAACACTCAAAGAATTCAATAACATCCTGAATTTATGATCCAGAAGTAGTGCAAATTCGTATAATTTCCAATGAATTTAACATAGGCTTGTCATTGGAAGATATTCTTTTTTTTTGATACCTATTCACAAAGTAGGAAGTCATGTTCACAATGTTATATAAAATTGATTTTTTATATACTTTTTTTCAATTCAAGGAAATTCTTTCAATTTTTATTTATTAAAAAAATATGCATAAGAATATTGTGATTAAAACTGTTATTAAGTAACAAATATTTGTAAATTCTCAACATTTTATATCAGAAAAATTTATCTGAATCGCTTTTTAATAACATCTTTAGATGATGTTTATATAACTTTTTTTTTTCAAATTTTATTATAAAATAAACAATATTAAAATTTCACCTCAGCGCCAGATTGGCATTATAGAGGCTTGTTGGCAAAATTTTAATAAAAGTATTAAAAAAATATTTATAATAAATAATAATTTATAATTTTAACGTGTATATCAAACATACCAATAAACATTATATCAGAAGCTCATCAACATGTTGAGATAAAAGAATTTTTAAATAAGATTTAAATTGCGATAGGCTTGAGGCTTGTTTAATATTATGTGGTAAGTTATTATATTGTCTACAACCAGAGTGTTCAATTCGTTGCTTAGTTGTTTTAGATTGGCAAAAAATTATTCTTAAATTGTCACGATTTCTTGTGTTGAAGGTATCCTGATTCCGTGTGAATTGTATGGTATGATGCCCAATACAATTAAGACATTTAAACATGTACAGTAATGACTGAAACTTATAGAGCCCGTAAATTGGCAAAACAATGGGAAAAACGTTGGAAACCGGCTGGGCAAGTTAGCTACACTTTTTAATGCTTTGTTCTGCCTTCTCTGAAGCGATTTAAACTCTGTTGTTTTTTTGAATCCATATATTAATGCAAGGTAATTACAATGACTTTCAAACCAAAGCTTGATAAATCAAAAATTTGTTTTTTTTTTATAAAAATTGTTTCTAAACTGCCTAAGGCAGGAGAAAGTTTTACCTTAAGATTCCAAATATGCTGATCCCACATAAGATTTCCCTGCAAACATATACCCAAATATTCAACAGATGAAGCCTCCCGAACTTCATTTCCATCAACAAAATACTAAAATCATTACTAAAACCAAAGTGTGGTTTAAACCTTATAAGTTTCGTCTTTGCAGGATTTAAAAAAAGCTTATTAATACGAAGATATTCCGAAACTAATGAAACATCTCTTTCCATATACGGCTTTAATGCAGTTTCATGTTTATAATGATAAAATATACTAATATCATCAGCAAATATAAAAATTTTCCCTGTTAAGTTTAAATTTTTAAAATCATTGATGTATATTGAAAACAACATAGGACCTAGAACACTTTCCTGAGGAACTCCATGTACGACATACTGCAGATTACTCTTATTTTCATTAACTTGAACAAATTCTCTTCTATTTGTTAAGTAGCTCTCTAGAAGCAAATATTCATTTATATGAATACCATAGTATTTAAGCTTCTGCAGCAATATTTCATGACCTATAAGATCAAATGCCTTCTTTAGATCATAAAATATTCCAGCAACAGCACTATGACCTTCATCTAATCCCTTACAAATATAATTTTGCACATTTACAATAGCCTCCTCAGTGCCAAAACTCTTTCGAAAGCCAAATTGAAACTCATTTAATAAATTGCTTTCCATAAAATAAGTGAAAATGTATTTGTGCAATATATGTTCAGAGATTTGATCAATAATAGGAAGTATCGAAATAGGACGATATTGTTCCACTGTTGTTAATTTACTTTCCTTGGGAATATGGATTACTTTATGCATTTTCAAAATGTCATGGTATATTGACGAGTCTGCAATGGTATTAAAAATATGCACAATATTTGGAGAAATACAATTCGAACAGTGTAAAAGTACTTTGGGATAAATATTGTCGTGACCACAACTTTTTCCAGGTAAAAGGCTTGAAATTATATCCTTAACTTTCTCATTAGAGGTATAGTTAAGACGAAATCGATTATGAAACGGTCTTAAAGTTCTCAACCCGTTACAGAAATCGGTAGATGATTGAACTATTTTCTGCTTTATTATGTTTACTGATTGTAGAAAATGAGCACAATCAACCGTACACTTACTGAAACTTAGGAAGTAATGAAAAAGTGCTTCCTTAAAAAATTACTTCTATTTATTTTTGCTAGTTAGTGATATGTATTAAGTTTTTAAAAATAAATCATACAACTGACAATATTATTAACTAATTGTTTTATTTCTATTTTTTTTTTTTTTGTAAAATTTTTTACAGAAGATCTATTTGCTGAATTGGAAGAAATTGAAAGCTCATCCTCAAAACCCACAATAGAGCCAACGGTGAGAATAAAATGTTTATCGGGTTCGATGTTAATAACAATCAAAGATGCCCCCGTTAATCATGAAAATAATCTATTTAGTGGCATGATATATCCAAAGGGTTTATCGAAAAATTCAACATGTCTAACGGAATATAGGTAAGGAAGAGTTATTTTTTCTTTTTTTTTTTTCTATTAAAAAAAACATTATTTTTGGAATTATAATAAAAAAAATATGGCTTAAAACAAACTTTACTATTTAAATTAAACCTGAATTTTTTTTTATAAAATCATAGACGTAATCAATCATATTTCGTTTTTATAAATAAGCCTTAAAATATACATCCGGGACCTCAAATTAAAAAAAAAATATATATTCGTTATTTTTATGATTAAAAATAACTTTTTGGAATATTTGTCTGTACGTCTGTGTGTTGAAATGAAATTTTTGAAGTCTATAGTCTAATAAGTGCATTTCTTTTTCAATAAATATTTGGCATATAGTTTCGAGACACTTGGTATTAAAATTCAGCGAAATCCATTCAGAAATGGCGGAGTTATAAATGAGCAGCCTCAAAAAATTTTCCAATTTTCATTGTCCAAATTGAATAATATTTTCTATCTATATTTTGAAATATATTCAACATATAGTGTTGTAAATTGATTTTTATATCGTTCACATATATGAAGAGTATATATAATGGTTATGCCATTTCCACACTTGCTTACCTAGTGTCTACATTAGGCAAATTTTTATCAAAACAAACATCAAAATCAGTGCTAATATATACAAGGTAACCTTAGTTAAACAGCTGATTATTATTTAAGTGGTTACAGTTGTCAAACTGCATATATAAAAAATAATAATGAATACGCCATATTGTTGTTTTTGTGGAACTGTTGCCACCTTCCACAAATTCGTGTTAAGATTGACGTTTGTCTTGATAAAAAAAATTGTCTAATGTAGACATTATGTTACATCTTAGGGGAATGTATGAAAGATGCTGAAAATGTGAAACATTTGTTTACACTTGCAACATCGAACATTAACATAGTGTCTACATTAGAGATTTTTTTATCAAGACAAACGTCAAACTTAATGCGAATTTGTGGAAGGTGGCAACAGTTGCACAAAAACAACAATATGGCGTATTCATTATTGTTTTTTATATATGCACTTTGGCAACTGTAACAACCAAAATAATGATCAACGGTTTAACTAAGGTTACCTTGTATATATTCGCACTGATTTTGACGTTTGTTTTGATAAAAATTTGCCTAATGTAGACACTAGGTAAACCATCTTCCATCAATGAAAATGTGACATGATGGAAAGAAAAAAAATTTTAAACAATCATTAAAAATAATCAATAATTTTTATTAAATCTTGCAATTAAATAATATAAACAATTATTAATACATGATTTTTGTTAATATTTGTATTTTTTGAAAAGTTTTAGTACAGATGTTATTGTTGTATTTCCATAATTTTTTTGTTTATATTTTTTTCTTGATTTTTTTTTTAATTCCACCTCATTTTTCTAGTGATGACACTGAAATAATCGAAAGATGTTAGATGGAACAAAATGAGATAGGAACATTTTTTTGAAGATGTTGAAATATGTTGAGTTCTGAACCTTATACAATTTATATGGGAAGATTTTAACATCTTGGAAAATTGATGATAGATGTTAGATGTAGCAAATGTGAATACCACGGGTATAGACAGCCTCGTGGAAGTGTTCTACACTATAGGTTTTCAAGCCCTGGGTCGTATCCTCGCAGGATCCCATTGATTTGTTTTTTTTTCTTTTTTAATAGGAACATATTTTTTATGAAAAAATACGTTTGACAACTAAATCTGAGTTTATGTGTTATATTTTTTTTAATTATCACCAAACTTTAATTTAGATAATTAGGTGGATTACACAGTGCAACAAGAAAAAATAGCCTTAATAATTCGAACGCAAAATTAAAGCACACCAGTAGTCCAGCAAAACATCCAAAGGGTTTTTCAAGTTAGTTCGATTTTCGATTTTATGACCTATCGATGTTCATATTTTTCGGAACCATTTTTTGAATGTGATTGCAATTAAAAATCATTTAAAATATTTAATTCAAATGATATTACCCAGCAAAAACTTTAGTTTCCTGGTAAGCTAGCAGGTATAATTGGAAACAAAAAAATAAACTAATTATTTTTTGCCTGAATAAGTAGTTATTTTTGCTCGAGTTATACACAAATTCATGTATTTATTTTTAGACTCTGAAAATATGTACCTAAAGGAAAAATAAAAAAAAAAAAAATTTTGCAGTTAATGAGATTTGAACTTGTACACAAATTAACCATTCGTTTTTAATGACTAACGTCTTACTCAGTACACCATCTCGCACTTAATTTTCTAAGCGACAAAAACTTGTTTTTAGTATAAATATATGTTTTTAGACCTTTTGTAATAAAAATAGGGTTGAACCAACAACCTTCTGGTTGTTAATCCAGTGCTCTAGCCAATTCGTCCACGTTATTGCAATATTCCGGTGCTGTTATACTATTGAGTACTTATTTATGCAATACCAAATAGGCAAATAATAATGACGCCTTATTACCAAGAAACTACTTTAATAAGTAGTTGCCATTACCGAAAATTAAAAAGTTTTTGCTAGGTTATTTAATGTAATGAAAATTTTATTTTATAATTTAGTTTCTTTACTAAGTTTTAGTTAAATTTGTTTTTGTTTTTATTTTACAGAGATCATGACGGTCCCTTACGTTATAAATTACCACTACGTAGTTGTAATACTATGCCTCAAGAGACGGTAAGTGTTTTTTTTTCTATTAATTATTATATTATATTTTCTGATGTATATATTTTTAGGCCACTTAAATTTTAATTAAACATTTTAGTTATTATTAACTTGTATAACTAGAATATTTTTTAAAGAAATGATTACAATTTATAGAAAAAACAAATATTAGTCATATTTGAAGTATTAAGTTCTACATGTAGGTAGGTACTTTTTTTAAACTGAATACAAAAAAAGTAGACAAAAGTTTAAAACAAAAATCTCTTATCAAACGATAATATTCCAAAAGAATAATAGGATAGTAGCAAATTTTATAAAAACGTCAAATATTTCCAATTTAATTTAAATATAAACAAATCATACATTAAGCCGTTACTTTAAATCTATAGTGTTTAAGTGTTAAATATATTCGACAAAATTAAATCATAAGTTTTATATTTTTTTGTTAAAAATAAATATCATTTTTATATTTATCCATTTTGGACAACTTTGCCGTATATTTGTTAGAACTTATTTAAGCATATACTTGGCTTAAAAGCCTATTTTTGTTTATTTTATTCTTAAAAGTTATTCTTATAATTTTATTAAAATTTAGCTTTTCATCCAATCTACACAAAATTCTTCTTCATATAAGGACTGCGCATGAAAAATTTAGTTCATTAAAATTTTAATTTTGTTAAAGACTGTTATATTTAAGTTTTAAATTTAAAAGAAAAACTATTTTTTTTATTCGTTTTTAATAAAATATTTAAGATTTTCTGGAATACCCTTCAAAAGAGCTTTATTGAGTTTTCTGTTACTTTATTTTGTTGGAATGGTTCCACTTTTTTCTAAACTCTATTTAATTTTTTAGTCAACTTTAATTATTCTTTAAGGCAAATTGTTATTTGCCTACTCGGCATTTTAAAATGGATAGAGTTCTGCACAGTTTAGTGGATTGGCCTCCTTTGGTACTTCACCATTTGTTTAATACAACTCAGTTACTTTTTAATTGTAATAATAAGAAGAGAGATAAATAAGAATTTGTTTTGCTTTCTAATGATAGGAAGGAATCTTTTCTGAAGGCACTCATTTGGGTACATTTCTCTGTTAAATATGACACTTGCTCTGAATAAAGTTCTTTTTTCCTCATATGTACAAATGCCTTGCCAAGCCAAAAGTTTATTCGAAAATTTCGATTATTTTACACGATATTTATCTGATATATTTTTCATAACATATGCGATGTGGAATTCATGATCAGAATGTTGTAAAAAGTTCGTCAGTATGTACTTTTTATCGCTCTTTAAGCAGCATTCATAATTTTGAAAAAAATAGTCTCAATAATATGCCTCCTTTCTTTTTGCCTTTTACATTTTTTTCTAGCATTCCCATTAGGAACTTTTGTTACTTTGTGAATCGTCCAGCCAGCTTTTTTTAAATTTTCTGATAAAATGTACAGAATAATTTCAATAATGTGTCATATTCCATCAAGAGATGTAGATATTTTCTCTTAAAATTCATAAGTCTGTAAATCATCTTTTTCTTTGGTTGTAAGGATTCTTTTAGTGATTATGAACTTTTTGTATTTTCTATGATTCAAAAAACGGAATTTTCCCACTTTTCCCTGCACTTATAGAATTTGTTTTGCTTTGTTGATATTTGTTTTTTATTTTTATTTTTTTTAAGAAAAACAAATTATGATATTACAACAAAATTTTGAAATTAGTTACTGAGAATAATAAAAAATATAAAGAAGTTAATGGTATTATTTTTTTCACGCATAATAAAAGCTATTAGCTTTTAAGTGTGCATGGATTTTTTTCGTGCACTGTCCTTAAAATGGTATTAAACATCTGTCGTCAATATTTTAAAATACATTGTAGTTTTATGTTATAAAATATTTTATTTAAAATGTTCTACATATTTAGTCAATATATTGAGATAGTTATACTGTTGCAATATTTATATATAGTGTTCCCTGATGTCTAAGCTTTAATACAAAATGGAAATTTTATAAAATTTTAAAATTTTTCAAAAAATATTTATGATCAGCTGGTATTCTAGCAGACTACTTACCCCAGGTCTACAACTAAGATTAACGCTGATATAATATGTAACATAACGCCGTCAGAAGAGAGTAACCATTTTGTTCATATTATGTTAAATCTTAAATAAAAGCTACACGTATTCTAATAAGTCCTATAAGATATTAATATTTTCAATCAGTCACAGAGTAAACCTGTCCTTTTTGTTTAAGAAATGCGCACTTTTTTAGCACAATTTTTGTTAAAATATTTTTTTAAATGTCAAAAAAATCATTAAAAGGAAAAAAATTTACAAAAAAAATTATTTTTTTTTAGTAATTTCCAAAATTTACATGCACACACACAAACAAACTTGCTCATATATGTTTTTTTTTTTGACAGTTCACCTTATAAGATAGTTGTGTAGAGAAATCTCATCACAACAGTCTCATAATACTTCTTATAATAGTGTAGTTCCATTTTAAATTTAAAAATTTTGAGATCTCCGAAATTTTCTCCGTAACAAGTATACCAATCAGGCTTGCACCCGAAAAAATATAAAAAAAATTTAAGATGGACTTTTTTAGATACATGTCACTAAAGAAAAAAATATGTTAATTAAAATTTTTTCAAACTTTTTATATGGCATCTTAAAATACAAGCTTTGACAAATCCAGTGCAAAAAAAATTATTTTGATATCTTTTATATATCAAAAGTTATGATCATTTACAAAGAAATATGTTAATCACCTTCAAAGCTATAGAGTTGCCATAGTTCTCAGAATAAAAATGAAAAAAATTCATTTTACATGCCTCTGTATCTTTCTCTACATATGCACCAAAGGGTTAAAATTTTTTAAATTTAAAATGGAATTACTCAATACTAATGTTTGAATCTACACGTGAGATAATTCTCTCAGAGAGCGAATTTGACTCTCTCTGACAGAAAAATCTTACATATTTTGTTATGTGTAGATGGGCTGTTAGGAAAATAACAAACTATCTAATTAATAGTTGGATATAGCTAAATTGTTTCAGAATTTCAGATGGACCAAAAAAATATACACTTTATGGAATCATACTTACAAAATTTGTAATAAGATTAAGATATTTTGTTACAGAATCAAGAAGTGTGAATAAAATTCCTCCTTGTTTTTAAAAAAATTTTAAATTTATTTCATACTGCTATAGAAACTTTAGCTTTTATAATAAAGTTGTGTAATTTTTTAAAACAAATAAATTATTTAACTTTAAGTAAGAAAAAAAAAAAAGAAACATCTACAATATTTTAGCCAAATAATTTCTCTTTTCATCTTTAACACAACCTTTTTGACATCTTTTTTTTAATAAGGTACTTTTTTCTATTAGTAGTTATATATGAGTTTTTAAATTCATCTTAGATTAGAAAAATGTTTGCAGCAAATTTGTATATAAATAAAAAAAAAATTAAAATATTTTATTATTATTTTGAATTTAACACTTTTGCCATTTACTAATAAAATATGTGTTTTAGATTATTTTTGTTTTAAATGCCTGATAATACTTCTTTTTTGAAAATTCTGGTTTGCAAACATGATTTAATTTTAAAAATATAAATAAGTTATCTTTGAACAAAAAAAAAAAAATATATATATATTACTTTCACTATCTCCAGTAGATGTTTATCAAACAAATAAAAAAAAAAAATATAATATTAAACAAAATGAAATTTTACTTTTGAATGTTGATTTTTGTTAAAAAAATTCTTTGAGAATTGGATTAATTTTAAAACAAAAAACAAACTTTCGCCATCTTAAGAAAAATAAACCATTTTTTATTATTTTTACTTAAATTTAAAATTCCTCAACATTATTTGCAATTCCTAACTCATAGCTGAGGCCAACCAACCAACCAACCAACCACAAAACCAAACAACTAACAATGCCGCCAGTTTATTTACGTGTTTAATTTTATTAATAAGAAATAATAAGAAAAAAAAAAAAAAACAGAATTTATTTAATGAATTTAGAATTAAAAATAAAATAAAAAGAGAAAGAAAATTTATTTAAACTAAATACTTTAGAAATGAAAAACACGACTTTGATAACTAGCACACTATAACTGGAAATTATAAATAAATAAAATTTTATGGCGCTTTTAAGATATGTGTTCTTTAAATAACATAAACGGTGTAATTTAATGTTATAAATAGAAAATGTGGGTGAGTCCACATAACAATTACAAGAATATTGATTTTGGTTTTAATAAAGACATAAACAAATTTTATATTTTATAGACATTTAAATTATAATAGTAGTACAGCATACATAATTGTTAATATAGTCGAACACGGTTATAACGAACACCGCATGGTAACAGAAACCATTACACTGGGGAACAGTCATTGTGCGGCCTGGAATTTTATTCTGAAACTACTGGGAAAATTTAAAAACAATGTAAGCATGGCTTAAAGATAATATTGTTACCGAGTTTCATATTTTTTTTAACTGATTATGGTGAACCGTTTTTAAGTTATTCCAATAAATGTAGTGAAAGTATCTTAATTTTGGACATAACTTATATCTCGAAACGTCGAGCTGATTTGATTTGAATTTAGTAAAAATTTCCCATAAAGTTCCAGGCCGCACAAAAAAGTTCAATTTTGTTCCCTGGTGTTATCTATAATTTTCTGCATTTTTTTTTGCTGTTAGGATAATAGTCTTTAAGAAATGGTATGATGTGTAACTTTACCGTTTATGTTTTCTCAGGTACTATATGAGTATTTTATTCAAATTTGAATTTTAGTGGCATAGAACTTTTGAGGGTCAAAAGATGTTAAACAAATTTTACCACTAGAAGAAAGGCAAAAGTGTCCTCTTTAACCTGATATATATATTTATACCTGTCAGTACCCGTCTGTAGAACACTTTTTCCATTTAAATAAAATTATTCCCAAAATTTTTTCTATTTTTATTTTACTTGTTCATATGACTCAAATATAAATACTTCAAGCCCTATAAGTTGTGATAGGTGTCTTAAATATATTATATAATTACTACATTATTTCTAACTTTTTTTTCAGCGTATTTTAACTCTTTTTAGCCCTTTTTAGTATTTTAGAACTTTTTTATTGTATTTTTATTTATGCTACCCATGATCATAGTATAACGTAATGTGGTATTCGAATATAAACTCAGTTGCTATAATAGCAATGAAATTTTAAAATCTTTATAAAATATGGAGGGTTTCAGCTATAGAGAATTATCCGAAGAGTATCCTAAAAGCAAAAAAAAAAAAAAAAAAAAAAAAACGGAAAGATGTTCAAAGTTACGTTCAAAGAAAAGTAAATTTATATTCATCCATTGGACTTGGAAAATACAATAACTAATTTCATCAAAAACTTAACAAAGCACTACAAAAAAGTTGGTTGAAGCATATGGGTTGATTATAGATCATTCAAAATGAATGATGGAAACACAGCAAGAAGGTTAGTTTCTGATCTCGAAAATGCATCTTAATGCATCCAAAATAACAGGTGTTGATATAAATCTTATTTCAAGATTTAAAACAATTATCGATGTACTTGTGAGTAATGAACAAATTGATGTTAGAAAATTTAGTGATTATGCGAAGGAAACTGCACGAATATATACAACCAAATATCCATGGAGAAATATGTCTGCAACAATTCACAAAATTCTTTATCTTGGAAAAGATGTCATTAAGCATCACTTAGTATCACTTGGAGATTTTTCAGAGGAAGCCCAGGAAAAAAAGAAATAAGTATTACAAATTTTATGGAGAACTCAATACCCGAAAAAAAAAATAACACAAAATTCTACAAACGAAGATCTATTTAATATATTACTGGCACGATCAGATCCGCTCATCTCTAGCATTCGAAGACAATGGAAAGTAGAACATCGAACTTAGATGAAGAAGTAAAGGGGCTGCTAGAGGAAAAAAATAATATAAAACTAAATATGGAATATTTGAATGAATAATACGAGTAATAATGAAAAATAAACATTAAAAAACTTTTAGTTATTACAAAAAATAAAATTGTTCTCCTTAATGTTATGTAAATAAAAGACAAGTAAGAAAGACATAAAGGTCCAGCTCGACCATATGATAACCTACACCATTGTGTATGTCCATCAAAATTCGTGGAGGTATCTTATATTAGACATGTGGAAAATTGTGGACCGATACTTTTACTAAGTGTAAAATAAAATATACGAATACAGAATATTACGTTAATACTAACATTTACAGTAATTTATGCACTTTAGGGTGACTCCCGAAAGTGGACTTATATGGGAGCTATGGTAAATTATGGAGTGAACCTTATAAAATTTCTACTTATACAAAAATTATTTGTGTCGAATATAAACCACTTTATGTGCTAAAAAGTGGTTTTCATATAGGGATATAAATAAATATTATTTATTTATTAAAACCTTCCTTTGATTTTAATACTTATTTTTTGTGTTAGAAGCTCTAGAAAACTTAGTTATGTAAAAATCAAATTCCTTTTATATTTACTAAAAACTACTTATATAAGTAGTAATTGGTATTGCTGGGAGTGGCGATTAAGGTTAAAGTGTAATGAATACAGGAAGCTGTTGTTTTTGCTGGGAATAACACCCTTAGAACTAGTGGTGTCACAACCAATTCTGGTACTCTTGGAGTAGATCCTTATTGTCCATTAATTCTATATCACTTTTCTGAACAAATTACTAGTTCCCAAATAACTTCCTAGAACTATTAAAAAATATCTTAAAAAAATTAAAAAAAGAGTAAAAATATTAAATTGATTTAAGGGCCTTAAAATAATTATTGATGTTAATAACTGATTCTTGAACCCTTTCCTAACAATTTTATAGAACTAGTTCTGAGGGTGACAATTTCAAACAAAAATTATTAGTCGTAAATCCAAAGTGAAACGAGTATAAGCTATTTTCATGGCTTCTGGAACTAGTTGTAGAACTGATACATATTTTCCTGGGATTTTATTCATTTTTATTATTTATATTCTTAAAGAACAAAATTTATTCAAAAGTTATTAATTCTTTAGTGTTAAAAAAAACTTTTTTATATTTCCTTTCCTTCCCCAAATTTCCTCTAACTTTCTCTTTTTTCTTTTAGACTTAAAAAAAGAAAACACTTCCGTTTTCTTTTTTTTTAATCGTCTTTAGACCTTCATTCTTTTATAAACAAAAAACATTTTAATGATAGCACCTTTATTTAATTAACTAATATGAGACTATAAAACAAAAAAAAAAAAAAAAAAAAAAAATAAAATAAAAATATAATACTGACGGACCTAATTTATATCAATTTATTTTTTCGTTTTATTTCATTCAATTTTATAAAAGATCTTTTTTTATTTTATATTTATTTTAACTACAATTTTTGGTTAATATTCTAAACAGTTAAAATGTTTTTCAAAATAACAAACTTCTTTTGTTTAATATTCAGAACTTGTAGAAATTTGTGGCATAAAACAAAAGTGGTACTGCTATTCATAAGCTTGTAGATATGAATTTGGATCAAACTACATATATTGAAAACAAATTAATGAGAAACATTTAAAGGCGAAAGTATCATGAGATCAAACAAAAAATCGCTCAAAATAGTAACAAATATTTTACAACTTGTACTTACACAATGTTTAATCTAGCGGCATTTTTAGTTAAATGCAAATAGTTTTATTTGACCGAAATCACCTGTTAACTTGTTTGAGTCGTAAAGATATTTCGTGTTCACATTACGCACATTACACATTAAATATGAACTTGCTTAAGTGCTAACAAATAAATAATTTCCATAAACAAAAGACTTAAGAATCAAACTTGTTTCTGCCTATCAATAACAACAAATTAGCTGTTAAATTATTTAGATTAATTAAAGATAAACAAATTCAGTTTTTAAATAAAAAAAAACCAAGATTTCTTAACTCGCCACTGCTAGTTAAGTAAGTAATTTCAAGTGTAGGTGTTTTTATTGTTTCGTTTCATTTAATGAATGAAATCAGGCCTTCATTAATTTTAAATGTGACTGAACATTTTTGGGATTTTCAGGGTCAACTCTAATAAACGCACACACTCACACACACAAATACAAAAAAAGAAAACAACAACAACTGCACGTATTTATACTTAAACAAAAAAGTGCAATAAACATTTAAGTTAGAGGAAAAAAGTGTTAATAAGTTAATAACACGTTTATTAAATCTTTTTTTTTTAATAAAAATAAAAGAAAAATATATTTTGTTAAAGTTTTTGGTTATTAATAATTGTAAATAAAACGAAAAACACATTACATATTTTTTAACATTTTAAGTAAATATATAAATGAATGATGTCATATTTTAAAAAGAATTGTTAAAAGTTTTTTTTTGTTTATTGCTTTTTTGTTATTTTTGTTATTTTACCTTAACTTTGACTTTGAACTTTTGTTTTTATAAGCATTTTTTTACATAATGACCGTAAAAATATTCTTAAAGTTTTTTTCTAATTATTTTTGTATTTATATATCTTTTATTATGCATTTGATTATTATGAACTTTATATAAAAGACTTTTATATAAAATTTACATTGTTACTAGTATTTAACTTATAATTAGTATTTAATTAGAAAAAACAACAAAAACCTAAAACTAACTAAACTTAGCACAACATCTCACCTTTAATACACTATCATGTGTTAAGTATGCACTCGTACTTGATACTTGATAATAATCATCATGATCATTTCATACTATGACTTGAGATTAAACTCATCTCTAAAAAATAAAATTAAATAAAATGAAATAAAATAAAATAGAAAAAAAACGTAATTTGTATAGATGTTTGGTAATTAAAATCTAATTATATAAAGTGAATAATCTAGCAGCCATGATCGTGTGGATTCCTCCTAAACCATGAACTTACATGTTTATGCCAAACAATAAAAATCAAGTATAAAAATAAAATTAAAATGAAACAAATAAATTTATGTAAAAAAAAACAAGCAAACAAAGTCATATGATTATTAGTGTTAGAGATCATTATATCATTGATCGTTTTAAACCATGTAAGGAGTTTTTTTATTTGTTATTTATATGATTATAAGATGTTTTTTAATTTAATTAGATAATAAAAATTTATAGTGGTTTATACGTTTAAACATTTAAATCTATTTAAAGAAATTACAAAACATTAATTATACTCTCCTAGTAATAGCAA
The DNA here is from genome assembly GCA_932274085.1 of Protocalliphora azurea. Classification (NCBI taxonomy): domain Eukaryota; kingdom Metazoa; phylum Arthropoda; class Insecta; order Diptera; family Calliphoridae; genus Protocalliphora; species Protocalliphora azurea. Next base: position 148,276,018 of record OW026521.1, on the reverse strand, counting down.
ATTTTAACAGGCTGGGCACCCCACTGTTAAAGCTAATTCGAGTACGCTGAATTCAATGGCGGCAAAAGTTTTTTGAAGTTAGGGCTCGTAGTACAAATAATAAAAAAAAATTATAAATAAAAGGGACACTATTTATGCAAATTAAAAAATAAATTGTTCGAATACTCCAATACTCCAATTATAAATTAAGTCAATTTTTGTCAGATTTTTAATAAATTTATATTTTTGTTTTAAAAGTTTTAAAAGTTGCTCATTGGTAACACTAGTTATGCTATGTTCAAATATAGAGATTTTTTGAAAATCAAGTCGTTTTCTCAAAAAAACACAAACAAATTGATTTGTTTTTTCATATATTTCAAAAATATCTCTATTCATACATATTTCCACACAGGGAAGCAATTTTTAGCATTTTTAGTACATAGAAATTTGTTGAAAAAAGAATTTGTAAAAATTGTCAAACAGTTTAAGAATAAAAATTAAAAATTATGAATGAAATTTAAATTAAAAAGAGATTGTGTGTAAAATTTTTATTTAAATCAAAAATTTGTGAAAATATTTTGTTAAACGAAAAATAGACCAAAAAGGAAGAACACAAGAAATTGATATGTGGACAGTAATGTTTAAACTCATTAAATTTTTCTCAAAAAAAAAAAAAAAAAAAAAAAAAATCAAAAGTTAATGTGTGTGAACATAATATTATTAATATTGTGTTAATACTTTTTGTTCATTTAAAGTTTTGTAATTGCGCATTTAAAATATATTTGATAATAAAAATTCATGATCCCATACTTCAATAGAATCTTAATTTTTGGTTTTGTTAAAAATTAACAACTAAATTATTAAATTTGTGATATTTAGCCCATCAAAAATGAAATATCTCAAAAACGAACGCAAACTTTTAAAAATGGTTCACAACATTAAATTCACCGACGTCGGCTTAGTTTTACTCAATGGATGCCCATCTTTTAAAAAAATAAGTCTCAATTTCGAGCACAGTAGTATGATTTATGACCTTAAAAGGAAATAGTCAAACTATTTGCTAAATAAAACCCTAACCCTTTTCTTAACGGCATCTTCTTAAGATGATAATAAAAATAAAATGATCTGAAAATGAAAATAAGATCATTTTGATTTCATATCACAAAGATTAATACTTGTAGAGTTATTTCCAGCTTTTGACAAAAATATATTTGAAGAACATTCGGTTTTAAAGTAATGACAAACTATTCATTATTATTGCCACTATTTTTATATTCTCGCGACCTATTAAAGTAGTATTTGCATCTTAACATTTTATATTACATTAAATTGAAGAATTTGAACCATCCTTGACAATGTTAAGCTTAAATAGTTGACTTTTGAAGCTGTGTAAATAATTTTGAAGTATAAAAAATGTATGTAAATACTTTAGAAATGAAAAATGCATACGAATGTTTCTTTTAATTTCAGAAATAAATACCGCGATTTTTTCAAAAAATTACCACAATCTACTCTACACATTTCAGGCTTTACAACAATAAAACAATTATTTCTAAATATTTTATAACAACTTAAATATTTTACTTTTTCAAATTTTCAAAAAATTTAAAAAGTTTAAATACCCAGCAAAAATTTTCGGTAATTTCAACTATTTATTAAAGTAGTTTCTCGGTAATGAGGTGTTATTATTATTTGCCTACTCTGTATTACATAAACAAGTACTAAATAGTATAATAGCACAGTAAACACGTAGATGAGTTAGCTAGAGCGCTGTATCAGCAACCAGAAGGTTGTTGGTTCTATCCCATTCTGATGTTGTTTGTTTTTTTTTTTTATAACAAAATGCCTAAAAAGATATTTTATACTAAAAAAGTTTTTGTCAATTAAAAAAATAAGTGCGTAATGGAGTAAAGAGTAAGACGTTAGTCATTAAAAACGAATGGTTAATTTATGTTTAAGTTCAAATCTCAATGACGGCAAGTCTTTTTTTTGTCTTTTTTATTTTTATTTTCGTTTAGGTACATATTTTTAAGTATCCTTAGAGTCTAAAAAAAACTACATGAATTTGTGGACAACTCGAACAAAAATAACTAGCTATTCAGGCAAAAGATAAGCAGTTTATTTTTGTTTCCAATTATACCTGCTAGTTTACTAGGAAAGCAAAGTTTTTATATATCCAATATATGATTATGACTATATATTATTATTTTTTTTTTAACTAACTGACAAATGAATGGTACAAATAATGATTTTTGCTTATATGTATGTTCATGAATCAATTTGAATGCTTTCTTCAAGTATCGAAAACTAGATCCATCAGTCTGCTTTAATGCAATAGATAAATGGACAAAAATACGGTCATCATTATTTCCACTTTTACCTACATATGTACATATAAGAATATAAAAAACTGAAGTTTAATATTCTTGAAATTATGTAAAAATGGAATGACAAACTTCTATAAATTCCATTAAAATAAATAATTTGATAAAATTGAAACAAAAGACTTAAGCAACAAACGTAATAAAATATTAAACATTTTCTTCATATTTAGTTGCCTTTTCTAAACATTTTTCTTTATTTATTTATTTAGTTTTGCAATGACATATTTATGCAAACCGCAACAAATTTGCAAATTGTATTTAATTTAAAAATAAATAAATAAAAATGCATAATACCACAAGTGTTTTTTTTTATTGTTCTCTACAAAATATATAGACACAACAAACATGAGCTCATCCCCTAGAAAAAAAACCCATATACATATAATTAGTAAATATTTTAATAGAAATAGCTGACAGCAAAATAAATAAACCTTCGCTTACTTAGTACTTGTATTAAACATAAAACTAATAAAAAAAAGTAAACAAAAATTATAAAACTTCACAAGAACATATGAAAAAGAAAAACAAATTAGAGTGCCATAATCGGCTATGCCGAATCTTTTATACTCTTCACCGCCTGAAAATATGCTTTTATATTTTCACTTTCTTTTCTAACTACAAAAATGTAAACACAAATTAAAACTATCAATACACCGATAGCTTCTGTTAACAACTAATTGTATATGTGTGAGTATGTAGATACAAACAAAGCAGCACTACTTGCTCATATAAAAAACAACAACACCTATAATCATTGTAATGCTTCTGTTCCTAACAGCCCATAATCACTGTTGCCATGATAAAAATTTTTTTCTAACCAAAATTTTGGAAAATAACCAAATTAGGAAAAAAAATAACCAAATTTTAAAAATTCAAAGTTTATTATTTATATATTTTATAATTACAATACAGTTACAATTTATATTCTAATTCTAACCAGGTGGAGTAACGAAGACCATAGATCGTTGTAGTGAAACAGATGGAAATCGAACCCACACACAACCCCCAGACTGAAAGACAAGCTCACTACCAAGTAGGCCATCGGGGCACCCAATTCAAAGTTATTATATAAAAATAAATATGATCTTAATATATGTATTCAGATTTTAAATACTTTGCTTATTAAGTCTTTAGGAGAAAAAAAATATTTAAAATTTAACTGTTTAGAGCAATGTTTATCAAAATGTGGTCCCTCGCGAACCTACTTAAATACATATAAGCGTATTTCTACAAAATTCTGCACAAAAATAAAGCATTTTTAATCCTAAAACATTCTACAAAAAATTATATGAACCTATATAAAATATTGCATTAAGTTTCAAAAGGACCGCTTTAAAATAAATTGTAGCTTTTATATAGGGTCCTGTCCCGAAAATCAATTATAAGTAATTAAATCCCACATAGATGTTAGTATATTTATAAAATTTAGCTCAAATAAGATTAACCATAGCACCCGAATAATGCTCTCTCTTAAGTATGTATCACTTTAAGGCACATACACAATAGTATAGGATATCATATAGTCGGTCTTCACCGAATATACATTTCTTTTTCAATAATAATTTATTTTGTAATTACAAATATTTAGGTTGTTTGTGACATTGTTAGAACTTTCTCACAAAAATCTTCCAATCCATTTCACTTTTTGATTAAATATTACAAAATCTTTATATTTTCTATTGATTTAAATTGTGTTCTTCACTGTCAGTTGAAATTGGTATGAGAATGAGAACCTTTAGCTTTTAAATCTATGATGAATTTTTAGCACACTCTCTTTTTTTTTATTGTTGATAAGATTATGAGAGTAAATAGCATTTTTAAAACTAATAAAAGTAAAATTTTGATTTAACAAAAAATTAACCATATTGGAAAATAAAATAAACAATTTTGGTTAAAAATAACTAAAGCGGCAACACTGAACATAATATGTAAGATTTTTCTCTCAGAGTGTGTCACATTCGCTCTCTGAGAGAATTATCTCAATGTAGATTCAAATATTAGTATTATAAGAAATATTATGAGACTGTTGTAATGAGATTTCTCTAAGATGAAATGTCAAAAAATACGCAAGTTTGTTTGTGTGTGTGTGCATGTGTATTTTAGAAACTACTAAAAAAAATAACGGTAAAATTGTTTCCATTTAATTATTATTTTACATTTTAAAAACATTTTTATAAAAATTGCGCTAAAAAAGTGCGAATTTCTTAAATAAAAAGGACATGTTTACATTGTGACTGATTGAAAATAATGACATCTTATAAGATTTATTATAATACGTGTACCCCTTATTTAAGATTTAACATAATATAAACAAAATAGTTACTCTCTTCTGCTGACGTTATCTCACATATTATATCAGTGTTGATTAGTAACCAAAAAAATTCTAATATTTGAATAAGAGTTTGTGTGTTAGGGATGGAAAATGGCTTAAGATATTTATTTTTTTTTGAAATAATTTATTAAAATATATCCGAAATTCAGATAAAAAAAATTGTTTTTTACGAGAGTTGCAATGCCCATTTTTAGTGGGAAAGTTTACGCTCTTGTCTACTAACATAATATAATATTTCAGTCCAATATCTCCAAAACTGAATTTTTGTCATTCTAAAACTGCCAACTGTGACACTGTGTGCCGTCTAGTGCTCTATATTAAACATTTGTAAATTCAAAATTTGTTTTCTTGTTTGAGAAAATATTTTACAAAGAGGGAATACTCGAATACGTTTTTCACAAAATTATATTTTGCAGAAAAATTTTGTAACCAAAAATATGCACATAAGATCATTTTAAATTGTACCAAATGAACAGTGGCAAGACGACGATACCAAAAAAAAGTACAATTGTATAATGTTTGCCATCTGTGTTATGTGTATATACAAACAGCAACCACTGCTTGTTCCCAGCAAAAACTTTGCTTTCCTGGTAAGCTAGTAGGTATAGTGGGAAACAAAAATAAAGTAATTATTTTTAGCCTAAATAAGTAGTTATTTTTGTTCCAGTTGTGCACAAATTCATGTACTTATTTTTAGACTCTAGGGGTACTCAAAAATATGTACCTAAACGAAAATAAAAATAAATAAAAAACAAAAATTCCGTCAGCGAGATTTGAAATTGGACACAAATTAACCACTCGTGTTTAATGACTGACATCTTACTCAGTACACCATCTCGCACTTAATTTTCTAAGTGACTTTTTTAGTATAAATATATGTTTTTAGAAATTTTGTTATACAAAACTAATAGCAACAGAATGGGGTTGAATCAACAACCTTCTGGTTGTCAATCCAGCGCTCTAGCCAACTCATCCATGCAATATTACTGTGCTATTATACTATTGAGTGATTATTTATGTAATACCGAGTAGGCAAATAATAATGAAGCCTCATTACCAAGAAACTACTTTAATAAGTAGTTGCCATTACTGATAGTCATTGCAATGATTAATATAAATGCTTTTGTGTGTATATTATTAATATTTCATTCAGTTTTTTACCTATAACTCGATTATTTATGTAGCGATTTCATTAATTCAAAAAACTGAAAATTCCAAAAAATATTTGTGACAGATTTATACAAAAACCAAGTCCTCATAGCTTATGTAGGAACTTCATAAAGTCTAAAAATGCGTTTTGACTGATATCTCAGATACAAATAAACCGATTTCTTTAGCAAAAACGTTTCAAAAAAATATTCTGCATTTTGTGTGGAAAAACGAAGTAGCTACTCCTATCTTATACAGGGGCTTAGAAAAGTCGAAAACATACTCCTTTTTTGGAGGTATTTTTAGTTTTTTATCTATATCTGGGCTATTTATAAACCGATTTTACTCATTTTTATTAGCGTTCATCTAAGGGAAATTCTCTGTAAATTGATGTATTAAACATATATATCCAATAACTGGAGACTAAAAGCTGATTCCAATAACATATAATGAACCGAATCTTTTTCATTTCAACAGCAAAAATGTTCCAAAAAGGATTCCAAATTTTCTAGCTTATTTTGTGAAAAGAAAAGTCAAAGATAAATTTGTTTTTTGAGGTATCTTCGGTTTTTTGGCGATATCTCGGCTATTTTTAAACTGATTTTACTCATTTTTGTTACCATTCATCTAAGAGAAATTCTCCGTAAATTAATGTATTGAAAATATACATACGATAACTGGAGCTTACTAAAACCCGATTTTAATAGACAGACGAACAGACAGACATCGTTTCATCGGCTTCCCTATCAATAAGGATATAGTATATATATACATTTTGGGGTCCTAGATGAATATTGTAGATATAACAAACAGAATGAGAAATTTATATACCCTTTACACCTGTGGTGAAGGGTATAATAAATAAATGAATTATAATTGACTTTAATGATTAAAGTAGAGAACAAAGGACAGGATGTTTAAAGATAGACAGACACTATAAATGACTTCATCTTAGCTCGCGTTTTTTATTAAGAAAGATTTACTGATGTTTACAAAATAAATAATAATGACGCCAAAATTATTATTAAAAGCTGAATGTGTGGTCTGTTGAAAATGTAATTTAAAATTAATTTTAAACTTGAGATAAGAGATTTTTTAGTTAAGAAAAATAAAGAAAATATGCATAAAAATACATATGGAATATAAATTGATTTAATAAGCAAATAAAACACTTGAAGGATGACTGTTGTTAATTGTATTTAAATACTGAAAAAAAAAACTTAAAAATTCTTGCTAATTTATTTTTAATTTTATGTATAAACAATTCTGCTAAATGTTTATTTTTTAAGGTGATTGGTATTTTTTATTGTTTTGCCATTTCATGTTAAATTTAACAATGAGTTAACAAAGTTATTTCATCATATTGCACCAGCAGCTGTCAATACATCTCCCTCATTGTTTTCAACATTAATATAACACATATGGCAGCATATATAGAAATAAATTATAATAGTTGTATTAAAATAAACTTAATTATTTCGTTTACTATTGGCTTTTTATGTATGTAGTTTTTGTCTGTTTAAATGGTATTTAGAGCTTAGACTTTTAGTTATTTTAAACTGAAATTAAAAGTGTTACAAACAATTTGTAATGTGTATTAAGCTGGAAAATTGTGTTGCACATAAATTTAAAATGTGCTAACAATTGCATTAAATGGTATGAAAATTGCAACTCCTTTTAAGACTATTTATAAAAGTTTGTATCTTAAGTCTTTTGTTTTAAATTGAAAATTTGTGATACTTTAATAGTTATAATCATCTATTTCTTTTATGCCTACCTTTGAAAAAAATATTGGGAGGTATTCCATGTGTAACATGAAGAAATAATCGGCTAAGGCCCCATAAAGTGAAAATCTAAAACGATCAAATGAAGTGCGTCTGTCTGCCTGTCAGTCTGTCTGTTGAATGCTGAATAGGGCTAGAGGCGGGACGAAATTTGGCTCAAATAGTTATCTTATCTAGTTTGGTTTGGAAAATGAGCAAAATCGGTTCATAAACAAAAACGTTATGAACCAAACACTAGGAAAACAGGGTAGCGCCTTAAAAAAACATGTACATCAACAAAATTTTGCACAAATAGTTCAAGGAGCAATGTAAACTCGGAAAGCAAAAATGAGCGTGGTCCGCCCACCTCCCATATAATGTGAAATTTTAAAAAGTTGCAGATGGTGGGCATATAGATTCGGTCAAGCCGAATATAACATTCTCAATTGTTTTTAATTTGTTTAGGACCATATGAATTCGTATCAATATTGTATTTTAGATAAAAATATTTTACTATAATAAACTGCTAAGATTTATTAGATTTTTTTTAGTAAACTTCTTACTAACTTCTTGGATTCCTTATATTTTTATCAAAAAAGATGGAGTTATATTGGTTTTATTATTCCATTTTACCACATAAAGTATATAAGGATTGCGCACAAAAAAATCCATGCACACGTTAAGGCTTATAACTTTTGTTTTTCTTAAAATGAAGGTTTAACAAAAATTCATGCAAACGTAAAATTTAAATTTATAACCAAAACACATGTCGAAAACATAAAACAATTACTAGGAGTGCAGGTTAGTTGGGAAATTCAATTTTTTTGATTCTTAAAAAATACAAAGAGTTCATGATCACCGAAAGAAATGCTGATAACCGAAGTAAAAGTTGATTTAAAATCTATAAGATTGACAAAAGACAGACAAAATAATATCAATTTTAAGAGAAAATCTCTACATTTCTGGATGGAACGTGACACATTCTTTAAATTTTTCTATATCTTTTATCAGAACAGTAAAGAAAAGCTAGCCTGAAGATACAAGTAATAAAAAAAAGTTCCTAATAAGAACGCTAGAAAAAATATGAAGAAGTCAAAAGTGTGGACGAAATTTATTGAGACTTAATTTTTTAAAAAATATGAGTGTTGCTGCCTAAAGAGTAATAAAAACACGTACTGGCGAACTTTTAAAAATATCCTAGTCATGAATTCCAAGTCACTAATGTTATGGGAAATGTATTAGAAAAATATTGGATAAAAAAATCGAAATTGTTGAATCAACTTTAGGTCTGACAAGACATTTCTACATGTGGGAAAAAAATCATTTTATTTATAACAAATAACACTTTTAACAAAGAAAAATATACCAGCAAATGAGTGACATCAGAAAAAAATCCTGCCTATCCTTAGAAAGCACAACAAATTCTAAAATGTTTAGTCTCATCTATCTTTTCATTATTACAACAAAAAAGTAACTGAGTGGTATCAAACAAATATTGCTGCTATGTACCAAAGGAGGTCAATCCACTAAACTGTTCCGAACTCAGTCCATTTGAAATGTAATATTTAAAGAACAAAAAATATAATAGAGTTAGAAAAAGATGGAACCAATACAGTCTACTTAGAATATTCTAGAAAATATTAAATATTTTATTTCAAACGAATAAAAAATTAATTTTTCTTTTAAAGTTAAAACTTGAATACAATGGTCTTTAAAAAAAACTAAATTTGAAAAAGATTGATTTATTGATTTTATTCTTATAAGCTAAATCGTAAGCACTAATTTTTTCGTGCGTAAACCTTATATTCTGGGTTCTCGTGAAAATCTAAAATGATCTAGTTATGTCATCTGTGTGTTGATAGTACGTTAGGACTTGAGGGGAATAACCTAAGGAAACGAAATTTGGTTTAATTATTCCTCTTCTATAAGGCTTGTTTGGTATTAAAAATTTTAAAAATTGGCTCATAAACAAACCGGGCCAAAAACTTGAAATAATGAGCGTCCATCGTAACCCCACACAGTGGGGTAGAATCGCCAAAAATGGTGCTTAATTGTGTTGCAATAATTAGCTTATTAATACATTGAAAAATTAATTTTTGAATTTATTCATTTTTTTATTTGTTTTCTGCGTAAACTTCTGTCTGTCCGTGCATCAAAAACCATAATTTTTGCAAGTCTGTTGGTTGAAGTTTTAAAGGTTACTTTCTGAAATTTGACATTGTTACGAAATTGTACTTAAATTCAAATATAACGGTTTTAACGGCTGGTTTAAAATTAAATAATGCTTTTCAACCGTTTTCAATGCTTCTAGACCTTTGTGTTTATGTTAACAGCAGTTAACATATCTGTAGAAATTATTAACATAGTTGTAAACACACAACATTGAATAAAAAGCTTTCGCCATTTTTTGTAAGTATGTCAACACTAAATGTTGAAACTGCTAACATTAACATCGAAAGCTCTAAAATTCGAATATACTAGTTTGTCCGTTAAGAACATTGTAGAAAGAGATAGAGCTTTCGAGAAGCATCTAGATGGCAGTGAAGTGTATATAAATTGGCCGTGAGAACACCATTGAGGGAGTTTAATTGGAAGCATCGTTAACTAAAGCCAAGGCAGTTAGGCTGTATATTCTTGTACATTATTAAAGTGTGTTGTAGAAAGTGTTTAATTTAAGTACGTGTGTATTAGAACACATAATAACTATTTAAACTGTTATTACTGTATATTTTTAAATTAAATAAAAAGTCGTTATAGCTTTTAAACTACTAAACTGCTTTTATTTGCAATCAAAGTATACGGGTTATTTAAAGAAAATAAATCATCGTTTTTAAAAGGTGAAAACATAACAGTATTTAAGCCTATTTTGGGCCACACAGTAAAATTTATTAAAATGTAATCCTTAATTGTCTTAGTCTCCATGCTAAAATTTTCCCGAGAATAAATCAAATGCTAATAAGTATCTGAAATATAACCGTATTTAAATAAAATTCATCATAGATGAGTTTTGTCTAAACAAAAATTATACTACCAAATTGCATAGTACCAAATTCCATACAAGAACCCCTACCGGAATTACTTTTTCGTTCATAATTTTTATATAAATAAATGCATAAATATAAAATTTGGTAAAAATAAATATAATTTCAGTATAAATCTTACAATCAAATTTCTAAAGGATCGATCTATAAATGACCATAGCTTTTATATAGGAACCTTTTACATTAACGCAAATACACAATAACGTTTGCGCATTTAAGTGACTTAATATGGCATTTTAGGTATTTTCCGAAAATTCGATATAGTTCTCTTCTCAAATAATACAAATAATTAAGTTAATAAAATTTTTATTAAATTAATTTTATTTAATTTTTGTTATGAAAACATGCATATTTTCCTTGTTCGTCTAAAAGCTTTTTGAATTTCTATATTAAAATAAAAAAATGCCCATTTTTGGACCGACTGAAAAAAAAAATATATTAAAGATATCTCTACAACATTAACTTTAACAAAAAATAGGTAAATATGTTTCTTAACTATTTTTTATAAAATAAACACAAAAATATAAAATTAAACAATATCAATTTTCAGTTTTTACCACTGTGATTAAAAAATGCTAAAATTCTGTAACTTTGATGGTGGGAAAAAAATGAAAGAATTTATTTTTTAACAGATTATGATGCTTCATTTTATTTATTTTTATCTAGAATCATTTACTTTTTTCAAAATATTAATTTTCAATTAATCGCCATATTTCTTGATTTCACCCCTCTGTGCTCCGTTTTACATTTATTTTGTTCGATATATCTTAAACAATAGCATGTTCGGCATCGAAATTTCTTACAAAAAGTTCAAGGATTGTTATAAAATTGGTAACCAAAAATGGGCATGATTCGTGATCGACTTTACTGCGCATTTCCCATATAAGGTGAAATTTTAAATTAGGGCGGCATAGAAAAAGTTACTGATGGTTGGTATACGGCCAAGTCGAATATGACAATCATTCTTGTTGTTAACTAGTTTCATATTCCTTTGTTTAATAATTATTAGATCTTCTCTAAAAAAAAGTTTCTTTCTTTAGTCTTTTGTTTGCTTTAATTTCAAGCTTAAACTTTTGATTTTTTAAAAAAAAGCAAAAAATAAAATTAGCTCATATTATTACACCGGAAACATTAATGAGAGGGTAATATTCTTTAAAAAAAAATTGGCGAAAATTATATTAAAATCATATATTTTCCTTTTTTCTATTTTTGTGTAATAAGAACTTTTTCTTAGAAACTTCAAGCTTAGGATGTTCATGTGCTATAAACAACTACGTTTTAGGTTTAACAACATTTTGCTTGGTCACACTTAGTTAAGCATAAAATGTTTATGATGAAGAAAAAATCTTATTAAATTATATATAAGTACACACATCTGTTTATGGGTATATGAAAATAATAATTTTTTTTCTTCTAAAGAAAAGAAAAAAAAAACGGCGACCACCTAACAAAGCAGCTATATATAAAAAAGAAAAAAGTTCTAAATTATTAAGGTGTATTATAAATGAATACTCGTCTGTTCTATCATTAGACCTTTAAGCCAAGTTTATGCTGTTTTATGATTCTTACTTCCAGGAAATGAGAAGCTGTTTGCTAGAAAACAACACAACAAAACATCATTAAAAAAGTATAAATATAAGAAAAAAAGGTATTTACCTGCTGGAGCTTTTGCTAATGATCTTTTCTAAAAAAATTAAAACAAAAAAGAACTTTAGGTTGTTAGAATTTCAAGCAAATTTATTTTGTGTAGAAATGAAATAACAAAGTCTGTAATCTTTGTAGGCAACCAACCATGCATTTCCAATTAGAATTCGATAAAGTTTTTAATTACTATTAATATTTCGTTATAATATGATAATAATTATTATAAATTTTTAATATGAAAAATTGATTCTTTTTTTTTTTATTTCTAGAAATTCTTTGTTTTAGAATTCTTGTGTAAATAGCAAAAATTAGAATTTTAATATGTATTTGTAAAATATATGGGAAGTTTAAAAAAATTTTTTTAAATTCTTAGTAAAAATATTTTAATTTTTTACCCTTCTGATACGAAGGTCGATGTGAGGTTTTGTTAATTATCATTTATTCATGCAACATATGTTATTTTTATCAATACACTTGAAAATTATGGAGGTTTAAAGCATAGATTAATAAGTAGATAGTTATGTGAGAGAAAAAAAACCTGATACATTTGTCAAAAGCCTAATTCACGCAACAGCAAAATATATGTAGTCATATATATTTTGTTTTTATGTTTTGAAAAAAAAAAATTAGTAATTTTTTTGAAAATTTTGTTCAAAGTGCCTCTCTCATAAACTTCTAGTTGTATTCTATGGTTTAAAGTTTCAAAAAAAAATCTTAAAAATAAAGGTTTTGTTTATCGAAACCAAAAACAGAATAATTTCATAGAAATCCTAAAGTGCTACCAGCACGTGTCAAAACTATTACTTTAAATTTTTTATTATTATTTTTTTGCACAATTTCGTAAATACCATGCAATTTTTATTGGTTAAAAATTCTCAAAAAAATATGAGTTATAATAGAGATATTTGTGGACATTTTGCTGAAAAAAATTAAGCAAATATCGGAAATTCCTTACAAAAAGCCCAATTTTAGTTTAATTAAAAAGTGAATTTTCTCAAATTTTAAACATGTCTCTTCTTAAAATTCGATCTATAATGCGAAATATCCCAGCAAAAACTTTACTTACCAGGTAAGTTAAAAAATTACATTGCAAAATTTGGTAACTACTTACGATTCGAATGAAAAACTCATTACCTTTGTATGGAAATGTCCAAGAATTTATGAGTCCACAAAACAGTAAAAATAAATAGTTAATCGAATACTACAAAAAAAACTACAAAATACAATAAAGATACAAAAGTTACCAAACTACATACCTACAGTTAAACTATAAGTAGTTATTACTATTAATTACTATTACTATTTTAAATAATGATATAAATCACTACTTATTTAAGTCATTACCAGCAAGTAGTTATGTTATATTTTAAAGTAATGAGATAAATAAGAACCACTGATTACTTCGTACTGTATGAAATAACTACTACCCATTACCAAAATTTCCAAAACTTTTACTGGGTTATAAGAATGATTTTTGAGGTTATGAAATTATTTTTTGGTCCTTAAATAACTTGGCACCCACTGGATTTTAGTATTAACTAAGCAATTAGAAGTCTTTCATTTGACATTAATATTAACAAGCAAAATGTATTTGGAGACTAATGCCGCTGTAATCGGTATAAATAATATTTTTATTTATTTATTTTTGTATTTCCAATTTACAATTACAGATATTGGCTTTTTTCTTAACTTTAGTTTAGGAGATATATTTAATTAAAGTTAAAAAAAAATGTGATTCCTTAATCAACTGGCAGGCAGTGTAGGTCCGATTTTGATGAAAATAATATAATTTTATAAATTTAGTAATGAAATACGAAAGTTAATAGTCATACTATGGCCCTGCACCAAATTAAATAACTCGCGCTTAAACGGAACCTGTTTGTTTTTTTTAAAGATTTTATTATATTTTTATGATTATCTTATGTGCAAACAATAGAAAAATAAGACTATTGCAAAAATATCTTTGCTGAATATAGTCGTGACTTTGTAAAAAAAAACAAAACAAAGCAAAAAAAAAAAAATTTAAAAAATACTTAAAGCTGACTAAGAAATAGAAAAGATTTGAAAAAGAAGTGAACCCATTCCAACAGAAAGCAAAAATACAATAAAGTATTCCAGAAAATATTAAATATTTTATTAAAAGCGAGTACAATTTTATTATTTCTTTTAATTTTAAAACTTGATTTTAAAAGCCTTTAACAAAATCAAAATGTTAAAAAGATTGACCCATTGGTTTTACTTTTATAAGCTCAATTGTATGCACTAAATTTTTCGTGCGCAGTCCTTAAATGTACTTTTTATAAAATCTAAACAATTGTGTTTTTCTAGATAGAGGGTTTTGAATATATTATTAAATCTTGTCTATTTACTAGTTAATGGCTTGAGTCTGATATATGTAAATTGTAAGTGAGTCATTACATTTTAAATTTAAAAATGTTGACCTCTGAAATTTTCTCTATAGTAAGTATACCGATAAGGCTTCCTATCAAAAAATATAAAAAAAATTAAAGATGGACTTTTTTATATACAAGAATATGTTCATAAAAATATTTTCAAAATTGTTATAATCTTAAAATATAAGCTTTGACAAATTCATTACAAAAAAATTATTTTGATATGTTTTATATAATAAGAAGTTATGACCATTTAAATAAATATGTTAATCACTTACAAAGCTATAGAGTTGCCACAGTTCTCAAAATAAAAATAAGGAAAATTCATTTTATATGCCTCCTCTACACATTCACCAAATTTTTTCTAAATGGGTAACCAAGAGTTAAAATTGTTTTAAATTTAAAATAGAATTACTGAAGTGTAAAACTAAATTGAATAAAAAAAATCCTGGAAAATTTCAAACCATTTTTTTTTCATTTTTCTTTTTAATAATTTCGAATTTCTTAGTTATTTTGTAAGATCTATTTAAAGCCATCAATAGTTACAAGACACACAAAGTAGAGTTTCAAAGAGTATTGAAATTTGTTGAAATTCCTCATATTTAAATTTATTAAAAGTTTTTAAAACAAAGTTTTATAAAAAAAATTATTCTATAAAACTTTTATAAATAAAATATTTTTTCATGAATAAGGTCTTCTGGTTTTAACTTCAAACTGGATTATTATGAATAAATCCTTCATGGTTTACTAAATGTAGTTATTTCATCGAAGTTGCAAAATATATTTAGCTTTTATTAAAAATTAGCAATGAAATCTTTCTGTAATACGTGAAAGTTATTGTAAAGAAATACAAGTAAGAAATATGTAACAAATAATAAATATATTACTGCTATATAATAACTAGAAGTTTAAATGACTTACATGAAAACTAAAATAAAACTATAACTTATTCTTACTCTTACTACAAACTTTTATTAAGCTTTTGTTTTATCTATATTATACATTTTCCATTCATACTTACAAAAATAAACAAAAATTACCATATATGATGCATTCAAATAGAACAAAAAAATAAAAATAATATATTTTAATATTTTTTTTGCACTAAATAATAATTATAATAAACATAAAGTTGCTATGTACGTCATCATATGAATAAAAACCGTAATTTTTGAGCATGTTTGTGTCTTAAGTCTTTTGTTTTACCTACAATGCACAGTGGGGCAGAAACGAAAATTTTTGGAAATAAATCTGTCTCATTGGATCTAAATAAAATTTCACATAGGTGTAGTAGAGCAGTATACAATTTTAAGTTCGAAAAGGACTCAAAGTAGGGCACCTCTGGCATAGAAAATTTTTAAACGTTTGCCAATTTTTTGTTTCTTATGCCATTTCAAATACTTTTATATCATTTTAAAGCTCTTAATATTATAAATATAAAAAAGAAATATTAAAAACATTATGCTATTTATATCTTATGGTTTTCGAGTTATTTGCATTTGAAATTTGAACTAACTCAATTTTGTTCTTGGTTCAATTTTTTTTTTATATAGATATATGCCAGTATTTCCGACTAATTTTATTAGTTTTTTTCTAACTAATTAAAGAATAAAGTTATCTATTAAATAAAGAAATTTTGAAGTCGATATCTTAACCGAGTCCAAAAATAAATGATTTTGAATTTGAAAATTGCAAAAAGTACGATTTTTTGTATTTTTTTTTCCGAAAAAGTATCAACACTCTTTATTCTCTAAAATGTAATTTTCTTTAACAATATATATGTAATAACTTTATATTTTTCTTAAAGGAATTTTTACAAGGATGATTTTAAAATAGAAAAAAAAATCCCAATAGCCTAAGCGGTCTAAGAAAGCACCCTCCCAAACTTAACCTATTTTATATGAAATTTTTAACTTTAGTCTATATGTTCAAAAATCCCAAAGCAAACAAAATGCAGTTTGGGAATTTATAATGTGTTCTTAAGAGCTGGCAATCGCTATTTCTGGTACTTTATGGGCATTTTTGGGATTTTCGGCACTTTATATAAAATTATTATGTATTGTTAAAGAAAATTATATTTTAGAGAAAAAAAGAGTGTAGACGCTTTTTCGCAAAGAAAATAAAAAACACAATGTTAATTTTTACAATTTTCAATTTAAAAATTGTTTAATTTTGAACAATATCGACTTTAAATTTTCTTTATTTAACAGAAAATTTTGTTCTTTAATTAGTTAAAAAAACACTAATAAAATCTGTCAGAAATACTGTCATATATATATATATATATATATATATATATATATATATATTACAAAATTGAAGTAGTTAAAATTTCAAATGCAAATAACTCGAAAACTATAAGAGATAAATAGCATAAGGAACCATTTTTTTAATAGTCCTTATTAAGGGCTTTAAAAAAATGTAAAAATATTTGCAATCGAATTTTTTTTTTTCAGTAATTTTATTTATTGAATCTTCACAAAAGTTAAGTGAACTAACAATAATTAATCAAATCTTAAATCTAAATCTTAATATCTATTTAGTCCAACCAACGTAAGACTAAATGCGATTTTAATAAATATGGTTTAACTTCGGCTCAGTATCGATTACTTCTTAGTATGTTTCGTGCTAGTGGGTTAGGATGTATTTCCAAACTTTTCAAGTATGCTCCTGCATGTTCTTTTATAACATCTTTTACCAAAGGAACGTTTAGATCTTTATGTATGTTAGTATTTCTTACATACCAAGGGGCAGCGGTGATAGATCGCAATATTTTGTTTTGGCGTCTCTGTATTTTATCAATATTTGATGCTGAGGCCGTACCCCATAACTGAATTCCAAAACTCCATATTGACTTTAAAACTGAGTTATAGAGGAGTAGTTTTCAATCTATACTGAGCACAGAATTTCTGCCAATTAGCCAATTTATTTGGAGTGCTTTTAATTTCATTTGGGTCAACTTTGCATCAATATGGAATTTCCAAGTAAAGCGTCGGTCGAGATGTATTCCGAGGTATTTAACCTCAAATTGCTGGGGTATTACTTGGTTATATATAAGGATAGGTGGGCATGATTCCTTACGCAAGGTAAATGTTATATGTGTACATTTTTGTTCATTTATTTTTATTTTCCATTTTTTTAGCCATCTCTCAATATCAAATATATGGTTCTGCAAAATTCGAGATGCCTCTTGTGGGCATTCATGAGTGCTTAAAATAGCTATCTACAAATGTTGAAGTATGGGTTTGACTATTAGTTGACATATCGGAGGTGTATATCAGTTATAACTCAATCGAATGAAAAACAAAAAATTTTTAAGCGTTTAAAAATTTTCTATAAGACCCCATATCTCCGCTTTTAAGCGATATGTGGGATCCCCCACCCAAACTTAAAATTATACACTTTTCTGCTACGCTTCTGCGAAATTTTATGTAATCAAACCATCCGATTAGAAGTTACGGATTTATTTCCAAAAATTTTCAATTCTGCTCCACTGTATAATGGTCATATTATTTGTTATTATCATGCCTTGAGGGTTTTACTTACAAAAAAGCAAAACAAAAGAAAAAAAACTTAAGTTTGGAGCATAGAATAAAAATGTATGGAATTGTGCATTTTAATGATAAACTGCAACAAAAAAAAAAAAAAAAAAAAAAAAAAAAAAACATTATTTCTACATATTAACAAAAGAATGGGAGGAAAAAAACTTTATAATAAAATGTATTATAATATTGAAAGAAGTAAAACAAACCAGTTAACGGTAAATGTAGGAAGTTGTTTGTTCTTTTTGTTTTCTTCTTTTTTTTAATACATACACTGTCGGACAAAATAAAGTGAGGTTTTCTAATCTTACTATTACTTTATAATTATTAGTTTTACAGGCACGATTATTGCAAATAAAAATGACTTGCAAATAATTAACTCACTGTTTATACACAAATTGCATAAAGAAATATATTTCCTTATTTGTCGTGCCGGATGGGAAAAACACAACTATTATCATCGAAAATTCTATGAACGTTAAAGCAAGTGGCAACGCCGTATGATTTATTTGCAATTAGTTTCACTAATAGTTTTCGTGAGTTACCAATTTGCAAATAAAATATTAACTCAGCGTTTGTTTATAAGTCAAAATTTTCATTTCGTAATATTTTTAATTGCGTGTAAACATAGTAAATAATTGTCTTCTACGTGCATCATCTCTAAAACTCATTTTCTAAAACTCATATTTTAAAACTCATATTTTTGAGCTTTCTCTTGACAATAAGAGTAGAAATAGGTATAATTGCTTCTTTATTGCTTTGGATGATGAAACTAATTGTCTTTTGGCGAGAACTGCGATATCGTTACCATTTTTGCATATTTTGCATAACTACCCAGCAAAAACTTTGCTTTCCTGGTAAGCTAGCAGGTACAATTGGAAACAAAAATAAACTACTTATTTTTTGCCTGAATAACTAATTATTTTCGTTCGAGTTGTCCACAAATTCATATAGTTATTTTTTGACTCTAGGGGTACTCAAAAATATGTACCTAAACGAAAACAAATATAAAAAAAAACAACAAAATTTTGCCGTCAGAGAGACTCGGACTTGGACACAAACTAACCATTCGTTTTTAATGACAAACGTCTTACTCATTACACCATCTTGCACATAGCTGCCTAAGCGACAAAAACTCTTTTTAGTTTAAAATAAATTTTTAGACATTTTGTTATAAAAAACTAACAGCTTCAGAATGGGGTTGAACCAACAACCTTCTGGTTGTTAATCCGGCGCTCTAGCCAACTCATCCACGTGATTGCAGTATTTCTGTGCTATTATACTATTGACTACTTATTAATGTAATACAGAGTAGGCAAATAATAATGACGCCTCATTACCAAGAAACTACTTTAATAAGTAGTTGTCATTACTGAAAACCAAAAATTGTTTGCTGGGTAAATGTTTCTTTTAGCCTCAGATTCAGATATTTTTTATTTTAAAGGCAAATACCTTAATTTCACTTCATTAACCAAACCTGTAATCAAGACATCTTCCTGGATTGTAGTCAAAAACTTCATAATAATATGGGCGGATCAGTTCTTATTTTTCAAATATAAAAATAAATTGAAAGGAATTTCATGAATAGAATATTAAAATTGAGAATTTTTTAAGCATCTATCTTCCATTTTTGAAAAATTAGAAGCCAGAAGAAATAATTTAGTAGTGACACTTTATTTTGTCGCACAAAATTCACAACCAACAGAACACTTTTACCCCAAACACGATAAGCAAATGATTCAAAAACTTCTCTTTTTTTTTATTAAATTAAACAATATAAAACGACAAATAACTGGACACCAAAAAAGTAGCCCATGATGAACCTAGAAAAGAATTATTATGACGTAAATAGCAAGAGTAGGAAACTGCGCTTTATTTTGTCCGACAGTGTACCTACATTTACATTATTCTAAATAAATAAATTATAAATAAGGAAAAAAACCTAATTCAAGAATAAACATAAGAAAACGTTATTTATTTGCATTAACCAAATTATTAAATGGAAAATGATAATAAAATGGAAAAATAAACTTTGTATGGGAGGAGGTTGTGGTTAGAAGAATAATTGCTCATTGAAAAAATAATAAAATAAATCGTATGCAAATTAAAAAAAAAAAAATTGAATAAAAAGATTTATAGTAAGGTTACATAGAGTTTATACATTTTTGTTAAATCTACAAAGTTAAATAAAGGTCAATACTATGAATAATTTAGTTTTGAGAAAAAAAACCTTATTTTTACACAGAAAAAAATTAAATTTCATATTCTAGTAATAGAATAGAATACTCATAAAATCAATTATATTTTTTACTGAAATCGAACCTATCACTGCATTAGCAAAATCAAATATTAAAATTCGTAAATATTTTATTGAAATTAAAATATTAAAATATTTGTACTATTTATAAATTTGAATATTTGAAAATTCTTAAGAAGTTCAATAATATGATTTATTAAAACCAATAAAAATAGTATTACATTTTTTGCAGATTTTCAAACAATTTTTATTTTTTATTTAATATTTTCTTTTACATTTTCTATAATATATACAATAATTCGGATCGAATGTTAGTATTGTATTTTAACATGTAAATGTATGTATGCACTTTTAGTATAGAGAAGAGAAACTTTTATATAATACGAGTACTAAATAATTAATGAAGACTTTTTTAGATGAAATATAATTTAACGTTAATATACACAGTGTATAGTATGTAGATAATGTGTAATTATGCTGTTGAAAAAAAGGGTGCCATAACTAATAGTTTATGTATTCATGTATAACGTCGAAGATTTTACGTGAGTACCTATCTATGTAGACTTAACCGCATGGTGCTCTTCGCACAGGGTGAATACAATGTGTCCACTAACGCCCCCAAGTCTGACAGAAAGCCATCCTTGAGTACCAATTTGAAGTTATGTATTTGGATATGACTTCCCCCTTGGTTAGGAGCGGAGCCTATCTAAAATTCTTCCAATCTATGGGTCACGACACCCGGTTGCAATGCAACTCGACACCGAGCTCACGCTCTACCCACGATTTGGGTTTAAATCACAGCCACCACGAAAGCTGGAACCGAAGTACCAGGGGCTCCTGACACTCGTGGTACCAGTATTGAGACACCGGTCGGACTTCGTAGCCAAGGATGACTACTACCAGCCACACACAAAACACACATCAACATAGATGGACAACAATTACATTATAAACAATCAACAATCGCCCTTACGGGCGATTCATTGGTCACATGGTGTGACACCAGCAAGGGGCAAAACGAACTGCGACTACGACAACTTCAACGCTGGCACCCTCGCGGGTGGTCTTTGGACCCAAAAGTGATCTGGAAACCACAACGAGCTCAGAGAAGAACACGACGGGAGAGACAGCAAAGTGAGACGACAGGAAGAGGCAAACAGCAACGACGAAAACAGGAAAGCGAAGTAGGAGCAAAATTGCAATCCATCATGCCAACCACTGCAATAGTTATATACATACCTGCAAACCGGGGACAAACAGCGACGAAAGCAGCGACCAAGCAACAACGGCAAGGAGCACCACTACAATTGCTCATATAGGAATCGCCTCCATGTATTCATGTATAGTAGAATATAAAATATACATATATGAATAAAAAGATATATTTTTGAAATAAAAGAAAATATTAGTGGCCAAAACCATCTAAAACAGAAAACCAATCGTTATCAATTGAAGCATTTTCTAAATGAATTCAGCTTACATACCTTTTAAAGTTTAGGCAGATTTTTCAACGGAGTGAAATATCTAAGTTTCAATGAAACCAAAATAGATAGGATATAACAAATGCGCAAAACAAACTCTTCTTTGGTACCTTCAAAATCGTACAACAGGTCAATTTACAATTGCAAACATGTGTCATTTTGTTAAGGACCACTTTAGCTATAGACCATTTCCGCAAAATATTTTTAAATGATTTTAAATACAAAAATTAAAACACATTAAATTATCTTGAAGAAGTCCAGTTACGAGGGCGCACCAATATTTCCGTGACTTTTCGAACTTCTATCGTAGTTATATTAAATGCAACACTATTCCCATCAAGTACCACCTGTTAATAGACTACGGTCAAATTTTGAGCAAGTGTAGTCATTTACTTTGCGTTTAACAGCTGTTCAAAACATACAACCTCGTGTATTTTTCTAAAAATGGAAACAAGAGAATTTCGAGTGCTCATTAAACATTATTTTTTGCGAAAAAAAACCGCCAATCAAACCAATGAAAAGCTCGATAAATACTATGGGGACTCTGCACCATCGATTTCAATGGTAAAAAAAGTGGTTTACTGACTTTCGTTGTGGTCGCACAAGTACAAATGACGCTGAACGTTCTGGACGGCCAATTGAGGTCGGTACACCCGAAAGTGTCGAAAAAATCCACGATATGGTGTTGGTCGACAGAAGAGTAAAAGTGCGTGAGATTGTTGATGCCATAGGCATTTCATATGGTAGTGTGGTTTCGATTTTAAATCATCAGCTGGGTTTAAGAAAGTTTTCTCCACTATGGGTGCCGCGTTTGCTCTCAATTGACCATAAACGTAAACGTGTGACAACTTCAAAGGATTGTTGGGAGTTGTTTAACCGCAATCCCAATGAGTTTTTGCGGCGTTTTGTAACTGTGGATGAAACATGGATCCATTACTGTACTCCGGAGACCAAGCAGTAGTCTAAACAATGGATTTCTCCGGGTGAACCTGCTCCGAAGAAGGCCAAGGTAAGTTTGTCGGTGATGGCAACAGTTTTTTTTGGATGCACGCGGGATAATGCACATCGATTACCTTCAAAAGGGAAAAACAATAAACGGCGAATATTATGCCAACTTATTAGACAGATTTAATGAGGATTTAAAAAGAAAAAGACCCCATATGGCCAAGAAAAAAGTTCTTTTTCATCAAGATAATGCACGGGTACACACGTGTGCAGTCTCAATGGCAAAACTCTATGAATTGGTACCTCATCCGCCATATTCTCCGGATTTAACCCCAAGTGATTACTCCCTATTTTCAAAACTAAAGAAATGGCTCGGTGGAAAGAGATTTAGCTCCAACGATGAAATTATTGACCAAACAAATGCCTATTTTAACGACCTCGAAAAATCCTATTTTTTTGAAGGGATACAAAAACTGGAGAAACGTTGGACTAAGTGTATTGCGTTAAAAGGAGATTACGTTGAAAAATAAATTTTTGTTTCGCAAAAAAAAACTGTGTTTCATTAAAAAAGGCCCTCGTAAATGCATATTTCATATGCTTTCGATTCATCTATAAGATACACAAAATAAATCACTATAATGAAATATATACGAAAATTAAGGTAACTTACCTCTGCAATCCTGCAAATGATGGATTTTATATTTTCTTGTTTCATCATTTTTTATAATTTTATTTATTTTTATATTTTTAATTGTCAAAAACAAGAACTTTTATTATTTTTGTATTAGTTTAGAATGAATTTACAACCAATAAAATGATTAAAATCAAAAAAATTTTTTTTATAAAATTTTATTCAAAGTTAAATAATGATTTATTTAAAAAAATTCTAGACATAATTTTTTCTGTGCAATAAAATAGAATATTAAAACCAAATATTATTTTTTATTAAATTTAATTTAAATCCAAATAATGATTTATTAAAAAAATTTTTTAGCCATAATTTTTTCTGTGTAGATACACAATATTCAAGTTTTTTTTTTCACTTGGTACATCAAAATTTGTAGAGCTAAGAAAGAAATCCCTTTCCATTAAAATCATTAATACTCTTTGGTAAAAGAACCCCTGTTATGTTATAAATGTTATGTATGTCTCTTAAAACACTGTACTGTTTGTAATAATATACACATACACCTATATCGTGCACATCTGTAAATAAATAATTTTCAAATGTTTTTTTTTTTTTTTGTCTTAAATCAATTGTATACTCTGAGTATAAAAGGGAGTCAGAAAAAATCGCCACACCGCTCCGCTATTGAAATAAAAGTGTTTAGTGTAAATAAAATAAATTTTTGGTATAAAATATTTTTTAGAAAATACAACCCGCTTATTAAAAATCTAATAAAAAATGTCGATTGTAATTCTGAAATTGTAATCTTTAAAATAAATAAATACTTTTAAATTTTTTTGTTTTTTACCAATTTTAAAATCCAGATTTTTATCAAAAAACTGTGATAATTCGTGAAAAATAGCATAACTAACATAAAAATAACTGTTAAATACAAAAAAAAAACTCTCCCCTAAAATTCTTTAAAGAAATGAAGGCGAACAAAACTCAAAGTAACTTTAATAACTCTCTTCCGTTTTGGGGATTATTTCATATTGATTATTTGTTCCAGTTTGAAGATTATTTTTCGTTTCACAGTTTATCCCGATTTGACATTTAATTTAGAACTTTTTGCGTTTTGGCAATTTTTTCTTTTTGGCGTTTTTTTTGAGATTTTTTCCCTTTTGGTGATTTTTTCCATATAGGCGATTTTTTTATACTGATTATTTTTTCCAGTTTGAAGATTATTTTTCGTTTCACAGTTTATCCCGATTTGACATTTAATTTAGAACTTTTTGCGTTTTGGCGATTTTTTCTTTTTGGCGTTTTTTTGAGATTTTTTCCCTTTTGGTGATTTTTTCCGTTTAGGCGATTTTTTTATATTGATAATTTTTTCCAGTTTGAAGATTATTTTTCGTTTCACAGTTTTTCCCGATTTGACATTTATTTTAGAACTTTTTGCGTTTTGGCGATTTTTTCTTTTTGGTATTTTTTTTAATTTTTTCCCTTTTGGTGATTTTTTCCGTTCAGGCGATTTTTTTATATTGATAATTTTTTCCAGTTTGAAAATTATTATTTTCCGTCCCATAGTTTTACCCGATTTAACATTTGTATTTTTTTTTGTTTTGGATATTTTTTCTGTTTTTTTTCGGTTTAGGCGTTTTTTTTTTATTTTGGCGATTTTTGTTATTTTAACTTTTTTTTCGTTTTGTCAACTTCGAAAGCACCATTGGGTTTGTCATTACGTGTTTAACATGTTGAAAAAATCATTTAAGACCCCATAACCCTGGTAAGACCCTGGTAATTTTCTGAATCGATCTAACTATGTCCGTCTATCTGTCGAAAGCAGGATAGGACTTGGGGGGATTAATTAGAGGGATGAAATTTGACTCAATTATTTATCTTATATAAGGTCAAAAAAAGTTATGGGGGAAAATACTAGAAACACATATTTCATATTTTTCGGCTAATATTTCTTTATAAAACGAAATTTTGTACAGATAGGGACAACAAAAACTGTGCTTGCCTATTAATTATATAAATTATAAATACATGTAATTAAGTATATATTGCAATTTAAAGTTTTTACCTCATTACCTCTCAAACTAATTAATATTTCCCTTTTATCTTTTTGCAGGATGATGGTGGCATTGAATTCTTCAACACCATAGTCTTACAGCCTCATTTAAAATTGATCACTGATGCCGGTCGTGGTTATCATGTCCGTTGTGCTTACAAATCCCGTGATGCTGCCATGAATATGAAAAAGACTCATAATAAAATGGTTAAAGCCAATGCTGGTGGTAAATATCCTCAAAAACCTCAAGCCTTTAGAAGTGCCGAGGCTGATAATACCGATCGTAGAAATTATGGTAGATCTTTGGATAAATATCGTGCTGCTGGGGATAATTTCGATGAAGATGATGTCTTAAATGAAGAGGAGGAAATCATGAATAACGAAACTGATATGGATAATGAGATACCAATGCCTGGTTGCCATATGAAAATATATAATGCAGAGCATAAAATAGCCAATGATGTAAAGATCGGAGATCCTTTGACAATTGTTATTAATATTGATAAACAGGATATATATGGGTTGCATGTAACCGATTGTATTGTAAGAGATGGTTTGGGTTGGGGTGAACAGCGTTTAGTGGGTGATGATGGGTGAGTGTTATATATTTTATATAAAAATTTATTTTGTAATTAATAATTCTCTAATTTTTTTTTTTAAAGTTGCCCTATGGATAATGAAATTATGGGTCAATTCAACTATACTTTAGATAGATTGGCTGCAAATGTTACTTTTCCGGCTCATAAATTCCCATATACCACTTCAGTTTATTATCAATGTAATGTTAAATTGTGTGCTTTAAAGGATCCAGAATGCCAAATGGTGAGTTCATTTTATTTGCTTATTTGGTAAAAATTAATTATTATTTTTTATTTATTTAATTTTTTCAAAAAGGCTCCTGTTTGCGGAGGCAAACGACCCAAACGACAAACAAATAACGATAACAAAGACGAAGAAGGTTCTCCAGCTACCATTGAAGTCTTTTCTGGTCTTTATGTTAACGAAAATGTCGATGTTACCGAGGGAGATGATGATTCAATAACTAAAGAAAAGGTAGGTTTAATGTTATGTAAGAAAAAAACTCTTCCTTCAAACTTAAAAAAAAAAAAAAATCCATAAAGCGTAGAGAATAAAAACTCCATTGAATAAAATATGTCATTTTCTTGAAAAATATCTGGACGGATTTTTTTTTCCGTCCAGAAAAAATTCTATTTCCTGACACAGACATTTTTGCTGTGCCCGACACAGTTGGGTGGACCACATTGTACAAGGAAAATTCAAGCGTATCGCACACTTAAACGCACCTAAAATTATAAAAGCGGATATCATTAAGAATATTAAATTTGAAATTTTGGGCCACCCTACCGACACAGACATTTTTTCCGTCTAGAAAAATGTCTGTGCCCGATACAGACATTTTTTCATATAAAAAAATTCTGTGCTCGATAAAGATATTTTTTCTGTACCCGACAAAGACAATTTTTCTATCTAGAAAAAATTCTGTCCTATTTTTTTTATTTTTATTTTTTTTTTAATACGTCTCTCTCATTCTCTTTTTAGACATTGGAAGATGCTCTCTGTATCTCTCAACGTGCTTTTGCCATAGCCATCGCTATAGCTGGCCTCATTTTAATGTTGGCTGTTGTTGCAGCCGTTCTATGTATAATGGCTAGACGCAGCACTAAGACCGTTTCCAATTCCGGCAGTTCCATTTACAGTGGTCCCTACACAAACACCGCATTCTCGCATAGCAGTTAAATTTTCCCATTTCCCTTCCCCCCTCTCCTACATACAATTTAATTATATTTTATAAACAAACAAAAATTAGGCCCCAGAATTAAAAAAAAAAATCCAAATTTTCCCTTCATGAAAAAAATGAACACTAAAAGTGTTTAAAAATTTGCTCTTAAAAAACAAACAAAAAGAAATATTTTTGATAAAAAAGGAAATTTTTTTTTTTTTAACAAAATTTTCTAAACGTTTTTTGAAAAAATAAGTCAGAAATTAATAATTTAGCTAGAAATTAAGTCACAAAAAAAGCTGCCTTTAAAAATTCGTTTAATTTAAGTTTAATGATTTAAAAGCAAAAAACCTTATATACATACTTAATTAGAAATTATTATAAATGTATAATTAAACAATTTATATATATTTATACTTAAGATTTTCTAAAAAAGCATATTACTTAAAAATCAGCTTTTTATATATATATATTTATTTATGTAGATATTACAGGGTTTTTAAAATATTAACATTATTGAAACTATTTCTTTAAAACTTAGTTTTAGTAAAAATCCTAAAAAAAACCCTCTAATATCGCAGAGATTCCTAAAAAAAGAGACTTTTTAGTTTCTTTGCGAAAAACAAGAATCTCTGTTTATTTGTACTTTAATTAAGGTTTAAGGGTCTATTTAACTTCATCTTACTATTCTACTTTTCTCCTTTACTCTTCTTTTTTCCCTGTTAATTTTTCTAATTTAATTTAAGTTAGCTTCTTTACCGTTACGCCTCACTTCCCTCGGCAACAATCAGTAGTTTAGCTAACGCCTCAGGTGATAACTTTTAATATTTAAACTATTTAATTGTATATTTTTAAACTTTAATTTAACTACTTTATATGTTTTTATTTAATTGTGTCTTTACTAAACTTTTAAATATTAATCAAGTACTAAACATTATTTTCTTTTTTAGGTAATTTTAAATTTTTTTGTGAAAAGAAAACTTTGTAAATGTTTAAAATTCCTATAAAACTATGTTAATCTTAATAAACTTGTATGTATTTTATTTTCAGTCTTTTAGCCAAAAGCTTTTTTGATTTTGGAAACTTTTGGCTAATAAATCAATACTTGTCATTATTTAAACTAAACTTAACTATCAATAATAATAATAAAAATAATAAATATTTAAAAATATAAAAATGTGTTAATTAATTTTAAATTTTAAATAATTATGGGTGTTTGATTTGTAGTTAACTTTTATGGGAATAATGTTTTGATGAAAAATTTAAAGAAATGTCCAGCAAAGTAACATGTCGTATTAATAATCAGGGCAACCAAAAATTAACCAAATTGTTAGTTATTTGTACGTTTCAGACAATTTTAAGAATTTTGTTACAGCATATTTTTGCATATTTTGTTCTTATTTTGCCATATTTTCATAGAAAATCTTTATTTAAAAAATATTTTAGCAATTTAAGTGACACATTTTTGCACATTTTGTACTTAAAGCATAAAATTGCATATAAAGTGCAAGCTCTATATTCGCGACTATCAATTATCGCAATGGTCCGATTATCGCGACGGCTTAATTTTTAAAATTGCAGATTCTATAATCGCGACAGTTTACGAAAAACGGGTGCTATTTTCTTGACTTTTATCTGTTTTTTGTTTTAAATTTGATTACAATATCTATAACCAAAAAAGGGGAATCTCCGTCTTTTGGTATATTAACCTTTTTGGATGATTTTGATCTTCAATTTTGTCAGTTTATTCGTGTCGTTTGTTGTGTAAATACATCTCTTAATATGGGAAGAGTTCAATATATTTTAAAGCTAACGATTTCTCAAAAATTAAAGATTCTATGGAGATTCCATAATTACAAATTGCATAAGTCTTCGGTTTACCGCATTATAAAGTAAGAAAACTCATTAAAAAAGTTCGTACGTACAACAGAAAGTGGCCCTGGCAAACGTTGCACCTTAAAGAAAGGTGAATATCCAAGAATTGAAAAAATGGTTTATAAGTGGTTTGTAAAACAAAGCGAAAAAATGTTCCAATATCAGCAGCGATTTTACAATCAAAAGCCAGTCATTTGTATTCCAAAATTTATCAAACCAAATCAGGTTTCAATGCCAGTGAAGGATGGTTGAGAAAATTAGATTTTCAAAATTGAAATTAGATTTTTAAAAATTACAAACCTCATCTTATTGATCCATTTGTGAAAGAGTTTAAGGATTACGTTGATGAGCATGGGTTGACTCTTCACCAAATCTAAATATGCCGACGAATCTGGCTTATATTATAAGATGCCTCCAAATCACACTCTTGTCACATGTAATGAGAAAACGGTTCCCGGAAGAAAAATACATAAAGAGCGAATAACTTTTTTACCCTGTTCAAATGCGAATGGCACAGACAAACTGAAATTGTTGGTAGTTGGAAAATCGAAAAACCCAAGCGCTTTTAAATGCTTTTTCAATAATCCTGTAATATACAACTCCTGTAATAACACCTAGGCGATATAATTTATATTCATTATATTTGTTACCCAAGTAATTTAATTTTCACCAATTAGTAAAAGAAAATTATTCATAAGTAAAAATTGTTTAGGTCCGAGAATTTTTGGCTTAAAAAAGTCTACCGGTTTGCTTTTAGATAACGCGACGTATCACCTAATTGAGGAGGGGTCTTATATTAGACATATGGATAATTATGGACCTATACTTTTACGAAGTGTAAAATAAACTGTACGAATACTAACATTTATATGTATTTATGCACTTTAGGGTGATTCCCGAAAGTATGCTTATATGGGAGCTATGGTCAATTATGGACCGATTTGGCACAAAGATTGATACTTATACCTATGGTGGTGTGGCGAGAAGGGAACAAATTTGGAGCTCAAACTAAAAAAACTCAATCTCAAAAATGCAGTTCAGATACTAGCTACGTCCTGGGATATAATATCAGTGCCCAATATCGGAAAATCCTGGAACGCCTTGAATGCCCTTAAATATTTTACAAAATATAATTCAGGAAGAAAACCAAGATCTTTCAACTATTGGTACACTTGTAGGTCAATTTGGTGCGGAACATCTTTTCACGAATGCTGACATAAACAACTGGATTCAAGAAGAATTTCATGTGAAAAGTAATGGGGACCAAATGGAATTATCAAATACAGAATTGGATAATTTATACGATAGTGGTCATGAAAAAAACAAAACTAAAGTGGACGATTGTATAACATCGATAAGCATATGTATACAATGGACTTTGGAAAATGATAAGCCGACAACAGCACTATATGAACTACGTTATTCAGCCGTTATTTTAAAAAATAATTTGCCAAAAAAGCAACTCAAAATCTCCAATTTATTTAAAAATTTTTAAAATGTAAATGTATCAATAAAAACAATTCTAATTTTAAAAATTACATAAAATTTTGATTTCTGTTATCGCGAAAATTTAGTTTTCGCAAACAGGTCTAGTTTTTAATTAGTCGCGAAAATCGAGCTTTCACTGTATTACACTAAAGAGCATAGTTTTGCATATTTTACAACTTAAAGAAAAATTTTGCATATTTCGCACTCTGTAGAGTTTTTTTACATAATTTGACATTAGTAAAATTTTCTTTTTACTTTCACATACGTTTCTCAAATCCGATTCGCTAATAATTTTCATTTTATAAATTGATAGAAATTTTGTAATTTCCTGATATAATGAATTTTAGCTTTGAATGTTTTTATGTGTTGAAAGAAAATATCTTTTAGCAATTGCTAATAAAAATTAAATTATTTTTAACATGAATAGTACTTAAAATTTAATAAGAAAAAAATAATAGTTTAAGAGTATATTTTTTTTTAATTTTAAGGGCATATTTTCCGATTTTAAGTGCATTTTTTATGCACATTAAACCCTTTTTTTAGAGCATATTTTCGGTTGCCTGTTAATAATACAAATTTAATTATAGCAAGTTATTTTAATAAGCTGAAATACTTTAATTGAACAACTCATAAACAGTGTTGCCAGTTTAGCCTTTTAATTTGCATTTAGCCTCAAAATTTCCGTTTAAGCTTATAGCCTTTTTTGATTCTTAAAATCGTCTTAAAAATTTAAATCGTCTTAAAAATATTTCAACAACGAGGAAAATAATTTCTTATTATCTACTACTAATTTCATTTCTACAGAAACATTCATTTAAGCATTTTTGTGTGTTTACTAGCACAAAAAATCTGTATTTTTATATTTAATAACAATTTTTTGGCCGCAGCGCTTCATTATTCAAATCAAAAGCTACTAATATACTAATAACTAATTTAATGGAATTGCTAAAATGAAATATTATAAATATTTTTTTTCCTTCATTAACCATATGAAGTATTTATAAATTTATAAATACCATTTCAGCAAACTTAAAAATGCTTAATCAAAAAAGGAATTACAGCTTAAAAATGTGGAAAATCACTTCAAAATGTTACCTAACATTTTTCATATGAAATATAGCCCAAATTTGTATGGGAATTTTTTGGTCTATTTTTCATTTGTTTCATTCTACTAATAGCTGTTCTATACTCTATTTATAAATTTGCTACAATATTTTTAAAAAATATAAATACTAATGAGAACAACAAAAAATATGTTGTAAAATTAAAGAAAAAATTATAACTTTTTTAAAGTTAGATTTAGCCTCTTTTTTTCTCGGCTCCTGGCAACACTGTACATAAAGGTATTTAATACAAACTAAATTGATTTTGAATTTTAAAATATGTAATTGGTTTGTAGCCAATTATAGAATCTTATTATAGTTATTAGCAACTAATTTAAATTTTAAAATAATTTTAAATTATAATAAAATATTATTTTTGACAAGAAACATCAAATAATCATCAATTGTCATAACATCATGTGAAAAGTGAAGTTTGTAACAGCTTGAAATTAATTTGATAATGAAAACAGACAATACATTTTTATTTGAAATAAACTTAGTTATTTTAATAAAACACTTATGTAAGTATGTATGTATGTATGTGTGTATGTATGTATGTATGTATGTATATATGTATATATATATGTATATATATATAAAATTTGCAGTTGAGTCAAATTTATATATTCGCATAAAAATGTTTTTGAAAAGTGTTTTAAAATTTATAGTTATTTCAAGTTTATTGCATTATTCATTTATTAAAGCTCGTAATTGTTTTTATTCGAATAGGTATTTAAATTTAAAATTTTATTTATGGAAATTTTCCCAAAGATCCATGGTGGAAAGATTGTTTGTGGACAATGTAAATAGTTTAGAGGCTTGTAAAGAATTGGCTAGAAAATATAGAGGTTTGGCTTTTAATTATTCTGCCAAGGAAAGATTTGAAAGGAATTATCAGGGTAAGTGCTAAAAGCATGTACGAGTACATATGTGCAAATATAACTTTGGTAATTAAATATTAAAATCAGAAATAAAACTCAATCTGTAATTAGTCAAAAGAAGTCGATTTTTATAAATTTATATGGAAATATAGTTACACTGATCAGCAATGAAATAATCCTTTAAACTAAAATATGTGGAGTAGATGGAATGACGTGCTAAACATTAATTTGCTCTCTTTTTATCACATATTAGTATAATTGTCCAATTTTATAAATAAATCTTTAATAGATGCCTCTAAGTTATATTAATATTATTTTTTATCCGTTGAATAGTTTTCAAGCTATTCGGAAATTAGTGGCGAAAAAATCAATATTTCATGAAAAATTGTAAAATTTTAAAAGTTATTAAAAAGTGAAATATTATGGTTTTTAATATTTTATCATAAGGATATGTATACTTAAATAAGCCATATATCAAGAATATTAATGAAAATATCCACAATTGTGTAAAGACATCTAAATTAGACAAACTGTTCACCAATTATACTAGTGTGTCCACCCAATAATGGGATCATATTAGTCATGCCCACAAAAAAAAGTCAGTAAGTGGTAGAAAAACTGAAAACAGATTCTTGTTTAACACGTTAAATTCCATCTAGTCCATGTAATTTTGCTTAAAGGAGGATTTTTTTGCCGAAATTTCCGAGTTGAATATCAAGGTAATTAAATTCTCAAAATTATATTTATGAATTAAGGCATACAAGTTTATGTTGGAAATAATTTCAATACTTTTAAATTATTTTTAGATCACAAAGAAAGTCGTGATCACTTTTGGAATCAGCCACACTTGTATTTTAATTGTCATATACTACAATGTCCCGAGAATAAAACATTCAAGACGTTGGTAAATGATACATCATTTGATTATTTCTCTCTTTATGAAAAACCTATGGGTAAGAAAATAAATTGACAAATATTTTCTTAAATATTTTTAATGAAAAATAAATTATTAAAAATTTATAGTTCATATTTACTAAATTTCAGATACCAATGACTATATTTGCCTACCCGAAGTCGGTTTATTTATTCTACAAACTCTCCCGCAAACATATGAAAATGCTAGTCTTAATTGTGGACATTTACAAAGCAATTGTGGGATCTTGGCCCATATAGCCTCACAAAAACGTACAGAAGGTTTAGCTCACCTAATTGAGAATTACAATGAACAACAATCGTTGCAATTAAAATCAAAAGTTTTTTTGGCCTATATTGGTCTGCAGTATAATGCATCTTGGTCAAATAGTGTGCAATTTTTCAATGGTGAAAGAGAAAATTTAAAATGTTTTGTTTATAGAGCTTGGGAAGCGGAAAATCCTTTGACAAGGTTGTTTGTATTAAAACTTAAAACGGACATTTTAAGTATTGATCATTTCTATTTATATTATAGTTCAAAATTTGGAAATGCTAGCTGTGTAGCTTTAACGGTAA
Organism: Protocalliphora azurea; assembly: GCA_932274085.1. Classification (NCBI taxonomy): domain Eukaryota; kingdom Metazoa; phylum Arthropoda; class Insecta; order Diptera; family Calliphoridae; genus Protocalliphora; species Protocalliphora azurea. The sequence goes on along the minus strand of OW026521.1, from coordinate 148,241,851 downwards.
ATCGAACTTGGAAGTCGGTGAAATGTGATAGAAAATTGCCTTTTATATGTGAAGTTTTGACCTCATGTGGTGAAGAAAATGAGAGATTTTGAAAAAATCTGATAAAACTTAATTTCTTTCATTTGTACAAAATATTGGATAACTTTACATGGGCATTATATCTACTTTAATCCTGTCTAAATTTTTAAAATTGAGCTTTATCTGCGATTAGTTTTAAACATCGTTTTTTTTCTTATGCACAATTTAAAGTTTTCGGAACAAATCAAGATTACCAGCACTATAGGAATTAAAATATTTTTTTAACATTTTTAAAGAATTTTCTCCTCTACGTATAGATATGTACCCCGTGTATAATTTAAATCGCTTATGCATTAATAAAGATATTCAGAAAAATGTATCAAAATTTTAGAGGTCAATTACTCGTAAACTATGAGCGAGCGGTCAAAATTTTTTACATTAATTTAATCACAAGTAAAAATACCACTGAATCATTACTAAAATTATTTAAAAAACAAGTGTGTTGGCTATCTTGATTTATGTCAGTTTTTTATGAAAAACAAAAGAACTATGTTTTCTTTTAAGCCATATAACATAAAATTATAGTATTTTGCAAATATATTTAATAAACGCAAGTTTATTTATTCTAATACCGTTGTATTTTATCATTTTATTTACATTTTAATAATAAGAGTTTAATTAGTAAAATTAATTTGTTAAAAACAGAATTCCTAGTACCATATTATTAGCTGCTGGCAATGCTTTCTTATCAAACTCTCCTCTGGCAATTCTTCTTATCGATTTACATTGTCACACCGTTACTGTTGTCATAATTGTTGACATTTGCCTTTCTGCTGAATCAAAACGTCTGGTAGCATCATTCTTTTTGGGTTTTGCGTTGCCTCGTGGTTGTTGTGCGCATTTAATACCCGTTTATTTTTCTTTTATTTTTATTTAATTCACGTTTAAAATAAAGGAAAAAATATTACAAAATGAGTTTGTATAATTTTAAAAAAATTATGGTGGTTCCGCCAGCAAAGGTACGTATTTTTTCAAAACATTTACCCAGGGAGCACCTTCTGAATTAAACGTAACCTCAATTACTTTGTTTACAAATAATCACAATTTTATTGTAATGCTTTCTAGGACTTCATTGATATTATGCTGTCGAAGACCCAGCGTAAAACCCCAACTGTTGTTCACAAAGGCTATAAAATCTCCCGTATTCGTGCCTTCTATACACGCAAAGTGAAATATACCCAACAGAATTTCCATGATCGTCTTTCACAGATTATTCAAGATTTCCCTAAGCTAGATGATGTCCATCCTTTCTATGCTGATTTAATGAATGTTTTATACGACAAAGATCATTACAAATTGGCTTTGGGTCAATTGAATACAGCACGTCATTTGATAGATAAGTAAGTATTATTGATATTCTTATCTATTGGGTGAGATTAATGGTTCTGTTGTTTTCTAGCGTTGCCAAGGATTATGTCCGCTTGCTAAAATATGGTGATTCTTTGTATCGTTGTAAACAATTGAAAAAGGCTGCCTTGGGTCGTATGGCGACTATTATGAAGAGACAAGCTTCAAATTTAACTTATTTGGAACAAGTTCGTCAACATTTATCCCGTTTACCTACAATTGATCCCTATTCACGTACTATTATTATTTGTGGTTTTCCTAATGTTGGTAAATCTTCATTTATTAATAAGATCACCAGAGCTGATGTTGAGGTACAGCCTTATGCTTTTACCACCAAATCATTGTATGTGGGGCATACAGATTATAAATATTTGAGATGGCAGGTGAGTTGTCGGATAAATAAATATAAATTTTTGAAAAAGTTTAGACGGATAAAATTTTCATTCTGTTTTGTTAATTATCCATATGTACACTGGAAAGAAACTGTATCGAACAAATTTTCTTTAAAAAGAAAATCAAACATAAAAAGTTACGTATAAATAGAAAATTTGTTTTTGTAAACAGAAAATAAAACGAACAAAATTTAACAAAAATTGCCTATAATAAAAAAATTAAACAAATTTTCTATAAGAAGAAAAGGCTTAAAATTAATGTTCTAACTTAGCTCTAATTTTTGTATTTTTATCATTGAGTGCAACTGATTAGTTTCAAAGTTATAGGCAATTGAAAAACGTACTTTTCTATGAAACTCATTAAAAATTTGTTGAAGATTGGGTAAAAAGAAAAATTATGTAAGCGAAACTGCTTTTGGACATAACACAGAGTTAAAAATTTATCCTCCCGGCCGAAGGCCGTATATTAAAAAAGAATACAATGCAGGATAAATGACAAAATATTAAAAAATTATATTAAAGAAACTTATTAAAAATAGCTTTCAATTGATACCTAATTGTTTGCAATCGGATAAACATAGAAACTATTTACTATTTTAAGTTAATTATGGAGCTCAATGAGTACCAAAGAAAATTTAAAGATAATTTTCCGTAAAATACAAATTTAATGATTTTATGTGAAAAAAAAAGAAAAAATAACATTAAACCATAATTTTATATAAAAATAATATTTATCGCAAATTTTTTATAAATCGAGAATTTTTCGAAAAAAAGATGTTATTAAAAATTTTCTGTTAAAGGAGATGCTATCGAAATTTTTCTAAAAAAAATATGTTATGGAAAATTATCTATAAAAAGAGGTGTTTAAAAAAATTCCTATAAAATGAACTTTATTGTGAATTTCCTATAAGGAAAAAATAGAAATCGAACATTTTCTATAAAAAGAAAATTTATCGAAAAATTGCTATAAAAAGAAAATTTGTCGAAAATTTTATATAAAACGAAATTTATAGAAAAAAGTCTCCAAAATCAAGAATTTATTTACTATATTTTTAAAAAGAAGTATCAAAAGTTTTTTATAAAAAGAAAATTTTATTAAAATAGAAAATTTATCGAATATTTTCCATAAAAAGAAATTTTGAATTCTTTAAAAAAAAAAAAAAAATTATCGAACATCTTGTGAAATAAATTAAATTTATCAAAGATTTGTTTTTAATTAAAATTTTAACGAAATAGAAAAATAAACAATTATAAAGAATTGAATTAATACTCATTTTATTGCTTTAGGTCATTGACACCCCCGGTATCCTGGATCATCCTCTCGAAGAACGTAATGTCATTGAAATGCAGGCCATCACAGCTTTAGCTCATTTACGTGCTTGTGTTCTATATTTCATGGACATTTCTGAACAATGTGGTCATTCCTTGGAAGAACAAATTAAATTGTTCGAAAGTATTAAACCTTTGTTCACCAACAAACCGTTAATATTGGCCATTAACAAAATTGATATCCTCAATGTTGACGATTTATCCGCTGAAAAGAGGCAGCTTATTGAAAAATTACAAGAAGACAAAGCTGTGCCAGTAATGTTTATGTCCACCGTGCAAGAGACAGGTGTAATGGAGGTGAAAATTGAAGCCTGTGAACGTTTACTTTCCTACAGAGTAGATCAAAAGATGCGCACAAAGAAAGTAGACAATATCCTAAATCGTTTACATGTTGCAATGCCCGCTCCCCGTGATGATAAGGTCAGAGAGCCTTGTATACCCGAGCAGGCTTTGGCTAGACTGGAAAAGAATGCTGCTAAGGCTGAACGTAAACGTAAATTGGAAAAGGAAATCGAAGAAGAAATGGGTGACGATTACACTTTGGATTTGAAAAAGAATTACACCGATATTCCCGAAGAAGAACGTTACGATGTTATACCAGAATTCTGGGAAGGTCATAATATTGCTGACTACATTGATCCTGATATCTTTGAAAAATTGGAAGAACTTGAAAGGGCCGAAGGTATACGTGAGGAAGGTGGTGTTTACGATGTACCCGATATGTCTATGGATGAAACTCTTAAGGAGATTCGAGAAATGGCCAAGAAAATTCGCGAAAAACGTTTCTTGTTGCGCGACGAAAAACGTCTACAACCTCGCAAAAACAAGCCCATTATACCCAGACACAAACAGCCTAAAGTGCGTGATCGTTCTGTCACAAAGTTGGTGGAAACTATGGAAAATCTTGGTGTCGACATGTCTGGCTCTTCCAATGCCAACTTTACAAAATCTGTGGTCGATTTGAGACGTGGTCAAATTGCTGTCGGCTCAAAGAAAGAACTTAAGAAACCTTTGTTGGACAAAGAATCCTCGGCTATTGTTAAAAAAACTGGCCAACCATTGAAACGTAAACCACCACGTGATACTATGGGCATTAAGAATACCGCCATGAAGAAGAAGGCTCAGGTGATGGCCAAGAAAGATATTGCTAAGAAAGTGGGACGTTTGTGTCTTAAGGGTGAAGCAGATCGTTTTATTGGTACTAAAATGCCTAAACATTTGTATGCGGGCAAGAGAGGCAGTGGTACAGCCGATAGACGTTAAGTTTTACTATATCATACAATACCATTGGGGGGCACTTTTTTAGTTAATACGGGAATATTTTATTTTTCAACAATAATAAAATTGTGAATTTTTAATAAGAGCTTTATTATTTTTCTTATGTTTTAATTTCCAAACTCTATCGTAATAAAAGAAAGTCAATAAAACTACGTGAACTATTTTATGTATTTAATTGAACTATAAATATGTAAATTATAAAAAAAAAAAATGAAATTGTGTGGGCTTTTTATTTTAAAAAAAGAATGACTTGGAGCATAACGATGAAATGAAATGTTCTCTTTACTTTTACAAACAAATTTGTTAGGATTTTAATTTAAAATATATCGTAATTATAATTAAGATACGTTTTAAATCCATAGATTTTATACTAATTCAAATGCATATATTCATATAAAATTAACAAGTAAACAAGCATCCTCATAAATCAATAACCATTTCTAATGACGTTGTGGTAACGGTTTCTATGGAAAAATTGGGTATTTTTTTATTTTTAAAAACTACAAAATTTTTATAACAGTTACATAAAAGTTCTTTCGGGGAAATGTCTAAGGCTACTACTATAAAGGAGGCTCTTAAACGTTGGGAAGAACGAGAGCAACAAAATGCAACTCAGGCTACTGTTATAGAATTACAATTTCAATGGCCTCCCATAGAAAAAATGGACAATACATTGGGTTCGTTGGTCAACTGCGAGTGAGTACAAAGGTTAATAAGGAGAAAAAGATATATCCGCAAAAAAATACAAGTAGATTAAAGTGGATGCATTTCCCCGACTTCTAAATCAAGAGAACGGCCAAATTTATTGTTAATGTTTTTTTTTTTTAATTTCGAAATTATTCCTGATTTTAAAAATTATTAAAATTAACATCCAAAAATATCATTTAACTATACTTTTAAAGTACTTTGAAAAAATGTATTAGTTTTACAACTTGTGGAACTATACATGAAAATAGCCTGTACTCGTTCTAGCTTCGTTTTATTCGAAATCATCACCTCAGAACTAGTTTGTGGAAGTGTTACCTAGCCTGTACCCATTCTATGGAATGGTTGTAGAACTAGTTCTTTAATCAATAATTTTTGTTCGAAATTGTTACCCTTAGAACTGGTTCTATAGAATCGCTAGGGAACGTTTCAAGAACCAATAATTAAAATCAATATTTTTCTTAATTTTTTTTTTAATTTTAATGAATTTAAGGCCACTTTTTAAATGAACTTAAATCTTTTAAGTGTTTTTTTTAGATTTCTTTTAATTTATTTTTTTTGAACAATTCTAGGAATTCATTTGGGAATCATTAATTTATTTTAAGAAGTGATGTAGAAGTAATATAGAAATAGTTTTCAAAAACATTCTTTAAAAACCAATTTAGGGTCACAATACCGTTCTAATCCATGAGTTCCAAAATAGGTTGCGACACCACTAGTTCTAAGGATGTTATTAAAGAATCTGAAATGGTTCTGATTACACCAGTTCTAGAACTAATGATTTTGGCACAAATTTTTAAAATTTTTGAGGGTATTTCACTTATTTTCGAAATTTTTGTCAAATAATATATAAAAAACTAATATACTAATTAGTTTTTTAATCTAAAATTGAAATTTTAATTCATTATTGGAAATCATTAATTGTTTTTCTTCACTAATGAAAAATTGTTTTCAAATTAGTGGGTTATATAAAAGCTCGTCAATAGGATGTGCGTGTTTTCCACTCGTTGACATAAAGTTGGAAAAAAAATTTTTTCCCGTTATTCTGCTGAAGTTATTTCTTATGTTAGGAAATAAAAATCTCTTCATGTAGACGTAGAGTAACTGAATTATTTTATAAATATTTTTAAATTTGTAATAACTTGTTTTTCCGGGATCCCGGGAAATTTAAAGATCAATCCAGATTTCCCGGGAGCGGTAAAAGATCGGGAAAAGAAAAACTCTAATATATAGACTAAAAAAAATAAATCTGTCATTTTGCATACAATAACTGTATGACGACACTTCAAAGTGATATATTTTTTAGGCGTAAAAAACTCAATTAGATTGTTGAAAATTGTTTATCTTGGCAACATCAAACATCATAATTTAATTTACTAAATTTATACGTATTTACGAAAGCCTAGCTATGAAGCAAATGTTTTCTTTAAAGTATAATTTTTGTTACATATTTTTGTTATTTGCCACCACCTATGTTTTTAACTGTAATTGGACACATAGATTATAAGTTTAAATAAAAATCAGTTATTTATTCCTGCGTCTTCAATTTTTCTTTTTTTCAGAAACAAAATGAATACGTCGTTTTTTACCTTTATATTGATAATATAAGAATTTGGGTCAAATATATTTTGATACCTACAATTTATTTTCGCAGAGTTTCATTTCGATGAGAAATTATTTAAAGAATTTAGAAGCTTTGAAGTATGGTTCTATAGTTGAAATATAAACTCTATTTTTTCGACTTATCTCAATTTTTAAATAATCAATTTTTCGATTTTTTTCAAATTTTGGAATAGTCGACTTTTTCCGACCTTTTTTTCTTTTCATTATTTTTTATTATTTTTCTTATAAAAACTAAAAAATATTAAATATAAAATATATACAACGCAGTCAAATATATACTCAGATATTATATCTTTTAAAGATACTATTTCCAGCAGTTGTTGTTTAAGTAAAAGCTGATAAGAAAATATTCCCTTTAAATAAAATAAATTTTCCCCCTAATTAAAAACTATTTTTGAATTTTTCTGATTATTTTCGACTATCTGGCAAGAAGAAAGTCGATTTCTCGACAATTTTCAAACCAAAAGGTGGATTTCAACATTTTTCAACAAAAAGCGGATTTTTTTATCAGGTTCTGATTTTTTTTGTGAGCATGTCTAATATTTATCCCTTAATAAGGCGATAATACGAGTATATTTTACCATAACGGTTTGTCCAATTTAGATAAATAAAACTGTAATAGATGTCGATTAAAATTATCTTCAAGTTATCTGAACATTATTTTTTTATTCGCTCAACATTTTCGAAGTTATTTGGAAACAAGTGGCGAAAAATAAATAAATAAATTGTTCATGAAGAATCGGAAAAATTTTGCTCCTTAACTCCAAAAATATTGATCGGATAAAAAATAATGTTAAGATAACTTGAAGATAATTTTATAAAAATTGGACAAACCGTTTTCGAGTTATACTAGTCTGACGGCCTAATAAGGTGGTCCATAATAGCCATGCCCATAAAAAAATTAATACGTGATAGAAAAAAGTGAAAACAGATACTTCTTTAGCATGTCAAATTCCATTTAGTCCACCTATTTTTGTTTAAAGGAGAAAAAATTGTTCTTTTTTTGCCCACCAGTTTATCCACTTAAATTAGTTGTATATGGGTATTTTCACTTAATTGTGAATAAAATCAAGATTTGTGCATCAATTTTGATAATACATTGCCAACCTTGTGATAAGGGATAAAACATTTTTGCTGTTTTCCTTTCTTAAAATAACTTTTAAGGAAAAAAAGTCATCAATTTTGTATGAAAAATAGTTTTTTCTAACACTAACTGCCTGTTTCTCTAAATGCGAATGAAAGCTTCGTTCGCATAAATGTGTTGAAAACAACAAATAATTTTAAAATTTATTTGTTGTTCTCAATATATTTAGTCTTAATACATGCAGTAAATTTTGAATAACTGCGAAACTACAGCACAAATAAAAAAAAAAATAATGTTAAGACAACTTTAAATCAATCTTCGTCTACATCTTTTGGTAAATCGTACCAACGGTTCTTGACTTATATACTAGTGGAATTATCTTATTAGTGGAAAAATATTAGACGTCCGTAAAATAAATCAGGATCTGTTATATAAAAAAACTAAAAGCAAAAAATGTTTTTTTGCCGACCAGTGTTATTCGAAAGTTGATTTAGAGAACTCTACTTTGGAGCGATTCTGAAAGAATTGAATTATAAAAGCTGTACATTAAAGTATCGGAGTTTCACCAAAAAATTGCTTTATTTACCATAAAACAAATTTTCAACACGAGCATTCACTTCCACTATAGTTGAGGGGGTATTATGCCTTGGTCCTAATGTTTATAGCATACGAAAATATATTTCACAAAAAAAAAAAAAAAAAAACAAATTATAACAATATTCACCTACAACCAATTTTCTACTAAACAATATTTTTTTTACAAACAGATCGTTTTTTTTTACCGAAAATAATAGTTTTCAAAAAATTTTTTCCAGACGATTAAGCTTATCTACAAATATGATAGAGAAAATTTTTGGTCTAAATGGCATGAAGAATTTAAGAGTTCTATCGTTGGCCAGAAACTATATAAAACAAATCTCGGGATTGGTAAGAATATTTTCAATTACATATTTTGAAACCAACTTGATCACGTAAAAAAAAACTAAATGTTTTGAATAAAATCAAAAATATTACAGAAAATCGATAATTTCTGCTATTTTAAAATTTTTGACTCTTATTTTCCCTTTTGTAGGAAGCTGTCGCTGATACTTTACAAGAACTTTGGATCAGCTATAATCTCATAGAAAAAATTAAGGGTCTTTCTGCTCTGCGTAATTTAAAAGTTCTCTACATTAGCAATAATCTCATTAAAGATTGGACTGAATTTAATCGTTTGCAAGAATTGGAATCTCTAGAAGATTTAGTAGTGGTGGGTAATCCCATAGCTGATGGTCTAGATGAGGCCACCTGGCGAGCAGAGTGCATAAAACGTTTGCCGACCATTAAAAAATTGGATGGTGAACCGGTGGTGCTAAATGAAGAGCCACAATTGTAAAATAAATAATTAACAATTAAATATTAATTGCTGAACGACAAGGTGTTAAAAATAGTGAAAACAAAATATGTTTAATAAATAACACCGTACAACAAAATTCAATAATTTTTCTCACACATGATAAATTCCATATACATGTGAAAATATAGGCTTAATACAGTGTAAATTCGTTTTCAGTTTTTCATTTCGAGTTCGGTTTTCCCTTTTAAAGGTCTTTGGAGGAGATTTTGAAGGACGAGTGAGATTAATTTTTTTATTTTGCTTCTTTTTAATTGCTATAATAGGGTGATATGGTTATCAAATGGAAGAGGATAATTTTGACGTAATACTACTCAGGATTACTTTATTATTTCGAATTATATTATTATATCGGATTACCTTTTGTTAAAATAATCCAAATAAAAGTTGCAATAAATGTCCTTCAAATATCTATTCCTTTAATATTCTTAAAAGTTTCCAACAAATAATTTTCATAATTATATATGTTAAAGATGCTAATATCCAATATCAAGTTCCATCACTTTATGTTTTTAAATTTATTTCTTTGATCCATATAACGATTTAAAAATTATTCCTAAGAATAACAGTACAAATTTAATTTTCAGTTTAGTGAGACTTCTAGCATGTAAAACCAATATACCCATTTTTGAGGACATTGTATTCATATTTTATGTAATTCTCACCTTAAGTGCAGTATGTCAGTATTATTTGGAAGACTTTAAAATATACATATTTGTAAGTTTAAACTACGATAAGTTGAATATTATTTTATCAGCAATTAACATGAAAAATAGCTGTAGTAAGTCAATACCCTAAATCATCGTGTAGGCGCGTTAAAGTGATTTTCGGGAGAGGTCCTTATATAAAAAATATGATTATATATGGACCGATCCTTGTTAAATTTTATACTGTGGTTTATATACTTATATATAACTTATTTATGCCAAATTTAATTCAAAATCTGGCATTTATATAAAATTCAGGCGCTTTGTGAAGTGGATCTTATATGGGAAATATTTTCAATTATGTGTGTTAAAGTGACATTCTGCAAATGGTTTTATATGGGAGATATGTTCAATTAAAGACCGATCTTTGCGAAATTTGACAGTACGATTTAAAATTAAATACAAAATAATCATGCGAAATTTATCATTTTTATGGTATTTACACACGTTAAAATATTTTTTTGGGAATGGGCCTCACCTAACTTCTTGAAATTTGATAGTATGTCCAATTCCGATAAAGGCTCTATATTCAAGACAACTATGATCACTGAAGCATATTTTCTGTAAACATTTGTAGGGAGGCTAGGAAAAATAATGGACCGATTTCAATCGTTTTCCATAAGCTTCGACTTTAAGCCTTAAAAAGTGACTGTACCAATTAATATTAAATAATGTATAAAATTGCAGCATATATTTCGAAAATAAAATTTACATAAACACTAACAGGACATTTCTAAAATTTTATAAAATTTCAACTGTTAAAGAAATCCCGTTTTTAAAATTAATATACTTTAATAGAAAACCTCAAGGATACTTAAGGATAAAATATTTTAAGAACATTTTTGACATTATAAATGCCCGAAATTTTAAAGCAAAAAAATTATGGTGGAATTTTTTAATCATGTTTTTTCATTTGATACCCATATCAACATTGTTGAACAATTAGCATATTTTAAAATAATTTATAAATAAATTATTAATTTTGAAATTTTAAAGTCCTTTTAAAAGGATATTTGAACACGAAATGAAAAACTGAGTATGCAATCTTATCATAAAATGTCTCTACTTTTATGTGTATATGGTTTCGTTCATGTGTGAAAAATGCTGTTGTACGGTGTGAGATAAGTTATTATAAAATAATTACATTTGAAGTAATTGCTGTAAATATTTTGTAATAGTGGTGTACATATTTAATTAAAGAATTTTTAATTGGTTGCTTTTTATAAGTATTTTCACATTTAAATGGTAAGGATTTTCAAGGAAGTCTATTAGTTTAAATTTTGTCAACATACCAAGTATTTTAAAGTACTCTTAAAATAATGCCGAAATTGCAAGATTTACAAGTGCCTGAAGAAGTTTTTTCTAATTCTTTAATCAGTTTACATTTAAAGTGCATGAAATCTTTTGGTTATATTGTATCTAGCCAACAAAAAAATAAAAATTTCAGTTTACGCAAAGGTGCTGTTTTTACAGCCTCATTTGCGGTATCCTGTTGCTTAATTGTAAGTTGTGAAAGTTTGTTTATTATAAAGGGATTACTAGGTAAATTTAATTCGTATAAAAATTACTGTAAAATACCGTATAACTAAAATCAAAAGTTTTTCTCACACATGATAAATTCCATGTACATGTGAGAGTATAATCTTAATATAGTATAACTTCGTTTTCAGTTTTTCATTTCGTGTTCGTTTTTCCTTTTTAAGGCACTTTAAAGCTTTGAAGGAAGCGCGAGGTAAATTTTTTATTTTGCTACTTTACAATTGATACTGTAGGGCGGTATAAGTATCAAATGAAAGAGGAGAATTTTGACATTATATAGAATAACCTTTTGTTAAAATAATAAAAATAAAAGTTTCAAAAAATGTCCTACAAATCCCTAAACCTTTAATATCCTTAAAAGTTTCGAACAAATAATTTCCAAAATAATATGTGTTAATATCCAGCTTCAAGTACCAAAGTTTTAGGGTCTTAACTTTATTACTTTAATCCATACAACGATTTGAAAATTTCTTCTCAGGACAAAAAGTACAAATTTAATTTTCAGTTTATTGACCTATATAGACACTTTTAAAGCGAATATATTTAAAGTTAAAGTAATGATAACATAATTTGGAAGACCTTAAAATATATTTGAAAGTTTAAACGATGATAAGTTGAGCATTTCTTTTTATTTATGTTTAAATTCATTACTTGTATTTTAAATCTGCGAAACAGTGTTGTCATATTAAGGGATTTATACCCAAATTGGTGATTTCTTTTGAGAAATGTGTATGAAAAATTTTGTTTGGACATTAACGGAGTTGTTTTGAATGAATTTCAGATTTTGGAGATTTTTGGAAATTTTTTGGGGATTTTAATTTTATTTCCATAATTATTCTTTTTAGTCGATATTAATTTTTAGTAAGATATTCCTATTATTTATTTAACAAAAGTGCAACTAAGACAATAAAAAATAACTGTTATGCTAATTATGATAACATAAAATTAAAAAATTAGTTCCAATCTCTGGAACAAGATGATTATTTATGGATTGGCTGAGAGGGTAATCAATTGATACCCTATATATTATTGTTTCTCCAATAATAATCAATAATATGGAAGACTTTAATAATTATCCATATTACAGTTATATAATCAAATGTGTGTTTGTTTTTGACGCAATCATGATTAAACTGCTGAAGCAATTTTAATGAAATTTTGTTCAGATTAATTTTAAGATGGAAGAAACTATAGGATATAAGTATATTGCATGTTGCTGAAAATGGCCAAAATGTCGCTATTTATAGCACTTTAATTTTTTTTATTATTTTTTTTTCGATGAAAGTGAAAGTTCTAACTGGACAGAGCTGTATTTCACATTTTTTAAATTTTTTTTATTCACTTTTAGAATTCGAAGCAACGCAGGGGCATTTAGCTAATATATTATAATTAGTTATTTAAAAGTTCAATAAAATGCATCAAAAATAATTGAATCTACGGAACTTTATTTTATCATGCTTTCGTAGCTTTGAAGAAATAAAAATTTAATCTTTGGTATTTACATTAACTATAAAAACGACGTAAATTATTTACCTAGAAAGTTTATTGATACAAATTTTAAAAATATTTCCATATAATCTAATTTTTTTCATTATGAACTACTTCGGTAATTTATCTACCCAAACCTGTATACCTACAAAGGATATTGATTGCAGTACGAATAAAAAGTAATGTATATTGGAGATATGATCAATTAATGGCTTAAATACAAAATAATGATGCCAAATTTTATTTCGATACTAACATTTTTATGGTATTTATACACTTTTAAATAATTTTCGTGAAGGGGCCTCATATGGAAACTATTGTCAATTATGTAACAAAACTCTTAAAATTTGATAGTATGTCTAATGCCGATAAAAATCCTACCTACTTCGAATTTCATATAAATACTAGCTGACCCGGTCCACGTTGCTGGCTGTTGTATTACCACACGATTTAAATGATGTAAATATTTTGTAAATAAACCGAAAACTCGGATTTTTGAATGCAATGTTTCGATATTGGATCATTATTAACATAGGTTTTTTGTAAATATCTTCGGAACTACATAACCGATTTAAGAGTTTGATATCTCGTTTTGGAAAGCATGACAACGGCTTTAAAAAAAAAAAAAAAAAAAAAAAAAAAAAAAATATATAAAGTAAAAAAAGTAAAAAAAAATAAAAAATAATAAATAAATAAATATATTTATATGTCATTGGTGGTGCAATATGAAAATTGGATTTTGCAACGCCCCTCTGCCCGCAGACCGAAAATAAAAAATCAGACTTCACAGTGTCACCCGCTTGAATATTCTGAAGATTTCCTGAAAATTTCATCAAACCCAACCCTTTTGGAGTCCATACGTTACATACATACATACATCCTGTTTTATATATATAGATGTGCATATTCAAGACAATTCTGATCACTTAAGCATATTTTCGAATTCTATAAGCTTTGTCTTTAAGTCTAGAAAAACGATTGCGTCGATTATCATTAAATAATTTTGATTACTATTCTTGCCGCTTGATTAGCTCTTTTATTAAGATTTCAATATGTTGAATTTGGAGGCAAAAAATCATCCATTCGAAAAATGTTTAGGAGGGAACCGCAAGGGTCAATAGTGGGACCTATTTTATTTACTATGTACTTGAATGATTTGTACAATGTCATAAAATTCTGCAAATGTTACACATATGCGGACGACGTTTAATTAATTGCGGATGATTTTAGAAATGGAGTTAACTTTGTTGAAAACAACCTCCATAATGATTTGAAGCGGATTTTGGAATGTTCTGAATCGAATTATTTATATATAAATCCCTTAAAGACAAATGCCATATATTTTTCTCATAATTTCATTTTACCGAATGTGCTTTTAATGAAACGGGGTATTAGTTTTGTTTCGCATCATAAGATCTTAGGCTTATAGGATTATAGATACAAAATTAGATTATAATTTTCATGTTAACTTTTATAACTCCAAGAATTTCATTTATTTTAAAAAAAACTCTATTGCCTTGGTATATATCTTCCTATGAATATTAAAAAAAAAGTAGCACTGTCATTATGTCTTCCTATATTTCTTTATGGACTTGAGATATTTTCGTGCACATTTCAACAAAATTTAACCAAACTGAGACTATGTTCTAATCACGTTGTTTGGTACATTTGCAATATTAAATATAAAGAATATATTTCTGGTTCTGTAATTAGCGTATTAGGTTCAGATTTTCAAACTTTTATAAACCTACGATTACTGCTACAATTTTATAAAATTGTTATGATAGGTTAGCCAACATATTTGTTAGAAAATTTTAATTTTGGGAGGTCTTCTAGAACAAATAATCTTATTTGCCCAAATCACTCATCTCTTGTGGTAAGAGTTTCCAGATTATGGAATAATTACCTTCCAAATGAGGAGCGCGATTTTGAAAAATCTATTAAGCAATTTAAGAAATTTCTTGCAATGATATATCTGTTATTACTAGCTAAATTTCACTAAGAAGTCATCGTTTTTGTTTCTATTTAATTTCAATATATTGTGCAAATTTTGGGGGGGATTTAAAATGTATATATTGTTTTGTATTAATTTCATTTTACTATAAATTTTGTAAAATAAGTTTACGATTTCTTTAAATTGAATTATAACTAATGTAATGTATAGTCATATGTTTTATTAGAATAATTGGGTCATTAAGCTTGCAATCTACTGAATTTTTAATAAATAAATAATTTACAATTACGATATATATCTCGGAAACAAAATTTATATAAACACTGACAGGACATTTTTAAAATTTTATAAAATTTGAATTTTTGAAGCTAAAAGAACAAAATGTGATGATGTTTTTAAAATTAATATAATATCACAATAATTTGTTAGAAAACTTTAAGAATATTTAAGAATAAAATATTTGAAGGACATTTTTGACATTATAAAGGCCTGAAAGGTTAAAACAAAAAATGTTGCTGGAATCTCTAAATCATATTCTATCATTTGATACCCATATCGGCATTATTGAGCATCTAACAGATTTTAAAATAATTTATAAAAAAAATTATTAATTTTGAAATTTCAAAGTCCTTTCAAAAGGATATTCGAACACGAAATGACAAACTGAGTACGCAGTTCTATCATAAAATGTATCTATTTTCATATGTATATGGTTTGGTTCATGTGTGAAAAATGCTGTTGTACGGTGAAATAATAATAATTAAAAAAATAATAAAATTTCGGTTTTCGAAGTTGTGTTTTTCTATCAGTTTTTTCAATTCTTTAAGAGAAAATGTTCTTAAAATGAGTTCAAGTGATTTATAAATTTATGAAACGATTTTCAGAGCAACATTCTGAACTAAAAATAAATAAATATTTAATTTATTTTTTTGTAAAAAGTTTATAAAGATTTCAAGGGGATTTACTAGTTTGGCTCATGGCGCTACCAGTTGTGCTACAGCATTTTTATATTTATCCGCATCGATTGCCACGGCGAATGCATTCTTTGAAAGGACACGTAAGTTAAAAATGGACGATTTAAATAATTATTTTATATGTATTTGTACTTTAAGTGAGGTATGCTTATTTTGTAGGAAGTTTCAGTTAAGATTTGATGGCAAATAATAGTGACTAATGCTAAATTGTCAGGTTAATTACTAAAGAATCAAAGTCAATCGGTATTTAAATCACATTAAGTTTTGAAATTAGAATTAATTTTTGTTGGTTACTAAAATAAACTTCTTAATTTCTCATATTTTAATTTTTGATTTAAATCTTTGGTTTTTATTTTGATGAATAGTTTGAGAATAAGCAAAAGTGAACGGAATCTCAAGAACATGCGAGATTTATTCACGTTAAAGTAATTTTCGTAAGTAGGATTTATATGGGAGGTGTGGTCAGCTATGGATCGATCTTCATATAATTTATGTTTGCACAGAACTTATTTTTACAAATTTTTTATTAAGATTGGTATTTATTTAAGGCATTTATGAGCTTTAAAATCCTATTCCGGGAGGACGTTTGTATGGGACTAGGTAAAATAGTGCACCGATAATAACCAATTTCAATAGGCTTGGTCTTTGCATAAAAAAAAAAAAAAAAATAATAATAATAATAATAATAATAAAATAAAATGAAATAAAATAAAAAAATAACAATGTATTGAATTATCTTCAAAATTGCGAAATGTAGCTAAAACGTCCATCCAGATGGACGGGTGTAAAGATTTCGTTAGATGAACTCAGAACTACCTATGCTGATGTAGGGTATAATCAATATAAATCTTAGGTTAGAAACTGTATAAAAAATATGTCATTTAAGTTATTTGGATGACAATGCAGAAATACTGTATTCTTGTTAGTATACGACATTAAAAATAAAATTAAAAGCGGAAAAAGGAATAGTCGTTCAAGATCGACTATACACCATTGTGTACTAGCATAAAAATTCGGGAAGGGGACTTATATTACACTTGTGGCCAATTTTACTAAATGTGAAATAATATACACAAATACAGAATAGTGCGTTGATACTAACAACTAGATGATTTTATGCACTTTAGGGCGATTCCGGGAAGTGGGCTAAGTGATATAATGGAGCGATCACAACCAATTTCAACAGACTTCGTTCTTGTATGATAAAAGTCTCACGTGCCAAATTTCATTGAGTTATCTTTAAATTTGCAAACCGTACTTTGTGCACAAGGTTTACATGGACAGCCAGCCAGGTGGACGGACGGACATCGTTAGATCGATTTAAAAAGTGATTCTGAGTCGATTGGTATACTTTAAGATGGGTGTTGGATAGCTTTTTCTATGTGTTACAAACATCAGTACAAACGCATAATACCCCAACCACCTATGTTGGTGTAGGATATAAAAAAATAATAATAATAATAATTCTAATATGATTTTGTTCCCCTGTCTATATTTGTATCTGGGAGGAAACCAGTTTAGTGCTAATATATATGTACGTGATTATTAAAGCTATTTTTTAAATTTGACAAATATCGTCTGAATAAAAAAAATAATGTTCAAATAACATTGAAATATTTACTACGAAAAATTTAATTTTTGGTGACATAATATAAATTGATCTCTTTTTTATTTAGGAGTTGTTCGCATGGTTAAATTTTTACACGAAGACATCACTGGACTCCTGCGTATAACCGATGAGGTGGAGGAAATAATGTTGGCAAAAACAGTTAAATATTTACGTATTGTAACCGGTGCAATATGGATGCCATCTCTAATGGGGGGTTTTATAGCCTGCATTGATTGTTTCTATCGTACAGCGTTTATGCCCGAAACCGTATTCAATATACCAGAGGTAAATAATTTGAAAATATTTATTTTATTCATATACCACATTTTTTGCATTTTACATCCCATACATTTATTCTATCTCAAGCATATACTATATAAAATCTGAATTTTACATGATCAAAAAGTACTTAAAAGTCCGTGTGTTATTAGAATTTAATATTCCCTCAACTATTAATTATATTGAGGACTTTCCATTTTCCAAATATCTTCATATGTAGGTATAAAAATTAGAAACCGCTTTTTTGCGATTCTGATGTAGAAAGATCACTTAAATAGTACGTATTGATGAGCCAAATACAGGAAAAATACAAAATAAAATAAAATTAATCTTCAGTTCCCTATAAGCGCTGCAGCGATTAAAAATCACAGTTTTAGTACATTTTTTTCAAAAAAAAAAAAAAGTTTTTAGTTTTTCTCGAAACAGGTTTGAAAAATTTATAATTTTGAGCATGTTATTATTTTTAGGCAATTTTATAATAGACTATAATTACTGCAAAATAACTTTTCAATATTACAAAAATTTAAAATTTTTATACTTTTTGAAAAAAATTATCAAACTTTTTTCCATTACTTACCAAAATAACAGTTTATGAACCAACATTTTTGTGATAAAAAAATGTTTAATATTTTTTCATAACAAGCTCAAAATTATAAATTTTTTCATACCCATTTCGAGATAAAACCCTAAACTTTGTTTTATTTTGGGGAAAATGTACTAGGACCTTTTATTTCCAATCGCTGGTAGAGAATTGAAGATTAATTTTATTATTATTTTATTATTTTTTTTATATTTTTCATGTATTCTGCTCATCAATACACATCGTTTGAGAAGTCTTTCTACAACATTTTTTTTTAACGGAACACTCTAATGTAAGGACTGCGCACGAAAAAATTAGTGCACGTTTTCAGGCTTATAACTTTTATTATATTGAGAAAACAAAAAATTTCGAATACTCGACGAACCTCATCATCTCCGATTTTGATGAAATTCGGTATGCATACTCAATACGTCAACACAAAATTTAATTTTTTCGAGGTTCGAAGTTCACTTTTTTAATTTTAGCTCAATCTGATGCTTAATATATCGAGTTTCTAATTATTTTTGTAAAAACGCAATTTTTGAAAAGAAAAGTATAATGAAATCAATATTCGGGCTTGTATCACTGACATTTAAAAAATCATATATTCCATTTTTATAATTTTTCTTTTAAATGTTCCTTAAAGTTTTAGCAACAACATATAACAAATTTAGGATGCTGAGAAAATTAATATTTAGTAAAAAAGAAACTCATTTATTTCAGAAACAATTTGATACTTTGTAATGTATTTTTGTTTTAGGTATGAAAATGTGTAAATAGAATTTTCTAAAATCAATATCATACATAATAAATAAATGCTTGGATTTCCATTTAAAAAATGCAATTTGGTTTTCTTTACATTATTTTTGCCGAAATTTTGTTAACAACTTAACTATTTTAATAATTTTTTCTGTTTAAATGCGTAATTTTTAAACCGGAGTTAATACATTAGATTAATGGCACCTTAATCTAAGACTTGTAAGTATTAATGTACTATTTGGAATTGCGTGGAAACAGCAAACAACGAAAAAGTTGAACATATGTGATTGTGGTGAACATTTGGTTGACATGTAGGCTGCCGGAATATTGGTATTTCAATCCAAACAGGAACAATACGAGTAGATTTTTTCCTGTTTATGTTTATAATTTTATTTCAAAATAACTTAAATGGAGCACATATATATGCAGAAAATATTATCCTGTCCCGGAATTCAATTTATACGTTTTTAAATAGTTATCTTGGCGCATTTTTTTTATTGCGGAACGAATCTTAACATGCGGAAATTAAAAATGTGGAACCTTTTGTCAAAAATTTATTCATAAATACAAAAAACAAAAAAAATTTTTTTTCTTGAAATATGTATGTAAACGAAATAATCTTAAAGTAGCTTTAAAGTAGGGTCGAACCTACTTTAAAATGTTTAAAGTTAACAATGGTTTACTAAAAATAAATTAAAGAATTCATAGTTTTGGAATACAACTTTAAGGAATTTTGCTTAACAATCGTTTGTAATGCTGTACTAAGTTTTTTTTTTTGAGTGCAGCTGCTAGTTAAAAATCTAAAATTTTTGATAATGGCCTATATATTTAATAAGAATTTATTTTATTTGATTTTAAATTAAAAGTAAACATTATATTTAAAATTTTCCATTTCAGGTTCTCAATGGCACGGCACAGCCCATATTACTCTTTCAATTATATCCGTTCGGTGAGGTATACGATCACTTCATAGTTGGATATTTGGGAGCTTGTTATGCTTTATTTCTAGGTGCTACCGCCATACCCTGTTGGCACACATTTGTAACCTGTTTAATGAAATATATTGTTTTGAAATATGCCATAATAAACAAAAGATTAAAGGAATATGATGTTAGTAAAGAAAAAGTCTGCAATTTAAAACTAACATCCCTATTCACAAACAAATTTTAAATTTAAAAACAAAATTTTCATAAAAATTTTGTTTGTAAAATATAATTTAAATTTAAAATATATTTGTGAATACAGGTATAAATCTTTTTATATGTATATATATATTTTTTTTTCACTCAGCTATCCAAACTATCCTCTCAACTTAGTCCAGAGAAATTGAAAACTCTTAATGAGCGTGATTTACTCTATTGGCATGGCAAAATGTGTGAATTTTGTGTTAAAGAACAAATCAAACTGAGATGGTTTTTATATAAAAAATATTTTTAATATTGAATAATTTTATTAATTCTTTTATTTTATATATAAGGTTTACAAATGAGTTACAATGCTTAATCAAGATTCCTGTATTTTTGGACTTTATAATATTTTCGGTTTTGATATGTTTTCTATTTTATGCCATTGCAGCGGGTGTATGTATCTTATGACCTAAATTCAAATTATAATATATTTATAGATTTTTTATTTCAAAAGAATCCTTCAAACATGGATTATTTGTTCTTTACAATTTATTTATTTGTCATATCTTTTATATTGTGGTTATATCACTGGCATGCCACATTGGTAGCGGAAAGTGTAAGTAAAATACATATTTGGTAATGAAAATAAGGTACATAATAATAAATATTATTAACTTTTATTTCCTTAGAACGAAGAACTCTGTTTAGCTTTGTACTCTAGCCCTTGGTATACATTTCCGGTTAACGTTCAAAAATCCATACGTTTAATGATGATGGAATGTAATACTCCCTTGATAATGAAAGCCATATTTGTTGAGCTGAATTTAAAAACCTTTTTAGATGTATGTAAAAATATATTTTACAAGAAAATTTATTTATAATTTTCTTTCTTTCAGGTGGTCCGTGGAGCCTATAGTTATTTCAGTATTTTAAGAAATGCCAGTTTGGAACATGAATCCAATAATTAAATTTTTAATTAAAATTATTAAAATACATGACATTTTGTTAATCACAATTGTTTGGTAGTTTTGGCACAATTAAATAAGAAATAATTTCACATTTTTTAAGGTTTAAATAAAATTTGTTTGATCACATTAGAAAATTCTTATGATCTTATAAAATTATAAATTCTCTATAAATCATCTTCCTGAATAGGTCAGTAAACATTTGTCCAAAAATTTGAAATATCCTAAAAATTTTCAAGTACATAGAAAGTTCGTTTACCATTTACTTAATGATAAATTTTCGAAAAATTTTCTTTGTAAAAATTTTTTTTGATAAATTTTCTTTTCATTTATAATTTACAATATTTTTTTTATAGATAAGTTTCTATAAATTTTCTTTCTATAGACAAATTTCGATAAAACTTCTTTTTATAGACAAAATTTCAATTCTATTATAGACAAATTTCGATTTTTTTATAGAAAAATTTCGATAAATTTTCTTTATATATTTTTGACTCATTTTATTTTATAGAAAATTTTCGAAAATTTTTATTGGATAAATTTTTGTTTTATAGAAAATTATCTATACATTTTTTTATAGAAAATTTGTTTTATTTTAGACAAGTTTTCGCTAAATTTTCTTTTCATAAAGAAATGCTGATATATTTTCTTTTTATAAACAAATTTCGATAAATTTTCTTTTTAAAGAAAATTTTTGATAAATTTTCTATTAAAAAAAAAAAGACAAATTTTCGATAAATATTCCTTGTACAAAAAATTTTCCATAAATTTTCTTTTCATAGAAAGTGTATCATTTTAAGTTTTTAAGGGGCCCTACATACCCCTTAGGTTCAAAATAGGATACCTATGACATAGAATATTTTAACCAATTGTCAACTTTTTTTCTTAATCGATTTCAAATAATATTTTTACATCTTCTTAAAGCTTTCGATAAGGCCTATGAAAAATGATTGCATGCGCTATTTATATCTTATAGCTTTATTTACATTTAAAAATTCGACTATCTTTTTATAAAAACTTGGTCCAGTTTTTTCAATATATAGCCAAATATTATTATCCGATTTTCTAAAATTTTTATCCATTTAGTTAAAGAACAAAATTATCTATCGCAGACAAAAAAAAAAAAAAACTTGAAGTTAATGTTTCTTACGAGTCCAAAAATGACCGATTTTGAAATTATAAATTGAAAAAAAAAAAATGATTTTTTTGCCGAAAAAGTATACTCTCTCTTTTTTAAAATATGACCCTGTGAACGCTTAACACTAGTATAACTCGAAAACGATTTGTCCAATTTAGATAAATAAAACGGCAATAGATGCTGATTAAAATTATTTTCAAGTTCTTCCGATAACTTAGTGGCGAAAAAATATATCAATAAATAAATTGTTAATGAAGAATTAATGATTACGTGATAGAAAAAAGTGAAAGCAGATTATTGTTTAGCATGTCAGATTCCATCTAGTCCACCTATTTTTGTTTAAAGAAGAAAAAATTTTCTTTTCTTTTTTTTGCCCACCAATGTGTCCACTTAATTTTAGGTATATTTGAGTATTTTCACTTAATTGTGAATAAAATCAAGATTTGTGCATCAATTTTGATAATACATGGCTTATTTTATTCGTAGTATTACCAAACTTATAATAAGGAAAAAAAATTTAATATTTTTGCCGGTTTCATTTTTTAAAACAACTTCTAAGAAAAAAAAATTGTTCACATTTGTATGAAAAATAATTTTTTTCCGACACTAATTTCTGAATAACTTTGAAACTACTAGGCAAATAAAAAAAGATAATGTTAAGATAACTTTAAATCAATTTTCTCCTACATCTTTTGGTGTTTCATTTGTCTAAATCGTACCAACGGTTCTTGAGTTATAGTAAAATATATTCATGGAATTGTCTTATTAATGGGAAAATATTAGACGTCCGTAAAATAAATCAGGATCTGATAGAAAAACTAAAAGTAGATTCGTGTTCAGCACGTTAAATTCCATCTAGTTCACTTATTTTTAATTTTGATTGATTTAGACTAAAGTATGGTCCGACCTTATTTCTATTCAATAACGTGACTACTGTGCATAAAATATATTTTAGAGCAGTTTCTAAATCAATAATGTCAAAATTAAAATTTTGGCCAGCTAATTTTGCAAATCGGAGTTTCACCAAAAAACTGCTTTATTTACCATAAAACAAATTCTTAACACGAGCATTGTTTTAATCACAAAAATGTTTTTATATCCTATACCACTACAGTGGAGGAGGTATTATGCCTTTGTCCTGATGTTTGTAACACTCGAAAATATTGATCCAAGACCACCTTTAAATATACCAATCGGCTTCGATGATTTAACGATGTCCGTACCCATGTAAAATATTTAATCAAACTACAGGCTGTAATTTTAAAGATATCTTCACGAAAATTGGCACGAATCATTTTGTGATAAAGACAGTTAAGATTGGTCCATTGCTTCATCTAGCACTTATACGAAATGTCCTTCCGGAATAGGGCTTTAATGTTCATAAATGCCTTAAATATAGCAATATTGCATTACAAATAAGTTTTTCATAAGTAAGTCTTTATGAAAAATTTCATGAAGATCGGTTCATGTTTGACCATAGCTTCCATATAAACCCGTCTTCCATAAATCACTTTAACTTTTATAAATCCTACACAAACGTTCACGTTAATATTAGACACAAATAAGTTTAATATAAGTAGAAACCACCATGTCGAATTTTACGATCGAATTTGAGGATCGGTTCATAATTGACCATAGCTCCCATATAGATCCCACTTCCGGGAATAACCCTCAAGTAAATAAATCCCATATAAATGTTAGTATTAATATAATATAGTTTACACGTATGTTTACCCATATAAGACCCCTCCCTGAAATTTGATGAACATACACGTAGTAGGGTTCATGGTCGGTGGTCTTGAGCGACTATATCTTTTTTTTCATCACAATCAGTTTTTCAGCATAAAACTGTTTCTTAGCTGTAGAACTCTGTAGGACTACAAAACATAACTAATTTTACGCCATAAAACCTCTTTTTACAAAAAAAGCTTTTTATAAATTTTTGGTCTAAATGGCATGAAGAATTTAAGAGTTTTATCTTTGGCCAGAAACTATTTAAAACAAACATCGGGATTGATAAGAATATTTTCATTTATATATCTTGAAACAAACTTGAGCACGTAATAAAACCTAATTGTTTCGAACAAAATCAAAAATATTACAGAAAATCGGTAATTACTGCTATTTTTATCTTAAAATTTTTGACTTACATTTGACCTTTTGCAGGAAGCTGTCGCTGATACTCTATAAGAACTTTGGATCAGCTATAATCTCATAGAAAAAACGAGAAAGAAAGATATAGTCGGTCAAGCTCGACCATATAATATCCCACACCATTGTGTATGTCCATCATAATTCGTGGATAGGTCTTATATTAGACATGTAGTCAATTGTGGACCGATACTTTTACTAAGTGTAAAATAAAATATACGAATACGGAATATTACGTTAATAATAACATTTGGATAAATTTATGCACTTTAGGATGATTCCCGAAAATGGGCTTATATGGGAGCTATGGTAAATTATGGAGCGATCCTCATAAAATTTGTCACTATGATTTCTACTTATATAAAACTTATTTGTGTCGAATATAAACCTGATACTAACATGTGTATAAAATTTATGCACGTTAAAGTGATTTTCGGAAGGGGGTTTTATATGGGAGCTATGGTCAATTATGAACCGATCTTCATGACATTTGGAACAATGATTGATACTTATACAAAATGCACCGAATTTCATTACAATATTGCTATATTAAGGACATTTGTATGGGGGCTAGGTGAAATAATGGACCGATCATAACCAATTTCAATTCCTTGTGCCATGAAAGTCCTACATGCCAATTTTCATTAAATTATCTTCAAAATTGCGACCTGTATTTTGCAAAAGGTTTACATGGACAGCCAGCCAGCCGTCCAGCCAGCCAACCATCCAGCCAGCCAGACGGACGGACGAACATCGTTAGATCGACTCAAAAAGTGATTCTGAGTCGATGAAGTGGGTGTTGAATGATTTTTTCCGTGCGTTACAAACATTAGCATAATACCCCAACCACCTATGGTGGTGTGGTGGTATAATTAAGGGTCTTTCTGCTCTGCGTAATTTAAAAGTTCTCTATATTGGCAATAATCTCATTAAAGATTGTGCTGAATTTAATAGTTTTCAAGAATTGGACTCTGTAGAGTCCATGGTATGGGTAATCCCATAGCTGATGGTCTAGATGAGGCCACCTGGCGGGCACAGTGTACAAAACGTTTGTCGACCATTCAAAAATTGTAAAATAAACAATTAACAATTAAATATTAATTGCTAAACGACAAGGTGTTAAAAATAGTGAAAACAAAATATGTTTAATAAATAATAAGTTATTACAAAACAATTATATTTGAAGTAATTGCTGTAAATATTTTGTAATAGTGGTGTACATATTTAATTAAAGAATTTTTAATTGGTTGCTTTTTATTTTTGTATTTTCACATTTAAATGGTAAGGATTTTCAAGGAAGTCCATTAGTTTAAATTTTGTCAACATACCAAGTATTGTAAAGTACTCTTAAAATAATGCCGAAATTGCAAGATTTACAAGTGCCTGAAGAAGTTTTTTCTAATTCTTTAATCAGTTTACATTTAAAGTGCATGAAATCTTTTGGTTATATTGTATCTAGCCAACAAAAAAATAAAAATTTCAGTTTATGCAAAGGTGCTGTTTTTACAGCCTCATTTGCGGTATCCTGTTGTTTAATTGTAAGTTGTGAAAGTTTGTTTATTATAAAGGGATTACTACGTAAATTTGATTCGTATAAAAATTAATGTAAAATAATAATAATAAATTATTAAAATTTCAATTTTCGATGTTGTATTTTTCTATCAGTTTTTTTTAAATTTTTTTAAGAAAATGTTCCTAGAATGAATTCAAGTGATTTATAAATTTATGAAACGATTTTCAGAGCAACATTCTGAACTAAAAATAAATAAATATTTAATTTCTTTTTTGTAAAAAGTTTATAAAGATTTCAAGGGGATTTACTAGTTTGGCTCATGGCGCTACCAGCTGTGCTACAGCATTTTTATATTTATCCACATCGATTGCCACGGCAAATGCATTCTTTGAAAGGACACGTAAGTTAATAAGGAAAAGTAAAGTTATATTCGGCTTGGCCGAATCTGTTGTACACACACTAATTTAAAATTTCACCCTATATGGTGGACGGTAAAGTGTGCGGATCACGCCCATTTTTGGTTTCTGAGTAGGTTCTCAAACTAACTGTACAAAATTTCGTTTTCATACATAATTTTGTTTAAGAGATATCTGCGAAGAAGCATCAACTTGAGTTATAATGGACACCTTGTGTTTGTACCATAGCTTTTTTGTCTACGAATCGATTTTGCTCATTTCCAATACCAAACAAACCTTATATAAGAGAAATAATTGGGCTAAATTTAGCCCCCTAGGATGTCCGCCCTGAGCTCTATCCTGTTTTCAACAGACAGACAGACAGACTTACATAGCTAGGTCGTCACAGATTTTCACGAGAACCCAGAATATATATACTTTATGAGGTGTTAGATGATAATTTCGACATGTAGCACACGGAATGACAAACCCAATTATTATATTATATGCCCATTTTATGATGGGTATAGAAATGAACGATTTACATAATTATTTTATACTTATTGTAGTGCTTTAAATGATGTATGCTTATTTTTTAGACAGTTTCAGTTAAGATTTTATGGTAGACAATAGTAACAAATTCTAAATTGTAATGTTCATTTTAGTGCATACAGTGTGAATTACTAAAGAATCAAAGCCAATTGGAATTGAGTTTTTATTTTGATAAACATTTTGCGAATAAGCAAAATTGAACGGAATCTCAAAAACATAAAATTGGTATTTTATAAAATGTTTATCTTATAATAAAGCTATTTATCGTAGAATATTGTTTTCACTATTATTTCTGTAGTGTGTAAAATAAATATCAGTCTTTCATTCCTGGAAAATCATTTAAAAAGCTTTTACAACCAATTTTTGGCAATTTTTCAAAAATAAGCAATATCTAATAAATTTAATCGATTATTATGAATACAATACAAACAACACACGTCAGTACAATTGTATGTTACGTATACGCACATATGGAAATGCACAGTAATAGTGAATTTAGTGAGAGTTGAATTGAGTTGTCAGTTCTGAGGCCATTATTTTATGTCTATATATATGTACATATTATATATAATTGAATTGGTATATTCGTGTAATATTTTACAATATTTTGAAAAAATATACGGAGTTTCGTTTTAAAAAATATTTTTTTTTTGGTTTTTATTTCCTTTTTATATTGTTTATTTTTGAAAAATTGCCAAAAATTGCTTTATAAAGCTTTTTAAATGATTTATGCAGGAATAAAAGACTGATACTTTTTTTTATACTAAACAAGTAACAATAGTGAAAATATTATGCTAATATGTTTTTTTGTTCAACTTAAAAAAAATTTTTTTTCATAAAATCTGTACTCCTCCATTCGTTTTTAGCCAGACGGGAAGCAATTTAGTGTCACATCAAACTAAATCTAATTAAATATCGTCAATAGATTAAAAAAACTCGCGATAAAAATTAAATTTTTTTCTAAAATTCACCATTTTCGACCAATGCTTGAGGTAGAGTGCAAACGTAAATTAATTTAAAATCTCTTTATTAACCATTTATGAAGCCTTGTATTTTGAAGTAAGTAACGAAAAAAAAAAAAAATTATTTAAAAAACAGAGAAAAGAGTGCAAGAATTATAATATATTTTTGTATAAAAATTAACAGTTTTCATACCAATTTCAGAGTGCTGAATTTGAACATTTTTCACATCTAGATGAATTGATATAATCCAAAAAATTTTTTCAGCATATTATTTTGGAATATATTACAAATTACAGAATATTTAAAAAAAATTTTCGCTCAGGACTTATTCCCGAAAAATGAAATAAAGTCGAGGCAAAAAATCAAGCGTAAATATCTTTTTAACTATTAGAGATATCATTTTTTCCTTATCTTATCAAACACTTTACAGAAATATAAAAATCTTTGCAATCGAACTTGATTTGTAGAAGTTAAGATTTTTTTAAACTTTTACATACTCGAAGTAGTCAACTTTGACTCCTTGAAGCTTATCTATTGTTATCACAAAGTAACTGTAAGGTGAATTTTCTGAAAGCTTTTATTTCCTCTACAACTTTTTCATATATTTCAATTCCATCAAACCAATAGTTTAGGAGTCACAGATTTATTACCAAAAATTTTGCGTATGGTCCCACTGAACGACATCAAAAATAAAATTTAAAAATTAATAATAATAATAATAATAATAATAATAATAATAAATATAATAATAATAATAAATATAATAATAATAATAAATATAATAATAATAATAATAATAATAATAATAAATATAATAATAATAATAATAATAAATATAATAATAATAATAATAATAAATATAATAATAATAATAATAATAATACTAATATGTTTTTACTCCCCTCCCTATATATTTATCCGGAAACGAATTAGTTTAGTGCTAAATTGATCTATATATACATATGTATGTATGTTATTATTATTAAAGCTATTTCTTAAATTTCACAGATATTATCTGACTTTTTTTTCAAAGCCTTCAAGTCCAAAAAATACATATTACTTAGTAATAATTTAAAAACTTCCTAAGCAAACAATGTGTAAAAAAATACAAAATAAAAATAATAAATTTATAATAACAATGTATTAAAGTTTCCTTGTTTATATGGTTCCCCATCCTTAATGCAAAAACAAAACAGGAAATAAAACTAGTTATTTAAAAATCAGTTGTTTTTAAAAGGTTCAAATTAATATCACCAACTATAAGTTATAAAATTACAATAAGAATACAACTCTGAGTTCTACCGTTTACTTATTTTCGGAGCAACAATATGCCGCCCATGACATCATTTTAAATTTTGTTTAAATTTCCAAAATGGAGAGGGAAAGCAAAAATATGTATTCAAAAATTTAACATAAATAATCTGAAGTGGAATTTTTAGTGATTCCCATGAATATATAGAAAAAATTAATTAATTGATTTCTTTATTCTTTAGGAGTTGTTCGCATGGTTAAATTTTTACACGAAGACATCACTGGACTCTTGCGTATAACCGATGAGGTGGAGGAAATAATGTTGGCAAAAACAGTTAAATATTTGCGTACTGTAACCATTTTAATGTGGACACCATCTTTAAT
This sequence comes from Protocalliphora azurea, assembly GCA_932274085.1. Classification (NCBI taxonomy): domain Eukaryota; kingdom Metazoa; phylum Arthropoda; class Insecta; order Diptera; family Calliphoridae; genus Protocalliphora; species Protocalliphora azurea. Next base: position 148,212,294 of record OW026521.1, on the reverse strand, counting down.
TGCAGGTTTTATAGCTTACATTGATTGTTTCTATCGTACAGCGTTTATGCCCGAAACCGTATTCAATATACCAGAGGTAAAAAATTTGAAAATATTTATTTTACTCATACGAGTATACCACGTCCCACAAATGTTTTCTATCTGATGCATATACTATATATAAAATCTGAATTTTATATACTTAAAAAGTACTTAAAAGTCCGTGTGTTATCAGAATTTAATATTCTCTTAGATTAATTGGTTACATTGAGGACTTTCCAATTTCCAAATTTCTTCATATGTAGGTATAAAGGAGTCTCCCGAGAAACCGCTTTTTTGCGATTCTCATATAGGAAGACCACTCAAATTATATTATTATATACTGATGAGCTGAATACAGGAAAAATAAAAAAAAATAAAAATAAGAAAAATTGATCTTCAGTTCTTTACCAGCGATGCAACGATAAAAAAGTCACAGGTTTAGTAAGTTTTTCTCAAAAAAAAAAAAAAAAGTTTTGAGTTTTTTCTCGAAACAGGTTTCAAATAATTTATAATTTTGAGCATATTATGAAAAAAATTTGTAACTTTTTTCCCATGGGCTTTAGTTCATCCAAAGGACTGGTGAATACATTTTTTTAACAATAATATAATAGACCATAATTACTACAAAAGTAACTTTTCAACATTTTTCTCATAAAAAGAACAAAAGTTTAAAATTTTTAAACTTTTTGCAAAAAATTATCGAACATTTTTTCCATGAAGTACCAAAATGACCGCTTATGGACCGATATTCTATTTTTTTCATAACAAGCTCAAAATGACGAATATTTTTCTATCCATTTCGAGATAAAACTTTTTTTGGGAAAAATATACTAGACCTTTTATTTTCATTCGCTGGTAGAGAACTGAAGATCATTTTTAATTTTTAATTTTTAAATTTAAATTTTTTAATTTAATTTTAATTTTTTTTATATTTTTTTTGTATTCTGCTCATCAATACGCTTCGTTTGATACATATTGATGAGCTGAATACAGGAAAAATAAATTAAAAAAAAAAAAAAAAAAAAAAAATATAATTGATCTTCAGTTCCCTATAAGCGCTGCAGCGATCAAAAATCATAGGTTTAGTACATTTTTCTCGAAACAGGTTTCAAAAAATTTATAATTTTCGACCATGTTATTATTTTTAAATAATTTTATAATACAACATAATTACTGCAAAATAAATTTTCAATATTTTTATTTTTATTTTTCTTTTAAAAAGAACAAAAATTTTAAATTTTTATACTTTTTGAAAAAAATTATCAAACTTTTTTCCATTACTTACCAAAATGACAGTTTATGAACCAACATTTCTGTGATAAAAAAAATGTTTAATATTTTTTCATAACAAGCTCAAAATGATAAATTTTTTCATACCCATTTCGAGATGAAACCCTAAACTTTTTTTTCTTTTGTTAAAAATGTACTAGACCTTTTATTTTCAATCGCTGGTAGAGAAATGAAGATTAATTTTATTATTATTTTATTTGTTTTAAATATTTTTCCTGTATTCTATGAGAAGTCTTTCTAAAATAATGTAAGGATTGCGCACGAAAAAATTAGTGGACACTTTTAGACTTATAACTTTTATTTTAGATAAAAATCTTAGTACCGTTAACTTGCTTACATTTGTTATTATTCTCAGTAACTACATATATGCTAAATTTTGTTGTAATTCTTAAAAGTGGGAATTGAACCAAAAAACACGAAAAAGCATAATTCAAATTTATAACGAAAAGCCATGCCGACCATATAAAACAATTGCTAGGAATGCAGTTTTTGGACTATACTAAAATATGAATAGTATATGATCAGTGAAAAGAAACAGAAAAAAGCAGAAAAGGGAATGAAAGATGCTCGCAAATGAGGAGACGAAAATTATTGTGATTAATTTTTTTTTGCAAAAGTATGCATGCGATAAAGTATGTACTGGCGAACTTTTTAAAACATCCTAGGCAGGAATTCCATATCACAGATGTTATGGAAAATTGTTGCAGATAAATATCGCATAAAATAAATCAAAATTATCGAAAAGCCATTTGTACGTGCGGGGGAAAAACATTTCATTCATAACAAATGACACTTTTAACAGGGAAATTGGAAAAGATTCATTCCTATCATTCGAAAACATAACCAATTCTAATTTTTCTGACTTAATATCGCTTTTATCATAATAAAAAAGTAACGGAGTGGTGTCCTATGTATCAAAGGAGCCCAAACCAATAGACTGTCCAGAACTCAGTTCATTTCAAATATATTAATAAAAATAATAAAATATATGTATAAATAAATTATGCGCAATATCAAAACCTACTCAGTTATACACATTAAATTTATAATATTTTTAATTTTTTATGGTAATTAGTACAATATATTTTAGGGTTTTTTACAAATTTTGGGAAAATTGGTGTTCGAATCTAAGTTATATCTTTATATATTATACGTAAATTTATTTTATTAGAGTTTATTACAAAGATAAAAAAACTTAGTAATAATAATAATAATAATAATAATAATAATAATAGTAGTAGTAGTAGTAGTAGTAGTAGTAGTATAATAATATAATATAAATATAAGGATATAAGGATTTATAACATCTTGATTTTATTTCAACTTTATTTTAAAATACAAATAATTTGAAATTTTTAGAGTTTAGATAAATAGTAGTATAGATAAATATATATATAATTACTGCCAATATAACATTGGTGAAGGGTATATAAGTTTCGGCACAGCAGAATATAGCTCTCTGACTTGTTTTATTTGATTTTAAATTAAAAGTAAAAATAAATAATAAAATAAAAAAAACTCTCCATTTCAGGTTCTCAATGGCACGGCACAGCCCATATTACTCTTTCAATTATTTCCGTTCGGTGAGGTATACGATCACTTCATAGTTGGATATTTGGGAGCGTGTTATGCTTTATTTCTAGGTATTACCACCATACCCTGTTGGCACACCTTTGTAACCTGTATAATGAAATATATTGTTTTGAAATATGCCATCATAAACAAAAGATTAAAGGAATATGATGTTAGTAAATAAAAAGTCTGCAATTTAAAACTAACATCCGTATTCACAAACAACTTTTAAATTTAAAATGCCTTTTAAAACAAAATTTTCATACAAATTTTTTCTCTAAAATGTATTTTAAATTTAAAATATATTTGTGAATACAAGTGTAAATTAATATAATAATATTTTTAATATATTTTTTTCACGCAGCTATCTAAACTTTCCCCTCAACTTAGTGCAGAGACATTGAAAACTCTTAATGAGCGCGATTTACTCTATTGGCATGGCAAAATGTGTGAATTTTGTGTTAAAGAACAAATCAAATTGAAATGGTTTTTATACAAAAATATTTTTAAAATTGAATATATTTTATCAATTCCTTTATTTTATATATAAGGTTTACAAATGAGTTACAATCCTTAATCAAGATTCCTGTATTTTTGGACTTTATAATATTTTCGGTTTTGATATGTTTTCTATTTTATGCCATAGCAGCGGGTGTAAGTGTCTTATGACCTAAGTTTAAATTATAATATACTTATAGATTTTTTATTTCAAAAGAATCCTTCAAATATGGATTATTTGTTTTTTGCAATTTATTTATTTGTCATGTCCTTTATATTGTGGTTATATCACTGGCATGCCACATTGATAGCGGAAAGTGTAAGTAAGATATTTGCTTAATAAAAATAAGGTACATAATAATAAATATTATTCATTTTTATTTCCTTAGAACGAAGAGCTCTGTTTAGCTTTGTACTCTAGCCCTTGGTATACATTTCCGGTTAACATTCAAAAATCCATACGTTTAATGATGATGGAATGTAATACTCCCTTGATAATGAAAGCCATATTTGTTGAGCTAAATTTAAAAACCTTTATAGATGTATGTAAAAATATATTTTACAAGAAAATTCATTTATAATTTTCTTTCTTTCAGGTGGTCCGTGGAGCCTATAGTTATTTCAGTATTTTAAGAAATGCCAGTTTGGAACATGAATCCAATAATTAAATTTTTAATTAAAATTATTAAAATACATGACATTTTGTTAACCACAATTGTTTGGTAGTTTTGGCACAATAAAATAAGAAATAATCTCACATATACATTTTTTAAGGTTTAAATAAAATTTTTTTGAGCACATTAGAAAATTCTTAGGATCTTATAAAATTATACACATACATTATAAATTCTCTATAAACCATCTTCCTGAATAGGCCAGTAAACACTTGTCAACAGATTTGAAATATCCTAAAAATTTTGAAGTACATATGTAGTAAGTTCGTTACTGTTTTCTTTACGATAAATTTTCTTTTTATAGAAAATTTTCTTTCGATAGAAAATTTATTTTATTTTAAACAAATTTTCTATAAATTTCCTTTTCGTAAAAAAAATGTCGATCATTTTTCTTTTCATAAACAAATTTCGCTAATCTTCCTTTTATAGAAAATTTTCGATACATTTTCTTTTTATAGAAATTTTTTGATAAATTTTCTTTTTATAGACAAATTTCGATAAATTTTCTTTTTACACATAATTGTTGACAAATTTTCGTTTCATAGAAAATTTTCGATAAATTTTCTTTTTATAGAAAATGTATACAAAATTTTATTTCTATAGAAAATTATCGATACATATTTTTATAGAAAAATATCGATAAGTTCTATTTTTGTAGAGAATTCTTTTTATTTTATAGATAAATTTTAAAAAAATTTTATTCTTATATAAAAAATTTTCATACATTTTCTTTATATATAGAAAATTTTCGATAAATTTTTTTTTCAAAAGAATATCGTCAAATTTGCTTTTTAAAGAAAATAAAAAAAAATTATTTTATAGAAAATTGTCGATAAATTTTCTCTTTATAGAAAATTATTCATTCATTTTTTTGTAGAAAAATTTTCTTTTTATAGAAAATTTTTGATAAATTTTCATTTTATAGACTTTATTTTTATAGACAAATTTGATGAATTTCCTTTTCATAGAAAATTTTCAATAAATTTTAGATATATATATATATATATATTTTTTTTTTTAGAAAATTTTCTTTTGTTAGATGAATTTTTATTCTATGGGAAATTTTCGATAAATTTAGAAAATTTCGATCTACTTTTTACAAAAAATTTTCGAATAATTTTTTATTTGTATAAATTTTTCCATCATTTCTTTTTCTAGGATATTTTCAATAATTTCTTTTTATACAAAATTTTCGATAAATTATCTTTTTATAGACAAATTTGATAAATTTCGTTTTGTTATATTTTCGATATTTTTTTTTTTTTTTTAGAAAATTTTCTTTTCATATTTTTTTCTTTTTATAGCAAATTTTTGATACATTTATTTTTTATAAAAAATGTTTGATCAATTTTCTTTTTATAGAAAATGTTCGATAAATTGTCTTTTTATAGAAAATTTTCAATAAATTTTCTTTTATAGAAAATTATAGAAAATTAGAAAATTATTTATAGAAAATTATAAAATTTTAGATAAATTTTCAAAAAGAAAAGAAACAATTTTCTTAAAAAATTACAGTTTTCAAAAAAGTTCCTACTATAAAAATTTTAATACTTCAATTCTTCGTTAAATGCTACAGGAACAATGATGAATAAATATATTTGTTTTTAACTTCTCTTCAATTAGTGTCAATCTTTGTCATATATAGATTAACATAGATATGAAACTTCGTTGTTAAAAGAACTGAGAATGTGTTAGTAAAAATTTCGTTGAAACAAAAACAATTCTAGAATGTGTGAATTTTTTAGTTATTTTTTTTTTTCAATTACGTTTATTTTTAATTTCATATGTTTAAGTTAATCTATGTTAATAATCTATACCACTATAGGTGATTGGGCTCAAAAACATTTTCTGAGTAGACTTAACGATCCCTTTCCAAAAATCTTTTTGACGCACATAGATACACCGACAATAACTTTCTTACTTGTTTATTAATTTAATTTTGAAGAGAGTAGATTTCTATAGATTCAATAAAGCCATATATGATTTAAACTTTAAAGCTATATCTAATTTACTTTATGTATGAATCCAATCATACACGTATGTATGTAAATACATTAGGATAACCGTCTTCCCTAAGGATTCAAAAATATAATGTAATTTTGTTAATTTTTAGGAGAATAAAACTTTTTAATTTTAACAGAAATTTTTCAAAATTTAGAAAATATAACTAAATTTTATGCTAAATTCATTTGAAAAATAAAAAATTAATTTCAAATGGACTGCATGAATTTTAGTTCATAATTTAAAATACATAAATCAATTTCTAACCATATAATTTCTTTGGGACCTTACTAATACAAGAGAGTGGATATGTCTGTTTTAAATTTTTATATACAAATTTTGCATATGTTTAATAAATGAAATAAACATGAACAACATGAAAATAAATGCCAGCAGCAACAAAATGTCAACAGTTATTTTTCTTTATGTTTCTTCACTTTTTCAACAAAAATTCTTTCTGCCTCTCTCCCTTCGACAACCAATACACTCACTCACACACTATTATGAGAGTACAAAATTGAAATATGAACAACTTATAAAAGAATTGGTGCAGAACAAGAAGACGGATAAGGAGAAGGAAAAAAGAATGTTGGATGAAGAAAAACTTTATTTTCGTTTATTTAACAATTTATTTTTATTTTTGTAAATATTCTCTTTTTATATTTTTTGTGGAAATTTGTTTCAAATTTTATTTGTAGCAAAACATATTTATTCACATGAATTAAGTTGGAAACAAGACTACAAGCAAAATACGAGGATGACAGCAGCAACAACAATACGTACACTAACAACAGCAACAGAAAAAAGAAAAAACTTGTAATTGAAAACTTACTAAGAAATGAATGAAAAAAAAAAACAATTTTGAATACTAGTGAAATTATTTTAAAGTAGATACAATTGTAAAAAAGTTAAATAAACTTTTTTTTGTTGTGAAAGCAAAATGCTAAGAAAATTCTTCAAGACGATTTTTTGACGTTTTCTTCACTACAAAATAATTCTGTAATCAACAAGGTGAATATAATTAGTTGTTGATATTATATGCTGAGCAAAAATGTTTATCAGTAATGCGAAACAGGGTTTCCAATATTTTCTATAATTTTTTTTATTTATAGAAATTTGTTATTTGTTTAATGTTTCGATTAGTTTATTTTTTGTAGAAAATTATAGATAAATTCCACAAATGTATAGAAAAATGTTCATAAATATTCTTTTTGTAGAATATTATTGAGAAATTTTCTTTTTGTAGACAATTTTCGAAAAATTCCCTATTAATACAAAACTTTTGATAAATTATCCTTGTATGGGAAATTTTCGATAAATTTGGAAAATTTTCGATTTACTTTTTATAGAAACTTTTCGATAAATTTTCTATTTATATAAATTTTTCGATCATTTCTTATTCTAGAAAATTTAGGAGAATTTCTTTTTATACGAAATTTTCGATTATTTTCTTTTTGCAGAAAATTCTTTTCATAAAAAATTGTTCATTTATTTTCCAGGAAAATGTACATAATTTTTCTCCTTTACAGAAAAATTTCCATAATTTTTTTTAATAGGAAATTTTCGATACATTTTCTTTTAATTGAAAACTTTTAGTAATTTTTTTATAGTTTTCTTTTTATAGAATATTTTCAGTAAATTTTCTTTTTATAGATAATTTTCGGTAAATTTTCTTTTTACAGAAAATAAATTTTCTTTTTATAGAAAATTTCTGATAAATTTTCCTTTCATAGCAAATTTTCGATAATTTTTTTTTCATAGAAAATTTTCGATAAATTTTCTTTTCATAGAAAATTTTTGATAAATTTTCTTTTCATAGAAAATTTTATATGAATTATCTTTACATAGAAAATTTTCGATAAATGTTCCACTTATAGAAAATTTCCGATAAATTTTCTCCTTATAGAAAATTCTCGATAAATTTTCTGCTTATAGAAAATTTTCGATAAATTTTCTACTTATAGAAAATTTTCGATAAATATTCCACTTAAAGAAAATTTCCGAAAAATTTTCCACTTACAGAAAATTTCCGATAAATTTTCTGCTTATAGAAAATTTTCGATAAATTTTCTGCTTTTAGAAAATTTTCGATAAATTTTCTGCATATAGAAAATTTTCGATAAATTTTGTGCTTATAGAAAATTTTCGATAAATTTTGTGCTTATAGAAAATTTTCGATAAATTTTATGTTTATAGAAAATTTTTGATAAATTTTCTGCTTATAGAAAATTTTCGATAAATTTTCTGCTTATAGAAAATTTTCGATAAATTTTCTGCATATAGAAAATTTTCGATAAAATTTCTGCTTATAGAAAATTTTCGATAAATTTTGTGCTTATAGAAAATTTTCGATAAATTTTATGTTTATAGAAAATTTTTGATAAATTTTCTGCTTATAGAAAATTTTCGATAAATTTTCTGCTTATAGAAAATTTTCGATAAATTTTCTGCTTATAGAAAATTTTCGATAAATTTTCTGCTTATAGAAAATTTGCGATAAATTTTCTGCTTATAGAAAATTTTCTGCTTATAGAAAATTATCGATAATTTTCTGCATATAGAAAATTTTCGATAAATTTTCTGCTTATAGAAAATTTTCGATAAATTTTCTGCTTATAGAAAATTTTCGATAAATTTTCTGCTTATAGAAAATTTTCGATAAATTTTCTGCTTATAGAAAATTTTCGATAAATTTTCTGCTTATAGAAAATTTTCGATAAATTTTCTGCTTATAGAAAATTTTCGATAAATTTTCTGCTTATAGAAAATTTTCGATAAATTTTATGCTTTTAGAAAATTTTCAATAATTTTATGCTTATAGAAAATTTTGGATAAATTTTCTGCTTATAGAAAATTTTGGATAAATTTTCTGCTTATAGAAAATTTGCGATAAATTTTCTGCTTATAGAAAATTTTCTGCTTATAGAAAATTATCGATAATTTTCTGCATATAGAAAATTTTCGATAAATTTTCTGCTTATAGAAAATTTTCGATAAATTTTCTGCTTATAGAAAATTTTCGATAAATTTTCTGCTTATAGAAAATTTTCGATAAATTTTCTATAGAAAATTTTCGATAAATTTTCTGCTTATAGAAAATTTTCGATAAATTTTCTGCTTATAGAAAATTTTCGATAAATTTTCTGCTTATAGAAAACTTCCGATAAATTTTCTTTTTATAGAAAATTTCTGATAAATTTTCCTTTCATAGCAAATTTTCGATAATTTTTTTTTCATAGAAAATTTTCGATAAATTTTCTTTTCATAGAAAATTTTAGATAAATTTTCTTTTCATAGAAAATTTTATATGAATTATCTTTACACAGAAAATTTTCGATAAATGTTCCACTTATAGAAAATTTCCGATAAATTTTCTCCTTATAGAAAATTCTCGATAAATTTTCTGCTTATAGAAAATTTTCGATAAATTTTCTACTTATAGAAAATTTTCGATAAATATTCCACTTAAAGAAAATTTCCGACAAATTTTCCACTTATAGAAAATTTCCGATAAATTTTCTGCTTATAGAAAATTTTCGATAAATTTTCTGCTTATAGAAAATTTTCGATAAATTTTCTGCTTTTAGAAAATTTTCGATAATTTTCTGCATATAGAAAATTTTCGATAAAATTTCTGCTTATAGAAAATTTTCGATAAATTTTCTGCATATAGAAAATTTTCGATAAATTTTGTGCTTATAGAAAATTTTCGATAAATTTTGTGCTTATAGAAAATTTTCGATAAATTTTGTGCCTATAGAAAATTTTCGATAAATTTTCTGTTTATAGAAAATTTTTGATAAATTTTCTGCTTATAGAAAATTTTCGATAAATTTTCTGCTTATAGAAAACTTTTGATAAATTTTATGCTTTTAGAAAATTTTCAATAATTTTATGCTTATAGAAAATTTTGGATAAATTTTCTGCTTATAGAAAATTTTGGATAAATTTTCTGCTTATAGAAAATTTGCGATAAATTTTCTGCTTATAGAAAATTTTCTGCTTATAGAAAATTATCGATAATTTTCTGCATATAGAAAATTTTCGATAAATTTTCTGCTTATAGAAAATTTTCGATAGATTTTCTGCTTATAGAAAATTTTCGATAAATTTTCTGCTTATAGAAAATTTTCGATAAATTTTCTGCTTATAGAAAATTTTCGATAAATTTTCTGCTTATAGAAAATTTTCGATAAATTTTCTGCTTATAGAAAATTTTCGATAAATTTTCTGCTTATAGAAAATTTTCGATAAATTTTCTGCTTATAGAAAATTTTCGATAAATTTTCTGCTTATAGAAAATTTTCGATAATTTTCTGCATATAGAAAATTTTCGATAAATGTTCCACTTATAGAAAATTTCGATAAATTTTCTGCTTATAGAAAATTTTTAATAAATTTTCTGTTTATAGAAAATTTTCGATAAATTTTCTTTCCATAGAAAATTTTTGATAAATATTCTTTTCTCAGAAAATGTTTCAATAATTATTCTTTCCATATTATTTTTCTATAACAATTTTCATAATTTTTATTTTTTTATAAAAAATTTTCTCTAAATTTCCTTTTTATAAAAATTTTCGATAAATTTTCCTTTTTTTACAAAATTCTATAAATTTGATTTTTTTTAGAAATTTTTGGATTAAGTTTCTTTTAATTCTTTTAATTAAACAAATTTGCAATTTGAAGGAAATTTGTGATAAACTTTCTTTTTATAAAAAAATAGAAAATTTTTGATAAATTAGCTTGTTGAAAATTTTTGATGAATTTTACTTTCCACAGAAAGTATTAGATAAATTTTCCATTTTAGCGGGTTATATTGGCATCACAAATTCGTATTTGCTTATTATGTCTGCATTCCCTTTAATTTCTTTATCATTTTAAAAAAATCTTAAATTTTCAACTGCTTTTATGTATGAGTGTGCAACTATAAGTGATGTTAACGTTAATTTTAAGAAAGAAAAAAGAAAAATATGTGAAAATAACAAGGACTGGAATGTCGCTTAAATATACAAAATGCATACATATAAATATTTAGTTATGAATAAGAAAAATGTGTAAAGGATTCCTTAAATTCTATAATTTGCTCTACACAACTAAGTAATGAATGTATGAATAAAGGAAGAAACACAACTTGTGAGTGTTCTCATTTCTTATCTGAGAATTAGCAAAAAGTAACAACTTTTTGTCGAAGTAAAAGAATTTATTTATTTTATTTCGCTGGCTTATTAAAGCTACAATGACAATTGTTAATGATGATGCTGTTATGCAATTATAAAATATTAAAAAACATTTTGTTGTCATAGTGGTGGTGAGAACTAATTATTTTTGAATATCTTATTATTTTTGTGTCTTTATATAGAAGGCCTTAACAAATGACACTAAAGCAGAGGGCCAAAGTCTAACCCAAATTTAGTGGAAAAAAAACAACAGGACTAACAATGGGAGCAAGAACACAAGTAGCGATCTTGTTTTAAATTGCTTTCTGTTGAAACTGAATTCATTTTTTCCGTTGATAATATTGTAACAAAAAGCAGTCGATAGCCAATCGGGAGCCGAATAATTTACCTTATTGCATTGTACTTGCTAGCTATCGCAGCAAAGAACCTATTACATATTTAAGCAAGAATATTAAAGGCCTATACAGTGAAGGTCTTCTACATTTTTCCTGCCGGTAAAAAAAAATATATAAAAATGTGTGCGTGTTTTAGTAGTTGTTAAGTAGTAAATAGTAGCTGTGTCACAGTGGGGCCAATTGCAAAAGTTTTGATTATAAATCTGTATCTCCTAAACTACTGGTCGGATTGAATTGAAATGTATGGAAATGTTGTAGAGTAGGATCTTAGCCTTCAGAAAACTACTTGAAAAATTGCCAAAAATTGCCAAAAATTGACTTTTTTAAGAATGAAAGACTGATGTTCATTTTACATAATACATAAGAAATAATAATAATAATAATAATAATAATAATAATAATAATAATAATAATAATAATAATAGTATAATGCTAATATGTTATTTTGTGCAATTAAAAAAATGTCTTTTGAAAAATTGATTTTTTCATAAAATATACACTTTTGCATTCGTTTTTGGCCAGGCGGAAATCAGTTTAGTGCTAGATAGGTACAAATATATTTTGAAATAAAACAGCGGTAATAAATTGAAAAAAACTCGCATGACATTTATTTTTTTTAACCGAAAATCATGATTTTTTTCCAAAAGTAACCACTTTCGACCAATGCTAGATGTAGGGTGCATATCTAAATCAATTTAAAATTTCTTCATTAACCACTTACGAAGCCTTGTCTTCTGAAATATGTAAAGAATTTTTTTATTAACAAAACTTTAAGAAAAAAGTGAAAAAATTGTGCTATATATTTTTAAAAAACATAAATTTTTCATACTAATTTCAGAGTGCTGATTTTGAAAAATTTTCACGGCTAGACCAATTGAAATAACCCACAAAAAATGTTCGGCATAATATTTCGGTATGTATTAGAAATTACGAAATATTAAAAAAAAAATTCATCCATATACCTCAGAACAAATTCCCCAAAAACTAAGTAGTCGAGGCAAAAAATCAAAAACTCAAAATTCAAGCGTAAATATCTTTTTAACTGTAATAGATAATTTAGGTCAGTAAAAGTGTTTTATTTCGTCAAGCACTTTACAGAAATATAAAAATCTTTCAAAACAGAATTGATTTGTAGAAGTTACGATTTTTTTAAACTTTTACATACATACATACATAGGTGGTCAACTTTGACACCCAGTAGCTTACCTTGGATTATCACAGGGTGACTACAAGATAATTTTGCTGAAAGTTTAGGTCCTTCTCTATAACTTTTCCATATATTTCAATTCGATCCGAACAGTAGTTTTAGGTAGATTTATTACCAAAGTTTTTCGATTGGCCCCACTGTGTGTTATGTATAGTGGTTATAAATTCAAAGACATTTCTTACTTTCGAAATCCGCACCAAAAAAAAAAAGCATAAATAATTGTTAAAACTACATTTTTAATTCAAGTTAAACTTATGATATGGGGGTGTAAAGCGTCTTATTGCCTTCCATTTCATTTTAAACTGCAGGGCTCTTAAAAAATTGCCTACATCCCTACAAACAATATAATACGAAAATCATTCGAATTCATATTGCTTAGAAGAAAAAATTTATTGTCGCAATAATCATATTCGTATTGCAGAAGATTCCCCCATCGGGAGAGATTGTGTATCACAGGCAATATTTCGAAGTAATAAGAGATCAATACATCAATACACCTAGAGACATATAGAGAAAAATATACAAAAAAATATACATATATACATATATATATATATATATATATATATATATATATATATATGTATATATATATATATATATATATATATATATATACACATATATACAATATTGCTAGATAATCATCTAAATGATAAAAAGAAGATACCGCCAATAATCTTCTGGAAGATGTAATAAATATATAGAAAAATCACAAAACATAAATCAACCTAGAAATAATGCAATAAAGACAACTTTTACATCTTGTAAAGCATACGTGTAAATCTTAACATCATAAAGCAATTATTACGAAAACTGTGACATAAAATATCCATTTTTTGTTAAAAGACGAACAAATTTCTTCATTCTTGAATAATATTTAATTACTCATCAAGGGAAAAAATTGTGACTGAAAAATAAAAGTATTACCATAAATTCTTCTAGGTGATTTCAATGAGGTGATAATCACTTTACTGAAAAAATTACGATATTTAGAAGATAAAATATATTATATTTTATATATATTTTTATATATTTTTTATTTTGTTTATTGCCTAATTTTCTTCCTATTGATAAAAATACAATATTAGAAAAATATTGCCTTGACGATTTTCTTCCAAATTATAAAAAGAAAATATTAAGTAAATATCTTCTATGGAAGTTATCTTCGAAATGTTTGTAGGGATACTATGTAAGTTAGTATTTTTAATGAATAGAAAGAAATAAATGTATGTATGTAAGTTTGTTTTAAAACTTTCAACAATTATGTGAATGTTTTAATTCCATTTACTATATCTTTTATTCTTTCTTGTAGTTCTTTTATTTATCAAGTATAAGTATCTTTAGCATTGTAGTTATGAGAACAAGTTAAACTTTTTACTACAGACAGAATCATGTTCTTGGTTGACAGTAAGAAGAAAAGAAGAAAAAAAGTTGTTCATTATTTTCCATAAGTAAGAACCTAGTTGACAACTAATAAGTTTATATGTTAAGTAGATGTTTGTTGTTGTCTTTATTTTATGCTGTTTCTTATTACGTATACCCTTCACAACGAGTGACGGGTGTAATGTGGTTTATATAAAAGTTTGTCATTCCGGTTGTAATTTCTATAATTTTTGTTTAAGATACCAAAATGTATATATAAGAAGACGAGTTAAAATATCGATGTTTGTCCTTGTGTTATCATAAAGCCCCCTGATAACATAGATATATGATCATCAAAACATCGGATTTTTGGCAGATATTTCGCCCAAAAACCGTGTTCTTCTTCTGATTGCTTTGCTAATGAAATGCATTAAATTGGTTCATTTATAAGCGAGATGTCGGCTAAAATGCAAGTGAAGCTCTTAAATAAGCTACGGACTTGTTCTTGTATAACTCTGTAACAAATATTTTTCTGAATTTTTTTGCCGAAAAAATCTGTTCATAACGTGGTATCTATATTACACAATTTTATAACAAAACAAACGTCAAAATTAATCCGAATTTATGGAAGTAGACAACAGCTGAACAAAAAAACAATAAGGCGAATTTTTCAATGTTTCTTATGAAGCTGTAACAACCAAAAACTTGTCTTGATAAAAATTTATCTAGCAATTACGTAATTTATCGAAAATTGTCTATAGAATGAAAATTTATCAAAAATTTTCTATAAAAAGAAAATATATCGAAAATTTTCTATAAAAAGAAAATTTATTGAATATTTTCTACAAAGAGAAAATTTATCGAAATTTTTCTATAAAAAGAAAATTTATTGAAAATTTTCTATAAAAAGAAAATTTGTCGAAAATTTTGAATAAACAGAACAATTATCGCAAAATTTTCTATAAACAGAACAATTATCGCAAAATTTTCTATAAAAAGAAAATTTATCGAAAATTTTCTATAAAAAGAAAATTTATCGAAAATTTTCTATAAAAAGAAAATTTATCGAAAATTTTCTATAAAAAGAAAATTTTCTATAAAAAGAAAATTTATCGAAAATTTTCTATAAAAAGAAAATTTATCGAAAATTTTCTATAAAAAGAAAATTTATCGAAAATTTTCTATAAAAAGAAAATTTATCGAAAATTTTCTATAAAAAGAAAATTTATCGAAAATTTTCTATAAAAAGAAAATTTATCGAAAATTTTCTATAAAAAGAAAATTTATCGAAAATTTTCTATAAAAAGAAAATTTATCGAAAATTTTCTATAAAAAGAAAATTTATCGAAAATTTTCTATAAAAAGAAAATTTATCGAAAATTTTCTATGAAAAGAAAATTTATCGAAAATTTTCTATGAAAAGAAAATTTATCGAAAATTTTCTATGAAAAGAAAATTTATCGAAAATTTTCTATGAAAAGAAAATTTATCGAAAATTTTCTATGAAAAGAAAATTTATCGAAAATTTTCTATGAAAAGAAAATTTATTGAAAATTTTCTATGAAAAGAAAATTTATTGAAAATTTTCTATGAAAAGAAAATTTATTGAAAATTTTCTATAAAAAGAAAATTTGTCGAAAATTTTGTATAAACAGAACAATTATCGCAAAATTTTCTATAAAAAGAAAATTTATCGAAAATTTTCTATAAAAAGAAAATTTATCGAAAATTTTCTATAAAAAGAAAATTTATCGAAAATTTTCTGCAAAAAGAAAATTTATCGACAATTTTCTGCAAAAAGAAAATTTATTGAAAATTTTCTATAAGTAGAAAATTTATTGAAAATTTTCTATAAAAAGAAAATTTATTGAAAATTTTTTATAAAAAGAAAATTTATCGAAAATTTTCTGCAAAAAGAAAATTTATCGAAAATTTTCTGCAAAAAGAAAATTTATCGAAAATTTTCTGCAAAAAGAAAATTTATTGAAAATTTTCTATAAAAAGAAAATTTGTTGAAAATTTTCTATAAAAAGAATATTTGTTGAAAATTTTCTATAAAAAGAAAATTTATCGAAAATTTTCTATACAAAGAAAATTTATCGAAAATTTTCTATAAAAAGAAAATTTATCGAAAATTTTCTATACAAAGAAAATTTATCGAAAATTTTCTATAAAAAGAAAATTTATAGAAATTTTTCTATAGAGAAAATTTATCGAAAATTTTCTATAAAAATAAAATTTATCGAAAATTTTCTGCAAAAAGAAAATTTATCGACAATTTTCTGCAAAAAGAAAATTTATTGAAAATTTTCTATAAGTAGAAAATTTATTGAAAATTTTCTATAAAAAGAAAATTTATTGAAAATTTTCTATAAAAAGAAAATTTATCGAAAATTTTCTGCAAAAAGAAAATTTATCGAAAATTTTCTGCAAAAAGAAAATTTATCGAAAATTTTCTGCAAAAAGAAAATTTATTGAAAATTTTCTATAAAAAGAAAATTTGTTGAAAATTTTCTATAAAAAGAATATTTGTTGAAAATTTTCTATAAAAAGAAAATTTATCGAAAATTTTCTATAAAAAGAAAATTTATCGAAAATTGTCTATAAAAAAAAATTATCGAAAGTTTTTTTAAAAACAAAATTTATCGAAAATTTTCTATAAAAAGAAAATTTATTGAAAATTTTCTATAAAAAGAAAATTTATTGAAAATTTTCTATAAAAAGAAAATTTATTGAAAATTTTCTATAAAGAAAGAATATAATGAATTTTTTTTATAAAAAGAGAAGGTATCTGAACTTTTCTATAAAAAATAATTTATCGAATATTATATATGGAAAAAAGTTCATCAAAATTTTCCATAAGAAGGAAAAGTTATTGATAATTTTCTATGAAAAGAAATTTATCGAAACTTTCCCAAGTTTATCGAAAATTTTCCATGAATATAAATTTTCCATGAATATAAAAAGAAAGTTTATCGACAATTTCCAATAATTCGTACAAATCGATTGAAAATCTTTAAATGAAAAGTTTCCTGTAAATTTATTGAAAATTTTCCATAAATGGAAGAAATATTGAAAATTGTTTACAAAAAGAAAAATTGTTTTCAATAAAAAGAAAATTTATTGAAAATAATTTTTGTAGTGTATTTAGTGGTTGATCTTGCTCTCCTACAATTTTCCCAATTGTTAATCATTGTATACAATTTTAAAACAAATATTTATAACATCAAGATAGTGAAGATTCTTTATCTATAATAAATTATTTTAAGTGTTTATTTTAACTATTCATTAATTTACTTATTCATCCAGTGATTCATTTATTGAGTTTTCTGTTCTGCTGATTTCATAAACATTTTAAAAGAAAATTCATCTTGTACTTGTCTCTGTGTGTTTATTTAATTATTAAATCGACTTCAATCATTGCTTTAAGGAATTTATTTTTTTTATTGTTATTGTTGTTGTTAATGCTTCTGTTGCTTTTGTTAATTGAGTTGTAGTTATTGTTATTGTTGTCATAAATAATTATCAAAACATACAATATTATCATAGCAAAAATTATGTATGTTTGTAAATACATTCATATATATTTATGTACATATGCATATATTAAGGTGGCCCCGTAAGTATGGAGAGAAAACAAGGTGTCGAGGTTCCCAGCTCAAATGAAAATTTACTTCATTCTAAAATACAGTTTCTCGAAATTTTCGTGCTGGATCAAAATGGAAAATGGTCTTTTGGAAACGCATTTACTGATGTAACAAAAATTTGGGACCGTGTTCAAATGTTATAAATTTTTTTTAGTAGTGAAGAATGTTATTTATTTTGTCCCTGCGTTTGTAGGCTTAAAACGTTCAAAGGGCTTGTGGATTCTTACCCACGTAGAACCATATATTGTTAAAATCATATTAGTAGTATGTTTATGGGGTTTCTGGATCAACTTTTTCATACAAAAGTTGGCTCATGCATAGCTGGGGTTGTGGTTTTTTGAAATGAGGAGGAAGAGGAATTTTGAAGAGGAAATTGTTTATATGATTGCATGTTGTTTATGTTTTCCATCCCTGGTTAGTAATGTGTTTGTAAGAGAAATGAATAGCATTTGCAGAAAGAGTTTTGTAACTTAGGAGGAAAAATTGTTTTGCATTTTATGAAATTGAAAACCAATGAATTTGTTTTGTAATTTTTTTCTTGTGAGTGCATTAATAGGAGGAAAAATTGATTTGCATTTTATGAAATTGAAAACCAATGAATTTGTTTTGTAATTTTTTTCTTGTGAGTGCATTAATAGGAGGAAAAATTGATTTGCATTTTATGAAATTGAAAACCAATGAATTTGTTTTTGTAATTTTTTCTTGTGAGTGTATTAATAGGAGGAAAAATTGTTTTGCATTTTATGAAATGTGAAATGTGTATGTGTTGTGGTATGATTGTATGTTGTTTATGTTTTCCATCCCTGGTTAGTAATGTGTTTGTAAGAGAAATGAATAGCATTTGCAGAAAGAGTTTTGTAACTTAGGAGGAAAAATTGTTTTATTTGAAATGATTTTTTTTTTTTTTGAAATAAACATACTTATATTAATTTTAATTAATTTATGTAATTATGTTAAAAGTACATACAAACAATTTAACAGGGGAGACAATTTTTATTTATTTTTTTTGCACTTTTAATTGTGATGAAATTAAAAACTGATGACTTGTATAAATACGTTTGAGTATTTTTGGTTTATTCATCTACATATTTTTATATGGTTATTTTTGTTTTTTTGTATTGAGAGTGATTTGAAATGATTTTTTTGTAAACGTATGAGAATTACAGCATTCTCAACAAAAAGGTGATTTTGTATCCAATTTTGATACAGATTTGAATTAAGGTTTGAATTAACCTTTGATATCAAAGAAAAAAAGACATAATTTGTGGGTTGTAGTAAGACATGTATGTTTGTTTATTGTATGCTTTTTATCAAATACTATAATATATTTGTATACAGAATCAAATGTATTTTATGAAATTTAATTTAACCTCGTCTAAGATTTTTGACTTTTAGTGATGAAATACATTATCTGATTTTCTTAGATATGCTTATACATAGTTATCAATGACTGAATTAAATTTGTTAGTATTATAATAACAAAGTATTTTGATTTATTGATGTTTAATAATTTCATAAATTTGTGAAATTTATTTTATATACATACATATATATATATATATATATATATATATATATATATATATATATACTAACATTAAAAAACTCTCCTCAGAACAACGTAGTGAAATAAACATACTTATATTAATTTAAATTAGTAGCCAAAAATGCATTCCCACATGTTTTGAGTGCGTGTGATGTGTCAGCAGGAATATTTTAAATGATATTTAATATTTTTCTTTATAATTTTGTTGCAGTTCTTTTTTTATATTTATGTGTTAACTTACGTGTTAGCACTATTTAATTTAAAATTGATACTTATACTTGTATCAATAGAGTGTATGTATGTATGTATGATGTATTTATGTAATTATGTTAAAAGTACATACAAACAATTTAACAGGGGAGGCAATTTTTATTTATTTATTTTTTTGCACTTTTAATTATGATGAAATTAAAAACTGATGAATTGTATAAATAGCGTTTGAGTATTTTTGGTTTATTCATCCACATATTTTTATATGGTTATTTTTGTTTTTGTAAAGTGGAAACTTGAGAATTGTTTTGTTTATATGGAAAAAAAAAATAACTTTGTGTAAGGTTCTTTGACATTAATGAAGATGTATTTTATGTTGTTGAGTATGGTCATGATTAATATTAAATATTGTAATAACAAATTAAGGGGAGTATTTTTTATATAGTGCTTATTATTATTTTATTTATATAATACTTAAAAATTATTATATATTTAAATTTAGAAGAAGATACACAGAGCATTAAAATTTCAACAATCTCCATGGTTAAAAACATATATAGATTTGAATACATACCACAGAACAAGAGCAAAAAATGCTTTTGAAAAAGATTTTTTTAAATTATTAAATAATTCTGTATATGGAAAAACTATGGAAAATGTTCATAAACGCAAAGATATAAAAATTGATTACAGATCATTTGGGAGCTAGAGCATTAATTTCAAAACCTAATTTTTCGAGTATAACACAATTTTCAGAAAACATGTTTGCAGTTCAGTTAAAGGTTATGCAAATAACTTGTAACAAACCAATTTATTTAGGCTTTGCTGTGCTGGAACTCTCAAAATGGAAAATGTATGATTTTCATTATCAATATATGAAACCAAAATTTCAGTCTAATTTAACATTGAATTATATGGATACAGACTCATTCATATATACTATAAAAACAGATGATTTTTATAGTGATATTCGTGAAGATATTACCTTAAGGTTTGATACATCAGAGTATCATCCCAATAACATATTTAAACTCTCAATATTAAATAAGAAAGTTCTAGGCATGATGAAAGATGAGAATAGCGGGAAAATTATGAAAGAATTTGTGGGACTTCGATCAAAAATGTATTCATTTAAAACGGTTGACATGGAGGAAGTAAAGAAATCTAAAGGATTTAAAAAATCATGTATACAAAATTTATCATTATTTCAATTATTTGATTTTTTTAATAAAATATTTGCAATTTTAATTAAATTTTACTTCAGTTTTGTTACATTTTTTATATTTTTTATTTTTTATAAACTTTATGATTTTAATTTGATTTGATTTTAATTTATATAATTTTTATGTATTTTAATTTGATTTATTTTATTTCATTCTATTATCGGTTTATGTAATTAATAATACTTTTATATTTTATTAATAATTAAATTCTTATATTTTATTTTTTTCTATTCTTTTTTTACAATTTATCTTAATTTTATTTTTTTTAGTTTAAATTTTCTGTTTTAACTTTTGTTTAATAATTTTCGTTGAATTATTGTTTAATTTAATTCTTATTTTATATATTTCATTTATTATAGTTTTTATATGAATTTATTTTTCAATTTTCTTAATATTTTAATTTTATTTTCTGAATTTTTTAAGGTTTTTGTATTGTTTTTTTTATTTATAATTAATTTATTTTTTCTATAATTTGGATTTATTTAGATTTATTTTTATTTTTCGAATTATTTATTTTATATTTTTGTTTATTTTATTTTTTAATTTATAATAATGTTTTTTCAATTCATTTATTAGCTACTGTATTTTTTTTATTCTTAGTTTTTTTCTTTTTTGTTAAGCAAGATATTTTATTTTTAAATGAATACTTTATTATAGTTAACATTTGGTAGTTTCATTATTATATTTTATTATTATTTGTTATTTAAAAAAATTTATTTATTTTCAATATTTTCTATTCTATTTTCAATATTTTCTATTGTTTTTTTAATTTATGTTTAATATTATTTATTTTACTTTTTTGTGTTTTGTTTAATCTTATTTTCATGAAATTTTATTTTAATAATAATTTATTTTTTTAAATTATTTTACTTATTTTTTTGGCCATTTTATTTTTTTGTTTTTTATTTCCATTTTTATTTTAATATTTAACCTTTATCTATTATTTTTTCAGTTAATTATTTTTTTGGTTTTTAATTTTTGTCTGTTAAAAAATTTAGGTATTTTATTACTTTAATTTCTGTTAAGTTTTTATGTTTTCTTCAGTTTTTTTAAATATATTTTTAATTTATGGTTTTTTATTTTTGTCTTTGTTAAAAAATATATTTTTCTGATATTCCATATATTTTGTTTTTTTATTTTATTTTATGTTTCTTAGAAAATATATTAATACTTTATTATTATAATTAATTTTTCATTTTCTATTTTTCCCTTAATTTGTTTTTTATATTCATTAAATTTAGCTTTTTAATTGATTCAAATTAATAGATTTAATAAAATGTTTGTACAATATTTTAAATTTTTTATTTATTTTTTATTTTTTATTTTTTATTTTTTATAAATTTTATGATTTTTTATTTTTTTTTAGGTTTTGGTTTCTGTATTCATTTATTTTAATATTTTTTTAAATTTTATAGTGACGTCAATATGTATAATTTTATACAAGACGATATTAGAGGAGGACTAGTACAGTGTTCAAAGAGATATTCTAGAGCAAATAATAAATATTTATTTTATAATCTAATATTTTTAAATAAAACGCAATTTTTTATGTTTTCTTTTATAATTTTTTATTTTTATTTTTTTTTTTTTTTTTTTTTTTTTAAATGTCACATGAAGTAAAATTTTTTGATAATAGGTAATATATCCTATTATCAATTTTTACTCCATTACTTAAAATTTTTATAGAGCCCCATATGTGCACATCATCATCCTTGATGATGTGTACATTTATGATATCTCCTCTCCAGGATAACAATATATCTGCACTCTCAATATCCGAATTGTATTCCTTTATAAGCAAGTCGGTAATCTTTTCCTCTATAAGTTGTTGATAGCCTTTTTTCGAATTTTTAAAATTTTGAAATAAAATTCTCGCCCTCTCCAGTTCAGCGTAGAATATTTCATCCATCCATAAATTACAATCTTTCCTAAAAGAAAGATTGCAAATGCAATCAACTGATTGACATGTACTCATTATTTTTTTAATTCTTTACAGTAAAACTTTAACTGAAATTTAAAAAACTTTTTAATTTTAAAAATTTCTGGGAAAACGGAAATGTATTAATAGGAGTAAAAATTGTTTTGCATTTTATGAAATTGAAAACCAATGTATGTATGTATGTATGTATGTAATAATACAACTTTAAATATGTTTCAATATAAATAGAAACAGATTTTATAAAATAAACATTATTCAGTTAAAGTTTTACTGTAAAGAATTAAAAAAATAATGAGTACATGTCAATCAGTTGATTGCATTTGCAATCTTTCTTTTAGGAAAGATTGTAATTTATGGATGGATGAAATATTCTACGCTGAACTGGAGAGGGCGAGAATTTTATTTCAAAATTTTAAAAATTCGAAAAAAGGCTATCAACAACTTATAGAGGAAAAGATTACCGACTTGCTTATAAAGGAATACAATTCGGATATTGAGAGTGCAGATATATTGTTATCCTGGAGAGGAGATATCATAAATGTACACATCATCAAGGATGATGATGTGCACATATGGGGCTCTATAAAAATTTTAAGTAATGGAGTAAAAATTGATAATAGGATATATTACCTATTATCAAAAAATTTTACTTCATGTGACATTTAAAAAAAAAAAAAAAAAAAAAAAAATAAAAATAAAAAATTATAAAAGAAAACATAAAAAATTGCGTTTTATTTAAAAATATTAGATTATAAAATAAATATTTATTATTTGCTCTAGAATATCTCTTTGAACACTGTACTAGTCCTCCTCTAATATCGTCTTGTATAAAATTATACATATTGACGTCACTATAAAATTTAAAAAAATATTAAAATAAATGAATACAGAAACCAAAACCTAAAAAAAAATAAAAAATCATAAAATTTATAAAAAATAAAAAATAAAAAATAAAAAATAAATAAAAAATTTAAAATATTGTACAAACATTTTATTAAATCTATTAATTTGAATCAATTAAAAAGCTAAATTTAATGAATATAAAAAACAAATTAAGGGAAAAATAGAAAATGAAAAATTAATTATAATAATAAAGTATTAATATATTTTCTAAGAAACATAAAATAAAATAAAAAAACAAAATATATGGAATATCAGAAAAATATATTTTTTAACAAAGACAAAAATAAAAAACCATAAATTAAAAATATATTTAAAAAAACTGAAGAAAACATAAAAACTTAACAGAAATTAAAGTAATAAAATACCTAAATTTTTTAACAGACAAAAATTAAAAACCAAAAAAATAATTAACTGAAAAAATAATAGATAAAGGTTAAATATTAAAATAAAAATGGAAATAAAAAACAAAAAAATAAAATGGCCAAAAAAATAAGTAAAATAATTTAAAAAAATAAATTATTATTAAAATAAAATTTCATGAAAATAAGATTAAACAAAACACAAAAAAGTAAAATAAATAATATTAAACATAAATTAAAAAAACAATAGAAAATATTGAAAATAGAATAGAAAATATTGAAAATAAATAAATTTTTTTAAATAACAAATAATAATAAAATATAATAATGAAACTACCAAATGTTAACTATAATAAAGTATTCATTTAAAAATAAAATATCTTGCTTAACAAAAAAGAAAAAAACTAAGAATAAAAAAAATACAGTAGCTAATAAATGAATTGAAAAAACATTATTATAAATTAAAAAATAAAATAAACAAAAATATAAAATAAATAATTCGAAAAATAAAAATAAATCTAAATAAATCCAAATTATAGAAAAAATAAATTAATTATAAATAAAAAAAACAATACAAAAACCTTAAAAAATTCAGAAAATAAAATTAAAATATTAAGAAAATTGAAAAATAAATTCATATAAAAACTATAATAAATGAAATATATAAAATAAGAATTAAATTAAACAATAATTCAACGAAAATTATTAAACAAAAGTTAAAACAGAAAATTTAAACTAAAAAAAATAAAATTAAGATAAATTGTAAAAAAAGAATAGAAAAAAATAAAATATAAGAATTTAATTATTAATAAAATATAAAAGTATTATTAATTACATAAACCGATAATAGAATGAAATAAAATAAATCAAATTAAAATACATAAAAATTATATAAATTAAAATCAAATCAAATTAAAATCATAAAGTTTATAAAAAATAAAAAATATAAAAAATGTAACAAAACTGAAGTAAAATTTAATTAAAATTGCAAATATTTTATTAAAAAAATCAAATAATTGAAATAATGATAAATTTTGTATACATGATTTTTTAAATCCTTTAGATTTCTTTACTTCCTCCATGTCAACCGTTTTAAATGAATACATTTTTGATCGAAGTCCCACAAATTCTTTCATAATTTTCCCGCTATTCTCATCTTTCATCATGCCTAGAACTTTCTTATTTAATATTGAGAGTTTAAATATGTTATTGGGATGATACTCTGATGTATCAAACCTTAAGGTAATATCTTCACGAATATCACTATAAAAATCATCTGTTTTTATAGTATATATGAATGAGTCTGTATCCATATAATTCAATGTTAAATTAGACTGAAATTTTGGTTTCATGTATTGATAATGAAAATCATACATTTTCCATTTTGAGAGTTCCAGCACAGCAAAGCCTAAATAAATTGGTTTGTTACAAGTTATTTGCATAACCTTTAACTGAACTGCAAACATGTTTTCTGAAAATTGTGTTATACTCGAAAAATTAGGTTTTGAAATTAATGCTCTAGCTCCCAAATGATCTGTAATCAATTTTTATATCTTTGCGTTTATGAACATTTTCCATAGTTTTTCCATATACAGAATTATTTAATAATTTAAAAAAATCTTTTTCAAAAGCATTTTTTGCTCTTGTTCTGTGGTATGTATTCAAATCTATATATGTTTTTAACCATGGAGATTGTTGAAATTTTAATGCTCTGTGTATCTTCTTCTAAATTTAGATATATAATAATTTTTAAGTATTATATAAATAAAATAATAATAAGCACTATATAAAAAATACTCCCCTTAATTTGTTATTACAATATTTAATATTAATCATGACCATACTCAACAACATAAAATACATCTTCATTAATGTCAAAGAACCTTACACAAAGTTATTTTTTTTTTCCATATAAACAAAACAATTCTCAAGTTTCCACTTTACAAAAACAAAAATAACCATATAAAAATATGTGGATGAATAAACCAAAAATACTCAAACGCTATTTATACAATTCATCAGTTTTTAATTTCATCATAATTAAAAGTGCAAAAAAATAAATAAATAAAAATTGCCTCCCCTGTTAAATTGTTTGTATGTACTTTTAACATAATTACATAAATACATCATACATACATACATACACTCTATTGATACAAGTATAAGTATAAATTTTAAATTAAATAGTGCTAACACGTAAGTTAACACATAAATATAAAAAAAGAACTGCAACAAAATTATAAAGAAAAATATTAAATATCATTTAAAATATTCCTGCTGACACATCACACGCACTCAAAACATGTGGGAATGCATTTTTGGCTACTAATTTAAATTAATATAAGTATGTTTATTTCACTACGTTGTTCTGAGGAGAGTTTTTTAATGTTAGTATATATATATATATATATATATATATATATATATGTATGTATATAAAATAAATTTCACAAATTTATGAAATTATTAAACATCAATAAATCAAAATACTTTGTTATTATAATACTAACAAATTTAATTCAGTCATTGATAACTATGTATAAGCATATCTAAGAAAATCAGATAATGTATTTCATCACTAAAAGTCAAAAATCTTAGACGAGGTTAAATTAAATTTCATAAAATACATTTGATTCTGTATACAAATATATTATAGTATTTGATAAAAAGCATACAATAAACAAACATACATGTCTTACTACAACCCACAAATTATGTCTTTTTTTCTTTGATATCAAAGGTTAATTCAAACCTTAATTCAAATCTGTATCAAAATTGGATACAAAATCACCTTTTTGTTGAGAATGCTGTAATTCTCATACGTTTACAAAAAAATCATTTCAAATCACTCTCAATACAAAAAAACAAAAATAACCATATAAAAATATGTAGATGAATAAACCAAAAATACTCAAACGTATTTATACAAGTCATCAGTTTTTAATTTCATCACAATTAAAAGTGCAAAAAAAATAAATAAAAATTGTCTCCCCTGTTAAATTGTTTGTATGTACTTTTAACATAATTACATAAATTAATTAAAATTAATATAAGTATGTTTATTTCAAAAAAAAAAAAAATCATTTCAAATAAAACAATTTTTCCTCCTAAGTTACAAAACTCTTTCTGCAAATGCTATTCATTTCTCTTACAAACACATTACTAACCAGGGATGGAAAACATAAACAACATACAATCATACCACAACACATACACATTTCACATTTCATAAAATGCAAAACAATTTTTCCTCCTATTAATACACTCACAAGAAAAAATTACAAAAACAAATTCATTGGTTTTCAATTTCATAAAATGCAAATCAATTTTTCCTCCTATTAATGCACTCACAAGAAAAAAATTACAAAACAAATTCATTGGTTTTCAATTTCATAAAATGCAAATCAATTTTTCCTCCTATTAATGCACTCACAAGAAAAAAATTACAAAACAAATTCATTGGTTTTCAATTTCATAAAATGCAAAACAATTTTTCCTCCTAAGTTACAAAACTCTTTCTGCAAATGCTATTCATTTCTCTTACAAACACATTACTAACCAGGGATGGAAAACATAAACAACATGCAATCATATAAACAATTTCCTCTTCAAAATTCCTCTTCCTCCTCATTTCAAAAAACCACAACCCCAGCTATGCATGAGCCAACTTTTGTATGAAAAAGTTGATCCAGAAACCCCATAAACATACTACTCATATTTCTAGGTTAATTATTATGAAAAATACAAAATGTAGCATTTGTGGAACAAAAAGTACTACAAAGTACCCTCTTGTGAATTCACACTCACTTAGGACTATGTCTTTTTAATTTCATATTTCTAAGTTAATTAAAAATTAAAAAATTAAAAAACAATGAAAAAGTACCATTAGAAGACCAAAAAAATACCACAAAGCCTCCTAGTGAATTCTTATCCATTAAGGACCATATATCTTTAATTTCACGTTTCTAGGTTAATTATTACAAAATATTCAAAAAGAACTATTTGAAGAACAAAAATGTACTACTAAGTTCCCAATTGTCGATTGTCACTCATTTAGGACCGTGTATCATTCATTTTCTATTTCCAGTTTAATTATAGTAAAAAATTCAAAAAATACTATTTGATGAACAAAAAAGTACCACAAAGTACCCTCTTTGGATTCTCATTCACTTAGGATCATGTGTTTAATTTAATGTCTCTAGGTTAACTAAAAAAAGTCAAAAGTACTATTTGAAGAGAAAAAAAGTATAACAAACTCTCTTCTTGTGTATTCTTGCTCATTTAGGACCATGTTTCTTCTAACTTCACTATTATGGAAAATTTAAAAAGTACCATTAGAGAATCAAACAAGTTCCTTCATATAGGATCTCATTTACTCAAGATCGTTAGTATTTAATTTCATGTTTCTGCGCTCAATATTAAAGATAATTAAAAAAATATCATTTGAAAAACGAAAAATTATCTCAAGGTCCACCTAGTGAATTCTTACCCACATATGAAAATGTATCTTGAATTTCATGCATCTAGGTTCAATGTTAGAATAACGAAAAAAGTATCAAAATGTTCCTTCATATTTGCTCACATTTACTCAGGCTTTTAAGTTTATAGTATATGAAATACAGAAATTACTATTATAGGATTCGAACTCAAAAATATAAAAAAGTGCTATTAGATTTCCAACTTTGGTGCCATTAGAGGGAAAAAGCTAACCATTAAGTACCACTTTCTTTGATTTCTAATTCATTCAGAACCATATTGGCTAACTTTTATAAAAAAAAAAAAAATAGAAATATACCATTATAAGGTAAAAAGGAAAAAGTACCAATTTTCATTTCCGCCCTGAAAAATGCTCTTTGTGTATGACTCGAGCGATATAAATCTGCCTTGAATTTCTAAAAAAATATGTTTTACAAAAAGTACCAAACAATTTACCCAAATTAGTTCTACCTACGTTTTGATGCCCGAGTTGAAAATAACGTTCCGTTACCTTATTTTGTGACACTAAATGAACCAAACAATCCTTAAAAATTTTGTCAAAATTATTTCAGAGAATGTAATTTTCCCCTTTCATTTTCTTTAATTTCTTTTTCATTTTATTTTTAGTACTTGTGAATGTAGCCAAAATTGTATTCCAATAAATTTCAAAATTATAGGAGAGTTCCATAATAAAATACCTATATGTATATTTCAATAAACAGAAAAAAATGTTTTATGGAAAAAATGGGTGTGAATTTTCAAAAAGTACCAAATTTGTGCTTTTTATATTTTGATAAATTGCGAATACTTACTGGATTAAAGATACATAGGTTGCTAAAAAAAGTACCAAAATACAGTTTTTACACGTTGAATTTCAAAGAAAGTGTGAGACACCTGTCCGATTATTTTTTAAATGAATAACTATAGCTAAGAAAACTCTTACTTTATCTCTATTAGTTTAGCAGATATAAGGTTACAGAATTTACCCTTCTTTAAACCCTAAACATACGAATTTAAAAAAATCTCACCTTAGTGGAGTTATTTGATGAGAGACTAACCAATTTCATCTTTTTAACTTGAGGAATTTGAGCTGTATGATGATGAATCAGTAAGTAAGTGAGTCAATATATAGAAGATTATTTTTGTCTTATTTTTTTTAATATTTATATGAAAAAAGTTCAGATATCCAAATTTTTTGTCCTAAACTTTTGTTATGTCAATACCAAATGTTCATATTGCTTCTTTGGCAGAAAAACGATAAAAAGTCCGAAAACCCCGAAAAAGACCTTTTTTCATTTAGATCCAGCTCACAAAAGGATAACGACAGGACGAAAATTTTGATAAACAGTATTTTCATTTTGGGGCCACCCTAATGTATATGTGTCAGTGGTAACATGGTATCAAAAAAAAAAAAAAAATTACGTGATGTTAAATAGAGGTTTTATTTTTTTAAATAAAAAAAAATTCGATATATTTTTTAATAATTCAATATTTTCATTTTTAACTGAGAAACGTTTTTAATTTAATTTTTTCAAAATTTATTATCCTTTAATTAAACACCCTTTTTTAACGCAAACCATTCTAAAAAATCTTGATTATAACACGGCGGTATTTGGTGTTTATTTAGTAGGAAAATAATTATCTAAAGGTAAACATACATACATAATTAATTAAAATATTTAAATCTTTATAATTTGGACTGCTGATGAGGACGATGAAAAGAGATTGTATTTAATTGAAAATTTTATTTAATACTTGCATACAAACAATAATTTAAATTAAAATTTAAGTTGAATTTAGGATGGAAAATTAATATATGTAAATAAATTTAAATTCCTAAAAGTTTGGTGTAATAATTTGTAATTTAAAATTTTTAACGAGTAAAAATTTTATACAGAAGTTAAGGTAGAAATCAATACAAACTTATTCTTTAAAATTGTTAACAAATTATTCTCACAAAATTATAGCATTTTTATACAACAATAAAAATCTTTAGAAAAATAAATGATTCAGTAAGACATATTCTACATTATTCCATGCATTGATATCAATTAAACGCCTATACAGTGATTAGTAGTTTTGTTTTTATTTAAATTTATTAAGCAAAATGATGTAAATAAATTTATTACAATATAAGCATTATTTTCTTTTTTAGTAAAATTTTATATCAAACAATGTAAAAAATTTTATATATATGAAGTATTATTTCCGCTAAGTAAACTAAAACCTACAGCCCTTATAAAAAAAAAACAAAATGAAACAAAAAACAACAGCTAATACAACAAGCTGACAAAAATCCTATAATAAAAACAAAATTTTATTCAACGAAAAAAACTAAAAATACAGAGAGAAAAAACAGAGAAGATATATATATATATGCATAAAGACCATACAACGGTTCAGTGAATTGATAAAATTTATGTACTGGAAGTAAACAGCCAAGTCGAAACGAATCAGCATTAAAATGCTAAAAAACAAATGCTCACAATGGCAGATAGACAGATACAGCTATAGAAATT
Source organism: Protocalliphora azurea (assembly GCA_932274085.1). Taxonomy (NCBI): domain Eukaryota; kingdom Metazoa; phylum Arthropoda; class Insecta; order Diptera; family Calliphoridae; genus Protocalliphora; species Protocalliphora azurea. The sequence continues at coordinate 148,181,272 of OW026521.1, read as the reverse complement.
TACCTAAACGGACAGCAGAAAATAATCAAAATAAAATATAATAAAAAGCAACAGTATAACATAAAATAATAAAACTAACTAAATAAATAAGCTCTGGTAACAATCTGCAAAACAAATTAAAAACCCAAGAATACAAAGAATGGAAGGCTTGTTAAAAGACCGAACGCTGTTGTCATAAAAAAACTAACTTTAAGATTGTGTTAATCAAAATTTATTTATATGTATTAGTGCTGAAACCAATTCCACCACACATCATAGGCATATATAGTTGCTCAAAAAGGTATTCAGAAATTATTAAATATAATACATCTTTTGATGCGGATTACATTTACAAATATAAATATAATTACATTTTTTTTGGCTTCCTGTTAATGAATATGAAAATTATTTAAAATTCCGTTTTATTTTTAATACCAAAAGTAGCAATAATTTTCGTCCAATTTAAATTTCATCATAGAATAAAGAAATGTCAAAAATATATAAAAAAAAATATTTTTTCGGTTTGTGCAAAATACTCGTATTACGGGAGTTAAAATGCAATAAACGTGCATTAAAAAAGAATAAAAATATTTTGTGCTAGTAAAAAAATGATTCGCGAGTGCAATTTTCCTTAACTTTTATAGAAAGTTTTGTTTATTTTGTGTTGTTTTTCTCTCCCAAAAGTGTCAGAATTTGTATGTTAGGGGAGAGAAATGTTATTGTTGTAGGCAATTGAGCCAGTATCTTTTCTTTGTATTCTTTGTAGAAAACAATAGAATAAAAATATATGGTTGTCATAAAATTTATTTTATTTTTAGTAAAATTCGTTAAAAGATAACAGTATGAGTGTGTTGTTTTTTATTATCACCAGAGAATTTAGAGGAAATTAAATAAATTAAGAGAAAGGACAAACAAATCTGCAAAAAGAAAAAAGAAAAAAAAGCAAAAGAAAAAACACATGTAAATTTTACATTTTCATAAAAAAATAAATAAACAATACATAAATAAAGCTTTAGTATTAACCACATGGTTTGGTAAACAATACCATGACTGCTGCCACCACAAAATACCAAACTTATATTTTATCATCAACAACCAACGCTTTTGACTTAACCGTAAGTAACAAGGAAACTGTAATATTAAAGCGATAAAAAGCAAAAAAACAGAAACAGCATTTATTTACCCGCTGATGTAATTAATATTCCCTAGCTGAACAATAAATTTAAAGCCACTGATTAATCCTGCCAGCAAATACTGCTGCAAAATATTATCCCAAAAGAAAACATTCCTCCTTTTTACTGTCACGCCTGCACTGAAAGACAATAGACAGTTAACACTGTGACTATTTTGGATATTAACAAATGCTAATATCTTTTAAATAACTTCGACTATAGAATATACTATAGACTATAGTATAGACTAAAAACTATACTATATTTTACATTATAGAATGGACTATTGACTTGGCTACTGAAATACTAAATTAAATAATAAAATATATATTATATTGTAGAATAAACCATAGGCTCGACTATAGACTAGACTATAAACTAGACTATAGACTAAACTATAGACTCGACTATAGACTAGACTACAGATTAGACTATAGATGTAATATATAATATAGGATGTAATATCCTCAATGATTAAAAGTATCTGGACGACACTGGACTATAAACTGGACTATAGACTCGACTATAGACTAGACTATAGACTCGACTATAGACTGGACTATAATCTCGACTATAGACTAGACTACAGATTAGACTATAGATGTAATATATAATATAGGATGTAATATCCTCAATGATTAAAAGTATCCATGATAAACTTAGAACGGAAGAGATTCTGAGGAAATTCCAGACACAAGAAGAGCCTAGATAAGGCTCTCCTGCCCTGCTATGCAATATCTTTGTAGGCAGTTCCGCAGGGTCGCTGAATGACGAAGGAGGTGGTTTTAGTCGGTATGAATCCGACATATCTCATGATTAATCTATAATCGTGAAAATTTTATGAAAGATTTCCACCAGCCTAATGAAAAAAAAAAGACTATAGACCAGACTATAGACTCGACTATAGACTAGACTATAGACTCAACTATAGACTAGACTATAGACTAGACTACAGATTAAACTATAGATGTAATATATAATATAGGATGTAATATCCTCAATGATTAAAAGTATCTGGACGACACTGGACTATAAACTGGACTATAGACTCGACTATAGACTCGACTATAGACTAGACTATAATCTCGACTATAGACTAGACTACAGATTAGACTATAGATGTAATATATAATATAGGATGTAATATCCTCAATGATTAAAAGTATCCATGATAAACTTAGAACGGAAGAGATTCTGAGGAAATTCCAGACACAAGAAGAGCCTAGATAAGGCTCTCCTGCCCTGCTATGCAATATCTTTGTAGGCAGTTCCGCAGGGTCGCTGAATGACGAAGGAGGTGGTTTTAGTCGGTATGAATCCGACATATCTCATGATTAATCTATAATCGTGAAAATTTTATGAAAGATTTCCACCAGCCTAATGAAAAAAAAAGACTATAGACCAGACTATAGACTAGACTATAGATTAGACTATAGACTCAACTATAGATTAGACTATAGACTCGACTATAGACTAGACTATAGACTCGACTATAGACTAGACCATAGACTCAACTATAGACTAGACTATAGACTCGACTATAGACTGGACTATAATCTCGACTATAGACTAGACTACAGATTAGACTATAGATGTAATATATAATATAGGATGTAATATCCTCAATGATTAAAAGTATCCATGATAAACTTAGAACGGAAGAGATTCTGAGGAAATTCCAGACACAAGAAGAGCCTAGATAAGGCTCTCCTGCCCTGCTATGCAATATCTTTGTAGGCAGTTCCGCAGGGTCGCTGAATGACGAAGGAGGTGGTTTTAGTCGGTATGAATCCGACATATCTCATGATTAATCTATAATCGTGAAAATTTTATGAAAGATTTCCACCAGCCTAATGAAAAAAAAGACTATAGACCAGACTATAGACTCGACTATAGACTAGACTATAGACTCAACTATAGACTAGACTATAGACTAGACTACAGATTAAACTATAGATGTAATATATAATATAGGATGTAATATCCTCAATGATTAAAAGTATCTGGACGACACTGGACTATAAACTGGACTATAGACTCGACTATAGACTAGACTATAGACTCGACTATAGACTAGACTATAATCTCGACTATAGACTAGACTACAGATTAGACTATAGATGTAATATATAATATAGGATGTAATATCCTCAATGATTAAAAGTATCCATGATAAACTTAGAACGGAAGAGATTCTGAGGAAATTCCAGACACAAGAAGAGCCTAGATAAGGCTCTCCTGCCCTGCTATGCAATATCTTTGTAGGCAGTTCCGCAGGGTCGCTGAATGACGAAGGAGGTGGTTTTAGTCGGTATGAATCCGACATATCTCATGATTAATCTATAATCGTGAAAATTTTATGAAAGATTTCCACCAGCCTAATGAAAAAAAAAAGACTATAGACCAGACTATAGACTAGACTATAGATTAGACTATAGACTCAACTATAGATTAGACTATAGACTCGACTATAGACTAGACTATAGACTCGACTATAGACTAGACCATAGACTCAACTATAGACTAGACTATAGACTCGACTATAGACTAGACTATAGACTAGACTATAGACTCGACTATAGACTAGACTATAGACTCCACTATAGACTCGACTATAGACTAGACTATAGACTCGACTATAGACTCGACTATAGACTAGACTATAGACTCGACTATAGACTCGACTATAGACTAGACTATAGACTCGACTATAGACTCGACTATAGACTAGACTATAGACTCGACTATAAAATAGACTATAGACTCGACTATAAAATAGACTATAGACTCGACTATAAAATAGACTATAGATTGGACTATAGAATAGACTATAGATTGGACTATAGACTAGACTATAGATTGGACTATAGACTAGACTATAGATTGGACTATAGACTAGACTATAGATTGGACTATAGACTAGACTATAGATTAGACTATAGACTAGACTATAGATTGGACTATAGACTATACTATAGATTGGACTATAGACTAGACTATAGATTGAACTATAGACTAGACTATAGATTGGACTATAGACTAGACTATAGATTGGACTATAGACTAGACTATAGATTGGACTATAGACTAGACTATAGATTGGACTATAGACTAGACTATAGATTAGACTATAGACTCGACTATATGCTAAACTATAGACTCGAATATAGACTAGACTATAGAGTCGACTATAGACTAGACTATAGATTCAACTATAGTAGAACGATGGAATATATAAATCTTCAAGTTGGGGACTGTGAAATAGGTACAAAGGATTGTCTCAAATACCTGGGTGTGGTGATAGATAATCGTTTATCATTTAAGCACCACCTAAATTACGTGAGAGATAAAGCCATAGGTATATGTACAGCGCTGTGCAGGGTATTGCCGAATACACGACGTCCAAAATATTTAAGAAGGAAAGTGTTAGCTGGGGTTGTCAAGAGTGTAATTCTCTATGCTGCTCCAATATGGGCAGAATCCACCAGGCTAAGGACCTACAGCGGTAAAATTAGATCTGTCTACAGACTAGCAACACTGCGAGTATCTTCTGCATATAGAACTGTATCGGATGAAGCAGCCTTTGTAATTGCTGCCATGATACCAATCGATATATTGGCAAGAGATGTCAAATATGAATTCGAAGCACGGTCCGTCCACACTGGAAAATGGTAGAGATGTTAGTGTTATTAGAAGAGACAGCATGGCGGAGTGGCAAATAAAATGGCCATCATCTTTGAAAGGTAGATGGACATATAAGCTTATCCCAAATGTAGAAGTATGGTGTGGAAGACGGCATGGTTATCTGAATTACTACCTGACCCAATTCCTTAGTGAACACGGTTGTTTCCGCTCATACCTATACCTCTTTGGACTTGATAGCTCTCAATATTGTCCGCGTTGCGTAGAGGATGAAGAGGATTCGAATCATGTGTTTTTTGTGTGTCCACGTTTTGAATCTGAGAGAACGAACTTGGAAAGGCAAGTAGGCGGCGAGATATGTTCAAGTAACATAGTACAAATTATGCTTGTATCACTCGAGAACTGGGAGAACGTTTGAAAATATGTGAAAACAGTCCTTTTAGAGTTGCGGAGGCAAGAGGAAGTTAGAAGAGGAAATTTTGATTAGTTGGGGTTTTGATACCTTTCCACTCTGCGAGGAAATACTTTTGCGGTGGTTCCGCAGGGAATGGGGGTTAGGGAAAACGAGGTTGTTTTAGCGTGTTAAAGTCTCGCACACCTGGCATCATTGAACGACCAGAGTCTTTCGATGATTATTTCCTCGTCAAAAAAAAAGACTAGACTATAGACTAGACTATAGACTAGAATATAGACTAGACTATAGGCTAGACTATAATCTAGACTAGACCAGACTATTTACTAGGCTATAGACTAGATTTGTTTATAAAACAAACTATAAACAAGTATTTAAAGTAGTTTATTGGCGCAACTACATAGGGATATAGAATCTTTTCATTTAAAACCTTTTTTAACTTCGTTTGTTGATTGTCTATTCATAATTGTTTCAGAAATCAAAATAATTTATCATAATTATTTGACTCATTAAAATTCACTTCAATGAAGCATTAACTATCCCTATTTAATCCCTAATGCATTAATCAATTACATTTTCTATATTCTTATAAAGTAGGAGAATATAGAAAAAAACAAAAGCAACCTAAATTAGAGGTGAAAATAAATGGAAATAGTAATCATTATCATCGTCAGCATCAAAGTAATCACTACACTTTTACCACTTCCGTCAATTGATTTTCTTTAATATTCTAACGTGTTATTTTTTTTCTTTTTCATTAAATTTCTTGATTCATGTCTTTTTTTCTCACTTATACCCACTTTAACATTGAGAATTCATTCAGTTTGTTCGTTTAGTGGAAAAATGAAATAAAGATTTATTATTCTTAGCTGAATGCTTGTTGCTAGAAGAAAGTCCATCCATATGTAGGTAAAATAAATACTATTACATATTTTTATGCAGGGATGTGAAATAATAAAAGATATAAGTCAGATGTTTGATTTTTTTTTTTTTTTTTTTAGGAAAAGCTAATAGAAAATGTCTTTGATCTAAAATATATTTGACATAAATTAAAAATTTTAAACAAGTTATTTAAAATTTATAGTTTTCGGTAATTGTAATAAATTATACACCCCTGCTCACAGGGTTTTATGTACACACCTACATAATACTTATACTAACTATAATAGTATCCGTCTTACCGATGACTTAAGTACGTTTTTTAATATAAATTTTTTCTTTACTATAACTAAAGTATAAAGGAGGAAGTACCTCATTAAGTGTTTCTTAATGATGTCTTTCGCTCTCTCTTTCTTTGTACGTTTAAATGTATTAATATGAGAATGTGTTGATGGCTCAGTTATAAGTATGTATGTGTGAGTATTTAAACGTTTGTAAAGAAAATTTGTAAGAAATGAGATGAGACCATTGAATAACAAAGTGAGTGTATCAGCATTCAAACTAAAAGGTGTAGAAATAAAATGCCACTTGAATTTGTAAAAATAAGATTGTCAAACTGCTGAACAGTGCACAGTGGGACCAAATGCAACATTTTTGGTAATAAATCTGTCTATCGCAAACTACTGGTCGGATCGAATTGAAATGTATGGAAGAGTTGTAGGGGAGGATCTAAGATTTCAGAAAAATTAGTCTGTAGTCAACCTGTGATAAAAAGAGATGAGAGATGAGGGTATCAAAGTTGATTCTCTCGGGTGTATAAAAATTTAGAAACATTGTAACTTCTACAAATCAAGACCGATTTCAAAGAAGTAAGTAGACACATCTAAGGTATATCTTACAGTTAAAAAGATATTTACGCTTGAATTTTGAATTTTTGTCCCGACTTTTTTTCGTTTATCGGAAATAAGTCCGAGAGAAATTTAAAAAAAAAATTCTGTAATTTTTATTATATTCCGAAATAATATGCTGAAAATTTGTTTGATTATCTCAATTCGTCTATCTGTGAAAAATGTTCAAAGTTAGCACTCTGAAATTAGTATGAAAAATGGCTACCTTTTTACAAAAACATAGTTCTTTAACTTTCACTTTTTTTCAAAGTTTTTGTACTAAAAATCTTTTTCTTTACACGTTTCAAAGACAAGGCTTCATAAATGGTTAATGAGGAAATTTTTAAATGATTTACGCTTCCATTCTATATCCAGCCTTGGTCGAAAATAGTAAATCTTGGAAAAAGTTTCATAATTATCGATTAATGAAAAATCTCAAGCGATCTTTTTTAAATTTATTGACGATATATATTCATAAAATAGATTTAGATCAATTTGACCAAATTGCTTCCCGCTCGGCCAAAAACGAATGCAGGAGAGCAGATTTTATGAAAAAAGTAAATTTCTTAAATGACTTTTTTTAAATTCAACAAAAAAGCATTTTGGCATAACATTTTCACAATTATTTCTTATGAAATATAAAAAAATAGATATCGGTCTTTAATTCCTCAAAAAATCTTTTAATAGCATCAACAACCAATTTTTGGAAATTTTTTAAAATTACACAATATAAAAAAATAAAAAAAATAAACAGATAAAAACCAAAAAATTTATATATATTTTTAAATTTAAACTCCGTCTGCTCTCCAAAAATTTACAAAATATTACAGGAATATAAAAATAGACTTATTTGCCAATTCAATTATATATATTATGTTATAGAACGTTTTGAAAATATAATATAATGGTAGCAAAAGTTACAACTCAAGTCAATTCTAATTAAATTCGAAAAATTTCTAAAAATTGCTTTGTAAAGCGTTTTAAATGATTTTTGCAGGGAGGAAAGATTGATATTTATTTTATACATTACATACATATGTAATAATAGTGAAAGTATTATACTAATATTTTTTTGTGCAATTTAAAAAATAGTCGTTTAAAAAACTTAACTTTTTTTATAAGATCTGCACTCTTGAATTCGTTGTTGACCGGGCGCGAAGCAATTTAGTGTCAAATCGATCTAAATCATTTTATGGTTAAGTATCGTCAATAAATAAAAAAAAACTCGTGTGACATTTTTTTCTATTAATCGATAAATATAAAACTTTTCGCCATATTAGATTAGAGCTGGATGTATTAACAATTTATGAAGCCTTGTTTTTCGAAATATGTAAAGTAAAAAAAAACTTATTAACAAAATTTTGAGAAAAATGTGAAAAATAGTACTATATTTTTATAAAAAAAATAGTCATTTGTCTTATTAATCGCACAATGCTGACTTTGAATATTTTTCACTGCTAGACGAACTAAAATAATCCAAATATTTTTTCAGCATATTATTTCGGAATGTATTAGAAATTACAGAATATTTAAAAAAAAAATGTCCCTCATATACCTCATGAAAAAAAAAAAATCAAAATTCAGGCGCAGATATCTTTTTAACTGTAAGCGATAACTTAAGTGATTAAGCTTATTTTTTATTTATCTTGCCAAGTACTTTACAGAAATATAAAAATCTTTGAAATCGAACTTGATTTGTAAAAGTTATGATTTTTTTAAATTTTTGCATACTCGAAGTAGTCAACTTTGATACCCTACAGCTTGTCTCATGTTATTACACTTTGACTGCAGAAAGATTTTTTCTGAAAGCTTAGATCCTTCTCTATAACTATTCCATACATTTCAATTCGATTCGATTATTAATTTACGGGATAGAGATTTATTCTCAAAAATTTTGCGTTTAGCCCCACTGTGAAGTGCGAGGGATTATAATTTAAATAAAAATTATTAAGTATAAGCTTCCAACTTATTCAAATATGCAAAAATTAATGCAATTGTATAAGTTCAATATATATATATATATATATATATATATATATATATATATTATGATTGAAATGCGATATCTAGGATTAAACGTAAACATTTTGTTTGATTTATTATATTAATGTCATTTCCTTCCAGCCTTACTTTGTATAAATTTCTGAACATTTAAATTTATTCTTTTGAAGTTTTATATTACTTATTTATCTAATTGGACCCACTGTATGCTATTACCGTTGCTGTTATAGTTTTTATTATTGTTGTATTATAGCAATAACAACAAACTACTTACGTGTTGGTTATACCAAATTAAGGTAAATTGTTAAAAAGGTGATAAAGGAAAATATACTATAAAATTACACATCCATATACGAGCATAATTGTACAATACCAGCATGAATTAAACAGTTCCTAGGCCATGTACATGTACATATTTATTTTTCAAATCATGTAAATAGTTTTTTATACTAAAATAATGCTACGCACAAAAACTATGTATAAATAGCTAGATATGTAATGTGATTGATTAAAAACTAATACTATGTGCTTAGAAAATATCCTTCGAAAAGTTTCTCAGTGTTTATAAATGTCACAAGAAAGCGCCAAACAAATTTAATATTTATAGAAAATGTGTCTGGAGAGAAATTAATAATCTATTAATAAATGGTGATCCATTTCGAGGTTGCTACGTCGCATATGGTCCATCCGTTGAGTCCAATTTTCGATGACTCGTTCGAGCATTTCGACTGGTAACTGGCGAATGACACGCGTGATGTTTTTCTCCAAGGCCTGAATCGAAGCGGGTTTGTCCGCATAAATTTTAGACTTTACATATCCCCACAGGAAAAAGTCTAACGGTGTGATATCACACGATTTTGGTGGCCAATCGACCGGCCCATAACGTGAAATTATGTGCTCACCGAAGTGTTCTCTCAATAAATCCATTGATTGATGCAATGTGTGGGAAGTGGCGCCGTCTTGCTGAAATCGAATGTCGCCGAGATTACGAGCTTCAATTTCAGGCATCAAATAGTCAGTTATCATGGCATGATAACGGTCGCCATTGACGATTACGTTCGCACCGGCATCATTTTTAAAGAAATATGGACCGATGATTCCACCGGCCCACAAACCACACCAAAACGTTATTTTTCTGGATGAAGTAGCAGTTCTGGAATCTCTTCAGGTTGCTCTTCGTCCCAAATGTGGCAATTTTGTTTGTTTACATACCCATTGAGCCAGAAATGGGCCTCTTCGTTGAACAAAATTTGCCTCGAAAATGTCTGATCTTCTTGGATCTTTTCAAGAGCCCATAGAGGGAAGCGATGTCGGTTGGGAAGGTTGAGCGGCTTCAGTTGTTGCACAAGCTGTATTTTGTATGCTTTCAATTTAAGATCTCGACGTAAAATGTGCCAAGTCGTTCCATACGTCAGTCCGAGTTGCTGCGAACGGCGCCGAATCGACTCTCCACGGTCTTCGTGTACACTCTCAGCTACGACCGCTATATTTTCTTCACAGCGTGCTGGACGTGGTCTATTCGGTCGAACATTATCCAATAATGAATGCTGGGTCTCAAAATAGGTGATGGTGTTGCGAATAGTACACTCAGTAGGGCGATTACGTTGACCATAAGTTGAGCGAAGTGCACGAAATACATTCCTCACAGAACGTGAATTTTCTTAATAAAGTTGAACGATTTGTAAACGTTGTTCAAGCGTAAGTCTTTCCATTAAGAAATGCCAAACAATACTAAACAAAAATAACATGACAGCATGACACGACTCACACGTGATCTGTCAAAAAAAGGCTATTGAAAAAAGTATCTTTACTTGAATCACCCATTATAAGCAAAGTTTAATAGTAAAAGAAGAGAACATTGATTGATATTATTTTTATTTGTTTTTAATTTTATGTTTTCTAGTCACAATTATATTATAAAAATAAAGAAAAAATTAAATAAACATTTTTTATGCACTTGTAAGTGAATTTCGGGATTTGTGTGGGTGTTATGATCATCTATGGACATGAATTATTCTGATATATACCCAAAAGAAACTAATAGGTGCCTAAATTTGTATCACTGATAATGTTCATTTGAGATTTCCTTAACTATGATCAATTATGAACTGATCTCTATGGAAATTGGTAGAGTAATTTATGCTAGGATATTAGATTAATTTTATATAACAAAGATTATATTTAAGTTTTTTATGAGGATGAAAATACCTTTATTCGGGGACAAAACATTTATAGGGGGGGGGGCATATGAAATAATAAACCATAAATAATCAGTTTCTGTATATATTCCCATAAAAAATATCTATACCTGTTAGAAGCCAAAAAAAAAAAAGAAAAAAAAAAATATAAAAATACTGAAAGCAGATTCGTGTTTAGTACGTCAACTTCTATCTAGTCCACCTATTCTTGTTTAAGGGAGGATTTTTCTGAGGACTAGTGTAATTAGCACAAAAAATTTATATATACAGCCAGATGGAAGGACGGACAGACATCCGACATCAATAATTAAGGTTCATTATGACTTTATCAAACATTTAATTCCTAAATAGTAATAACAAAATTACCATATATACGTGAAAACAAAGGCTCAATATAGTTTAACTGCGTTTTCAGTTTTTGATTTTGCGTTCATTTTTCAGAATAATTTGTTTGAAAATCTCAAGGATATTTAAGAATAAAATATTTGAAGGACATTTTTAACATCATAAAGGACCGACAAGTTAAAACAAACAATTTTACTGGAATTTTTAAATCATATCAACATTGTTAAGTAACTAAATTGTTAAGTAAAATTATTTATAAACAAATTATTATTTTTGAAATTTGATAGTCCTTTTAAGGGGACAATCGAACATAAAATAAAAAACTTAGTATATAATTTATTTACTTAAATACAAAATAAAAATGTTATATACCATTTTAAAGGAAATTATGTCTTCTTTAAATTGGCGTACAAAACAATTTACTATATGTTAATTTATAAAAGACTTTTATTAAAATAAAACAAAAAATTCAAACTAGGTTCACAGGAACACATTTGTTTTATTAAATTAATGCTTTTTCAGAAAATTGGCTCATTTGATTAAAATTAACTGGAGGGTTATCACCATTTTTTACAAAAACTTTAATATCATATCATTCTATCTAATTTAATTTGAAACGATCGGTAATCCTTTCGAGATTTTTGATATTGACATTCAGCAAAATAGGTTGAAAAATGGCTGAGATATATCCAAAAAGCCAGTTTTTTTAGAAGGTTTTTTTTTTCGACTTTTTTAATCTCCTATATAAGATAGGGACTTTGTTTTTTCAAAGAAAATTTTTAAAAAATTTCCTGAATTTTTGTGCCAAATAAATGAAAAATCCTCTTCTAAAATTTCAATTTTTTGAATCAACCAAATTGATCTATAAACAACCGAGTTATTGGTAAAGAACTGAAAAAATTTATTAAAAATAAACAAACTCAAACATGAAGCATTGCAGTGACTATTAGTTGTTGTTGTTTATACTCCACATCATCATAGGCAGTTGGGGTATTATGCGTTTGTGCTGATGTTTGTAACGCACAGAAAAAATCATCCAACAACCACCTTAAAGTATACCAATCGACTCAGAATCACTTTCTGAGTCGATCTAACGATGTCCGTCCATCTGGCTGGCTGGACGCCTGGCTTGCTGTCCATCTAAACCTTTTGCACAAAGTACAGGTAAAGCAATTTTGAAGATAATTCAATGAAATTTGGCACATAGAACTTTCATTGAACAAGGACGAAGCCTATTGAAGCCTATTGGTTATAATCGGTCCATTATTTCACCTAGCCCCCATACAAATGTCATCCCGGAATAGGGGTTTAATGATCATAAATACCTCAAATATAACAGTATTTTAATGAAATTTAGTGTAAAGAAGTTTTGTATAAGTATCAAACTTTGTGCCAAATTTCATAAAGATCGGTCCATAATTGACCATATCTCCCAAATAAAATCCTCTACCGAAAATCACTTTAACGTGCATAAATTACATACATATGTTAGTATCAAGTTTATATTCGACACAAATAAGTTTTATATAAGTAGAACTCATAGTGACAACTTTTATGAGCATCGCTCCATAATTTAACATATAAGCCCACTTTCGGGAATCACCCTAAAGTGTATAAATTCATATAAATGTTAGTATTAACGTAATATTCTGTATTCGTATATTTTATTTTATACTTGGTAAAAGTGTCGATCTACAATTATCCACATATTTAATATAAGACCTCTCCACGAATTTTGATGGACGTGCAGAATGGTGTGGAGTATCATATGGTCGGGCTTGACCATCTTACTTGTTTTTTTTTTTTTTTTTGATCTGAGATAAGAAATTAATGAATGGTCCCAAAATCGCAAAAAATATGCTCAAGCAATTATCGAAAATTAAAAAAATGTGAATATGCGTAATATCGAACCTTACTCGATAATTTCTCTATAGCAAAGATTCGAGAAATTTCTGGGAATCCTTAAAATATCTATTATAGCAATATTAAAATTTTTTCGATAAAATCTCGAAGGAAAATATTTCGAGAAATTATCTATTCTTTTTTAATTCTCAAGATTTTGTTACTTTAATCAAAAAAAAAAAAAAAAAAAAAAAAAAAACAACGTAAATATTTTCTTATTAGTGCATATCATTCTTGAGTTATAGTTTATATCGATAGGTTGCAAATTATTTTTCTTTTGAGTTTATGTTGTTAATTTAATTTTACATTTTTTTTTTTTTTTTTGTAAAAAATAATATTCTAAAGTTTTAGAGAAGTGGTAAGCAACGTTGCCACTTATCTAAAGATATTTGCAAAATAGTATATTTATCTTAATGATTTATTTTCTTGCAGATTAATTTAGTAAACTTTGACTTAAAAAAAGGATCAGAACAACAGACGAACTAATATTATTGAGTGTATACATTTTTGAAGATTTCTTCTGGGACCATCAACATGTAGTGCTATGTTCTAATTGTCGTAGGAAGTTAAGTTCAAAATAAAACAAAACTTAAGAATGAAATCAGCTTTTTATTTTAAATTGGGAACAGAATGAAAATTAAACAAAATAGAAAACTATCGTTTTCGAATTTTTGCCAACGATTTGTTAGAAATATCGATATCGAACAATTATCGATCTTTCTCGATATCGAAAACGAATCTCATATGAAAATTTTCTTCTTTTGCTATCGATATCGCTAATGATTCCATATAGATATCATAAACGGACCTTCAATATCGATAAATTTGCTGCCACAAACTGAGCAGCTATCGACGCCTTCGATAGTCGTTTTCGAAGGTTTTGATAGAGAAACGTTAGCGAATTATTTAAAGGCGATATATAGTGATGTTAGATGAAGTGAATTTTCCCTTTTAGAGGAAATTTTTAAAGTAAATTTAAGCTGAAGGAAAAATTTAGGGAATTTTCAGAATAAAAAAATTTTTCTAAAAAAAAGACAAAACGTAAAATAAATAAGAAAAAATGCAATACTACGTATATACTTTTTTTTAGAATGGAAATACCAATTTGCCGAATGAATATTTTCATTTCAGTGTTCTCGTTTTTCGTTTAAAATATTTTTTTTATTGAATTACACACAGAAACTACGTTTATGCAAATTTTCAATGTAAAAATTAAAAATAGCAATTTTATGAAGGGTAAATTGGAGGGATTTTTTTGTACCAAACAGAGGGATTTTTTTATACCAAACAGAGGGATTTTTCCCATATTTTATCCGGTATCACTGGTGATAATATCTCTATCGAAGTTACTGTCCAAGCGCGAGCAAACAGTGGTTGTTTGTACATTGTTGTTCCGTTGGCAAGAAAAGCATTGCAGTGACTATTAGTGTTGTTGTTTTTTTTTATGTGCAAGCACTGCTTGAAGGGTATAAAAGAATCGGCACAGCCGAATATGGGGCTCTAACTTGTTGTAAATAATTTTATTATTCTTTGTATATATTTCATTATATTCACTTCACTTAATGGTGAATAAAGTCGACATTTATCCATCGATTTTTGATAAATGAGAAAAAATTGCATTTTTGATCGTAATGGATTTTTTACGAATTTTTAAATAACAAAAATTTTTAAATTTTGTAAAAAATAAATTTTTTTTTCGACATAATTTTTTAATATCTTCGAAAATATTGAATAGATTTACAAATAAGGTAAGTAATATTTGGTAATAACAATTAGAATTTTTATTAAACCAAATCAGACCCTACTTCTCGGAAAAATGCCTTATAGACTTAGCATTCCAAAAGTACGTGTATTTTAACTGATTGCGAAATCTCGTGCTTCAGAATCAATGTTGCCCAGCATAATTTTGTTATTTAAGTTATGGAAAAATTAAGGAAATCGGGGCAAAATGTGTTCGATATATTTAAAAAACTGGACCAAGGTTTTGTAAAATTTGAATTTATAGATGCAAATAAATATAAGAGTTAAAAAGCTTAAGTAAATAAAAAATCGGTTGAGAATAAAAAATCGAACCTATCATTAGAAAGTATAGATTTATTTCCAGAATATTTTGCTTGTTCTTCACTGTGTATAGGCAAAAAAGTTCACAGAATGATATGATTTGAGAAATACCAATTTTAGAATATTGTCAAAGCTTTGTTTTCGATTTAACACCATCATTATTTGATTTTATATGACTCGAGACAATTTATTTTTCTTTAACAAAGATATCAAACACTGAATATTTTTATATAAAAGACATTTTATAAGTTTATATATAAATATAATTTCAAAAGCAAACATTTCATTACTAGATCAAAAACTTTTCAAACCATGAATTATTATTAAACAGTTAGAAGGATTTTATACTTTTATTTATATTTCTTTTCACAATATTGAAGTCACAAATAATCATATATGAAAGAAACGTTTTCAACAAATTTTGTTTGCTTTTTTTTTTTTTTTGTTAGCCAAAGATACTTTTAATGCGATTTAATCACAACAAAAAGAAATTTCAATTATTTAAGGGTTTCATAGAATGCTTTGGAAAATTTTTAGAGAATTAAAGATAAGTGATAACAAGAAATACATATTTTGTGGAATTTGAAGCTAAAAATTCAATTTCATACACAAAGCTTTTATAAGAAATAATATTATATAAGGAATAAGAAAACCATATAGAATATATATTATGTTTATGCTTAATACTAAATTTTATAAAATACCTGAAATTAAACAAAATTTATTTTCAATTTATAAAAGCAAACTTCTACTGCTGTGTGTGTGTTTATTTCTAAATTTATTTAACTTCTATTTATCAATTATACTTTTGCATAAAAACTAAATAATATTTATACAAAAACTCTATAGTTTAAACAATTTCCATTGTATTTTATAAATAGCCCACATAAAAAAAGCCAAAACAGAAATCATCTACATGCACACACAAACAAAATAAAAAAGAGCAAAAATTTTATGTGAAAAGTTATTAAAAAAATTAAACTAAAACAAAAAAAGCCAAAACTTTGTTGTTTTTGATTATAAACTTTCATTTAAAAGACTAAAAAAAGGGGGAAAATTATATAAAAAAGAAAAAACTTCGTAATAGAAGCTCATCTATAGAATATGTTCATAATGCTATTATTGTTGTTGTATTTGTTGTTCTTTCTATTGTTTGTATAGATGATGGTCTATACAAACACAAGTCCAGAGAGAGGGAGAGAGAGAGAGAGAGAGAGAAAAAAGAGGACTTCCTTTAGTTATCGTTTCTGCTTTCTGTTTTCATTATAGACAAGTTGATGTTGTTGATTTTTTGTTGTGTCCATAATAATTTTGTTTTACTTTAACCAACGTGACCAAAATTGAACAATTCATATTTTTAATTTAAAAAGTTTATTTTTAGGGAGCAAAAGTTGGTTTTTTTAATAAAAAATGTTTTAAACTTTTACACCCACACAACTAAAATTTCAAAAAAAGGATAAAACCCTTTAATATTTTAATATTCTCCCCAAAGCAAATTCAAGTTTACATACAAACAACTTACATGCCAAAATAATATATATGTACGTTTTTATTTGCCACGGCACACAGTGGAAAATTTTTGTCATTTTCTGATCATAAATCTGGACCTATTTAATCTTCCAAAAGAAAAAAAAATCGTTTCTAAATTATTTGGCTAATACTCCTTGAATTTTAAATTTATTGTTATTTGATTACATATTTAAGTTTAAATTATATTAAAAATTGATGAGGGTAGGAACATTAAAGTTCTTGGCTTAAAGAATTTATGTAAATGCACTAATTGATTTAAACTGTCATAATAGAACACTATTTGGTGTTAAAGTTTAATTTTCCGAAAAGACAGCCGGACAGATGTAATATAATTTTATAATAATGATATGAGGTGTTTTATTTAGTATTGGATAATTTCAAAAAATTTCGACCCAAAATTACAGTTTTAAAAATTTTACATCTTCAATTTTTTTTTTTTAATTTGGGATGTGCATTAAACTAGTCATCGTGCAATTTACGGCATATAAATCAGTTCCATATCGTATAGAGTTCATATTTTATGGACCTCTAAAGTAGGATACCTCGGGTATTTTTATCAAAATGAACAAAGTTTAAGGTTAAGTGCATTATCCGATTTTAACAATAATGTTGTCTAATGAAACGACTGGTATTCATTTTTATCATAAGATCAAAAAAGTTAAACATCTTCCTTGCGCAAAGATCTATAAGATGAAAAGAGAAAATATTATTTATTTTACGTTATCCTAAAAAAGAGCCTTTTATAACAGTATGTTTTAAAAAATTTGCTAGTATTTTAAATTTAGTATAAAAGAAAATGGGAAAGGATAAAAACAAGCAGTGTTGGTCAAGGTTGATCATATGATACCCTACATGCTTATGTATGGACACTAAAGTCATTATCGAGAGAGGGCCTTATATGGGACCTATGATCAATTTTGGAGCAATCCTTATGAAATTTAATACAATATTTTATGAGTATACTAGCTGACCTGGTCCGCGTTGCTGGCCCTAAGCAAACATTAATGTTGTTAATGTATTTAAATGTTGTAAATATTTTGTAAATAAACCGAAAACTCGGATTTTTGAATGCAACATTTCGAAAGTTTTAAAATTTTGATATTGGATCATTATTAACATAGGTTTTTTGTAAATATCTTCGGAACTACATAACCGATTTAAGAGTTTAATATCTCGTTTTAAAAAACATGACAACGACTTTCAAAAATAAAATAAAATAAAAAAAAAGCAAAAATTGGAAATCAGACTTCAAAATCAGACTTCACAGTGTCACCCGCCTGAATATTCTGAAGATTGTCTGAAAATTTCATCAAAATCGACCCAGTTGTTTTGGAGTCCAAACGTCACATACATACACACATCCTGTTTTATATATATAGACGAACATTATTGAAGTAAAATTGTATTTAGATATTTATGTGAGATTTATGTATGCATATGTGAGATTTATGTATGCATAAGCATTTTTCGGAAATGTGGATGATATTATTATACAAAAAATTCCACGAATTTTGTAAAGTGAGTTACAGTGAATTAAAGGTCTGTTAATGTGTTACTGAAACTTCTAAAATTATATCAAATTATTTTTTCTGGATCAAGAATGTAATACATATTATATATGTATATATATATATATATATATATATATAATAGAAAATGTGTTAGTTAGTAAAGCAAAATTATTGTAGCTTCGGATCCTATAGAAATCCAATTTTTAAATTTATGAACTATAATGATAATACGATTCTAAACATGAAAATTAAAAGACATTTTTTTATGATGTTATACATTAATATCGTATAAATATCAGCCCTTTTCATTGACACCATCTTTGTTAAAATAGGATAATTCACTTATGAATTATTTAACCTTATACTTCATTTATTTTTGACAAAAATCCCTGAGGTATCCACTTTAGAGTTCTATAAAATATGAACCGTTAGCGTTATGGTGCGGGTTAATATGCCATATGAAGCGCATAGAGGAGTAGTTATATGTGTTGAATTTCACCAAAATCGGAGATGATAAAAATCCATGCTGGGTCGAAATTTTTTGGAATTATGCTCTTATCTCCACCAGCTCCATATAAATTTTCATAGTAATGGATTAATTTGATTCTAAAATAGTAATAAAACAATTTAATTTAATTGCTTGGCATCTACGCATTTTTTGATCAAATGTTTTATTTTTATACTCTTCACATAAAATGAAGTGTATATATAAGTTTGTCATTTTATATGAAAGTCTTTTAATATATATCTAGGGCCTCATACTAAAAACTATTCGTGATTGGTAAAATTAAAAATAACTTTTGGGAATATTTGTCGCTTGTATGTTGCAATGGATGTCTTGAAGCCCATAGTCCAATAAATACATTTCTATCTCAATACATATGTGGCATATATATACATATTTAACATATAGTCTAGAAAATCTTGGTATTGAAATTCAGCGAAATCCGGTTAGGAATGACAGAGTTATAAACGATTTTCTAGAACAGTCTCAAAAATTATTGAAATTTTCTTTTCTCAAATTTAATGATTGCAAAGTTGTAAGATTGAATAGTCTAGAGTGTTCTAAACCACACACCGTTAAGAACATCCTCGGAAATCCCTGTAAATTTCAGTTTTTTTTAAATATAAAAATTTTCATTATTAAGAAATTAGTTTGACAGAATTTCTAGGCATGTTTTGATGTATTTTTTATAAAAAAGTAATATATAGATTTGACTTCCGTTTTAAGCTTTTTATTATAAGCAATAAAGATAATAAATTTCGACATACACGTATCGATGTGGTATACATCTTGCGTTTGCGACTGAAAGACTTTAGGTCCTAATTCGTTTAGGTTCGATTCTTGGCCAGGACTTCGAAATTTTTTTTTTTAAATTATTTTCAAACAAAAATTAAAATTTTGAAATTTCATATTAGGGAACTGTTTAATTAATTAAAAATGTTTATTTGAAATTTATTAAATAAAAATGAAAACTTTAGAACTCCCAGCTTTGAATTCTTATTCCATAGGTCACACGGAATTTTTAAACTCTGAATTGAAAAAATAATTCTACTTTAATTTGTGTAAAAAAAAAAATAATTTTTTAACATTATTGAATATATTCAACATATAGTGTTGTAAATTGACTTTTATACTCTTCACAAATATGAGGAGTACATATCGTCACTTAGAATGTAAAAGGCCGTAATCACTCAAAAATTATATGTTTGTTTTTTATTGTATTATGATGTACTGATCCAAATCACATCCTCTCCAAAAATTTCGTAATTTAAAGGCTGTAACATAAACTTCATAAACGAAATAGCCGTTAAATTAGTTCCATTTATGAAATATATTGGTTGAATTATATTTTAAGTTTTATCTTTTTTTGCTTTAAGTTAACGATTCCAAAATTTTTTTTCATTGCTTAATTTTAAAGCAAAAAATAAAAAATAAAATTGTTGTTACGGACTTTTGCATTTTCATAATGTTTACTGTTTCTGCTGCAAAAAATTAAAGTGCGGTCACGGCCTCTTGCATTTTAGTTTAGTGTATAATTGTTTTTCAAAAAAATTTATGGAAGTGTTTTAGATTATAAATCTTCAAGCCATACGAACTATGGCTCGTACAATCTTTTTGAATTTTGATTTATTTAAAACTGTTAAGGGCCTGATTCAGTATGACAATCAAGTTATTTGAAAACAAAATTTGTATGAAAACTACTCAAAAAACATTTGAAAAAATGAGTAATTTTCATACAAATTTTATTTTCAAACAATTTGATTGTCGTACTGAATCAGGCCATAATATTTTTTGTGAAAAAATAAGTTTGACAAATAAATCAGAGTATGTGAGATGTTTTTTCTTAAAATATTATCACTTAAATATAATTGTGTTTTAGGTTTTTAATTGTAGACAATAAGATGGCATATCATGTTTGTCAGATTTGTATCTTAGAGCCCCAAAGTTAAAAATTTTTAAAAATTCTGAAAATTTTAAAATATCTAAGTCAAGTTTAAAATATCTAATTCTAAGGTATATTTTTCGGAAAATAAAAAAAAAAATATTGGTAGAAATCTGAAAAGGAATTTACAATTTTGCATATCTCTTCTTTATTTAGCTCTTTAATACAGATGGTCTGATCAATCTTCCTAAATCATATGCCCAAGGAGTTTTCGGGAACAATTTTTTTTATAAATATCCAATGTTAATGATTAACACTTGTTTACAAATATTAAGTACATTTCCAAATTACAGCAAAAATTTTGATAAGAGATAATTACAATATGTTTATATATTCATGAAGGGTATAAAAGATTCGGCCCAGCCGAATATAACACTCAATCCGACCAGTAGTTTAGCAGATACAGATTTATTACCAATTATTTTGCTATTGGCCCTACTGTGAGACACTTCATTTTAGTATGAGTTACATAAAGACAAATATAAATTGGTAAAAAGGTTCAGTTCGTTTCATTTTTATTCTTTTTTTAATCAAAATATTTGTACTTGTTGTAACAATTTTTGCACTCTATTTTTATTTATTTGCATGTAAATGGCTGTTTTGTTGTTTAAAAGTTATTTTTCAGTTGTTGTTTTTTTTTCAGTCTATTCTTTTTGGCCTTTACAAACAAATAGTCTAGTAGGAGTATGTTGGAATTGGTGTGTAGCTATAGATGTGGATATTTTGAGTTAAAGTTAACTTTATAATCACGTAACTATTATTATGTTAATTTATATATATATATATATATATATATATATATATATATATATATATATATTTCTTTTTTTTTTTTTGGTATTCATCCAAAAAGAGGTGTGTACATGATGGACATTGTAATTTGGTTAACATTAAAACTTATTTTGAATTAATCTTTTTTATGCATGGAGGAACTTCAAAGGAATTTATGTGAATTCATTACATAGTTAATCAGACTTGAAAGTTTTTTTTTTTAGAGAAAAAAAAAAACTTAATATCAAATTAAAAAGCAATAATTTCTGGTATGTTAATGACATTAAAAAATTGCTATAAATTCATATCACATGGGTAGGCAAAAATAAGTCTCATAAATAAATATTCTCATAAATATAAAATATCTTTTTCATGGTTGAAATTACAGTACCACAGCTGAATGTTTATTATTGAAGATTATAAAACTAGCTAAGATACAAGGATATTTTCAATCAGTGTTACTAAAACCCAATAGGTACTAGAAAAAAGTGCTAAGTATAGTGTAGATGTTTAATTATATTTGAGATTATTTTTGTTTAACAAAATTGTAGTAATATTTATTAATGAAAATTCAAAATCAGAATGAATATTTTTACAATTAAATTTGATATTCAATAAAATCTAAGGTAATAAAATTAAAATAAGTTTTCAAAACAATAAATAAAAGTGTATATATGATCACCTACAATACTCCCCCTTCGGAAAGATTAATGTTTATCAAATTAAATGAAACAGATTTTTTATTATTTTGAAGTGTATCTTCAGTATTTGTGTTTTCTATGTATGTCGGTTTTAATTTGTCTATTCCAATCGTTTTAATTTTACCATCTATATCCAACCTGAAAACCTTTTCACCTCTTTCAACCACCTTATATGGACCTTCGTATGGTTGCTGTAAAGATTTTCTTTGTTATACGCGTACAAAAACACATTTACAAGTAGAAAGGTCTTTTGGGACGTATATACCCGCATTAGGAATTTTATGATGCGATAAATTTGAACGAACAGTTTTGAAATATTTTTTTAAATTTTTTAAATAAATTAAATTAAATAATTTTTTAAAACAAATAAAGTGCTCTTTAAACTTTTTCATTATCGAGGTGGTAAATTTTGTCACCCTGTAGCTCATCACGTCTTGCATCAAAGTGACTGCAATATAATCTTTCTAAAAGACTAGGTCCTCCTCTACAACTTTCTCAAATTGATCCAACCAGTAGTTTAGGAAATACATATTTATTATCATTTTTTTATTGGCTCCACTAAGCAGGGGTTCTAAATGTTTTAGTCACACTTGAGTTGTTGGTAAGACATTTAATACAATTTCAATCAGTTTAATTTTTCTTTTGTAATTTTTTTTGTATTTCTTTTTATTTTTTTGAATATTTATAATTTTAATTATGAACATATTTCTCTTCTTTTCAGTAACCACAATCGGATTGCAAAATGTTGAAAAATAAAAAGTAAAAGAAACAGTTTTTATGCTTTTCTGTACAATTGGATTTTTGCAGATAGCCCTTATTGAATATAAGTCCTTGATATGTTTTAGGGTTCTATAGTTGAAACAAAAAGTTGACTTTTCGACTGTTTTCAACATTTAGATTTTTTCGACTATCTAGCAACAAGAAACTCGTGTTCGAACTCTTTCAACAAAAAGTTTATTGTTCGATTATTCGAAAGTCGATTTAGATAACCCTAATATCATAGATTAATAATTAGATATTTATGTGAGAGAAAAAAACCTGATTTAATTGTCAAGAGCCTAATTCATGTAAGAACAAAATATATGTAGTCACATATATTTTGTTTTTGTATTGTGAAAAAAAAGTGCAATTTTTTTTTTTTGAAAATTTAATTCGCCTCTCACATAAAATTCTAGTTGTATTCTCTGCCTAATATGTATATTATTTCCAACTTGAGTCTCATAATACGCATTCTCACAAAACCATCTAAATATTTTTTTTTTATTTCTATTACATACATAGAAACATATTTTTATTCGAAATGCTCATATTTACTAGAAATTTTAATCAAAAAATCCTACTGTAGCTATAGAAAAGCTCAGTCGTACTAAAGATGAATATGTCAAGTTCAAAAACGTATTTAGCGTATATTTAGTACTGATAAGAATTGTTTCAATAAATCTATAGAAAATTTAACAAGTAAATTCATCATCTAGAATTTAGTTTAAAAGAAAATTATTCTAATAAAAATAATCAAAACAACAGCGGCACAATTGCAATCAAGCAATTCGATTAAAAAATTGGAATAATTGAAAACTTTCAGTTTCAAAAATAGAAAAAAAAAACAAATATTCAGTCAGCCAACCATTAATACAATTAAGTTAAATTATGAAATATTTTAATATATACAGTATGTTTTTAATTATCATTCATTTACATAAAACTAATAGAGAAAACTAATTAATTAATTGATTAATTATTAATTTATTTCCATTAGTATTCCTGACATTTGCCACCCTTTGGGAGGTTACATCAGGCCATAAAATCACAGCTGAGGAATTTACTTGGAAATTAATAGAAAATTCTTTAAATTCAACTAAAAATACAGAGAATTTTGTTATAGCACCTTATGAGGCCTATCAAATGTATAAAGAATTATTTAATATTGAAGATGAGAGTGAAGATGAAGGTGATTCCCAGGAGGATGATAAAACTGAACAAGAATTGACCACCATTATGCCGGCCATAAGGAAACAACAAAAGACTATAGTAACTAATCAAACAAATCAGCAGGTTTTATTGTCCTCTATTTCCCTAACAGCTAGATGGTCTTTTAATTTTCAAACTCGTGATACCCATAAGCGAATCTTTCATCAATATGGCAAACCAAATCAAAAAATGTTTGTTGATTTCTTGCGTAAAGATGATACTTTCTATTATGCCCATGATGAACAATTAAATGCTAGCATTTTGGAATTACCCTTAAATATTAAGGAAATTAAACTCAAATTAATTTTACCCGATCAATGGGATGCTTTGCCTCAGCTTAAAGAATATTTTTTGGAAAATATGGATGATTTTAGTGATTTTGTTAAGAAAACTAATAGAATGACTTTGGTAAGAGTTTTGTTGCCAAAATTTCATTTAACATATAAAAAGAATTTAATCGATTTCTTTGAGGAGGTAAGTAAGTCATATGAATTTTTTTTGGAGAAGATGTCTGGAAGAAAAATTTGTTCTGCAGATTTCATCTAAGGAAGTGGAAAATTATGAAAATATTTATCAACTGTGTAATTTGGAATTTAATGAACGTGGTATTGGTCGTTTTGAAAGAACAAGTAAGTAAATTAAATTTGATTCGGTAACTAAAATTTTGAATAATGTGATTTAAGAAAGTTTTGTGTTAAATATAATAGAATTGTTGGAATTGCTAAGATTCCTAACATATGATGTTACCCTTTTGAGAAATATTTGAGAATTCGCTTCCGAAGAATTATTAAAGCAATACTGAAACAATAGCAATTACATCATGTAAACGATTGTCATAATGTAAATTATTCGTGGCAACACCTTCTCTGCCAATCTGCATACAGTATATGTATTATGGACGGATCATGTCAATATACATGTTCTGTTCGATTTATATAGGAAGGATGTAATAGTGATATATTTTTTTATACGTGCAGCTAACAGGTTTTATCATTATTTTTGAGATAATTTCCTACGCCGCGCAGTGGTCCCAAAACGAATTTTGGAAATAATTCTGTAACTTGTGAACCGTCGGAGATATCTAATTAGAATTTCATATGTTCACTGAGGAAGTACAGGCCCTTAGCGGGTCACGAGGGTTGAGGGTAGACCTTCAAAGTTGATCACCTCGGGTATGTAATTTTTTTTTTAATTTTCCAAATATTCATTTATGACCTGAATGCAGAAAATTACACATAGGTAGTCCTTATAAATCTCTACCAAAAATAATGCTTACATGTGTAGGTTATCATTTTCTGATTAAGAGATATTTAGGCCAAAGCAAATTTTGCCCTCATTTTTGACCTGGTTTTTTTAATTTTATATTCATTATTATTTTTTTTTTTTTGAAAATAATCTCAAGATTTCCTATAAAACTTTTAATAATATTGCTGCAAGAATCATATAAATAAATCTGTTAGATGAAAGATTATATTATTCTGAATTCAAAATTTTAAAAAATTAAAATTTTGGAGTAAGTTTCCAAAAAGGTGGCAATATTTTTTCACTTCTAAAATATTTTTTTGTTCTGGTCTTCAGAATTTTGCAATGATTTTAAAAGATTAGCGTAAAGTAAAAATTTATTTGTAAAATTCCCAAATGTTAAAGCCGAAATTAACAAAAAAATTTATATCCTCCATATGTTGATTAAACACTAGGGCATCAAATCAATTAACCATCATTCGGTTATACGAATAATTTAAAAAAATAATTTAAAATTATCTATTTCCGAATAACGAATAAACCGAATAATCGAATAACCAATTTTTAGAAATTTATTTTTTTGGAATTATAAATTAGATAAATTTATATCAACTTTTTTTAATTTCTGTTATATCTCAGCAAAATAATTAAAATAGTTTTTAGGGAAGTACTTTTTCATTTATTCCAAAATATCAGCAAGTGTACGTGATTCCTTCTTAGTAGCTAGGTACCAAAAAAGAGAACATCTTCCATTCATTCATTGGAAATGAGCCAAATTTGCATTACTTATGTATCACAAATTCTAGATCTTATTGACTTCCTTGGATGTTATTTTTTTTGTTCCATTTTTTATTTGTTCTATTTAAGAAAAATTTGGTTTGAAGAGTGTTTTGTGCTTTAAGTGAAGGTTTGAAATATTTTACTTGATTGTGGTTACGTCGTTTTGCATTTTAATAAAGTTTTTTCGCTTCTGTTGGTAGAAATAAAAAAGTGTGGTTACGGCCTTTTACATTTTAGGTGACTGTATATAAAACATAAAAATGTTAATTTTCATAAACAAAATATACGAAAAATACTAATATTAATTTTTACTTTTATGACATAAAATCATTCTTACGCAGAAAATAAAAATAGCTAAATTAAAAAGATTTATTTATTAAAAGAAATCTGAATTAAGAGAATATTTCGAAGTATAAGGTAAAAAATTTCATTTTTTCATACAAATGAACGAAAAACTGATAAAATGAAGCCTTTGCGAAAGAATTTGATCAACATTATGATTCTAAATAACTATTTCAATTGCTTAAATACTATAAATAGTATTATTTATATGTTTTAAATATATTGCTTAAGCTATGTTCACATTTGGCAAATATTTGCTCAAAATTGCGTGACCATTAGTTTTATAAAAATATTGCTTGCCGTTGGTTGATCTTGTAAAGGCTTTGTAAGAGAAAACAACGTCAAACAAAATTCAATAAAATGTCAGCTATGATTAATAATAAGTAAAAAAATATTTCTCATTAAAAAATAATAATTAGGAAATATTTTATATGTGGTTACGTCATTACCTTAATCGACTAATTGGTTAATAATCGGTTATTAACCGATCAACTTTTAACCTCGAATAATAATTTGTCTAATTTACTGATTAATATAAAAAAATTATAATTGCATACCCTATTAAACGCACAAAGATTATTTTCTGTGTCACGGCTTTTACAACGGGTGAGTGATAATTCTAATTTAAACGGTCAATTTTTGAATCAAGTTTTCCCAGGACTGAGATTTTATGTATTTTGGTACGAAAAAGTGGGATTTATTTTATCCAAAATTTTAAAACAAGTTTCTTTGGAATACCTCATATCGTTTAAATTTTATTTAGCTCCAAATGTTAACATTATTTTCAAAAAAATTACTTAACCGAAGGTGATCAAATTTCAAGACCTATCCTCCTCCATAATGAACCGCTAGCTACCTGTGCTCATTTAAATCAACTCAAAAATATTTCAACTCTGACTATGTAAAATTTTATTTAGATATCTCCAATGGTTCACAAGTTACAGATTTTTTTTTCCAAAAAACTAAAAAAAAAAAATTTTTTTTGGGACAGACAGAGTTGTCAGATCTGGCGATTTTTCGCCAAACGTGGCGATTTTTAATTACTTTTGGCGACACGGCGAGTTTTTTGGCGACATATGACATGGCGGCGATTTATTTGGCTAATTATTAAATTTTTATTAAAAAGGCAATTGAAGGGAAAAACTATTAAATTTTCTTACTAGAAATCGAATATTTTTAGTATTTGTCTTAACGTGTAAATAGCTTCAACTTACTTTACGAAATTTTCTCCCAAAAAAATATATTGAAGTGTATAATAATGAATTCTTATTATCAAATATAGTGTAGACGCTATTAAATCGATTTATTGTTTAATATACATAAACAATTTTCCTTTTATTTCTAATTTTCAATTAATTCGCTACTTCCATAATTAAGTTTAAACCCAAATATCTCGAATACGAGCGCTAACTTCGAAAAACGGCTGTCACCATTGAATTAATCGTACGCGAATTAGCTTTATCAGTAAGGTGCCCAGTTTGTCAAAATTTGCAACTAGCGCAGTCTTATTATTAACTATTATATTTATCATTGGCTTTGTTAGAGCTGAATTTACATTTAGAAATTTTAAGTATTAAAAATTTGTACGATAAATTTGAAATACTAAATACTTAACAATTTAGTTATTTTTTTAGTATTTCTATAAAAAACCTAATAAAGTTTTAATTTGGCGATTTTTGGCGATTTATGGTTAAAAGTAAGGCGGCAGAGACTCAACAAAAAATCTGACAACCCTGGTTGCAGGCACTTTTAAACTCAGGATAATTTTTCTTGTCACAAGCTAAATTTAATAAAATATTTTAATTAAAAAAATATTATATAAATAGAAAATCTGTAGTAAATCGACATTTTCAACAAACTGAAGAATTAAATTAATTATTGTATTTTTCAGCTGTTCTATTTTGGAATTCCTATTCATTTTTGAGAGTAGCTCCGGAATTATTCGATATCAATCATCCATTTCTCTTCCTGATCACCAACAAAGATGGCATACAATTTTTTGGACAAGTGGTTAAGATGCAACATTAATAAGTTTTAGTATTTTCCCATAACTATTACACACAATAATATTCGAAATAAAAAAAGATTTTGTAATCAAATTATCTTTATATTTGCTAAAATTTTAAAATTATTAATATTATAGAAGGGAATTACCGTATTAAAATATTTAAATTAAAGTATAGATTTTATTTCTCAAAATTTATTGTTGTATTATCTTTAATTTATATTATGTTCAGATTCAATGACAAAATGTTGATTAGATGTCATTTTTATTTCCAAAAAAATATGGGTTTCGAACGTATTGTTCTTTTATTTATTTATCACGTCTAAAAGAAACATTTTATTCTTTGTTTTCTTTATTAAAATAAAAATGGTTAAAATACTTTTGCTGCTTTTTCAACATGAAATTACAAAACAAAGTATTTTCTGTAAAAAAAAGTCATCCTCGGACTTGTTTTTCACAACAAAAGACTTAAAAAAAAATAAAATAAAAATAATCGAGACTTTAGAGGGGATAAAAAGAAATTCAAAAAATAAAATAAAAATAACGAAATTGTATACAAATACGTATGTGCAACATTGTGCTAAAAGCGTTTACACTAACACATACCAAAATCATTTGTAAGACGAGGGTGAGCAATGAAAAAAAAAAAAAAAAAAATTTGTCAACTACAATGAAATAAATGTCAATTGACCACACAATGTCAGTGTCATTGTTAATCTATACTCTCTCAACACAACGAGACACAACAAGAACAACAACAAAAATAAAATAACACCAATACAATATAAATGAAATGGCTGCAATAATAATCAACACATATACATACAAATACAAAACAACAAAGGATACTATAACCGTTAAGATTCTTTCCAGAATCAGAATAATACCAAAGAAGTTTTGTTATTTTTGTATAATTTCCTTTGAGTTAAACTTTGTATAGATTGAAGGGAAATGAAAACGGTTAAAAAATGAAAGAATTTCAAAACTTGGTACCTTCAGAGAAAGTATTTTAGTACCAAAAGAATTAAATTAAGGTACTAAAAAGAATATGAGACGCTACAGGACAAAAATCTGTGATTACTTATATTTCTCAACAGAAATTTATTTTTTTTAGTTCAAAATTAAAATTGAATTATAAAAAGAAACTAAAGGCGCTAGAGCCAAAAGGACAAAAACCTGTTATCATTTATATTTCTCACCAAAAATTTATTTTTTCTTTTTTAAACCCTGTAATTGAATTTTAAACAGAAACTAGAGGTGTTATAGCCAAAGGGATAAAAATTTGTGATCACTTATATTTCTCATCAAAAATTTATTTTCCATAGTCAATTTTTAAAATTGTATTTTAAACAGAAATTAGAGGCGCTAGAGCTAAAAGGACAAAAATCTGTGAGCACCTATATTTCTCACCAAAAATCGATATTTTTAGTTAAAAATTGCATTTTGAACAGAAACTAGAGGCGCTAGGGTCAGAAGGACAAAAAGCTGTGATCATTTATATTTCTCACCAAAAAGCGATATTTTTAGTCAAAAAATAAAATTGAATTGAGCCAAAAGGACACAAATTTGTGATCATTTATATTTCTCACCAAGAATCAATATTTTTAGTTAAAAATTAAAAACTACATTTTTAATCGAAACTAGAGGCGCTAGGGTCAAAAGAACAAGAATTTGTGATCTCTTACCTAAAAGCGATATTTTTAGTCAAAAATTAAAATTGCATTTTAATCCGAAACTAGAGGCGCTAGAGCCAAAAAGACAAAGATCTGTGAACACTTATATTTCTTATCAAAAATTTATTTGTTTTAGTCAAGATTTAAAATTGTATTTTAAGCAGAAACTAGAGGCACTAGAGCCAACAGGAAAAAAATTGTGATCATTTATATTTCTCACCAAAAAGCGATATTTTTAGTCAAAAATTAAAATTGCATTTGAAACAGAAACTAGAGGCGCTAGAGCCAAAAGGACAAAAATTTGTGATCATTTATATTTCTCACTAAAAAGCGATATTTTAGTCAAAAAATTAAATCGCATTTTAAACAGAAACTAGAGGTGCTAGGGTCAAAAGGACAAAAATCTGTGAACACTTATATTTCTCACCAAAAAGCGATATTTTTAGTCAAAAATTAAAATTGCATTTGAAACAGAAACTAGAGGCGCTAGAGCCAAAAGGACAAAAATTTGTAATCATTTATATTTCTCACCAAAAAGCGATATTTTAGTCAAAAAATTAAATCGCATTTTAAACAGAAACTAGAGGTGCTAGGGTCAAAAGGACAAAAATCTGTGAACACTTATATTTCTCACCAAAAATTTATTTCTTTCTGTCAAAAATTAATATTGCATTTTAAACAAAATCACTTATATTCTCACCCAAAAAACTTTTTTTTTTAATATAATTGGATTGTATAAAAAATGATACTAAAATCTGCGATCTAGTTTATATTTTAATTCCAGTTTATTGTTTCAGTTCTGTGTTGGTGATTAAATTTGATACTTTTGTTTTGGGTACTAAAGAAGAAAGAATCTGATTTGTTTTTTCTTTTTTTTCACTTTCAAAATAAAAAACAAAATTGAAACTAATTTTTTATGTCTGCTCAAAAAAAACCTTTCAAATTTCTGTTTTAAAGTTTATAAACTAAACAAAAAATAAACAGAAAATGTTTTGAACTTAGCGAAAAAATCTTGGTAAGATTTGTTCCTCCAAAATAATAAAGTAAAAGCAAAAAATAATCTTGGTGTTTTAAAAATTTCGTTAAGATTTCCAGTCACGTGTGTGCAATTGCACAATTGTATGCCATTGTCTGTGACGCTGTTTTTCTTTTAGATTTTCTTTATTTAACCCCTTTTTTGTGCACTTGCTGCTGTTCATTTGCAGTCGAACATGACTTTTTATTACAAAAAAAGAAAACAAGAAAAACATTCACTTTAATGGTGGGTAAATTATAAAACGTTGCATGGTGTTTTGTTTTTTTTATTAGAAACATTTTATGAAATTTTTAGTTGTCTTCTGTTTTTAGCTTTTCTAGAGTTTTGCACTTTTTGCATTTGTCAGCCATTTTTTGTATGTTTTCTTATAGTTTTTATTGTTCTTTTCGTTGACATTCATCTAAAGTTTCATATGAAATCAAATAAACGGATATGGATACGCTAACGAACTTCAAGTGAACTTTTAAAAGTTTAAAATCAACATCTTCTTTATCTTGGAAAGGGGGTTTAAATGAAAGGGGTAAATTTTGGCTGTTCACAATTATAGCTAAATATACACGTCCTAGAGCTATTGTTGGTGAAGTTTTTAAATCTTTTGCAACTATTTGTGTGTTTAAAACAAACATTTAGATTAAAAATTAAAAAAACTGTTTAGTTTCTTGTATATGAAGAAATATGGTATAGTTTATTTCTTCAAAGCGTGACCAATCGGATAGAAAATGGTGTTCAAAGAATTCACATAAAAAATTTTATTTATATATAAATCCATTTTGTAGCTATTTTTTTTTTTGATAGGTGTCTGTATAAATATATGATCTTAATTATTATATTTATGATATAATTTCACACCTTTTACCATTTTATTGTTTATAAGTCTAATAATTTAGATAGACATTTAAGTGGATTTATATACACCATAAACAATTGCATGACAGTTAATAAAAATGTAATAAAAACAAGTAAGAATGCTATATTTGGCTATGCCGAATCTTATATACCCTACACCACTGAGCCACTATTTTCATAACTTTTTATCTAGAAATAATTCTTTGGAAAATATTACAATATTATAATTAAACAAGTTTGCAATCGTAAATTGCCTTATTGTCTCTGTTTAGCAGTACCAAAGCAGAGTTTGTGGACTATAATTAGACACCAGCAGAATGGAATACGTATTTTCTGTACCGCTACACACTTCAGCAGCATTCGTGGTGTCTTATACATTTTGGTTTCGTCGAAACCTAAACATGATGCCCGCCTTGCACTGTGTGCAATTTTGAAGGACTCAATTAGCAGCAGTAGGCATTTGGGGCAAGTAAACGAGAGACTGAATCTAGCGTCGTAAACGCTGTTATAGATGTGGTTCTAGTAGTCGGTTCGAAGGACCATAAACAAGTTTGCAATCGTAAATTGACTTATCGTCTCTGTTTGGCAGTACCAAAGCAGAGTTTGTGGACTACAATTAGACACCAGCAGAATGGAATACGTATTTTCTGTGCCGCTACACACTTCAGCAAAGTGTCTTGTCCACTTTGGTTTCGTTGAAAACTAAACAATACTGGTATTAATAATTTATTAATGTTTTTTGCTATTTGGACCGGATTCTGACCCTGAGATTTCAAAATCAGAATTTTTTCTTTTTCAGAGTTATTAAGTGCCTTACCACGTCCCATTTTGAATAAAAACTACTTAAAAGCTAACAAATTAAAAATTCTTTAGTTGTTTATATTGAAAAAAATTCAAATCATAGCCCTCCTGATTAATATTAAAAGAATTCCTTATTCAAGTGACACACGAAATAGTACCACAGAAATATATGTCTTTAAATAAATGCATAATTTTAGTATAACAAAATATATATATTTTTTATTTCTTCAGGAAACTAAAGCCAACACTTTAGTTGCGCAAAAAATATAATTTTTTCTGAACTTTAGTTTTGGAGATATATTTAATTAAAGTTAAAAAAATGTGATTCCTTATTCAAGTGGCAGGCAATGTGTGTTAAGATGTTACAACAAAATCTATATTTCAGAAGAATTTAAACAAAAAACAAAAAAAAAAAATTAAAAAGACGACAATGTGTGATACCTTATTTTTCTCACAAGATATCGATTATTTTGGTAAAGAAAATCTTTAATTGTATGTATGAATAAACTAAATGTGAGAGAATAATACGTAAATAAATATATTTTTTATTCAGTAAAAACCAAAGTATAAACAAGTAGTCCGACTCTTAGGCAGGAGTACCTAACTCTAAGAGTGAGTTAGTGAAAAAGTACTTGACTATAAGTATGTGTTAGTAACAGAAATTTAATTGTGTTGGTGTTTTTATATTTTCCCCATTCACACAGAAAAATGTTTTAAAATACAATTTATTTGAATTTTAAATACTAAAAATTGAAACTCTGTTGTACATTTTAATTTCTGAAACAAATTGTCAAAAATGAATAAAACAAAATATTTTGTGTTTTGTGCGAATTGGATCCATTTTCAAAATAAAGGTCAGCTAATGGTGTTTCAAAACATTATAAAATAGTGTGTGATTGTGTAAAAAAGTGAAATATTACCAAAAGAAAGTAAGACTACTTGCTTATATTCTGATAAAAACTAAAACTCCCTTTTGTAAGAAAATAAAATACACACAGAGAAAAGATGGGTTGGAAAACTGTTGCAGCAAAAAATTTTTAATAGGAATAACCGGTATTTTATTAAAATTATAAAAAAAATTTAAATATAACAGATACATTATTTTGATGAAAATTTAATCATATTTATAATTGAATGTTGATTAGCAAAAAAATAAATTTACTCAGTTAAAGTTATGTGTCTGTAAAACAATTATTAAAATATTTTAGAAAATACAAATGAATTTTAATACTATTATTGATTGGTGTAATCATTTGTTTTACAAGAATAACTGAAAATTCGTTTGAGGTATTAAAAATACTAAATTCGGGTATTTCAACTGAATATTTGGTAAAGTTATTTGACATTTGAGTAATTCCATTTTAAATTAAAAAAAATACTTTTGACCCTTGGTTATCGATTTAGATAAAATTTTGGTGCATGTGTAGAGAAGAATACAGAGGCATGTAAAATGAACTTTTCTTATTTTTATTTTGAGAACTGTGGCAATTCTATAGCTTTGAAAGTGATTTACGTATTTATTTAAATTGCCATAACTTTTGTTATATAAGATATCAAAAAACCTTTTTTTTTGCAGTAGACTTGTCAAAGCTTGTATTTTAAAATGTCATATAAAAATTTTGAAAATATTTTTACTAAAATATTTTTTTGTAAGAATTTTCTTTAGTGACGTGTTTCTAGAAAAGTCCATCTTTAATTTGTTTATATTGTTTTGGAATTAATAACTCATTTATTAAATAAATTATTGAAAATAAAAATTTGAAAATTTTTAAAAATTTGTCATATTTTTTCAATCATCTACTAAATATTAAATAAACACTAAATCAATACAATAAAAAGTCAACAGTGTTTGTAATTATTTATGGTCAATTAATTATGCCAAATCGAAAGATGTTTAGAAAAGCCTAAAGGCGGAAAATTCCAAAAAATAGTGCACAGCAGTGTTTACAAATCTTTTTCTACTAAATATTCGAGAATTAGGTTTTCGTCAATTAGTGGCCAAGTGGATATTTTACAGGTACGTATGTGGATACAAACCATTATCGTAAAGTCATCGTTATATTAGCCATCTGTCATGTTTACCAATTTATTTGATTTTTATGTACTAGAGCCCATAAAGCATAGCAGAACCAATAAATGTTTTCAAGAATTCCGAATAAATCAATTACCTAAAAGGTTTCTGAATTATATTATATATTAGGAGATTTGCTTATGTATTTTTTCCTATATGTATGTGTGCTAAAAATCATTTTTAATTTATTTTGGAGTAATTCCATTTTAAATTTAAAATATTTTGAACCTTGGTCAAAGGATACAGATGTATGTAAAATGATATTTTCTCATTTTTGTTTTGAAAACTGTGACAACTCTATAGCTTCGAAAGTGATTACCATTTTTTTATTTAAATGGTCATAACTTTTGTTATATAAAAGATATCAAAATATTTTCTTTGCAGTGGATTTGTCAAAGCTTGTATTTTAATATGCCGTTTATACCGAAACAAAAACTTGTTGGTTTTTGGAAAACTAAATTTATAAAATTAAATCGTTTACATACCTTGTTTTCTCCCAATGTGGTTTTTAATGACACTTTTATTTTTTATAAATTTTTTCAAAAGCTGACTTTTATGAAATCAACTAAACAGGCAGTATCATAAATATCATAAATATCTATTTTATTAGTTTTTATTTGGTTTTCAATAAAAACTAGATAAAAATGGCTTTTGATTGGTATGGAAAAACTAAAGAAATTTATGTAGTTTTTCAATCAAAAACCAATTGAAGCCAAAAACTACTAGTTTTTGTTTGGTGTAAATGGCTTATAAAATGCCATATAAAAATTTTGAAAATATTTATATCAACATATTTTTATTTGTAAGAATTTTTTTTGTAAGACGTATATCTAAAAAATTCCATCTTTAATTTTTTTTTCTTTTTTATATATTTTTTGTACATTTCATTGGCAAAATAAACTCCAATAAATTACACAATTTTGCAAATTATTTTCTGTAAAATAAAACTGTTCTTACCGAAAGTTTTGGTTATTTTCACCGAAATATATTTTTCATACAGTTTCACATATCAATATTTTCAGTACTTATAATCGAATTGTAATATAGTACACAGAACTGACTAAATTCGATTGGCAACAAATTCAATTGCCACAACGAATCTGTTTTCTCTGTGTAGTAGCGCCAGAGTCAATTGAACGAGAATCTGTGACCACTATATCTTAAAAAAAAAAAAATCTATTCTTTAGTGAAAACTAAAATTTATTTTTATAAGAAATCTATAGGCACTAGAGAGGAATAAAAATCTGTGTTCACCAGGGCAAGATTTTTAAGCTCTTGCATATTTCACAAGTATTTTACCAAAAATGTATTTATAAATTTGTTTTCTTATCAAAAACGTGATTTTTTTTACTAATTTTTTGTAGTTTATTTAATTAATTTGTATAAATTATTATGTTAGCTTTTTTAATACCTCGTATGTACTTATAAAGAATCTGTCTTTTTAGTTTTTTTTTAAGTTTAAAACTGTTACAATTTAAATTAGAAAATGCATATTTATGTATACTTTTATAATAAAAAATATGAATATAAACAAAGTTTTTATGTATATTCCATTAACTTTTCGCGTATTTCTGTGTAAAGTCGAACGGAAAAACTGAAACTTTATATTGCATTTAAATCGAAATAGAATAAATAAGAACAGATTCCTAGCAAAAACTTTGCTTTCCTGGTAAGCTAGCAGGTATAATTGGAAACAAAAATAAACTACTTATTTTTTGCCTGAATAACTAGTTATTTTTGTTCGAGTTGTCCACAAATTCATGTAGTTATTTTTTGACTCTAGGGCTACTCAAAAATATGTACCTAAACGAAAACAAAAATAAAAAAAAAACAAAAAAAATTTGTCGTCAGTGAGACTCGAACTTGGATACAAACTAACCATTCGTTTTTAATAACTAAAGTCTTACTCAGTACACCATCCCGCACCTAAGCGACAAAAACCCTTTTTAGTTTAAAATATCTTTTTAGACATTTTGTTATAAAAAACTAACAGCTTCAGAATGGGGTTGAACCAACAAACTTCTGGTTGTTAATCCGGCGCTCTAGCCAACTTGTCCACGTGATTGCAGTATTACTGTGCTATTATACTATTGAGTACTTATTAATGTAATACAGAGTAGGCAAATAATAATGACGCCTCATTACCAAGAAACTACTTTAATAAGTAGTTGTCATTACCGAAAACCAAAAAGTTTTTGCTGGGTTTATACTCGAAATATACCGACTGCGCTCAACTAAACAATATTATTCATAGAGCATTTTAATTTTACCAAATTAGCGAATTGATCAATTATTTCTCTAATTTTTCGATTCCCTCAAATTTGTTTTAAACCAAGGATTTAAGGAAGTGATTAGGGAGTAGTTTCTCTGATGATGTTGAGAAAACTAGTAACTTATTTAAACAAGCTATAATCTTCTAACTACAAAGAGTTCTCCTCTGCATAATTTACTATTATATAAATCATTCGAACTTATAACTGGTTCGGGTGATATTTAATGTCTATATAAGAATGAAACCCATAGTTTGTACAGAAGCTTAAGAAAGTCTAAAAATGCATTTTTGCCGATATTTCAGATATTAATAGACCGATTTTGTTAATTTATTCCGCAAAAAAAATTCCAAAAAAATATTTCATATTTTCTGTGCTCAAACGAAGTCTCTAGCTTATATAGGAGCTTAGAAAAGTTGTAAACAAAAACTTTTTTTGAAGGTATCATCGGTTTTTCGGCGATATTTCTGCTATTTATTTACAGGTTATGTTCATTATTATTAGCGTCCTTCTAAGGAAATTTTCTATTAATTGATGTCCGATTTCTATTAATTATATCCGATATCTGGGGTTTTCTAAAAACTGATTTCAACAGACCGACGAACAGACGGTCAGAAGTCGTTATGTCAACTTCCCTATCAATAAGTATCTAAAATATATATACATTTTGAGGTTCTAGATGAATACAAACGGAACGACAAACTTATATATGGGCCATTATCAAAAAATGTTGATTTTAGGCCTTCTAAAAAAAAATATTTTTTTTCGATGGCACACTTTTGCATCAGCTCGAGTTAATAATTTCGTGCAGGGGGCGCGAAAGTTATAGCGATTTTAAGTTTAACATATAAAAATTTTTACAAACTAGGAGTTTATGTATAATTCTGGTAATAATTACGAGAAATAAGAAAATCTACTGAGTTATTCAAATAAAATTTATGATGTTTTCATTGCTTGATGGTTTTACTGCGTCATATTTTAGGGTTTCCTAGTAAAAATTTTACAAATTTTCTTTATAATAATCGCTATTCTTAAAAATTTTGAGAATAAAAGGGATCGAATCTAAATTATTCCTCCATATGTTATACGAAAACATATTTTATTAGAGTTTATTATAAAGAAATGCTATTTAACATAGTGATCCTTTTTTAATGCAAGAACATTTTTTAGGTCCATAAAATTTGTATCTTTCGAAATTTTTGTATGTTACTCCATATTTCCGTTAAGCATTACAAACATCATCTAATTATGCTAATTATAGTTAATTTCGTGCTTAGCAAAATGTGTCCCGTTTTCCAATATTAATGACATTTGACTTAAATTTATGGTACTGATCAGTTATATTTATCGTCATTCTTATATCTGTATATGCCAGATTTTTACAAATTACAATTTGCCATATAAAAATACAAAAACAAAAAAAGTTTGCCTAATTTTAAAAAAGACCATAAAATTTTTTTATAAAATTTTATTGTGTAAAATAGCAAAAAAAAAAAAAAAAACACTAAGTCCACGCAGTAATCCCTGCTATGCTATATGAAACTGCGAATGCGCCTTGAGAAAAACTAACTTTTTGAAAAATTTTCACTCTTGTTTTCTAAACTTTGAAACTGTCTACTGCATTGACTATTTTGGGTACATATATAAGATATATCCCGAAATACGCACAATTGTAGGGAGCATCAATCCTTGTTTCAAAATTTGTTTTCCGTTGCGTGGCGCACAGATCCCGCCCAAAAAACCATCATTATCAAAACTCGACTACCCGATATTTAACAGTTGGAAGTCTCAATAAAAACAAAGCCCGATTAGTTTATATAAGATTGAATAAGATTGAAAATTATAAACGTGCGAACAAAAAGTATAGAAGAATGAAAAAAAATTTTTAAATTTTTAGCCCTTTTTTAAGTTTTAGAACTTTGAACAACAATCATGATCACAAAATAAAATCGTGGTCGTAAAATTTTGTGCTCTATTAGTTTCAAGTCTTGTAAGTTCAAATGTGTAGCCTATTTATTTAAAATGGTATTAGCACAAAATTTATTAAGGATTAAAGTCAGTTTTAGCCAGGTTAAAAATTTTTGATAATTTCCCATATAACTTTTTCACTTGTGATGAAGGATATAATTACAGTTAATTTATTGAATTAATTTTTTCAGTGGATTTGTAAAAAAAAAAAAAATTCTAAAATTGATATATTTTAAAAATTGCAAAAATCAATTCAATTTTTTTTTAAATTTTTGAAGAAAAAACGTCAAATCGTCATTTTGCAAATTTTTGAGACAAAAAGTCGTACAATAAAGATAAATTTTCAAATCTGGCGTGTTGGCTGGCGAACACGATCATACATCATACTCAACAAAGTTGCAGGCCTTTTT
The DNA here is from genome assembly GCA_932274085.1 of Protocalliphora azurea. NCBI lineage: Eukaryota > Metazoa > Arthropoda > Insecta > Diptera > Calliphoridae > Protocalliphora > Protocalliphora azurea. Next base: position 148,141,422 of record OW026521.1, on the reverse strand, counting down.
TGTATTTATAAACATTCATATTGAAACAAACACACACACGCACACCATACACAAATTATAACATGATGTTGTTTATGTTCTGTAAAAGTAAAAGATGGCGAATTTTGTGGTAAAATCGTAAAATTATCATACTAGACCGATTTAGCTAATTTTTGGTAGTAAAGTAAAGTGAACATAGCTAGACATTTTGTATAAATTTTATATAAATCCATAATTTTTTTATTGAAAAATTGTTAGCTTTAATTTAGTTTTAGTGGTTGGTCCAGATATGGTTCTATAAATTTTTTTCTGCCGAACCGATTTGGTTGCTTTGCAATCCCAAAATACTCCTGGGGCAACAAATACCCCGGATGATTTTTATTCGAATAGATCAAGTAGTTTGGACGTGAGCGTGTTTTCAGCAGTCGGACGGACAGACGGACACAGCAAAATCTACTCAGACTTTGATATGGACCAAGAATATTTATAATTTGTGGCGTCTTAAAATATTTTTTCTTGGTGTTACTTACGGAACGACAAACTTAGTATACCCTCTTTCACCACTAGCGTAGCGGTGGAGGGTATAATAAAAAACTCTGTAATAAAAATTCACCAGGGAAAACTTTACTTCATAGTTGTGTAAATTTTTCTACAATAACAATTCTGTTTTTAATCATAACTGGCAGGTTTGTAGTTTATTTTGCATATGTGTATTTTGTTCAAAACTTAATATAATTTATTGAGGTAGTGTTAATAACGTTAATTAATTTTATTTATTATAAAAAACTTCTACCATAATAGAGGTTTGAGCAGAGTGGTGTAATGGAAAACTAATTGAATTTTGAATTGCTAAAATGCCACAAAATACATAAAAATTATTTAAAATACACACAAATTTATTAAAGGGTTTTTTTCTGAATAAAAAGAAACAACCCAATAAGTAAAAACCTTGAAAATGAATTTCCTTTACTTTCAAATTGTAAACTATGCCTTTTTCCAGCAAAAAGATTCTAATAAAACAATTGTATTTTTTAAATGCTTTCATAATTTAAAACTGAGCTGGATGTTTTTTTAACAAACGAATATTTCTCAAATTTTAAGATATACTTGAATTAAATATGAGAAATTTTTTTTTCTAAACTGTTTTCAAAACAGAAATTTTGCTTGCATAAACTCAGCAAAAAACGATCAAGTGCTTTTAAAAAAGAACATTTTTGCCATTTAAAAAGCAGAACTAAATGCAAATTTTGTGCCTTTTTGGAAGTTATTAATAATTACTTAAAAAAAAAAGAAATACAAATGTATTTTTAGCAGGAAAAAATGTTTAATAATTTCAAAGAAAATTAAAATTTCACAAATTCTAAAGCATTTATATTATTTTTCAATAAGGCTGAAAAATAATTTTTATTAAAAAAATTTTGTAAACCTAGTTTTAAGAGAAGTACTTCAAAAGCAATGAACAAAATCATAGAAGAAGAACATCCTACCGATGACAAACATGGGTTAAAAAAAGAAATTCTGTAGTTATTTTTCAGCACTAAGTACTTCCTTCCAATGACAACACATTGTTAAAATCATGACTTTTTCAGCTATTTTTCAGTTCTCTTTTTGATGGGAAATGATAGATTGAGATATTTTTTATATCAGTTGACAAAGAAATTTTGAATTCGTCATTTTAAATATATTTTTCATCATATTTTATGGACCATAGTAGTTGTTTTTGTCCACTATGAAAAAAAAATCGAAAGCTTTTTTAAATGTGAAAAACATTGGAATATTGTGTTAATAACAAAAGTATAAAATGAGTTAAAAAAAAACTTAACTTTATACTTTACAATCACTTGAAAATTTTATAAAAACCTAACATTATAATTTTATAGGATATTAATTTTTTTTAATACATATTTTGTAACTTCGAATACAAATTGAGAAATATGTTATTTATTTAAGGAAATTTTACAACAAATTTCTTAAGTTTGAATCGATGTTTATTGGGAAGAAACAAATGAGAAAATCATTTACAAATGCATACATACATACAAACATATTTATTCATGCAAATATAAACATATTAAAAAGTCATTTATAATTTATGATTAAAACACTCATATACACACTTATAAACACAAATATTCTGATATTAAAATTAAAAATATTTATTATAAAAGACCCTAGAGCGTATGAGTGTTTTATTTATTCATTTATTCAGTTTTTGTGCAATATTTATTTTTTATTTGTTTATTTTTATTGCATTTCATTTGAAAATAATTGTAATAAATTTGTGATTTTGAAATCAATTTATTGTATTTTAATTAAATATTACAGAAATTGACAAAAAGAAGCATTATTTATATTTATTATAATTTTTCAAAAAATAAATCTCTTTTTTATTTATTATCATCTTTTATGAAGGGTGAAAAAATCATTTACAAAATTTTATGAATAATTTAAATAAGCTGTTAAATTTTATGTAAAATTTTTTAAATATCTAACGTTATCTAAAATGCAAAAGGCCATAAAAACACTTTAATTTTTTTATAGCAGAATCAAAAAACATTATGAAAAATGCAAAAGACCGCAACCAAATGTTTTAATTTATTACTTTAAAATTAAGTAACTAAGTAAAACTTTTTAATAGTTCACATAACACAAACGTAAGTAACGCATAAACACTCCAAAACAAATTTTGAAACTAATTTTATGACTGTTTGGTTTATGATGTTACGGCCTTTTGACATTTGTTAATATTGATGCCATTTTTTGAGATAAAATATGAAATTCTAGGTGTAGACGTATTTTGCATCATAATCCAATAAAAAACAAACCATTTAATTTCTGAATGCATAAGGTCTTTTGCATATTAGGTGACTTCATGTAAGTGTTTATTTTTGGTTACCAAATAATAAATAAGAAAATGTATATTTTTATTTGGTTTGCCATTTCGTATGTACCAGGCGTGGTCCTTTTACAGCCCACATCCTATATAAGGTGTTATATTTATATTTGTCTGTAGAAATTTACGTTTTAAATAAAAAATTTATCGCTAACATTACGTTTTAATAGAAAATTTATCGATTACGTTAATTTTCTATAGAAAATTTATCGATTACGTTAATTTTCTATAGAAAATTTATCGATTACGTTAATTTTCTATAGAAAATTTATCGATTACGTTAATTTTCTATAGAAAATTTATCGATTACGTTAATTTTCTATAGAAAATTTATCGATTACGTTAATTTTCTATAGAAAATTTATCGATTACGTTAATTTTCTATAGAAAATTTATCGATTACGTTAATTTTCTATAGAAAATTTATCGATTACGTTAATTTTCTATAGAAAATTTATCGATTACGTTAATTTTCTATAGAAAATTTATCGATTACGTTAATTTTCTATAGAAAATTTATCGATTACGTTAATTTTCTATAGAAAATTTATCGATTACGTTAATTTTCTATAGAAAATTTATCGATTACGTTAATTTTCTATAGAAAATTTATCGATTACGTTAATTTTCTATAGAAAATTTATCGATTACGTTAATTTTCTATAGAAAATTTATCGATTACGTTAATTTTCTATAGAAAATTTATCGATTACGTTAATTTTCTATAGAAAATTTATCGATTACGTTAATTTTCTATAGAAAATTTATCGATTACGTTAATTTTCTATAGAAAATTTATCGATTACGTTAATTTTCTATAGAAAATTTATCGATTACGTTAATTTTCTATAGAAAATTTATCGATTACGTTTATTTTCTATAGAAAATTTATCGATTACGTTTATTTTCTATAGAAAATTTATCGATTACGTTAATTTTCTAGAGAAAATTTATCGATTACGTTAATTTTTTATAGAAAATTTATCGATTACGTTAATTTTCTACAGAAAATTTATCGATTACGTTAATTTCTATAGAAAATTTATCGATTGCGTTAATTTTCTGTAGAAAATTTATCGATAATATTAATTCTATCGATAATATTAATTCTATTCTATGGAAAATTTACCGATTACATTAATTTTCTATAAAAAATTTACCGGTAACATTAATTTTCTATAGAAAATTTATCGATAATATTAATTTTCTATAGAAAATTTATCGATAATATTAATTTTCTATAGAAAATTTATCGATAGCAATGAAGATCTATAGAAATTTTTCGATAGTGTTAATTTTCTATAGAAAATTTTTCGATAACATTAATTTTCCATAGAAAATTTTTCGATAACATTAATTTTCCATAGAAAATTTTTCGATAGCATTAATTTTCTATAGAAAATTTTTCGAAAACATTAATTTTCTGTTGAAAGTTTATTGATAACAAAAATTAAAAGAATTATTATAACAAAATTTATCGATTGCGGTTAAAAAACAAAATATAACTCTATTTGTGTTTATTAAATTTTGTATTTTTTGGAATTAAGATGTAAATTATACAATTTTGTTAATAAGTAATATTTTATGTTAAACACTAGTAATCCAATAAGCAAAAACTTTTGAAATTAAATATTTATTTGTTTCAAAACTATTTCAAGTACAAGCTGTGAGAAAAGGCTTGAATATCCTGTACTTTTAAATTTAAAACTATGCCTTTTTTCAGCAAAACGGTTCTGATATAAAAATTGTATTTTTCGAATGCTTTCATAATTTAAAACTGAGCTGGATATTTCTTTAACAAATGTTTCTCAAACATTTTAAAAACGTTTTTTAAAAATTTTAGGATATACTCGAATTAAACATGAAAAATATTTTTTTTTCTAAACCATTTCTAAAATTGAAATTTTGTATGCATATTTGAAAAGGAGATTTTGCATTTATCAATTTAAGCATATTGTTTATCATATTTTGTATGGACTATAGTAGCTGTTTTTAATGTATGTATAATATTTTATTTTTTGAGCAAACATATCTAAGTCTGAGTTCACACAAGACAATTTTTCTTGCTGAAATTCTGATTTCGTGTGAATGAGAGCGAGAGAGAATACGAAAGGGAACAAATCTGTCTGTACCTCGAAATTAATTTTGTTTTTCATTTTCGTACTTCAAAAGAAAAGACAAATCAAGGCAATTAAAACAAGAATTGCTGAAGTAAAATTTTATGTGTGAACGTAAATGTAAGTTTAGGAAAAAAAAAAAATAGAAAAATTTCAAAAAGAAAAATTGCTGTGTGCGAACTCAGACTAAGTTGCAAACTTTTTCTTATGAAAAAAAACCGAACCCTTTTTTAAATGTGAAAAAAATTTCAATATTGTCTTAACAAAAAAAAAAAAAAAAAACTTAACTTTATACTTTATAAGCACTTGAAAATTTTAACATTAGAATTTTGTAGGAATTATTTTTAATTTTCTTTTTTATTTCATAACACATATTTTTTAGCTTCGAATAAAATTTGAAAAATATGCTATTTATTAAAAGAAATTCTTCAACAAATTTCTTAGGTTAAAATCGATGTTTATTGTGAAGTACAAGAAATATTTATGTGTATATATGTATGCTTGTTCCCCTTTCCTTGCTTTTTTCCAAGTCTTGTATAAAATTTAAACAAATTTATATTTTCGTTTAATATTTAAAAGGATTTTATTTTAAATCTGGTTCAGTAGAGAAGTTTTCGTTCTCGTAACTTAAGTTTTAACAACAACATTGACACAACTGTCAACGTGATTTTGTTATACTTATTTTGCTTTATGCTCTCACACTCTCAGTTAAGTTTTTTTTTCACAATTTATTATTCAATAATGAAATGTTACCATATCGTTGTAACGCACTTTAACTTTTTGTTTTCTTTTTTTTGGTCTTTTATTTCTTAAAAAAGATTTCTACACTTTTATTTTCTTGAGTTTTACAGCTGATGTCGCATCCAATTATTTGATAATTACGTGCTTCATTGAAGCGCATAAGTGTGCTACTACTACAACCATTTTAGAGTAGATTTTGTTGGTGCCGTTACTATGCCACAATAGAGAAAAACTAATGCTACCTTTTAAATGGAAAAGAGAGGAAACTTCTTGCTACTACTTTTAGAATGCTTTAAAAACTACTTGTAAGTATTGACTGCTTTATTGTACAAAAATTACTAGTAAAGATAAAACTATAGATGAATTGGACAGTGAAGCGAAGAGAAAGAAATTTGGAGAAATTTTTTATGAAAATTTATATTGGAGAAAGCTGTGGTAGCTTGAGTTAAAGCTCATATATAAGAAGGTTTTTTTCCAGATATTTTGAAAACAGTCTGAATTGTACTAAGGCTTTGTCAAATATTATTCGGATGTTGGTTTAGATTTTGTTTTATAACATTTTTCTATTGAACTAATTAGGCTTATTTTAAATATTTTACTGATTAGAAAAAAAAAAAAAAAACAATTTGGATACATTTAAATTAATCTGTTAGTAGTTAAAATATCAGAACATTTCCTACATACACACGGAAATAGCATGGACCGGCTAAGTTATATTTATATCTTAAAATTCATATATACAGCCATATGAATTTAATGTTTGCTTCAAGTAAAATCACTCACTGTAAGTAATTTTTATTACTTCTAATAAATATATAAAAAAAGTTTCTAAAGGAATTTAAATTTTTTTCTATTTATTTGTCCTTATAGCAACTTTCATTCTTAAACAGAGAAATTATATAACATTTTAATATTCTTTTAGTTTGTAATTTACTCTTTCTTCTAATTTCTTTTATTCTAGTTGCTTTCTTTCGTATGAAATAAAATTGACATAAAGTCACTTTAAGTAATTCCATTTGTCTTCATAAAATTAAATGAAAAACAATTTAATAACTTTAAACATTTTAATTTACAAAAGCTGCTTTATATTTTCCAGAAATCCTCTTTTCATATTTCACTATTAAAAAAATCACTTACAAACGCACACACCCTACATAGATTCTTACACACCTACCCATACATATTTCCTTATATATAAATCATGGAAAATTTTATTTCTAGTTTTTTTTAATACTTGAACTAGTAAGCAAAATGATGAAGAAGATTTTATCGTTTCTTTTTTTTCTTTGTATTTCAAAATGAAAATTAAGTAAAATTTTAAGTAACTCTTCTTCAATAAATTTGCTTTAGAATTAAATAAAGAATTTTATCAGGAACCCATACAGCAGCATTACATTAACAAATACAGATAAAATTAAATTTTCTCTTTAGTTGTTTTTGCATGTTGAAAAAGGTGAGGGGAAGAGAAAGTAAAACAGTGATGGAAAGTAACTTTTATTACGATTGGAAAATGTAAAATTGGTTTAGAAATACAAAACCTATCCATATCTTGAGACGAAACGGAAATCACCATATTTCGGATATTATTTGGACTAAAATATTATCGGCAAAAAAATGTATCAATAACAAACATTTTCTACAGAAAATTTATCGATAAGTAATATTTATAAAGAAAATTTTTCAATAATAAACATTTTTCGATGTTAGATATATTCTACAGAAAATTTATCAATAACAAAGATTTACACAAAAGATTTAGTGATAACAAAAACCTTGATTTAATATTTATCGTAAAAAATTTCTACAACACAAATCACTTATAAAAATCTGCTATAGAAAATTTATTTTTGTTCCCACGGGAAAAAAATTTCAAAGATGAATTTTCCATAGAAAATTAATGTTATCGATAACTTTTTTATAGAAATTTAATGTTATCGATAAAATGTCTATAGAAAATAATTATTGTGAAATTCTACTCGTATTATTGAAAAATTTTCTGTAGAAAATTATTATAGATAACTTTTTTGTAGAAAATAAATTTTCGATAATTTTTTTTATAGAAAATTAATGTTATCGATAATTTTTTTACAGAAAATTAATATTATCGATAACTTTTCTTTAGAAAAATAATGTTATCGATAAATTTTCTATAGAAAATTATTATAATCGTTAAACTTTCCATAGAAAATTATTATCGTAAAATTTTCTATAAAAAATTAATATTATTATCGTTAAATTTTCTATAGAAAATTAATGCTGTCGATAAATTTTCAATAAAAGAATTAATGTTATCGATAAATTTTCTATAGAAAAATAATGCTATCGATAAATTTTCCTTAGAAAATTAATGTTATCAACAAATTTTCTATAGAAAATTAATGTTAACGATAAATTTTCTATAGAAAATTAGTGTTGTCGATAAACTTTCTATAGAAAATTAATGTTGTCGATAAATTTTCTATAGAATATTAATGTTGTCGATAAATTTTCTATAGAATATTAATGTTATCGATAAATTTTTTATAGAAAATTGATGTTATTGATAAATTTTTTATAGAAAATTATTGTTATTGATAAATTTTCTATAGGAAATTAATGTTATCGATAAATTTTTAATGAAAATTAATGTTGTCGATAAATTTTTAAAGAAAGTTAATGTTATCGATAAATTTTCTAATGAAAATTAATGTTATCAATAAATTTCCTAAGGAAAGAAAATTAATCCATAAATTTTCTATAGAAAATTAATGCTATCCATAAATTTTCTATAGAAAATTAATGCTATCTATAAATTTTCTATAGAAAATTAATGATATCGATAAATTTTCCTTAGAAAATTAATGTTATCAACAAATTTTCTATAGAAAATTAATGTTAACGATAAATTTTCTATAGAAAATTAGTGTTGTCGATAAACTTTCTATAGAAAATTAATGTTGTCGATAAATTTTCTATAGAATATTAATGTTGTCGATAAATTTTCTATAGAAAATTAATGTTATCGATAAATTTTTTATAGGAAATTAATGTTGTCGATAAATTTTTTATAGAAAATTAATGTTATTGATAAATTTTTTATAGAAAATGATTGTTATTGATAAATTTTCTATAGAAAATTATTGTTATTGATAAATTTTTAATGAAAATTAATGTTGTCGATAAATTTTTAAAGAAAGTTAATGTTATCGATAAATTTTCTAAAGAAAATTAATTAATTAAATTAATTCCTAAGGAAAGAAAATTAATGTTATCGATAAATTTTCTATAGAAAATAAATGTTATCGATAAATTTTCCATAGAAAATGAATGTTATCGATAAATTTTCCATAGAAAATGATTGTTATCGATAAATTTGCTATAGAAAATTAATGTTGTCGATAAATTTGCTATAGAAAATTAATGTTGTCGATAAATTTGCTATAGAAAATTAATGTTGTCGATAAATTTGCTATAGAAAATTAATGTTGTCGATAAATTTTCTATAGAAAATTAATGTTGTCGATAAATTTTCTATAGAAAATTAATGTCGATAAATTTTCTATAGAAAATTAATGTCGATAAATTTTCTATAGAAAATTAATGTCGATAAATTTTCTATAGAAAATTAATGTCGATAAATTTTCTATAGAAAATTAATGTCGATAAATTTTCTATAGAAAATTAATGTCGATAAATTTTCTATAGAAAATTAATGGCGATAAATTTTCTATAGAAAATTAATTTTGTCGATAAATTTTCTATAGAAAATTAATTTTGTCGATAAATTTTCTATAGAAAATTAATTTTGTCGATAAATTTTCTATAGAAAATTAATTTTGTCGATAAATTTTCTATAGAAAATTAATTTTGTCGATAAATTTTCTATAGAAAATTAATTTTGTCGATAAATTTTCTATAGAAAATTAATTTTGTCGATAAATTTTCTATAGAAAATTAATTTTGTCGATAAATTTTCTATAGAAAATTAATTTTGTCGATAAATTTTCTATAGAAAATTAATTTTGTCGATAAATTTTCTATAGAAAATTAATTTTGTCGATAAATTTTCTATAGAAAATTAATTTTGTCGATAAATTTTCTATAGAAAATTAATGTTGTCGATAAATTTTCTATAGAAAATTAATGTTATCGATAAATTTTTTATAGAAAATTAAAATCGATAAATTTTTTATAGAAAAATAATGTTATCGATAAATTTTTTATAGAAAATTAATGTTATCGATAAATTTTATGAAGAAAAGAAATGTTATCAATAAATTTTCCATAGAAAATGAATGTTATCGATAAATTTGCTATAGAAAATTAATATTGTCGATAAATTTTCTATAGAAAATTATTGTTATTGATAAATTTTCTATAGAAAATTATTGTTATTGATAAATTTTCTATAGAAAATTATTGTTATTGATAAATTTGCTATAGAAAATTATTGTTATTGATAAATTTTCTATAGGAAATTAATGTTATTGATAAATTTTCTAAAGGAAATGAATGTTATCGATAAATTTTCTATAGAAAATGAATGTTATCGATAAATTTTCTATAGAAAATGAATGTTATCGATAAATTTTATATAGAAAATGAATGTTATCGATAAATTTTCTATAGAAAATGAATGTTATCGATAAATTTTCTATAGAAAATGAATGTTATCGATAAATTTTCTATAGAAAATTAATTTTATCGATAAATTTGCTATAGAAAATTAATGTTTGTCGATAAATTTTCTATAGAAAATTAATGTTATCGACAAATGTTCTATAGAATAATATCATCGATAAAAAAGATTATATATTTTTAGTTAAAATTTTCAACATTAAAAAAAAATCGATTTATCGTTTTCAACAATTTTCTATAGAAAAGTTATTGACATAAGTTTTGTGCCGAAAGTCTGATGTTTTCAATTGCCCTTCCCAAAGTATATTTCTACTTATATTTCATCACATTCTCTCAACCACTAACGAATGTCCTTTAATATTTTTCATAACCGTCTAGTTTAAATGTCACAAAAAATTATAATGAACGAAAATATATTCTTAGTTGGCATTTCTTAACAGATGCTGATGAAGATATAAAATTTTAAGGTTGAAGTTTTTAAATTTTGGTTTTATTTTAAATTTGTTTTTCCGTTTGACGTTGTTTGTCGTTTTATTTCAAACGTTAAATGAACTTTAAAATTTGTCATTACAAGAAAATACTGTTATCATTATGATTATTGCTGTTATTATTTTCATATTTAAGTAATTTCAGACGCAATAAGGATTAGTTTACTTGTTTTTTTTTTATTTCTGCGTTGTTATGGTACTTTAGAAATACATTTAATTCTTTTTGTTTGATAACTTTGACATTGACTCATTATTAAGGAACGCCAAAGTTAATCCAATTGTATTTTGGGAGTAGAAAAGTTAATGGTTTGTTAGGACACCATTAACATGCCAAATAACTTGGATAAATAAAAATAACAACTCACTAATGAATGTAATGGCAAAGAAAGTAGGTCATAATCAGATTAAGTTAAAGATGATTTTTAAAAGTTTTCTATCTGAAAAGAAAAGTTGTTTAATGGAAGAATTATTTAGAAGATGGTTTAAGAAGTTGAGGGATATTTTAAAAAATTTTGAGTGAAATAAATTAATTAATATTAATATTATATATTATATAGAAAAACATATTATTTATCAAAATGAAATATTATGTCCTAGGTTTTAATGCAACTAAATCCGTTTGAAAATCCAAATTTTTAACATTTGTCACTTTTTAATATTCAAATCTAAGTACTCTTATTCTCCTAAAGTTAAATGTACAAATTGCTGAGATGTTTTTCTCGCAAAAAAAAGTTTGCATTAACATTACTTTGTACATTAAGCTCCAATGAAAACTGTAAGTTCAACAAAACAAATTGCTTGTTAAGTTGTGTTAGAGCTGCATATGAAACGGATATAAATAAAAGAAAAACCAGCGAGAAAATCAAGAAGAAAAAATTGAAAGGAATCTAGGAATTGAAACGATTTCATAATCTTTAACTAAGCGTGCAGATACAAGACAATGACACGTTCCCGTTTTTTCTCTCTCTCTCTCTCTCTGTCTCTCTATTATGACGACTGTGTATGATTGTGTATCATATTGTAGTCAGTTGAATGCATACATATGAGTTGTACCTATTACTTTTTTTCTTCATAAGTATTAGTTTACTTATGTTGGTGTGCGTGTGGGGGATATAGATGTATAAGTTGGCATTCAACCTTGTTAATACGACATGATATGCAGTATTTACAGCTGCAACATACAAAATGTATGTTATATGTTGCAACAACAGAAATACTACACCGTCGTCATATAATGTTGTACTTTACAACTACGTCTGTTGGTGATAAATTTCAACGTTGAGTATTTTTTATTTGCATTGAAAGGAACTTTTAAAAGGAGATGTATTGTGATTAATTTGGGAATTTATTTGATTTGAATTTTAACTTAAACTGGAATTTCGGTTGGAAAAATAGTTGAGTTCGTAAAGAGCCTAATTCTACGTAGGAAATGATCTGGAAATTATCTTAAAATGGCTCTTAACTTGCTGAGTGATTTACTCACACGAATGGTGTTGAATTGGCACTGTTAAAGTATGAAAGGCAAACTGAAACTGATGGATCAAAAAAGGAAAATGGTAATGGTAGTGAAGTTTTTTAAAAATATTAATAAATGGTTAATTAGGAAATTTTAAATTGATTTAGATCTGCACCTTACATCCAACCTTGGTCAAAAATATATAAAATACAAACAGCTTCTTTCTATCTTTCATTTCTCAAAAAATCGTTCTAATTGCTTCAGGTTTTCAAAAATAAATTATATCTAAAAAAAAAAAAATAAAAACCAAAAAATAATATTTTTTTTAAGCAAAACTCCGTTCACTTTCCAAAATGAAATATTAAAAGAATATAAAAACAGACTTATTTACCAAATCACTGATATGTAATATGTCTATATAGGTCATTTTCAAAAAGATAATATAACATATATTTCACTATACGTAACACATTATACTGTCGCGTTTTTTTGTGTATCGAAATAATATTCGCAATAATTGATTAAATTTATTGTTTATTTTTGACAAATTGCCAAAAATTGGTTATTAAAGTTTTTTAAATGATTTTAAGAGGAATGGAAGACTGATATATAATAGCAAAAATATAAAACTAACTTCTCTTTTGAGCAATTTAAAAAAGTCTTTTGATGAGTTTACTTCTTTCATAAAATCTGCACTCGTGCATTTGTCTTTGGCTGGGCGCGAAGCATTTTTGCTTCGAATCGATTCAAATCTATTTTATAATTAAACAGCGTCAATAATTTTCTTAAAGAGGCATGACCTATTAATCGATAAATATGAAATTTTTTCTAAAATTTACCATTTTCGACCATTCCTGGATGTAGGGTGTAAATCTAAATCAATTTAAAATTTCCTTATTAACTATTTTTATTAACAAAACTTTAAGAAAAAAAGTGAAAGACTTTTACTATATTTTTGTTAAAAAATTTCACTTTTCCCACCAGTTTCAAAGTGCTGATTTTTAATATTTTCACAGCTAGACGAATTGAGATGATCAAAAAGAATTATTGGCGGATTATTCCGGAGTGTGTTATAAATTACAGAATATTTTTCAACAATTTTTTCCACATATATCTCAAGACTTATTACTGAAAAACGAAATAAAGTGGAGGCAAAAATTTAAAATTCAAGTGTAAATATTTTTTTAACTGTAAGAGATAATTCAGGTGAGTTAGCATGTTTTTTTCTTTAGCTCATCAAGAACTTTAGGGAAATATAAAAATTTTTGAAATCGTATTTGATTTGTGAAAGTTATGATTTTTTTTGAAACTTTTATATACTCGAGGTGGTCAACTTTGATACCCTGTAGTATATCTCGTAGTATTACAGGGTGATTATAAGATCATTTTTGTAAAAGTCTAGTTCCTCCTCTACAACTTTTTCATACATTTTAATTCGATCTGACCAGTGATTTATTAACAAAATGTTTGCGATTGGCCCCACTGCGCGTTGCAGGTATGCAATGGCACTATGAAACAAAAGTGTCAAAAACATATTCCAGAAAGTCGTATATATGGAAAAATATGAACTCAGAATATACATAACAGGTAATAAAGAATTGAGATCTTTTTTTAAAAATGCCTTAAATATAGCAATATTTTATTGAAATTCGATGCAAAGAAGTTTTGTATAAGTATCAATCTTTAGGCCAAATTTCATGAATAAAAACATCTTTCGAAAATAATTTTAACGTGTATAAATCACATACACATGTTAGTATATTCGATACAAATAAGTTTTATGTAAGTAGAAATCACAGTGAAAAACTTTATAAGGATCGCTCCATAACTTACTATAGCTCCCATACAAACCCATTTTCGAGAATCACCCTAAAGTGCATAAATTCATATAAATGTATTAACGTAATATTTTGTATTCATATATTTTATTTTACACTTACTAAAAGTATCGGTCCGCAATTGTCCACATGTCTAATATAAGACCCCTCCACGAATTTTGATGGACATAAACAATGTTGTGGGGTATCATATGGTCGGGCTTGACCGACTATATCTTTCTTACTTGTTTTTATTTTTTATTTTGCTTTTTGACTCTATTTTTGCCCGAGAACTTACTATGGAGCAGATTTGATAGTTTTATGATTATACATAGATCTGTGTGTCCTCTTCTAGTCTAACATGATGACTGGTGGCATGAGAATAACTTTAACACAGGAGAAATTTGGTTGCGATAAGATTAGACGCTACTGGAAGCTTATGGTATGGAACTTAGGTCACTCCAGTATATTAGGGAGCATAGGAGATCTACCGGCAAACTGTACTCTAAGAATCTTTATCAAGATCAAGATTTGTGAAGAATCAAGATTTGTGGAGTATATAACCTAAGATCATGTATTTGGTTTTATGAAAGGGGTCAGTGTTGAAGGAATTTTATTTATTGAAGAAATTAATACGTGGTATTAAAGCTCTCGATGGATTTAGTATTTTAAAGGCAAAAGTATCTGCTATTAGGAGAACGAAAATCCTAAGGAGTCACTGGATTTATGGAGGGAGAAATTGTAACGTTTTCATAGTCAACTTTAGTCCATGAATTTGAGGAATTCCTAGTTGATTAGGTGGAACATATAACAGTGTCATTGTTATGGGTGAATGATCATACAGGTCCACATGCTATGAAAGGAATTGAGTTGTAAAGGAGAATTGAATATTTCTTCATGTGGTAAATAACACATTTTGTTTAAACTCTTTGTAGCTAAATGTCAAAGTAGTTGCCGTAATTGTTGTTTCAAAGAATATACGGAAAAAAAAATACTATACTAAACTACTTTACAACGTTAACATTTCCATTCTTTTCTTCTCAGACAGACTAGTACATTATTGCAACTTGATTGTATTTTCATGTATTTATATGACAAACAGTGGAGCTAACGTAATGAAGAAACTGTTGAAAAATTGATAAATAAATTTTTAATAAGGAAACGTAAATAAAATTATTTAGAACTGGATACATGCTTTGGTTTATAAATCCTATTTTTTTGCCAATTAAGCAGATTTTAAACAGGAAATTGTCGAGAGAAATTATATATGGTCCAACATAGAAGAGGAAAAGTAAAAAAAAAGAAACTGAACTACATTTGATTAAAACCCAAGTAGAAGTGTTATGTTTGGCTGGACCTTCACAAAATCTATATTTCATAAATATATAATCATATTGGAATTATCTCTTATCAAAATTTTTGCTTTAATCTGGGAAATTTGAAAATAAATAGTCCCCGAAAACTTCTAGGGCATATGACATAGGAAGATCGCTCAGACCATTTGTGTTGAAGAGCTGAATAAAGAAGAGATATGCAAAAATGTAAATTCCTTTTCAGTTTTCTACCAACAATTTTTTTTCGAAAAAGGTACCTTGGAATTAGATATTTTAAACTTGAATTTAATTTTAAAATTTTAAGAACTTTTAACTTTTGGGCACTAAAACACATTTCCACCAAACATGATATTCCATCTTATTGTCTATATTTAAAAACCTAAAACACAATTACATTTAAGTGATAATATTTTAAGAAATATAATATACTCAGATTTATTTGTCAAACTTATTTTTTCAAAAAATATATGCCATTATAAAAACAAAATTCAAATGGCTTCAAAATTTGTAATCTACCACACTTCCACTAGACTATCTATGTTCATAAAAATTTTGTTGAAAAACAATTATGTGAACAGTATAATAATATAAAATATTTATTTTTTACACAAATTAAAGTAAAACTATATTGTGAATTCAGAGTTTCAAAATGCCATGTAGAATATAAGGGGGTAAGAATTCAAAGTTAAGAGTATTAAGGTGTTCACTTGGGTTCGAATCCTGGCGAATAATAATATAATTTTTATTTAATAGGTTTTACAGAAACATTTTTAATTAATTAAATATATATTTCACAGTTTTTTAGTCAGACATTTCAAAATTTTAATTTTTGTTTGAAGATATATTATAAAACAATTTTTCGAAGTCTTAGCTAACTTAGGACCTAAATCCTTTCAGCCACAAACCCAAGCGGTATACCACATCGATATGATGAAATTTGTTGTCTTTTATAGCGTTTATACGCACCTCTTGTTCTCAAAAAAAATATTACTATATGAAAATTCAGCTTTGAACACGGTGAGTTAATATTTTATTTGCGAGTTAGTAACTCACGAAAACTAATCGTTCATAGAATTTTCTATGACAATAGTTGCATTTTTCCCATCTGGCACAACAAAAATGAAAATATATTTCTTTATGTAATTTGCTTATAAACGGTGAGTTAATTATTTGCAATAATCGTGCGTATAAACATAATATTTATTGTTTATACAAATAGCTTAAAACGCAAGTCAAACCTAATAATACTTTTTTTTTTTTTAAATAAACACATTAAAACATGCCTAGAAATTCTTGTCAAATCATTGTTGTTTCTTAGTGAATTCTTTTTAGGGAAAACAGAAATTTACGAATAGTCCCAGGAATACACTACTTTCCTATAGAAAAACATTTACATATTATTGTATGTAAAATAGGAAATATTATTAAATATGGGCAAAGAAAAGTGGAAAAATTTGTGAGGCTGTTCTAGAGAATTGTTTATAGCTTCGCCATACCTAAACGGATTTCGTTGAATTTTTTGAGAGTGTATGCCACATATGTATTGAAAGAGAAAATTATTTATTGGATTATGGGCTTCAGAAAATCTATATCAACATACAGCCGGACAGACAGTTTTTTTTTTTTGTATCATAACAATCACGAATGTTTTTTACTTTGAAGTCCTGCGTATATATTTAAAGACTTTGGTATAAAATTGCAAACTTATATATAACCTTCAATTTATGTGAAGGGTATAAAAATGACGAAAATCACGTCAAAACATTGGATAGTTTTTCATATGTAATATGTATAATTGAAATTTGCATGGAAATTTTGTAAACGAGTTTTTACTGAATCATTTTGCTGGGAGCCGTTCTATGTTTCATTTATATATTTATAACAATATCTTTAAAAAATATCAAAAACTATTGAGAATAAGAAAGAAAAAAAGTTTTTAAATTAAAAAAAGAATTAGCTTTTATCTAGTATTATTTTTTGGGGCATTTAGTATTTTCTGACTTTTTCCAAAGTCCAATTTAGCTTCTTTAAACCCACCTCCTGGCCATGCTGCATAAAAGGAACCATGTTATGAAATTTTTATGAATTTTGCAGAAAAAGCTTTTTCGCATGATATACTAAAATGACGGTTTGTGGACCAAAATTTTTGCAAAAAAAATTTGTTTTTTATATTTTTTATAACAAGCTCAAAATTATGAGTTTTTTGATACCCATTTCGAGACAAAAATCGAAACAATTATTTGGACAAAATATTGTAGACCCCTGACTTTCAATCGCTGGTACAGAAATGTAGATCGATTTTAAAAATTGTTTGAGTATTTTTTTCCATATTTAGCTCACTAATACGTGTTTGACGGGTCTTACTACAATTTTTTTTTAACGGGACATTAATGTACATATATGACCTATTTGTAGACTAGTGTTATAAGATTATCATAAAAGTGCGACAGGTGATAATACAAAATATGTTTCTAGAATAACACAAATTTAAAAAATGATTTAATGTTTGAGGATTAACTAGAATCCTAGCAAAAACCTAGCAAAACTTAGTAGTGACAGGTAGTTATCGATGAACACTACAGTATCTTGTTTGCATACCAAAGATTTTTTTTATAATGTTTAACTGCAATACTTGTAATTATTTTTATAATAACTAAGCTGATATATAGACATTAGTGTAAGGAATTATTTAAGACCCTATTGGAAAGCATAGTTTTACGTTTTTACTTTTCGAAAACGTTAGTTCATCTGCTTTAAATAAACCGGGGGTTCTTTTACTTGCAAGGTCACTATCATTTGCTTTTAAGAGCAATCTGATCTTTATTTTCACCTTAATACACGCACTACAATGTTGTACGATTAAACTGTTTAAAATTTACACAAAATGGCAACTTTACGACTGACTGAACTGCAACATAGTAGTTCCAAAACGCTTTTTGTAAATCATTTTTTATCTTGTAAACCGTTGGAAATATCTCAATAAAATTTCTGGTGGCGAGAAACAAGGTGTTTTCTAGTTCATTTGGAGGAGCAAAGATTCCTAGCAGGTCAGGGGATGATTGCACAGATCTCCAAATTTGTTCACCTCGTGTATGTAATTTTTTTTCAAAAATCGCCAAAAATTCATTTATGATTTAACAGAAAAATAATTTTTTAAATAGATAATCTTTGTAAATCTCTAAAAAATACACTTACATTTGTTCGTTATCCCTTTTAGTTTAAGAGACAGACGTTACAAAGTGGAAACTTCTAATACGTTAGCTGGTTCCTTACCAGCTAACGTATTAGAAGTTTCCACTAATATCTAATCGTTATTTTAAATTAATAAAGATAATTTTTGTAATAATATATTATAACTAATTGCCTAAAATGATAAAATATTAAAAAAAGAAAATTTTGTAATTTTTAACTTTTTAATAATATTTAAGGCGAACAGTTTTCCAATTTTTTACTTATTTACTTATTTATTTTTTGCCATTAATTTCCGAATAACTTCGAACTAATGAATGGATAAAAAATAATGTTAAGAAAACTTGCAATTTTTCAAACCGTTCTCATGTTATTCTATTGTGACCGCCTTATTAAGGTGGTCATATTAGTCAGGCCCATTAAAAAAAAAACAATTATTTAATGGAATAAGATTAAACGCAGTTTTTTGTTTAGCACGTCAAATTCCATTTAAACCATTTATTTTTGTTTAAAGGTGGAATTCTTTACCAACCAGCGTTGTCATTTAGTGTTAGCATATCAAAAGTACTTCGATAAACTATTTGCTTAAAGAACTTCTAAATATTTTTTTTTTTATTTCGAAATATTCCTCCTTCGTTTCCCACTGTTCATATGCATGAGTACAAGGAATTCTATGTATATAAATATATCTGTATGTAGCAGTGTGTGTTTATGTATCTAAAAGTACCTATATTTTTTATGATTATGAACGTTTTGGCATGCATATTAACCAGGTAGTAATGTTGTTTGAAATAAAAATCTACTACTCGATTTTATTTTACTTTTAACCAAATGTTAGAATAGGTGTATATATGTGTATGTCGGAGGAGTAAGCGTACATGTGTGTCATTAATATAAATTTTTTCTTTTTCTAACATATTTGTATTTGTAAACATAAATTGTAAGTTGTAACAAAAAAAAAAAAAAAAAAAAAAAAAAAAAAGCTGGGATTTTACTTTGTGCTCGTATAAATATGTTTGTGTGTATGTGAGAAAATGAAAACATAAAAGAACCTTTAAAATGTACAAGTGTTTGTAGAAAAAAGTATCTCCTGTGCCAACTATGCCAGTGAAAAAGAAAATGTCTGCTTTATACAGTGGGGTCAATCGCAAAATTTTTGGTAATAAATTTGTATCTCCTAAACTACTCGTTGGATTGAATTAAAATGTATGGAAAGGTTGTAGAGGACGACTTAAGCTTTCAGAAAAATTACTCTGCGGTCACCCTGTGATAATGCGAGATAAGCTACAGGGTGACAAAGTTGATCACCTTCCACAAATCAAGTCCGATTACAAAGCTTTTTATATTTCATTCTTACTGACCTAAGTTATATTTTAATATTCAAATTCAGCATTTTGAAATCTGTATGAAAAATTGCTATTTTTTTACAAAAATACTGTACAATTCTTTCATTTTTCTTTAAAGTTTTGTCAATAAAAGAACTTTTTCCTTTAATATTTCAAAAGACAAGACTTCACAAATAGTTAATAAGGAAATTTTGAATTGATTTAGATTTGCACCCTACATCTAGCAACGGTCGAATATGATGAATTTTAGAAAAACATTGCACGTTTATCGAATAAAATAAAAGAAACACATGTTACGCAAGTTACGCAAGTTTTTTTTTTACAATTTATTGATTTGTTCATTATAAATATATCTAGATCGATTTAGTACTAAACTATTTCCCGCCCGGCCAAAAATTAATGCAGAAGTGCAGATTTTATGAAAAAATTCAACTTTTCAAAAGACTTTTTTTTTTAATTGCACAAAAGTTATAATATTTTCAATATTAGTTGTTATGTTATGTATAAAATAAAATCATTCTTTCATTCCTATAAAAATTATTCAAATACACGTAGCTTCAACAAACAATTTTTGGCAATTTTTCAAAAACTAAACAATATTTAATAGATTTAATCGATTATTACGAATATTATCTCGTTACACAAACAACACGCGCCAGTACAATTTTATGTTACGTATACAATCATACACAAAAAGACAAAAAAAAAAAAAAAATATTACAAAACAGTTAATTTAGTGAGTTATGGCACGAGTAGTCGGTTTTGAGGCCATTCTATTATCCTTTTTATTTTTTAAAATATTATTTATTTTTAAAAACTTGCCAAAAATTGGTTGTTGAAATTATTTGAAAGATTTTTTGAGCAAATGAAAGACTGATTTATAGTTTACATAATACACAATAAATAATGGTGATAATATATAAACATAATGCTAATATGCTTGTTGTGCAATTTAAAAAAGTCTTTGGAAAAGTTGACTTTTTATTTAATAAAATCTACACTTCTGAATTCGTTTTTGGCCGGACGAGAAGAACTTTAGTACTAAATCGATCTAAATATACTTTTTAAAGGAACAGAGTCAAGAAATTTAAAAAACTTGCACGTTTTTTACTAATCGATAAGCATGAAATTATTTTCTAAAATTTATAATTTTCGATCAATGCTGTATGTAGGGTGCTAAATTAAGTCATCATTTATGAAGCTTTGTCTTTTGAAATATGTAAAGAGAAAAAATTTTTATTAATAAAACTTTCAGAAAAATGTGAAAGAATTGTCTTATATTTTTGTAAAAAATGCCATTTTTCATAATAATTTCGTAGTGCCGACATTGAATATATTTCATGGCTAGACGAATTGAAATAATCCAATATTTTTTCAGCATATTATTTCGGAATGTATTAGAAATTACAGAATATTTAAAAAAAAATTTCCTTCATATACCTCAGGACTAATTTCTGAAAAATTAAATAAAGTGTAAATGTCTTCTTAACTATAAGAGTTAACTTAGATTAGTAAGCATGATTTTTTTTATCTCACAAAGCACTTTACAGAAATATAAAAGTCTTTGAAATCTGACCTGATTTGTAGAAGGTACGATTTTTTGAAGCTTTTATATGATCGAGATGGTCAACTTTGATATCCTATAGCTTTTCTCGTAGTATTACAGGGTGACTACATGATAATTTTTCTCCTCTACAAATTTTTCAATACAGTTTAATTCTATCCTATCCAGTAGTTTACGAGATACAGATTTATTATCAAAAATTTTGCTTTTGGCCCACTGTGCGTTGGTTGGAAGATACCAGCAATAGATGAAGATGAGAACTTAAAATACAGAACAAAATAAAATATAAAAATGAATCTCCTCACGTACAATTTGTTTTGCTTAATCCATAAATGGTTTACAAACGCAGAAAAAAGGACAAAAAAAAAATAGAAAAAACTAGAAACTAACGTAACAAAATCTGTTATCCGAAAGGAGAGTATAGTGTTATGATGAAACAAAATTTTAAATATGTTAAAGGAAATTGTAAAGCAGACAACAGAAAAATACTAAAAAGTCAAATTTAATAGTTCAGTTTTTCACACCAACTCCCACCTACAATTCTTAGTATTTCCCTTTAAAATGTTACTTCTGTGTGAAGTATTTTAATGAAATTATTATTTTTTTTTTTACTTTGTGAAATTATTGTTAACTATAAAAAACAATGTTTTAAAATAATGTCATTTTTATGCTTCCTTTTTGTTTTTTACTTTTTAGAGTTTAATAAACTTAAGTAATGCAAAGCAATTTATTAAATGTAAAACAAATATGTATGTTTTATATGAATTTTATGAATTTAAATAACACTGGACGGCAAAGAAATTCTCCTTTAAAGAAGAATAGATGGAATTTGATGTGCTAGAAATTTTATGTGTAATATTAAGTATATGTATATTAAGTATATGTAACATTTTTAACATAAGTGTTTTTACTTAATCTTGAATAAGATGAAAATTTGTGCATTATTATTCAATTTTGATAATACATGGCTTATTTACACCCTACGCTACACCACCATAGGTGGTTGTGGTATTATGCATTTGTACTGATGTTTGTGATTATAAAAAAAGTTACCCAACACCCACTTCAAAGTATACCAATCGAGTCAGAATCACTTTTTAAATCGATCTAACGATGTCCGTCCGTCTGCCTAGCTGGACGGCTGGCTCGCTGTCCATGTAAATCTTGTGCACAAAGTAAGGATCCC
The DNA here is from genome assembly GCA_932274085.1 of Protocalliphora azurea. Taxonomy (NCBI): domain Eukaryota; kingdom Metazoa; phylum Arthropoda; class Insecta; order Diptera; family Calliphoridae; genus Protocalliphora; species Protocalliphora azurea. The sequence goes on along the minus strand of OW026521.1, from coordinate 148,118,695 downwards.
AATTTTAAATATAATTCAATGAAATTTGGCATATGGGACTTTTATGTTACAAGGACGATCTTTGTAGCAAATTTTATGAAGATCACTAAAAAATGTACCATGTATTCCGAAAATCACTTTAACGTGTATAAATCCCATACGAATGTTGAAGTTAATATTCGATACAAATAAGTTTTATGTAAGTAGAAACAACATTTCCAAATTTTATGAGAATCGTTCCATAATTTACAATAGCTCCCATATAAACCCACTTCCAGTGCATAAAATCATCTATAGGTTAATATCAATCAATCAAAAATTGGCCACAGGTGTAATATAAGTTCCCTTCCCGAATTTTAATGCTCGTACACAATGGTCTAGGGTACCATATAGTCGGTGTTGGCGGACTATATCCTTATTTTTTTGTATCATAACTAGCTTTAAGATTAAGTATAAAAAACTTAACTTAATTTTATTTTTTTTTCAATTTTGATTGAAAAAAGTGTTTTCCGACAATAATTTCTGAATAACTCGGGAACCATATAGTAGATAAAAACAAGTTAGAGTGTTATATTTGGCTGTACCGAATCTTATATACCCTTCACCTGTGTTGAGATGTGTTTTATGAAAGTGAAATATATTATATTCGATGTTATTACAAATATATTTACTCATACTATATCTATGTAAACACTAATAACTTTAAATAATTTGTATTTTCATTAAAGTTGAGATAGAATAAAGATTACATAAATCGTTATATTCTTATATATATTACAAAAATGAGGTATAGGATTGTTTATATGTTTCTGTGTGTAAACGCAGCGAAAAAATATAGTTGTAGTGAACACTAATCTAAGAGCAACATATTATGGTTGAAACATATGATCACAGCAAAAAATAGAAATGATTATAAGTAATAATTATTATGATTCCACCTTGTCAAATTGTATCCGATTTTATGGTTTGGTTTTTCATGTTATGATTATAGTTTTACATATAATTGAACAATTTTATTATATTATATTATTTATATTTATTCATATATAAACTAAATGAGAATTACATTGAAATTAGAAAATAAATATTAAAAAAATTTATATATTAAAAAACAAACAAGTATTGAATTTTTAAATTAAATTTGTGAAAAGCATAAGTATTATATTTATTTGTAACAGTTTGTTGTTATAGGAATAGTTCTGTCCACCAGGCTTTCAGGCTACGGGTATAGAATGGGATAGAACTCAGATAATCAGGACAATAAATTGTCTTGGGGGAAAAATATTCAGAGAAGGGTCAAGAAAGGCCTTAATAGCTACTATACATACAGGAACTCTATGGCGAAGAACTGGGGTCTCAAGCTGATTTACATATTATTATTCATATTCATTTATACCATTGTATTTGTGGTTCAAAGGTAAGATTATTAAATTGTGCAATCAAACCTTGTCTATTTATATTTATTCATATATAAACCAAATGAGAATTACATTGAAATTAGAAAACAAATAGTAAAAAAGTTTATATATTAAAAAACAAACAAGTAATGAAGTTTTCCATTAAGTTTGTGAAAAGTATAAGTATTATATTTATTTGTAACATTTTATTGTTATAGGAATAATAATATTGTAATTGTTTAAAAACAGAATATGTTTTAAGAACAAGGAAAAAGGCTGCAAATATTTAATAGTTGTAGAAGTAACGATATATTTCATATTAACAAAATTTTGTTTCTGGTAAAAATATTTAAAAAACAATAATTTTTGCAGTCAATTATATTAAATTTCTTGTTGAGTGTAAACATTAAATGACAATATTGAATTAAAATTATTGTTGTCATGAATACAGAGTTATTAAAATTCAATAAAATTAACAATGAGAACATAATATTGTTGTAGTGATAATGGTGTAACCCTGATTTTTTTCTGCGTGTCAGAGGTGATATAGGCTTTGTTTGACCTCGAATGGAGGTCACACCCATTATTATTGAAGCTATTTACATGAAATTTTACGCTCAGATAGTGCTTATAGGTTATGTTGGATCTTAAATGTTACGCTCATATTTTATGACTATTTTTTTTAAACTCTCAAAGGGATGAACTGATTAGCTTAAAATAGATCAGAGCGTGGAATGTGGTATCCACCATATAAAGCTAATATTCATTGTGGCCACCTATCAAAAGAAATATTAAATTGAGAGCAATTAAATTTCATGGGAATTTTTATCCTATCATATCGCATTGATAGGTAAATACAAATAAAGTATAAAATTTTTTCATCTAAAGGATTATTACAGTGAAAGTCTTAAAAATATAATAAAATAATTTTTCTTATCAAATTTCGAATATGGTGAATAGTTCCAGGGGGAGTAGTAGCTCACATTTATAGTAAATATTAGTTATCGTATCAAATAGGGTAGCGAAGCACACCGGTAAAAACTTGTAAATAAAAAATTTAATACTATAAAATTTTATAAAAGTTCGCACATATTTAAGGAAGATATAATCACTTTGGACCAGAACAAATATTTTATAAATGTAACCCAATATTAAATAAAAAAAGGGTATGGTGGAAAATTCACAGACCGATTTGATTGATTTAAGAAACAAAAATTGAACAAATTTTTTATGATAGATTTATGTAGGAGCTTCAAAAAATCCAATAACGCATTTTGACCTATCACTCAGTTAATACTGGATCGATTGAGTTGATTTCCACACAAAACTTCTTAAAGAAATTTCCGATTTTTCTGTTGAAGTTTCTATATAATATAAGTCTTCAAAAAGTTGAGAAAAATAAATATGACTTAGTATATTGTTGTTATTGTTTTTAGTACCATGAAAACAACAACTATAACGAAAGCATGGTTGATTTCAAAAAAAAAAAAAAAAAACGAAATTGGAGAAAAATATTTGTGATCGATCTATATAAGAACTAAGAACTAAGTCCGTATGGCCGATATCTCTACAACGAATGGAAAAACTGATATATATATTATATATGTAGTATTGTAAGGGGTATTTTGATGAATACCCTGTCTCAGTGAGATCTTCTCGGACGAACGCCCAATTGTAGTTTTAAAATATTTTTGATAACACTTTAGCTACTTCTAATTTTTGTTGCTTTGATCTGCGCTCTCAATTCATTATAATATTTTTTTTTTATATTAAGAAACTATTTACACTATTTACATATTTAATAACTTAAACTTAACACTTTCAAAATAGGAAGTTAAACCAAACTGTAAGACACTTGATGATCCTTTGTCACTTGATCTCTTTGACAATTGATGTTCGACAATTGATTGATTTGGCAATTAATTTCTCTGTTCCTAAAGTCGGTCTTTTATATCCCTGTTCCGATTCCGTCGTGTTCCGTTCGTCTTAAACCTAACCCACTAAAAGTCAATCCCTAAATTGTCAACATAGGTGATCTTCTCCTACCTTTCCTCTCATTTCCCACATATATCTATGTTATGGGGACGCCTCACGAACGCCATTTTTAAATTTCAATAGAAAAATTCTCGGAAGGATTTCCGATCGTTTCATTCAACCGATGGACATCGTCTTATCGACATCATTTCTTATAAGGATCCAGAAAATATGAACTCTTTTGCTCTCTGACGAAAATAGTGAAAATTACAAACGGAAGGACAAACTTATATATACTCTTTACACCTGTGATGAAGGGTATAAAAATGACTTGAAGACATCTTTTGGTGTTTAGTTAATCTAAATTGGACAAACCGGTCTCGAATTAAGGTGAAATATACTCGTGTAGTCATCGTTTAAAATAATCAGTACTTTTCTTATTTTGACTCAAAGGATGATTATTTTTTTGCTGCCCAGTGTACTATAATAATTAAAAAATAAGATTTTCTTTTCAATAAAAGTATATGAAGTTACAAGAATACATTTTTAGTTATTAGATAATTAAATTCCTTTTATAAACTTAATAGAAATTTTTTATATTTCGTAAATATTTTTTCAAAACTTATATTTAAATCTTTTAATTGTAATTAAAATCTGCAGATTTGCTAAAACTGATTTTTAAATAAAATTACAAAATAAAATTAAAATACATAGTTGAGTTATTATTATTTTTTTTTTTGCATAACATTTCTTAATTAGTGTTGTTTTAAAAATACTATAGAATTGTGGGTGGAACATATTAAGTATTTTAAATAAAAGTTATGCTGGTAAATTTGACTTATATTACAAATGACTTATTAAAATCATAGATTTGCTTATAAATACCAAATATTTTTTATTTTTTTATTTTATCATGTGTTTCAAATATTTTTGGTAGTTAATATGTGGTATAAACTGAATTAATCAAAAAACACTAAATTTAAAAAAAAAATGTTATTAACAAAGAGAAAACGTTTTTAGAATTCAAAACTTTTAAACAGAAATGAAAAAATATTTTAAAATTAAAGAAAATATGAAACTTAATATTCAAAGGTTTATATAAAAAGTGTTATACAAAAACTATTAAATAAAGTTTTCTTAAGTTATAATATGAGGTTCGAAGAGTGGTGTTCGCACTCTTCGAACCTCATATTATAGTCTACACTACAGGTGTAAAGGGTATAAACACACTCGGGGACGGAAATTCGATAGAAAATCCACAACGGTTATGGTCACATTAACAATACACGATGTATGCTTTTTGACACTGTTCGTTTACAACTCTTCAGCTCACGGGATAGAATACATATATAATGTTATTAAAAAATTTAACTGTGATGTGGTGTCAAATTGATACTAACACGTTAAATGCAGAAAAAGAAATACAGTCGGTCATTGTTACGGCAAACATATCATGTTCAACACTTTTTTTATGGTTCCTGAAATAATTTATAATATTGCATCAACCATATAATGGTATAGTAATCAAATATTTATTACGTAACGACATTACTATAGTGGTAAACTTTAAATATGTTTTTCACAACCATTGATATAGTTCTCTTCTACCTTATTATAAAATTTGTAAGATATATAACATAACAGTATTTTCGGCAGTGTTTCCAAAATGCTTTCGATAATTTTACTATTAAAAATTATCAAAATTGGTGCTCTATAAGAGCTAAATAGAAATAAAAATAGTTATAAACAAAAAGCCAAAACAAAAGCAAAACAAAAGAACAAATTTATCTATCGAATAAAAAAACTTGTAACTGAAGTAAATAAAGTCGATATCTCCTACGGGTCCAAAAATTATGGACTTTGTGTGAACGCACACGATTCTGTGTGTTCTCGTATTTAACCTAACCTATTACTTTGATGCTAATCAACAGGGTTATAAACTCGAGCACGACAGATAGTTGTATAAGGAAGCTCGTGATGAGGAGCACACCACAAGTGGGGTTTTTTCTATTATTGTGAATTTTGGCTGTGAATTTCATATTCAAACATTTCGATACTATGGGACGGAAGATCGTAGCTCACGCTGACGATGCTGGCCTCGGTTAAATTTTTACCCATACTCTTTGGGCTAACTGTAATGGATTGGGGGTCAACCCTGAAAAGTCTGAATTGGTTCTGTCCACTAGCAGGCTTTCAAGCTACGAGTATAGAATGGGATAGAACTGAGATAGTTAGGAAAATGAATTGTCTTGCGGGAAAAATATTCAGGAAAGGGTCAAGAAAGGGCCTAATGCAGGAAGTCTATAGGGAAGAACTGGAGTCTCAAGCTGATTTACATATCGGTTGTGAGGCCTATCCTATTATGGGAACCTTCTCTCTAAAATTCAGAGATGTGCTTCAATTGGCATTAGATGGTGCCATGAGAAGCAGACCTCAGGTAGCACTGGACAACATTCTCCACCTTCTTGCAATTCAGGAGTTCGTGAGAGGAATGGCTGTACGGAGCTTATTTATACTAAAAGACTTAAGATTAATATGGAAACTTCAGAGCGGGACATGCTAGCATAATTAATGAAGTTGAATTTGATGGTTGGACATTATCCATGGTCGCCCCTACGAATAACTATAATGGAATTCTTGGTTGTGCTCTCTTTACGGACGGCTCGAAGATGAAAGTAGGCATAGGGGCGGGGTATTTTTTATGGGAACTGATATCAGACTGTCTTATAGATTTTCCAATATTTGAGCGTTTTTCAGGCAGAAATTCTTGGAATTTACAAGTCCTTTGAATTGGAGGAAAACGTTAAAAGGAATTCCGAGGTAACTACCTATGTGGATAGTCAGGCAGCACTATTGGCAACGAAAAGTCTTTTTGTTAGGTCCAAGCTGAGAAGTCAAAACTGAGAAGGCTAATGGATGTCTACTCTGTTGAGTAGCGATGAGTTAGATCGCAGGGGTTCGGAGCTGGATAAGACATTTGTGGAGGCATCGGATTCCAATAGGGGAATGGACTTTAGGCAGAATGAAACATGCATGGAGGAATAGAATGGACTGCAAGGTATATATAGAGCGTTATGTCATACTCTTAAACTAGCACATTCTAAAATCTTCTGAGCATCGGTCGGGGAATAATTACTGGTCAGTTCTCAAAAGGGAATATGACCAGTAAGTGGGACATTGGCACGTCAGACTTCTGTAGGATGTGCGATGATGCAGAGGAGATAGAGATAGTAAAGCATATACTTTGTCATTGTCTAGGGTTTCAGACAATGACTGCACGAACTTCAAAAGTCTTAGTAATCTGAGGTTCCACGATTTTCCAACGGTTTTTCTATTGGACGTCTTTTTTCTCTCTCTCTCTCTCTCTCTCTTTTATTCTTTATTCCTTCTTTAGCCTTTTTCTGGCATTTTAAAAGGATCAAAATGTCTGGTCTTTGGGTGGAGGCATGCTATCCTTTTACACCTAACCTAATTTAACCTATACACTTTATTCAAAATTCGCATGCCCATATCCATTTAATATTATTCTTACATTTTTAGTATCATCCCTAAAATCAAAAAAAAAAAAATAATAATAAAATAAAAAAATATATTAAATGTGATCATTTCAAACTTAATGACTTAGTAATTTTTCAAATAATATTATTTAAATTGCTGATATTATTCATGTAACAAGTAAGTAAATTATCTTGTCTTTTTGTTTTCACATTTTGGTCTTTTATTTGATATTTAAATGGTGAAAAAAGCATACAGAAAGAAAAATAATCTCAAGTGTTACTTTCTTCTTTTTATTCTTGCAATTGTCTCAACCAAAACTCTTCAAAAGATGGCGCTCAAGTATTATCTCAGTGACACTCCATTAATCTGCAACCAAGTAGAAAAAAAAAAACTTAAACAACTGCTTGCACTTACATACGAGAGAAAATGATGATGAAGAGCAGTGAAGTTTCTCTTAAAGAATAAAAAATGAAAAGTTTAAATACATCCTGGCAAAAGTCAAACAAACAGTAATACGCACATAGTATTTAGTTGAATGTATGTATGAAATATTCGAATAGAATAAAAGACAAGAATAAAAAGTAATGATAAAACCTAAGAATAACTTAAGGCTAAAACGCTTCTCTTAGCTCTCAAACACACTTCTGTTAAATACTATTATAGCAAGCAAACATTAGCAGCAAAAATTACAAGTAAATGTAAAAACAAAAATGTGAGGAAATCTCATACAGTTGAAATATACATACTTAGATATATATTAAAAAAAAAAATAGGTACTATTTCGTAGTGTTAAGGCAATAAGCTAAAAGAAAGGAATGAACGGTATGTTTTTAAGTATCTTTCTGAATGTTAGTGTATTTTACGTTTAAGCCTTAAATATCTTTGACAGAGTATAAAAGTAAATGTGAGTAGATATAGTGAAAAAGAATATCTGCACTTACACTTTGTTTTATAATTTTAGGGTATCTTAGTAACTATTTTAGAACTTCATTTCTTTTAAATAGTAAAGTAAGTAGTAAAGTTTTAGCATCTTATATTTTTAAAAGATCTGTGTTTAATTTTTAGGCATTATTTTATATTTATAGATCAGTGAGGTAAACTGAACATTTTTTATATTTTACTTAGATGAAAAACCATAAAATAATAAATTTTAAATTTTATTTATTATAAAAACAAAAAAAAAAAAAAAACATATTTTAGATTTATAAATAAAAAATGGGTACTGAAACACAAAAAGGTTCTTATCTTGTTAATACATTGTGTGAAAAAGAAGATCAAAAGAAATAACTTTTAATATATTTTTTTGTGCTGCTAAAATACATGATTTTGAAAATATAAAATATGCTCTCTTAATTACATTTTTTGCCTAGCAGGAATTATTATAATTAATTTTTGAAAAATCTCGGCTGGCTTTTTTTTAAACATCTATATTTTTATTAAAAAATTTTCCATTTTCTAACCTGGTCACTGCAATATATTAGGCAATGAACTGGCTGATGAACTGGCAAGGCAAGGCGCAGCAAAGGATGTCTCGGAGAGGGAAATCTATGTGAAATCACCACTGAGTTTCTTCTATGGGAAGATCAATCATTGGATCTTGGTCAGAACCAATTCGGCTTGGGAGAGTAGAGTGGACTGTAAGGTGTCGAGGGCGATATGGCCAGCACTAGACAAGGCAGGCACTAGCACTCTTCTGGGCTTGAATAGGAGAAGCTTAAGAATCATGATAGGGGCCATAACGGGTCACTGTTTGATAGGGAAGATGAGGTCTAGATGGGACGCTGGCAATTCCGATTTTTGTAGAATGTGTTGAGACGTCGATGAGACCGAGTCTATTGAGAACATTATATGCCATTGTTCACGATTGCAGCATCGTAGGATGAAGTGGCTGGGCGGCCAGTTCCTCGGCGGGCTAAGTGACGTTCGGGACGTAGAACTTGTAGACGTAATAGGCTTCGTCATGGGAATCGACTGTTTAAGGGAGAATCAGGGGTACAACCCTAGGGAGATTGGTAACATTCTATTCCTATTCTCCTATTTTATGTTTTTTTTGTATTCTTTATTTCACAGCTTTACAATGAAGGGACTCAAAATGGACCGAGGTCGGTCTCTGGGTGGAGATGTGGTACTTTTTGGTATCACGTCAACCTTCTCTATCTATCTATCTTGCCATTTTCTATCTATTGTGGACATAGATTGGAAGTCTTAATCAATTTCAAATTTTATAACTAATAATTTCTAAAGTCTTATCTTTGCAAATATGTAAAACAAATATGTACTGTTACTTGTTGTTAAAAGTTTAAGAAAAAAAAATAAATAAATAAATATTACCATAATGAGTAGATTTACATAACTTATTTAAAAAAAATTATTGGTTCACTTTTTAAAAGTTTATCAAAAATAGTAAAAATTTTATATACTAGACTAATTAATATTGCTATTTATATTAAACAAAACAATTTAAAATACACCTAGAGAAAAAATTAAAATTTAATGAATTCATAATTTTCAAAAATGCATTTATAAATTGCATTTGTATTTTGTAAACATTTTTGAACGAAAAGGATATTTTGGAGGTGCTGATTGAATTACTCAAAAAGTGGGAAAAAGTTTTTTATATTTAAAAAAATTCGTCAATAATATTTAAAGTTGCATACTTTCTATATTTTGTTAACTTTTATACAAAATTGAATATTTTTTTCATAAAATAAGAAAAAAAAAATTCTACCAAGGAAAAATTTGATTAGTTCTACAACTAGTTTTAGAATGCTTGAAAATGTCCTGTACTTGTTCCTTTTTTGCGTTGTGATCAATGATTTTTATTCGAAATTTACACCTCCAGCAATAGTTCTATGAAAGTGTTAGAGAATGACTCAAAAATAAGTTTTTAAAATCAGTATTTTTCTTAGATTTTATATTATGGTTCATTTGAATGAACCATTTCCAAAAAGGTTAAGTTTAAATTTTTTAAATCTGTATTCTTTCATTTTTTAATTCTTCTAAAATTGTTTAAACAATTCTAGAATGTGAGAAATTGTGAGAAGTGATGTAGAAGTAATAGAGAAGAAGTTCTAAACCAGTAGTTCTAGAAAACAATTCAGAAACGTAATACCATCCTACACCATGAGTGCCAGAATAGATTGTGACACCACAAATTATAAGGATGTTATTAAAGAATTTAAAGTGGTTCTAATTACATCAATTCCAGAATTAATAATTTTAGCAAAAGTTCTAAAATTTTTCCTGGAAACATATGAGAAATTTGGTACATGTTTTACTTTTATTGTATTATAAAATAAAAATTTGAAATTTTCATTTAAATGTACAGATATCATATTTTCGAAATATGTAAAAATATCAAAAAATTTAAATACCATCCATATTTAAGGAAAAATGCATTAAAAAATGCAATTGTATTTAAATATACTTTTAGAAAATCGTTATTATTTTTGAAATGTTTCCAGAAATATTGGTATTTAAGGTCGCGAATTTTCACAATTTTGCGAAACTGAAAACTGAAATGGTAAATGGTTTAATGGAGTTTAAGTATAAAAAATGTTTATGGAAATTGAAACACAGCATGTAAAACAATGTCCTTTTTCTGGAGTTCTTTCATGGAATTGTCGATATATATTTTTGTAAGTTTTAACTTTAAGCACAAATATTTAGTGTGAAATAAGTAGCAAAACTAAATACATTAACAAATAAAAACACTTTGTTTTATAGCTATAATTAATAATATATATACGTCATATAATAAATTTATATATGTACTAACATATACACGAATAAAAATGTATGGAAGAGTTGTAGAGGGAGACCTCAGCTTTCAAAAAAATCATCTTGTAGTCATCCTGTAGAAATTCGCGATAAGCGAGATATCCTTAAATTAAATGCCTTAAAAACTCAAAAAGTTATTAGGCATTTTATAAACTTGATTATAACATTCTTCATATATTTTAAGATAAAATAATTTTTATATTTTTTACTTGATTTTACATTTTGAAGATAAAATTTAAAATGTATGGAAAGCTTTAGTAAGTTATTACAGATAAAATCAAATAAGTTCTATAGTTTTTTCCAATTTAAAAGTATTAAATTTGGCTAGGTTCATAACAAAAATTCCTTTAAGAATTATTGCATTGTTGCATAGGCTTTTAAAGAAAAAATTGTAATAAATCGTAAAATTTTGGAAATTTTTTTTCTAGAAGTTGTTTGAAAATTTGCTCTTAACCAAACCAAATGCATACAGTTGAAAAGTCTGTATCTTCTCCATTCCATAAAAGTGAAAAAGTAAAAATAAGCAAAAGAATAACAAAATTGGAAATACTTTTATACAGGAACCTACACAAAAACTGCTTTTCTTGTGAATAACTCGAAATTTTAGATTAGCAGTGGTCACCTGGTATATATGTTAGTACATATATAAATAGGTTATATGACGTATATATATTATTAATTATAGCTATAAAACAAAGTGTTTTTATTTGTTAATATATTTAGTTTTGCTACTTATTTCACACTAAATATTTGTGCTTAAAGTAAAAAGTTACAAAAATATATATCGACAATTCCATGAAAGAAATCCTGAAAAATGGAATTTTTTACATGGTGTGTTTCAATTTCCATAAAACATTTATCAATTTCGGTTTTCAGTTTCGCAAAATTGTAAAAATTCATGATTTTATTTTGCTTTTTCACTTTCCCAAAAACCAAAAAATTTTCAAATGTATGTAACTTTAAATAGCAATGTCTCTGGAAAGGATTTATGAATTTTAGTTATTTAAACGACGTTTGAATTTTGCTTATGCCGGCTTTAATAAGAACATTTAAAAAGTAAGAACGATTAAAAAAAAAAAAATACATTTAAATGCAATTTCATTTTTTAAATGCATTTTTCCTTTAATGTGGTATTTAAATTTTTTGATTTTTTCTTATATTTGAAGAGTATGAAATCTGTACATTCAATTGAAAATTTCAAATTTTATATTATAATACAATTAAAATGCAATAAAAACACGCCCTAAATTTCTCATATGCTCTCAGGAAAAATTTTAGAACTTTTGCTAAAATTATTAGTTTTAGAATTGATGTAATCATAACCACTTCAGATTCTTTAATAACATTCTTAGAACTTGTGGTGTCGCAATTTATTCTGGCACTCATGGTGTAGAACGGTATTATGATTCTGAATTGTGTTTAATGTATGTCTTCTAGAACTAGTGGTTTAGAACTACTTCTCTATTACTTGTACATCACTTCTCACATTCTAGAACTGTTTAGAAAACTTTAGAAGAATTAAAAAATGAAAGAAATCCGTTTTAAAAAATTTAAACTAATTTAAAAAGTGGCCTTTAGAAACTGGTTCATTAGAATGCAGAATAAAAGCTAAGAAAAATACTAGTTTTAAAAACTGGTTTTTGTATCGTTCTCTAACACTTCTATAGAACTAGTTTTGAGTGTAAAAATTTCTAATAAAAATCATTGATTAAAAAACTAGTTATAGAACCGTTTGTAAAATGGTTTTGTCGTCGACTGAGGTAGTTCAGTTATGTCCAGGGTCGACTTACGGGATTCATGAATCTTAAGTGAGAATACAATTGATTTACACTTTCTGGGATTCAAGTACACAGTGTATCTTTATTTAATAAATAAGTGTTTTAGCTATCGGTAATAATACATATTTTAGTGTTAGATAAATTACTAGCAGTACGATTATACGTAGGGATTCTGTCAGATACTTCTCAGGTAATTCGGATTCTATTACTGGTAGATGCCGGGTTGAAGATTCTGTTCCTTTAGGTATTATAGAGCAAGCCGCATTGTCAACAGTCAACCGAAGTTCCTGTGCCAAAACTAGCAACCGAATTTGTGGTGCCAAAAGAGACGACCGAAGACGCTGTGCCGATACTATCAACCGAAGTTGTAGTGCCAAAATAGTCAACCGAAGCCGCTGTGCCAAAACTATCAACCGAAGTTGCAGTGCTGAAACTAACCGAAGTTGTGGTATCAGAACTAACAACCGAAGTTGTAGTGCCGAAGCAGGCAACCGAAGTTACTGTGGAAGGTATCCCCCTGACGCTCGGGCTTGATCCGAGTACCAGAGAAACAGTGGCTGATTTTACAATATTAGATGTCTTGGAATAAGGCAGATTATATTGTAAGATCAGCTGTCTTGCCTTTTGGCAAATTCTTCTATCACTCGAATCGCAACTACTTCATCCAACCTTAGAATACTTATGTGAACAATTCTATAAACTGAATGAGAATTAGTACTTCTTTATAATCATAATGTAAATAGGATGTTTTATACGCTGATGTAGTAGTGTGAAATAATGTAGTTACAGACGAGCAAAGGAGTGAAATATTAATGGAATACAGACATTTAAATGAATGTATTGAATACAAATATTATACTTATGTAAAAGTTTAACTAGCTATTAAACTTTGTTATATTTTATATAGAATGGGTATAGGCTAAGTAATACTTCTACAGAACTAGTTCTGGAGGTTTTAATTTCGAATAAAAATAATGGAAATGGAACAAATACAGGATATTTTCAAGCATTCTGAAACTAGTCGTAGAACTAATAAAATTTTTCCTTGGCAGATTATTTTTTTTTATATTTTTTGAAAAAAAAAATATTTAATTTTATATTAAAGTTAACATAATATAAGAAAGCATGCAAATTTAAATATTTATATCTTTTGAAGTTATTAACGAATTTATTTAAATTAAAAAGCATATAAAAAGCTACTGCCTACTTTTTAAGCAATTCAGTTAGCACCTATAAAATATTCTTTTCGTTAAAAAAGTAACCCAATGACTTTTTTAAGCAAAATATGTAAAATTACTCATTAGGGTTATAAATTTTTTGGCTAATATTGTCATTATAATAAAAACCGATTTTTTTAAACAATTTGGACAAAAAAACGCACCGAACGCGATTTCTAAAATAAACATTTTTATAATACTTTTGTTAAGAACAAATATATATAAAGCTCTAAATATTTAAATGGTTGAACTTATTTATTAGGTTTGGATCAAATTACTTTATTATATATTCCTATTTCAAATAAAATGAAAAAATGTAATGATATGGTCAGGTATTCAAATGAAAATTACTCAAGACTTATCGGTTATTGAATAAAATATAAAAATCATACTAGAAACAAATTTAACACATTTTTGCAAATTGGTAGGAAAGGTATATAAAAAAAAAATAATAATAAATAAATTATTTTGTATATAAGTTTCATATTAACACGCGATTTCACAGAAATTTCCCAGAAAATTGTCGTAAAATTATTCAATATTAAAGAAGACGCTGAAAAGTGTTGAAAACTTATGCAACTTAGAGGAAAATATAAATATTTTGATACCAAAATATTATTATTTATAAAAATTTTTCATCGCGTTTGGTGCATAAACTTTTTTATCTATAGTGAAAAATTAATATTATATGCCTTTATACTATTTTATAATCTACAAAAAGTTATAATCGCACTACTCATATTTTAAAAATAATACCAGAAATATAAAATTTTTATATGAAAAAATGTGAAAAGGTTTTAGAAAAAGCGAATTTATGCATAGCAGGTTTACTTGTCCCAAAAAATGGGATTCTTGTTTTAATATAAAACTTCTCTACTTTCGAAAAATGCTACAAAAATCAAAAATTTAAAATAGCAATGTATTTTTAAAAATCTTTTTTATTTATGACATATTCGTATTGAAGCTGATGTAGTCACAATTCAAAAGCCGTTTAGGTCGTTGAATTGCACAAAGCCTTTCTAGAAATATTGTTATCTAAAGTTATATATTTTTGAAGTTTTTTAGAAAGTGAAAAAGTGAAATAAAATAGCGAGTTTTTGGAATTTAGCGAAACTGAAAGTTGAAATCGATATCTGTAGATTATTTGCATGTAAAATTTTATGAAAATTGAAAGACATTCGAAAAATTTTTAGGCATTCTTTTATGAAATGGTCGATATAAAATAGAGTTATATTGCTAACGTGGCTAAAATTAAACTTACATAAATATGCCAACCTGCCTGCTATTTTAGCAAAAGTTTAAGAAAACAGTGGGATTAAACAAATTCATATACCTAAGTTTAATTAACTAAGAAGATCTCGTATACATTTTATCATCTCATATATTTTTAATAATTTTTCATTTATTCGTTAAATAAAAACACTCAACAAGAACCATTAGGAGAAGGAAATGTTACGTCTTATTTATGGTATCTCAATTTATCCAGAATTATTACATTAACAGTGCCTATCATAATAAACAAAATTATGTTCAAAAAATCTATTATTGTGATTATATTTGTCTAGAAAGGTAGTATGCAGTTCTAATCTATTTTAACCTGTTTAAATGTATACATATCGTTGCCTACTATGCTTTATTATCAAGGGAATTATTATTTTTTAGCAACTGCATAAATATCTTGGTTGGTTTTGAGTCCCTTTTAAGCCCTAAAGCTACAAAAAGAAAAATGTTTAAAGTGCTAGATAATACAAGTCAAAGTAAAAATATTTTCAAATGCAAAAGAAACAAATAGTTATATACATATGTACACTTGTATGTAGGTGTCTCAAAAGTTATATATGTCTATGTGTTATAAGCATTCACCACGAAATGGAAAGAGACTAACTCTCTTTTTATACAGATTTTTGTTTCTGCTGGTATTTCAGTCGTTACCTCAACTAGAAGTTAAAGACAAATTACGCAAAACAATGACAAATTATTTCACATTTTACTAGACAACAACATTAATTTCATTTTAACTTGCTGCTAAGTTACTGTTATTGCTACACTAACACTCACAGAACTAATAGAAAGATGAGTTCAAGCACTTACTTCTACAAATAAAAGATTCAAACACGCTCTCATATAGTTTAAACATGTTCAAGGAATGAGTCCATCATTTTGTCTATGTGTGTGTATTAAAACTAAACTGGTATTAAAAAGGATCTTAAATATTTTTGTTGCTTATACACATTGCTGGGGATTTAAGTAAATGTTTCCGTTTTATTTGGTTTTTCGTCTCTCTCCCATACTATTTAGCTGCCTTGTTATACCCACCACCACCCCTAATAGTGAAAGATGGTATACCAAGTTTGTCGTTCCGTATGTAACACCAAGAGAAATTATTTTAAGACCCCACAAAGTATAAATATTCTTGATCCATATCAAAAATTCTCAATCGATTTAGCTATGTCCGTCTGTCCGTCCGTCTGTTGAAAACACGCTCATGTCCAAACTAATTGATCTATGTTATTTGCTGTTCCTAGGAGCAGCTTGGAATAGCAAACCAGCTAAATCGATTCAACAGAAAAAAGTTATAAAACTAAATTAAAACTGAAAATTTTTGTAATAAAAAATTAACCGATTCAAATAAAATTCAGCCAAAATGTCTAGTTGTATCTCTTCACATTACTACCAAAAATTGGCGAAATCGGTCCAATAGAACTAAAGTTATAGAAAAAACTATGAAGAGTTTTATGATTGGTTTTATTAAACTTATAAATTGTTTCAAGACATTAATTTATGAACATTTTTATCATTAATATCCTTACTATATGTGAAAGATGATGGAAAGCAAATTATCAAATATTTATTTTTGGCGATAAAATTTCATAAACTAGTTGAAGGTATTTATAAATTAAAGCTCCTAATTTTGCTAGATAGGCAAATACTAAAAACAGTCGATTTATAGCAAGAAAATTTAAGTTTTTCTCCATAAATGTTTATTTAATAAAATTTTACAAATTAGCCAAATAAATCGCCACCTTTTTTAATAACTGCAAAAAATAAAAAAATGTTTGGCGGAAAATCGTCACATCTGACAGGCCTGATGACTGTTGCATTAGTATTACCCCAGTTCTACAATTAAGATTAACGCTGATGTAATTATCAGATAACGCCGGCAGAGGAGAGTAATCATTTTGTTTATATTATGTTAAATCTTAAATAAGGGGTACACGTATTCTAATAAATCCTATAAGATATCATTATTTTAAATTAGTCACGGAGTAAACACGTCCTTTTTATTTAAGCAATTCGCACTTTTTTAGCACAATTTTTATAAAAATGTTTTTTAACATGTAAAACAAATACTAAAAGGAAACAATTTTACCAAAAAACGTTGTTTTCAGTAATTTCCAAAATACACATGTACACACACAAACAAACTTTCGTATATGTGTATTTTTTGACAGTTCATCTTATAAGATGGTTGTGTAGAGAAATCTTATCACAACAGTCTAATAATACATCTTACAGAGAGCGAATTTGACACTCTCTGATAAAAAAATCTTACATATTATGTTACGTCTAGACGGGCTGTTAACAAAATGAAGAAACAGTATTGGTTCATATTTATGTTACTTTATAATTCCTAGTTTTTTTTGCGTTTAGAATTAAATTTTAAATATGGTAATATTTCTTATAATTTTAATTGTACAAGTAAAACTATAATATGCTTAGTTCTGTAAAATTTTTTGTACTTTTTAATTAATTTGTTCTGAAAACTGGTTTGAATATATTCCTTACAATAAAGTATGCCCTCGTAATATTGACATTATTTTGAATAAATTCTATGATGGCTTGTTTAAATGTTTTAAGAAATCAATAGCAATGACGAGAAAAAAATTTGTACATGGACCGCCTTGGACTACAAAGCAGCTCAATGGCTTTAAAAATTTGAAAAACAAACATTATAGAAAATATAAAAAATCTTGTTTATCTATTGATTATATGAGGTACTACATATCAAGATCAGTTTACAATTCGGAAAATATCAAATGTTACAATAATTATCTTTTTAGGGTGAAAATAATCCAAAATATTTTTACCAGTTCGTAAACTCGTCGAGTCTCTGGATATCCGTCTATGATGAAATTTGGATATAAAGAATAATCAAACGATGCAGATATTTGCGATATGTTTGCTGCTTTCTTCTCATCTGCCTATTCTGATAAAGATTTACATAAACTTTCTAATTATCCATATCCAATTCCTAATAAATTGTCCAACATTAGATAAATCGATGGTACTGAGAGCTGTACAGAATCTAAAATATTCTGATAAATGTGGACCTGACGGTGTTCCAAGCTGTGTTCTTATGAAATGTTTACATTCTCTTATATCTCCAATAACCTACTTATTCAACATATCAATATTTAGTGCTTACTTTCCTGAAGTTTGAATGGAGAAAACATTTCCAATTATAGAGGTATTAAAAATAGTTGCTGAAATCCCTTCGCATCAAATTTTTTGTTATCTTTCGCCATTTCAGCATGGATTTAGAAAAGGATGTTCCACTACTACTAACCTTTTGGAGTTCGCAACCTAAATCATGATCTCCTATTGTTCAAATTGGATAAACTCGGATTCTCTCCTGTTTTCCTTAAATGGATTTGCACATATTTTAAAAATAGATGCCAATGTGTATTATTCAGAGAATGTACATCAAAAACCATTCCTGTTTTATCTGGTGTTCCACAAGGTAGTCAACTCGGCCCCTTGTTATTCCTAATATTTATAAATGATTTACCAGCTTGCATTAAGAATTCTAGAATATTAATATATGCTGATGATGTAAAGCTGTTCCATAGCTTTAACTATTCGTATCAATGTTCCTTACTCCAATCAGATCTTGACAATCTTTATGATTGGTGTATGATGAATCTAATGGATCTGAATTTAAGAAAGTGTAAACACATGATATTCTACAGAAGAAGTCCAGTACTCTGTAGATACATAATAAATGAATATCAACTTGATCTAGTCGAAGAATTTCTTGATCTGGGTGTGTTGCTTGATTGTAAACTATCCTTTAATTCCCACGTTTCGCAAATCGTTAATAAGGGAAAAGGAGTTCTAGGTTTCCTCAACCGCTGGGGAAAAGAGTTTAATGATCCTTACGTTTCCAAGCAATTATTCATATCTCTTGTAAGACCAATCCTGGAATATGCTTCCGTGGTCTGGAATCCTCAACACGAAGTTCATATAAAGAAAATTGAATCGGTCCAGAAACAATTTCTCTTATTTTGTCTTCGTAATCTTCCATGGAATCCTAATATTAATTTACCATCATATGAAAGACGACTACAGCTTATTGATCTCCCTACTCTTGAAAGTAGGAGAAAATATATGAATATTTCATTTGTAATTAATTTAGTAAACGGTTCAATTAATTCTGAGTTCCTGCTTCGTAAGATCGAATTCGTAATCCCGAATCGTCCAATTAGAAATTATACTCCTTTAAAAATAAAATATTTTCAACAGTTTTTATCCATATATTGATTTCTCATTAAATCCAATCTGCATTAAGAGGAGTATTTTTAACTTAGTTAAATAATAAGTTTTTGTTATTGAATGATTATGAAAATATTTTATTGTAAATAGCTTTAAGAATAATATATATGCTAGCCTGTAAGAAATTGTAATTTCGTTTGCTATTAAATAAATAAATAAATAAAAATATTTAAATTGCTATCTTTAAAAAGCATCGCCATTTATTAGCATTTTCTAAAAGATTAGTATTTATTTATTTATTTATTAGTTTCAGTCTATGAATACAATATTATCCTTACAGACATCAATGATAATTTAATATACATAATTAAATTAATTATTTAAACAATCTCTTTAACAAATTTTTAAATTCAAGATTTGATATACTTAAGTCTAATTCATTAGAATATTTATTGAATAATCTCATAGCCTTTATTAAAGGTTCATTCAAAGCATATGTTGTTCTATGAATATCTATATAAAAGATATAATTATTTTGCCTTAGAGTCCTAGGAGGTACATATAGTTTTATGGTATGAAGCAAATCAGGACAATCAATTAATCCACGAATTATAGCATATAGGAAATATACAGAAGAAATTTAACGTCTTGTTTCTGAAGTTTTCATAGAAATCAAGGTACATTTATCAGGGTATGTAGGAATCGAAATTTGAGGGTTTACAAATGAAAAGTTTAAAAATAAGAGAGCAAACATTATAAATTTTACTTGAATTTATTCAATTATATTTGTGTGTAATTGAGTATAAGGGCCTCAGATAAATGAAGCATATTCTAATCTAGATCTCACAAAGGATGTATATAGAACTTTTTTTGTGTAATGATCAAAATTATTAGAATTACGGCATAAAAAACTTAAAATTGAATAAGCTTTAGGTATAATATAATTTAAGTGATTATTAAATGATAATTTTTTTTATCAAATAATACCACTAAATCTAAAATTTCATCCATTTGTTAAACATTTGTTTAAATTAAAAGGTAAACCATTACGGACTGACCAATAACTCACCCTATTTAAATCCTCCTGGAGATTAAAAACGTCATTGGCATTAGAAATAGTTTTAAAAATTTTTAAATCATCAGCATACAATAAATAATGAGACTTTCTGAAACATAGGTCAATGTCATTAATAAATATATTAAATAACAGTGAACCCAAAACACTACCCTGGGGGAATACCAGAAGAGAAACCGAGGTTTGTCTATCCAAAAGTAATAACGAAACCAAGATAACATTCGGGAATGAACGCCCAATTTATATAATTTTAATAATAAAAGTTCATGAGGTGCTCGGTCAAATGCCTTAGCAAAGTCCGTGTAAATCGCATCAATCTGCAATCGATCTTCAAAACTATCAACACAATACTTGGTAAAAATAGCCAAATTAGTAATATTTTGAAGAGCACTGTTGGGCGGAATATTATATATTTATAACCATTTGAGGTGATTTATATAATAATAAATTACGCAGAGGAGAACCCTTTATAGTTAGAAGATTACAGCTTGTTTTAGCAAGCAACTAGTTTTTCAACATCATCAGACAAACGACTTCTTAATCGCTTCGTTAAATCGTTTGTTTAATATAAAATTGAGAGATTTGAAGATTTATAGAAATAATTGACCAAATCACAATCTATTAGTCGCTAGTTCGGCAAAATTAAAATTTTCTATGAATACTCGTAATATTGCATAGTGAAGCACAATCGGCCTATTTTGAGTATAAATCTATTCTTACCAATCGAGTTTCGATTCGAACGCAATATAAAATTTCAGTTTTTCATTCTTTAAATCGACCTTGCACTGAGATATGCAAAACATTGATAGAATATGCATAAAGCCAAAGAAATTCATATTTTTCATTACAAAAGTATGCATAAATATGCATTTTCCAGCTTTAAATTGTAATAGTTTTCGATTTTTTGTAAACAACTAAAAAGACAAATTCTTTACAAATACATAATATATACGAAGTATTCCAAAAACTAACAAAATATTTATCAGTTAATCAAACTACAAAAAATTAGTCCAAATTTTTTAATTCATTTTCGGCAAAATACTTGTGAAATATGCAATAGTTTAAAAGTTTTGCCCTGGTGATCATAGATTTTCGTTTCCCTCTAGTGCCTATAGATTTCTTTTAATATTAAATTTTAGTTCCCACTGAAAAATCTTTTTTTTTTTTTTTTTTTGTAGAGATATAGAGATCACAGATTTTCGTTCATTTGATTCTAGCGCTATTATTTAATTTACTAAAATCATCGACCTTTTGTGAGAAAAAAAGGCATCGCAGATTTTCGTCTTTTTAATTTTTTTTTGTTTTTATTTTCTGAAAGTTCTTATGAAATATGGGACAAACAATTCTTTTTGAATTTTTATTTCTACATGAAAAGTTATGAAAATACTCTCTCAGTGGTAGAGGGTATATAAGATTCGGCATAGCCGAATATAGCATTCTCATTTGTTTAAGGTGTTGTTTTTCATTTTTCTTTTTCCAAGTTTGTGTTAATGAGTTTTTCACTTTAAATCCTACACATTTTTTTCTTTGATTCTTTTTTCTTTTTGGGCAACTTAGTGGCATGAATGCAAGAAAGCTTAAAGGACTTTGATTAATAGATTTAGCGTTAAAAATTTTTGTATTTAAATGAAATTTAGTAAGATATGTAATCGATTTACACGACGGGCAGATAATTGCTTAATGACAAGATTAAAAAAAAATTTGAAAGAAAAACTTTAATAGAGATAAATTTTATATTCACACACTTAAACTTTAAAATTTATTTAATTTATCGAAAATTTTTTTTTATAAAAAAATGCATATTTATGCATACTTTTGTAGTGAAAAATATGAATTTCTTTTTTTATAAAAAAATTTTTCGTATAAAGAAAATTTATCTAAGATTTTCTACTAAAAAAGATATATTGAAAATTATCTATAAAAAGAAAATTTATATTTCCTATAAAAAGAAAACATTAAAAATTTTATATAAAAAAAAGTTTGTCAAAAATTTTATATAAAAAAAAGTTTGTCAAAAATTTTATATAAAAAAAATTTGTCAAAAATTTTATATAAAAAGAAATTTTGTCAAAAATTTTCAATAAAAAGAAATTTTGTTAAAAATTTTCTACAAAAAGAAATCTTGTCCGAAATTTTCTATAAAACAAAATTTATCCAAATTTTTTTGAAAAATTTTCCAAAAAAAAAAAAAGAAATTTGTAGTGTTATTAAAAATGTTTATATATATGTATTGAGAATTTTCTATAATTTTCTTATAGAATTTTCTTTTAAATGACAATTTTCTACAACTTTCTTTTTATTGAAAATTTTCGATAAATATCCTTTTGATAATTTAATTATCGAAAAATTTTAACTTTATAGACAATTTTCGATTTATTTTATTTTGATTGCAAATAAGCGATAAATTTTCATTTTGTACATTTGCGATAAATTTTCTTTTAAAATATAAAACAATTTTTGAAAAATTTTTAGTAGAAAATTTTTGATGTGTTTTTTTTTATAGAAAATTTTTGATAAAATTGCTTTTCATAGGAAATATTTAATAAATTTTCTTTTCATTGAAAATATTCTATATTTTTTTTTTGTAGAAAATATTCGATAAATTCTCTTCTTGTAGAAAATTTTGGATAAATTTCCTTTTTGCAGAAAATTTTAGATAAATTTTCTTTTTACACAAATTTTTCTTAAAATTTTTTTCTAAAGATTTTTTTTTTTTACATTTCCATTTTATATAATATATGCAATAAATTTTCTTTTTTTAGAAAATCTTTGATATTTTTTTTTGTTTAAAAATTTACGATAAGTTTTGTTTATAGAAAATTATCGATAAAGATTTCTTTTATAGAAAATTTTCGATAAATTCTCCTCTTATAAAAAGCTCGACCAATCTTCTTTATGTAGGAAACTTTCGATGAATATCTTTTAATTTATGTTTTCGTTAATTTTTTCTTTTCGTTTCGATAAATTTTCTTTTCATAGAAAATATTCGATAAATTTAATTTTTATAAAAAATTGATAATTTTTATTTTATAGATTTTCGATAAATTTACTTTTAATATAACATGTTTTTTTTATAAATTTTACTTTTATGGAAAATTTTTGATAAATTTTCTTTTTATAGAAAATTTTCGATAGTTTTCTTATATAGGATTTTCGATAAATATCTTTTTATTGCAAATTTTCGAATTTTCTTTTTAATGAAAATTTTCGATAAATATTCTTTTGTTAATTTAATTATCGATAAATTTTAACTTTATAGATAATTTAAGATTTATTTTTTTTTTGCAAATAATCGATAAATTTTCATTTTGTAAATTTCCGATAAATTTTCTTTTAAAATATAAAACAATTATTGAAAAATTTTTAGTAGAAAAATTTCGATGTGTTTTTGTTTTTTATAGAATTATATAAAATTGTTTTCATAGGAAATATGCAATAAAATTTATTTTCGTTGAAAATATTCTATATTTTTTTTTTTTTTTTTGTAGAAAATATTCGATAAATTTTTATCTTGTAGAAAATTTTGGATAAATTTAGATTTTGCAGAAAATTTTAGATAAATTTTCTTTTTACACAAATTTTTCTTTAATTTTTTTCTAAAGATTTTTTTTTAAATTTCCTTTTTATAGAAAATACGCAATAAATTTCCTTTTTATAGAAAATCTTCAATATTTTTTTTTGTTTAAAAATTTGCGATAAGTTTTGTTTATAGAAAATTATCGATAAAGTTTCCTTTTATAGAAAAGTTTCGATAAATTTTCTTTTAATAAAAAACTCGATCAATCTTCTATATGTAGGAAACTTTCGATTAATATCTTTTAATTTATGTTTTCTTTAAATTTTTCTTTTCGTTTCGATAAATTTTCTTTTCATAGAAAATATTCAATAAATTTAATTTTTATAAAAAATTGATAAATTTTATTTTATAGATTTTCGATAAACTTTTAATATAACATGTTTTTTTTATAAATTTTACTTTTATGGAAAATTTTTGATAAATTTTCTTTTTATAGAAAATTTTCGATAGTTTTCTTATATAGGATTTTCGATAAATATCTTTTTATTGCAAATTTTCGGCAATTTTCTTTTTAATGAAAATTTTCGATAAATATTCTTTTGTTAATTTAATTATCGATAAATTTTAACTTTATAGATAATTTAAGATTTATTTTTTTTTTTTTTGCAAATAATCGATAAATTTTCATTTTGTAAATTTCCGATAAATTTTCTTTTAAAATATAAAACAATTATTGAAAAATTTTTAGTAGAAAAATTTCGATGTGTTTTTGTTTTTTATAGAATTATATAAAATTGTTTTCATAGGAAATATGCAATAAAATTTATTTTCGTTGAAAATATTCTATATTTTTTTTTTTTTTTTTGTAGAAAATATTCGATAAATTTTCTTCTTGTAGAAAATTTTGGATAAATTTAGATTTTGCAGAAAATTTTAGATAAATTTTCTTTTTACACAAATTTTTCTTTAAATTTTTTTCTAAAGATTTTTTTTTAAATTTCCTTTTTATAGAAAATACGCAATAAATTTCCTTTTTATAGAAAATCTTCAATATTTTTTTTGTTTAAAAATTTGCGATAAGTTTTGTTTATAGAAAATTATCGATAAAGTTTCCTTTTATAGAAAAGTTTCGATAAATTTTCTTTTAATAAAAAACTCGATCAATCTTCTATATAGGAAACTTTCGATTAATATCTTTCAATATATGTTTTCTTTAAATTTTTCTTTTCGTTTCGATAAATTTTCTTTTCATAGAAAATATTCGATAAATTTAATTTTTATAAAAAATTGATAATTTTTATTTTATAGATTTTCGATAAATTTACTTTTAATATAACTTGTTTTTTTTTTATAAATTTTACTTTTATGGAAAATTTTTGACAAATTTTCTTTTTATAGAAAATTTTCGATCAATTTTCTTTTTATAGAAAATTTTCGATCAATTTTCTTTTTATAGAAAATTTTCGATCAATTTTCTTTTTATAGAAAATTTTCGATCAATTTTCTTTTTATAGAAAATTTTCGATCAATTTTCTTTTTATAGAAAATTTTCGATCAATTTTCTTTTTATAGAAATTCTTTAACATTTTTTTTGTTTAAAAAATTTGCAATAAATTTTCCTTTTACAGAAAATTATCGATCAAGTTTCTTTTTATAGAAAATTTTCTATCAATTTTATTTTTACAGAAAATTTTCGATCAGTTTTCTTTTTATAGAAAATTTTCGATCAATTTTCTTTTTATAGAAAATTTTCGATTAATTTTCTTTTTATAGAAAATTTTTAATTAAATTTCTTTTTATAGAAAATTTTCGATTAATTTTCTTTTTATAGAAAATTTTCAATTAAATTTCTTTTTATAGAAAATTTTCGATTAATTTTCTTTTTATAGAAAATTTTCGAAAAATTTTCTTTGTATATAAATTTTTCAATTAATTTTCTTTTTACAATTTTTTATAGAATATTTTCGATGTTTTCTTTTTATAGAAAATTTCCTATAAATTTTCTCTTTATAGAAAATTTTCTATAATTTTTCTTTTATTAGAAAAATTACAATAGTTTTTTTTGGAGGGCTCGATGTATTTTTTTTTTATTTAACATTTTTAATATTTTTTTTTGTTGAAAAGCTGATTTTCCATAAATTTTTTCTATCTATTGATGTTATTTTTCTTGTCAACTATAAACTATGAAAACATTCCAATTTTTGGATTTATATAATATTTTTGTATTGAAACACAGCAAGTAAAATGAAAATGTTAAATGCAGCCTAAAAAATAATTTATGTATTTAGTTAAATGAAATTTGAAACAAAAATTTGTAATGTGTCTATAACAATATTTATATATTTTTTTGTTTTTTTTTTTTTTATTTTTAGTTAATTTATAACATAATACTGGTCTAAATGTTCAAAGGCCAATGAACAATAAATCATTTAAAATGCAACTAATTAAAATAAATATTTTAAACAATTTTATATAAAAATACAAAAATGTGTCCCTTATGCTCTCGTTGTTCATATGAATATGTGTGAGTAACTGTATGTGTATTTAACTGTTAACAAATTATTTAATCACCTTTTTAGTATTGTATGTATAGTTTATATTTAATGTTGTTATTGTTAAACATTGGTTACTCTAATAAAATACAATAAATATATATTTTAACTAAAAAAAAATATGTTTGCTGTAACAATGACAAATTTTTTTGAAATTTGTGGTTAGGGGAAGTGATTTTATTTTAACAAGCTGAGAATAGAATAATTGTTTTAATATTCCTGATAAAAATAAAAACCCATCAAACACGGCGTCATCGTATTTCAAACGTTTAAAAAATGTTGTGTTTTTTCTTTGATATTAAAGGTTAATTCAAACCTTAATTTAAATCTGCACTAAATTTGAAGAAAAAAAATCCCCTTTTTTCTCAAACCATTATCTAATCATTTTCAAACCATAAATTTGAGAAAAAAATAAATTCAGATTATTCTCAAATTTTAAATCAAACTTTGGTTTGCTGGGAATGCACACACACATCGAAAACAAAATTACAAACCACAAAATTGCATTGTCGAGTTTTTTCTATATTTTTTTGTTATTTTGTTATCGGTGTTATACTTTGTAAATGGCCTGGTCGACAGGCAACATTTATTTACCACGAAAAAAATTGACACACAACTAGCCATAAATTTTCTAGGAAGCGTTTTTTGTGAAATATAGTATATATTTAGTATGTTAATACAAACTTACTAATCTTGATGTATGTATGTGTGTGTGTTGTAAAGTAGACGACAAATAACAATATTTAAAACATATTTGCCATACCGTAAATTCACATACATACATACATACAAATAAATGAACATAAATTATATGTATTTTTTTATTGTGATACATAAAGGGTTAAATACATTAATAGAATTATGGTGGGAACTAAGACCGAATTTTGAAATTGCTATAGTGCATAATTGCAAAAATTTTAAAACCATTTTTTTTTCTTTAAATAAGTCATTTTAATTTTTTTTGGAAGGAAATCTAAAAACTTTTTAATTAAATCAGTCAATTTTATTATGTAATTAATTAAACCGATAAAAATAATAAAAATATTTAATAAAATTTATTAAATTATTAATTGGATAAGTTAATTACTGAAGTTAAAAAAGTAAAAAGAAAATATTATTATAGATTTATAATCTAATTTAATTACAATATTTATTGATGCAATATTTTTTTAAATGGTTTTAAATCTTTTTGAATTTTTTTTTATTTAAATCAAAAAGAAATTTAAAATATTAGAAATAGTAAAAAATAACTAAAGTCCTTAATTTTTTCAATTAATATTCTGATTCATTCAGTCGTATACTTTAATTGATGTAATTTAACTTGTATTTAATTTGTATTAAATTGTATTTAAATATTTTTTTTTGTTCAATCAATTAACATATTGTACACTGGGGAAAAGGGTGTTATGTGGCATTATTTACGAGATGTTGATGTTGCTGAAAAGAGAAAAAAAATCTAGCATCTTAAATATGTTGTATATTACATTTGAAAAACCCGTATAAAAAGTAAAAGCATACTAAGATTTTGTTTAATTATTTCTTAGGTTTGTGACAATGTTTACAACGGCTAAAAGTAATGTTGTTAATCCAACTTAAAATGTTCAAACTGAACCAAATAATTTACCAAACAAATTTGATTGTAACCTACATCAGGTTATTTTAAAACAAATTTATCTCGATGAAAGTTTGACAAAAAGGATCGAAAAGTACTGAATCGTTTACACCGGATTCTAGATCGAATTCATATATAAAATAAAACACATTAAAACACATTCTTTCTTTTCATTCATATAAAATATTATTGCCTAAATTTTTTCAATTAACACTGTTTATATATTTTGGAGTGTTATTCTGGTCAAAGGTCTTTTCCTGGAACTTGAGCAGTTTGTAGTCCGAATTGTTTGAATGGCAATGAAATTGACTTTTTTTTTATTAAAATGATCACCTAGCCGTTTTAAAAGGCATGTCTTAGAAATTATTCCTTGTATGCTTAACCAATTTTTCTTTTGAAGCCATTACAAATATTTTATAGTTCGGAACAAAAACAATATTTTAGAAGTTGATGAATATTACCACCCTTTTGTAAAATAATCCCAAAAATATGATTTTATTTTAATTTTAAATTCAGATTACCATAAATTTTGATCGGATTCATATATTTATATCGTTATTGCAGGAGTATTATTTAAAATTTTGTAAGAATCCTAGTGGATAGCTTCAAGAAATTTTGTGGCCTAAATTAAGCTCCACCAAGTTTAAAAATCTTTAAATAAAACGAGACCAAAACTAAGGGTAAAATTTGCTGCGACCTAAATATCTCTTAAACTGAAAGAAATGACCTATATATAGCATATTTTTGCAGATATTTATATTTAATTGTAAAAATAAATTTAGTTGTAAAAATAAATTTAAATGTAAAAATTTTTACATTGAAATCATAAATGAATTTTTTGCTGATTTACAAATTTATAAACCGGGACCCGCTAGAGATCTGCACTCCTCCAAATCAACTCGAAAACACCTCAGCTTCGAGCATGTGATTTCTTTTTTGATATCCCACATTTACTTTACATTTTTCAAATTAATGGATCTATGTCAAATTAATGGATATTACCTAAAATATTATTTCTTCTTAATAATATGCCATAAAAAAGGAACTCCATTTGTAACTTAATGTTTCTAATCAATTCTTGAATATTACGCTACTATTTTTACCAAGTAGCAGCTTCAATAAACGAATACCAAGCTAAACCTCAAACTCTAAAATACCACAAAAATACTACAGCTTAGGAAAGAAAAAAAAAGAAAAATAAAAAAAAAACAAAGCAAAACCCAACTCTAGCAGACACCAAACAACAGGGCATTCATTGAGTGTCATTATTGAAACTAATGGTACTCATGAATTATAAACAAAATGCAACAACCTATAAAGGAACAAAAAAATTATACATGCAACGCACACAACAACAGTAATGCTTAAAAAAAGAGCGAAACATTTACAAATGGACATGGCCACATCCGTTTTTCATAGTTGTCAGACATTTTTAAATACACACACATATTCTAAACTCGTTTTGTTTCTTTTCCACATACACAACTATAAAACCAACACCCGGAAATGTTTGGTAAATACAGCCGCTGTATACTTATATTTCTAATGGAGAATTTATTTTTTGCTCCCTTTAGTAAGTATTTCCTAACGGCTTTTCTATTTTAGTTTTTGTAATTTTATTATTGTTTTTTTTTCTCATGCTTTACTTCAAGCCACCAACCAATGAAATGTAACTAATGTGTTATAAAAATCTATGGCTTTACGCTCTTATTAACCTCTTTTTCTGTTGATTTTTGCTTTTGCAGTCATAAGAACAAACTAAACGACAACAAAAACTAAAACAATATAAATATTTTTGCCAATATTTAAACTTTTTCTGCCTCTTCTCTATATTGCTGCTAATAGTTTACGTATGTAGGTTTTAATGTTTAGAAGGAGTTCTTTTGTTACTGAAATATATTTTCCTTGATGACCGTTATTTGCCCTCATTGCGTACTTCCGTTTTCTTGTAGACATTTCTTTCCTGTTTGTTGTTGATTTTTTTGCTCTCTTTCTTAATGGTTTTTAGTTTATATTTGTTGTTTGTGTGTGTGTTGAAGCAATAATATTTTATGGTTTAAAATATTCTTATTAAGATTTCTTTTTGAAATTGCTATATTTTATATTGTTGCTACTGTTAATATGCAACAATTTGTTGGGCTCTTAAAAAAAAAAAAAGTTAGGAAGGTAGAAAGTGTGTACAAAGAAAATAACTTCTTATTTACTATTATTAATTTTATTTATACACAATAATTCATTTAAGTATTTTTGTGTATTTATTTGCAAAAGGAATCGAGATTATTTATTTATATATATAAAAGAGTAACGTTACTGACTGAGTCCGAAAGCTAGAATGATGAAATTTGGAATGTAGGTTGGCCTCTCGCAAATAGATCAACTGAGACTGATTTTTTGAAATTCGATTGATAAAAGTTGTAAAAAGGTGTAAAATAGGTAACCTTATGTCTCCTAAACTAATATAATTTAATACCTATTGTTATTCATTTAATGTCTGGTACTTTTTTGTACTTTGGTACTTTCTTTTTAGCATCATACGTATCTTCTAAACTAGCAAACATACAAATAAAATTTATATCGTATTTGTAACTTATCGAAAAATTACAAACACAAATTTAGTAATTTTTTGAGATTCGAACGTTTAAGGGGTACAAATTGAACCTATTTTTGGTACCTTTTTAATAAAACATATTTTTCTATTTATTGAAATATACATATACATCTCTTAATATAATTTAGTAATTTAAAAAAAAAAGAAGGTGATAAAAAAAAACTCAATAATGAATCTTATATTATATTAAGCTTAGAAACATAAACATAAGTATATGTAGTCCTAAGTGAGTGAGAATTCGTAAGAGGGGAATTTGTTGTACTTTTTCGTTCTTCTAATGGTACTTTAAATTAAAGGCTTGTGTGGTCCGCCCACCTCCCATATATGGTGAGATTTTAAAAATCGGTTACTAAACAAAACAGTTATGGGCCAAATATTAGAAACACAAGTTGTCCGTTGTAAATTCAGCTTATATTTTTCGCCTAATATCTCTTAAACAAAATCATGTATGACAACGAAATTTTGTGCAGATAGTTCGAGGATCGATATAAACTCAGAAGCCAAAAATGGGCGTGACCAGGTGACCTTACCACCCACCTATTATATAAGATGAAACATCAAAAAAACTTTGCACAAATTGTTTAAGAAAATGGGCATGGTCCGCCCACTTCACTGCCCACCTCCAATATTAGATGAAATTTTAAAAAGTTGCAGATGGTGGGTAAATAGATTCAGCCAAGCCGATTATAATATTTTTACTTGATTACTTGTTATTAATGATAAATCGTTTTTTTTTTTATTTTTTTGGTAAAAATTCGAATTTTAGTGAAATATCAGATTTCAAGTGAACAATTAGTATTATTATTATTATTATTATTATTATTATTAACAATTTCTAGTGAAAAATCTGATTTTTAGTGAATAATCGGAACTTTAGTGCAAAAGCGAACTGTTAGTAAATAATCTGTTTTTAGTGAAAATTTGGATTTTTGGTGAAAATTTAGATTTCTTGTGAATAATCAAATTTTTATTGAAAAATCGATATTTTTGTCAATAATTAGTTTTTAATAAATTTGAATTTTTGTTGAATAACCCGTTTTTTTTAGCAAAATGATAAATTTCGAAATTTTTCTGAAAAATTGAATTTTTAGCAAAAAATTGTTTTTTTTTTGTGAAATTTTGAATTTTTGGTGAAAATTTGAATTTTTGATGAAAATTTGAATTTGTGGTGAAAATTTTAATTTGTGGTGAAAATTTGAATTTGTTGTGAAAACTTGCATTTTTGGTGAAAATTTGAATTTTTGGGGAAAATTTGAATTTTTGATGAAAATTTTTATTATTGATGAAAATTTTAATTTGTGGTGTAAATTTAAATTTTTGGTGAAAATTTGATTTTTTGGTGAAAATTTGATTTTTTGGTGAAAATTTGAATTTTCGGTAAAAATTTTAATTTTGGTGAAAAGTTTTGTAAAAAAATTTTAATACAAAATATTTTTTTTTTTTTTTTTTTAAGAAACCAAAAAATTTTTAAACAAATTAATTTTTAACAGAATTAATAAACATAGGTTTCACAATGTTAAAATATTATGTTAAATATTATTTTAAATATACATTTTCAAAAAACTTTAATAAATAAGTTATTTTAAATGTGAATTGAGTAAAAAATGTTTTATTAAATATATTTTGCTTCATTGATACAAGTCTTTAAAATTTATTTTTCGTGCTCCTTCTTTGCTATTAACCAAAGAAAATTTAAAATGTTCCTTAATGAAATTCTAAAATAAAACCGCAATGTACTCGTTACTCACACACAGACTAAAAGCAAATAAGAACATATTTTTGATAAATATGTGCTGAAATAGTTTTAACTATTTCTGTAAAGTTTAGTGATATTACAGCAGTGGTATACCAACATAAAAACAGTTGTACACCAAGGCGTATTGGTTATTAAGAATTTAATGTGAGACTGTTGCGTATACGTGATATTCCATTTCGTTGTTATTAATATGAAGTATACGCAGGGTAATTAAATTTATAGACATACATATTTTGCATGAAAAATCCGTTATCTAAGTTTTGTCAAGTGCTTTTATTTCATTTGTAGTGATTTAAGAAAAATGTTCAGTATATTATTTATGATCTACGTAAAATTTAATTAAATTGTTTTATTAAATCCTGAAAATAGTAGCCTAAGAGTTCAGATTTTCAAATGGCTGCTACATCAAAATTATGAAATTTTTCGCAACAATTTCACTTGAGATTATTTTATTGCGTATCTCTAATATAATAGTCAGCAGTAAAATATAAATTAAAATTACAATATTATTAATACCACTTAATATCTGAAGTCACTTTTCCTTACTCCTTTAATCCATTATGCCAAAAATTCCATACCCACAACATTAAACTCTCCAAAAAGTAAATTCTTTAAAAACCCAAAAATTTTGTTAATAAATTTCACTTAAATTCAATTAAAATTTTCTATCTAGCACATTATTCTCTATATCTTTTTTATGTTGCCATTTTTGTTTTTTTTTTGTTGCTCACAAACTAATAAAAATGTTTATAAAACAAAATATTTCCAACACGAAAACAAAACCACAAAGACCACAATCCGCAATAAATTATATTTTTTTTTTAAATTTACAAAAAATGTTTTTGTGTTTTTGTATTTTTTTTTATCTTAACCTTTTTTGTTTGCCAAAAATGGAGGGAAACTATTAAAACAACAGCTTTGCAATGACACTGTTAGGCTCACACTCTTATCATTAATTTTTGGAAAATTTCACCTTTTACAACTATTTAGCATATTTTTGCCTCTGAAACTTCTATGTATTTATAAGAATATTTCTTTTTTTTTGCATAAGCGCTTTATTTTTGCTAGATAAAGAGTTTCCGGCAAAAAAAAAAGAAAAAAAGTTAAAAAACTTTACATGTCTTTGGTGGCTAGAAAAATATGAAAGTTTTGCTTAATTGAATATTTTACTTAAGTACGAGGACGACATTTGTTAAGGTATTCTCTTTTTTACTTTTATATTTTATTTTTCAAACATAAACTCTGTACTATGTGAGAATTTCATTAAGTAGATAACCCAGTAATGAATCTTATTGGCAAAATATTGCTAATTGTAATGCAAAGCTTAATTTTTTTTTATCAGATTTTCGAATGTAGATAATTCAAATAATAAACCTAAATAAAGGACTTTTTTCTATTTAACTGCTTATTGCTCTATGTCGAGAAAAAACTTTTCGACAAACTGTATGGAAAACAACACATAAATTTAAAATTTTATTGTTGTTTTACATATAAATTATGCAAGCGAAAACAATTTTTTAAACTTTGTTTTTGTTTTAATCGTAAATTTCACTTCTTCGACGCGTTTTCAAGAATAGACACCAATATTTTATACAATTTTCACTCCGCGCAGCTTATTCGTAGCTATTAAAAAAGCTTCATTTTTCACATTTTTTTTAAAGAAATTTATTTTTCAGAAAACGTTTTGAAAGATTTTTTTAATTCAGAGTTAACCGTTTTTAAAAAGACAATTAAAAAAATTATGTTTAATTTTTAAAAGAAAATATGTAAGGTTTTTTTGAAGATTTTTTAAAAGACATTTTTGTGAAAAATTAAAACAAATTTTGAAAAGGTTTTTTGAAATCTTAAAATACAAACCCTTTGAAATATTTAAACAAAACTTTTTGACATTTTACCCAAAAAGTTTTTTTTTTAATTTAAAGTTGACTTTTTAAAAAGAAAAAAAATTAAGCTTATTTAAAAAAATATGTATGCTCTCATTTCTAAAATAGATATTTTTTAACTATGAGGGTTTTCTACAGACATTTATGTGAAAAATTAAAATTTAAGAAGCTTTTTTTAAATCGTAAAATACAAAATTTTTCAAAACTTTAAGAAAGAACTTTGACATTTATTCCCAAAAAGTTTTGTATTAAAAAATAATAATAAAAGCTTAAGAAAAACAGCTTTTACTTTTTTTTAACTAACGTTGAAACTATTCGAAAAGTTTTTTAAATATTTACTAAATATTATTACAAAAAAAATTCATGATTTTTTTTTTTAAATTTCTTAAATATTGGAAGGACTTAAAAATGAAATTATTGGAATTTATCAATAAAAAAGCCTTCTGAAAGCTTTATTTTCATATAATATTTTTAGAAAGCTTTTTTTACTTTGAGAGAAATTTTTTAAAAATATAGGAACTCGCTTATTTCAGAAAGCTTTTTTCTTTTTGAAAAATTAAAAATAGAGGTTTAAAAACTTTATGAGCTATTTTTTTCAAGAAGACATTCTATAAAAAAATAATATAAGAATGCAATTTTCAAAATTACTTTTGAAAGCTTTTTTAAGTAATTTTCAAACCAACTTTTTATAAAATTATTTTAAAAATCTTCTACGAAAAACTTTTTTGAAATATTTTTTATTAAAAAATATTATTTCTTAAAAAACATTAAAAAAAAATTCTTAAATTTTGCATGGAAAATTGTTTTTTCGATAGTAATTTCTTAAAAACTCTGAAACTGTTGGGCAGATAAAAAAAATATGACGAAGATAATTTTCGTTTCATTCTTTTGGTGTTTTAATTGTCTAAATCGTACAATCCGTTCGCAAGTTATGGTAAAATATAATCGCGTATTCGCTTTATTAAGGGGGAGATATTAAAAATGTCCATGCAAATAAAAAAAAAATACGACCTGATGGAAAAAAATGAAAGAAAAAAACGTTTTATTACAATAAATTTATTACAATAAAGGTACAGCTAAGGTTGATAATTTTTTTTCAATAACTAAAGAACTTTTCTCTTTGATACCTTTGATACATATGTAGATTAATAAGTAGGTATTTACGTGAGAAAAAAACTTGATTCAATTGTCGAAAACCTAATTCATGCAACAACAAAATATATGTAGTTACATATATTTTGCTTTTTTCGTTTATGAAAATTTTCTTTTTTTTTTTTTGAAAATTTTGTTCGAAGTGCCTCTCACATAAACTCCCAGTTATATTCTATGCCTCGATACAAAAAACAATGTAACCTAGACAAATGATTTTTATTGCTATTGGCACTTAATTGCATGTGTTTGTATTCATTTTATTCTGAGTAGTTAATTTTAGAAATTGTAATAATCGCCACTTTTGACACATTTTATACCATAAATGCTATTGAATGCATAGAATAGAATAGAATTAAAACGAGGACCCCTCTGTTCATTTTTTCATTTCATTTCATTTGCTCATTGGGTTATTTCTTTACATGTAAAATTCATGAAAACTTTCATTTATAACCTTCTTCTTTTTTCTCGACATAACATTTTAATTTAAAACGCTTTTGTTACGTTTTTCTATGTACTTTAAGGCGGTAAAAGAAGAAAAAGTTTTGTATTTAAATGTGTATGACTATTTGTGTGTTTGGATGAATGTGTTTTTATTTTTCACTAACTAAGAAATAATTTACACATTTGCATTTTTCACTTAAAAGCAACAACAGTACAATTTACAACAACGAAAAAAAAACACATTAAAAACTTAACTTTTGTGGTAGTTGTAGTGATAAAGGTTACTTACAAACATACACCGAGCTACAATGCTTGGCTGTTAGTCTGTCTGGCTTAAGTTTGTTTCCGGTTTTTGTCTCCGCCAAAATTAAAGGTGTTGCCATTGTAGAATTAAATAAATTAATGTTGTTTTTTCTTCAACATACTTTTTTTGCTTTTGTTTGGAATTAGTGTGTGTGAGTTCTTTAGTTATAGACTAACTAAACAACAAAACTTTCTAACCGCTTATTTAATGTATTTTTTTCCGTACGCTTTTCATTTAAGTCTTCTATACTCTAGTGGAAATAAAACTTAATTTTCATAGCATTTATAACAGCTAGCTATTATTGTAACTATAGAATGTAGAGAAGCAAAAGTTTTGTTTTACTTTGCTGGTTAGTTTATTGTTGCATATAATTAGGCGTTGCACTAACACCATCATCACCAACAAACCTCATTGCTGTCATCATCATTGGCACCGTTACCCTTAGTGCTTGTCATGGCATCTTGTGGTTTGTCATTAGAATATACAGTAGACATTTTAAGGTGGATGTTTTTGTTTTCAAGTCGTTTTTTTATTTTAACACTTTTATTTTGTTTTTGTTGTCTTTAACTTTGCCAATTGTTTTGTTGATTTATAATATAATATTTCAATTATTTGAATAAAGAAGTAAATAAAAAAAAAAAAATATTATGTAAAATAAATATAAAAATAGTTTTTATATAAAAAAAATTTATGTTTTTTTCCTCTGGAATGAGTAAGTATGTATGTGATCACTATCATTAATTATTCGAATTATTGTTTGCCAATATTTATTGTTAGTTTATTTTTTAATAAAATATAAGCTTAGAATCTTACAGTTTACTTTTTGTAGTTAATGTTTGACTTTGGTAATTATTCTTATTGGTTTAAATTGCTATCTTCAATCTGTGATGTAATAAATTATATAAGAAATTAAATATGATTTCCGGCATTTATGATTTTTTGTCTAACCAGTTAATTTTGTGATTATTTGATGTAATTTTTTTTTGCAAAAAATAAATAAATAAATACATTAATAATCTATTATTTTTTTCTATGAGCAAAAAAAAAAAAAAAAAAAATACAGAGAGCTTAATGAATTAATTTATTGGGTAAAATTCATAAGAAATTATAAAAAAGAATGGTTAAATTATACACAAATAAAAAAACAATATATGATTTTATAGCAAAAAAAAAAAAAAAAACGGAAAAACAAAAACTTAAAAGGTATTACCTTTGAGAATTTTTAGAAAGTGTCCAAAAAGATGGATTTTTTTGAAAAAAAGAGACCAACTGCTTCAAACTCCTTAGAATTAGTTTACTGGGTACATGTTGTATTGTTGGTTTTTTTAAATAGTTTTTTATAAACTTTATCATTAGCTTTAGTTTTTAACAGTATTATTTCATTTAAAATTCTCCACAGTTTTTTTTATAACAATTTAAAATTTAATTTATTTTTAAAAATAATTTATTTGTTGAAATTAATATATAATGGGTTGAAATATTTCAAATAACTTAGTCTTTCGCCATTTACCACATAATCTTAAAAAGTCGCTATTTAGTTTCATATAAAAAAAGGGGCTAGGTGATTGAAAAAAGGGAAATTGGCAACTAAAGTCGCCCGACGTTAACCTTGGCTAGGAGTCAAAGTAAAAATATAAATTAGGATATAAGCATTCATAATCCGATCCAAAAAGATTCGGCATTTGATTCTTTAAATAGTTGTTTATAAACTTTATCATTGGCTTTAGTTTTTAACAGTTTCAGTTCATTTATAAATTCTTCGGGGTCTTAAAAAGTCGCCATTTAGTTCCATTTTTAAAAAGTGGTCAGGGGTAATTGGCGACTAAAGTTGCCAAACGGTAATGCTGTGTGATTTTAAGATAATCTTATCACCGGAAGAAGTACTTAGTGCTGAAAAAGAGTTGGGAAAGTAATTGTAGGATGAAAAAGATCTTAAGACATACAATGTTTTCTTTTCATGGGTGGTACCATTCCCTGTGGTCCTACTCATCCAATTTTTATTCTAGTTTATGGAGTTTAATGAGAAAATTATTCCCGTTTACTTAAGTTATCCGATAAACACTGGTCGGCAAAAAAAAATCTCCCTTAAATACGAATAGTTGAGCTATATGGATTATGATGCGCTAAACACGATTATGCTTTCCCATAACAAGGCCATTACACAAATATATGCGATATTTTCAGTGTTATTTAGAAAATTGTTTACGAAGCAGTTTTTTCTTGCAAAATTGAGAATCTTTTCATTTTTTTT
Organism: Protocalliphora azurea; assembly: GCA_932274085.1. NCBI lineage: Eukaryota > Metazoa > Arthropoda > Insecta > Diptera > Calliphoridae > Protocalliphora > Protocalliphora azurea. The sequence goes on along the minus strand of OW026521.1, from coordinate 148,080,428 downwards.
CTTAAAAGTTCTTTTAAAAAGCGAAAACGTGAAAAATATTTCTGTTTTTTTTATCTTTAGCATAAAGCTGTGCTATGAAAAAGTAAACCATATATCGGCAAGTCTTGATTTTATTCACAGTTAAGTGAAAATGCATACCTATGGGCATGTCTGATATTTCACCCCTAATAAGGGAGATTACATGTATATATTTTACTATAACTCAAGAACGGGTTGTCCGATTAAAACAATTGAAACACCAAAAGATGCACACAAAAATTATCTCAATATTATTTTTTATCCAATAAATATTTTAGAAGTTAATGATAAAATTTTTTACAATTTTTCATGAAAAGTTTTTATTTTTTTTTACACTAAATTCGGAATAACTCCGAAACTATTGAGCGGATTTGAAAATAATGTTAAGATAGCTAGAAGACAATTTTAATAGGCATCTGTTGGAGTTTAATTTATCTAAATTGGACAAACTTTTCTCGAGTTATACAAGTGTGACTGCATATCAGTCATGCACATAAAAATCAATTCGTGTTAGAAAAAAACTGAAAATAGATTCTTATTTAACATGATAAATTCTACTTAATCGCCCTGTCTTTTTTTGCACATTAGTGTATCTCCACTTTAAATATACAAAGGTACTTTCACTCAATTGTGAATAAAATCAAGATTTGTGCATCAATTTTAATAACATACGGCTTATTTTATTCACAGTACTACCAGCTTTATGACAAGCGATTGAATAAAAAACCAAATATTTTTGCTGGTTTCATTTATTTAAAAAAAAATTCGGGAAAAAAATTCTTTAATCTTGCATGAAAAATTGTGTTTTTCGACACTAATTTCTGAATAATTCCAAAACTGTTGGGCAGATAAAAAGATAATGTTAAGTGACTTGAAAATTATTTTCTTTTTCATCTTTTGGTCTTTCAAATGTCTAAATCGGACATCCCGTTCTCGAGTTATGGTAAAATATACTTCCCTTTAATAAGGCGAATACACGCGTTTTTAAAGTGGATAAATATTGGTTGGTTGGTTGGTTTACTCGCCAGGTGAATGAGTTGTATTGAGTCTGTAATGAGATTTAATGATGATGATATTTAATGATGTCACCGAGTCTAGAGTACCCTCCCAGAAATTTATGTCTGCTTGCGTTCAAGGATATGCTTGTGGATAGATATGCTTGTGAAAAAAAATTGCGAACTGATGGAAAAAACTGAATGCAGATTCGTGTTCAGGATATCAAAAGCCATCCAGTTCACATATTTTTCTTTTTTTTTTTTGAAGAAGGCCATTTTTTATTTTATTTTTTTGTGTAATTAGCACTTTCTTTGTATGGTGGACACTATTCCCCTTAGTCCTATCCTTTCATTTTCATCTCAATTATAAAGGTTAATAAGGAAGTTATTTCCTTAAAATTATAAGAATCTTACGGACATAGTTTTTAAGTTATGCGGTAATTAAAATATTTTGTGTGGGAAGTACCACTCCCTCCGCTCCTATCGAAAAATAAAAAAGCATATTTTAATTCTGAGTTCTACAAGATGAAGAAAATTGGTTCAGGGGTTTAGCCCTCTATGAGGTACAAACAAACACAATTCATTTTTATATACATATTATTCCAGTGCGCTTCGCTGCCCTCATCATATATTACTTAATTTATAAACTTTATATTAGGACTAACGATCCTTAAAATAAACTAAGATTGTGCAATAAGATAATTTTTCCCACCAAATCTTAGAAAAAGTAATATTTTTTATGGGGGATAATAATCTCCCTGAACCTACCAGTCCTATTTTCGTCTTAGTTATAGAGGTTGGTGAGAATATTACTCATTAAAAATTTTAAGACTTTTGTTGTAAAAGTTCGTAACATATACGATATTTAATGTTTTCTTTTTATGGATGACAATATTCCCGATCCCATTTTCACCTTAAACTATAAAGGTTGATGACAAAGTTATTCCTACAAAATATTAGGACTTTCTTTGTACTAGTTCTTAAGATATATGATATTTAATATTTTCATGGTACGGGGAGCACCATTTCCCCCGATCCTACCCATCCCATTTTTCTTTTAAGTTTTGAGATTAACAAGAAAGGTATTCCCGTAAAATTTTAAGACTTTTGCTATAACAATATTTAAGTTGTCCGATATTTAGTATTTTCTTTGTATGGTGGATATTATTCTTCCTGGTACTATTCTTTCCATTTTTTTCTCAATTATAAGGTATGAGTATTTTCTCAAAATTATAAGACTCTTGCGGAAATAGTTCTTAAGCTATATGATAATTAATATTTCCTTTGTTTGGGGATCACCAAAATTTCAAAAAAATCGGTTCAGCGTAGTGTATTAAAAAACCGAAACCGGAACCGGTTAACCGGTTTATGCTGTTTAAAAATCCAACCGGTTTCGAATAATTATTTTTTTCGAGCTATTCGACAGACCGATTTTTTTTTGTCAGTTAATGGGTTTTTTATGAAAATTTTTTTTTATTTTTTTACTAAAACAACAAATATTTACCATTTTTTATATTTGCTCAGGGAAATTATTTAGGGCTCGATTTATTATAACAATCAAATTGTTTTATAATTGTACTAAGAAGTACCTTAAAATAATTAAATTAATAAATGTCCAATGAATTTGATATATACTTGTCATTGGAAGTTGTTCTCTTTTTTGACTACGAAGTTATGTTCATGATATCATGTAAAATTTATTTCTTGGATGTTAATTTTTTATCTGTGCAAGCAAAATGGTTTTATTTTTAAATAAACCAATGTATATTTTAATTCAAAAAAATGATGCAGAACCACAGCAAAAAACGAGCAAGTACTTCTAAAAAAATAACTTTTTCGCCACTTCAAAATTAGAGCTGAAGCTAATAAAAATTACTTCCAAAAACGTGAAAATTATATATTTTTAGTAGGAGAAAAGGTGAATAATTTCTAAGCAAATAAAAATTCCACAAATTGAAATTTATTTTTATTACTTAATAACAGAGATAAAACCATATCTTTGTTAAAAAAATTTTATAAATATAGTTTTATGAGAAGTACTTCAAAAGCAATGAACAAGAAGCATAAAAGAAGAACATACTACCAATGACAACCATGGATAAAAAAAAAACTTCTACAGCTCTTCTTCAGCACTAAGTACTTTTTTCAAATGAAAACACAATGTTAAAATCAACCCTTTTTCAGTTAGTTATTTGCTGGGATGTTATTTTTAAGTCGTTTGAAATAGTTAACTTTAGTCAGAAGTGTTTGTAAAAAAATATATAAGTGAAAGATTAATTTGAATTGTTTTTTAATAACATCTTTAGATGTTGTTGATATTACTTTTTAAGTACAAGAAAATTAACACTAATGGATAATTTGGAAGAATGAGAAAGTACTTCCTTAAATATTACTTCCATTTGTTTTTACTGGGTACATACACATATAGATGTAGATACTACGCATATTGGTGAATATATATCATATAAGTAACCATATTCAGAAGATGATTTTTCCTAAATATTAGTATTAAATCTAGAATTAATAAAACTAATATTTGCAAATTTTATTTCGCTACTGCTATGCTAGTGAATAATTAAAAAAAGGGTGAACAGATGCTTTCCGAAAGAAAGAAAGAACCATTTAAGAATAATTCTTCTCACTAAAAATTTTAATTCAATCAATATATATTTTTCGTAAAAAAATCCATAATATTTGAAGAATTTTATACGATTAATATATGTTAAAATATTAAGTCAATCACAAAACCTTTTATTCTGCACTTTTCTCCTTCTAGACTTGGTTGACATTTTTGAAAAAAATTTAATTTTGATAAAATATATACTTAGTAGCAAAGCTTATATATCGTGGAATATTTTGTACACGTATTAAAAAATTCCAACTATTATAACTATTTCAAATGTAGACTAAATGCAGAATTTTTGAAATCAAATTTTCTTGAAAATGAAAGTTCAACATTTTTAACGGACATTTTTTTTCTTTGTATCCAACTTTTCGCGAAAACGAAATATTTTATGTAAATTCAGTTTTTAGATAAAAGTTTCAAAAATAATATAAATTTTTACTCATATCACATTCAAGGTATTTTTTATGAAAGATTTAATTTTAATGAATATACCTTTTATGCTCCATTTACCTACTGGTGTTAATTAATAAAAGATAAAGATTTTATTCGTTACTATTATTTAACACGCCACTGCGTTAGCGGACATTATTTCTTTATTTATTTATATATTTTTGAGTTGAAATAAAAAAATATTTTTTTTTTTTAAATTTAAGATTAACTTTTGAAATACTTATTTTAGTTAAAAAGTACCAAAAGGTAAAATAAATAATAGAGTTTTCGAGAATTACCAATGACATGTTTGCTATATTTGTGATAAAGAAGGAAAACTATTTAAAATTAATTTCTATGTCTTTTCGTTTAGAAAATTCGTAGAGTACCAAGAAAGTACCAGTTTTTTATATTCTAAACCTTCAAAGTTTCAAATACTCCCAAATTATTTCTATTATTTTTTTTTTTTTGTGGAAAAATTGTAACTAATAGAGCTTGAGAACACTCAGGCACATAGAACCAAATATTTTTAATTTCATGTTAATTATTACAAAAATTTCAAAAACATAAAAAAGCCCATAAAATTCTCACTGGTGGATTCTCAAGTGATGTTCAATATAAAAGAAAGTTCAAAACGTACCAAAGAAGAACGAAAAAGTAACAAAAAGTCTCTCCATATAGGATCTTATTCAAATAGAAATGTTTATATTTAATTCCATAATTCTATGTTGAATAATATGATAAATTAAAAAAGTGCAATCAGAAGAACGAAAGGTACCACAATTCTTATCCACATAGGTCCATGTATCCTTAATTTGATGTGTCCGGGTTAAATATAATTTAAAAATTAAAAAGAAAAATACCATTAGAATAACGAAAATATACCACAAAGTCTCCACTTGTGGATTCTCCCTCATTTAGAATCACATATATTTATGTTCATGTTTCTAAGCTTAGCATCAAAAAAAATTCAAAAAGTACCATTACGAAACGAAATGGTACCACAAAGTACCCTTTTTGAATTCTTACCCACATAGGACCATGTATCTTTAATTTAATGTTTCTTCGTTCAATATTATAGAAAAATTAAAAAGTACTACGAAGTCCTCTCTTATGGATTTTCACTCACTTAGGACCATATTGCTTTAATTTCATATTTTGGGTTCAATATTATAGAAAATTCATAAAGTACCGTTTGAAGAAGGAAAAAGTACCACAAAGTTTACCCTCTTGAATTCTTAATCACATAGTACCATGTATCTTTAATTTCATGCTTCTAGGTTAATTATTACAACAAATTCAAAGAGTACCATTAGAAGAATGAAAAAGTACCACAAAATCTCCCCTGTATATTCACACTCACTTAGGACTACATAAAGGTAAGTTCATGTTTCTAAGTTTAGTGTTATAGAAAATTCAGCATAGAGTTTGAATAAAATGTTAAATCCCGCTTTAACGTTTTTAGTACTTTTTTTCCTCATAAATACAACAAAAATTGTACTCAAATGAATTTTAGTAAATTTAGTGGTATCCCATATTAAAATTCTAATATGTATATGTCAATAAATAAAAAAAAAATATATATTTTATGAAAAAAGTACCAAAATAGATACGATTTTTACCCCTTAAATGTTCGAATTTCCAAAAAGTACCACACTTGTATTTGTCATTTTTCGATATGTTACGAATACGATGTAAATTTTATATTGGTTTGGAATATACCTACGGTGCCAAAAAGTACCAAAATCTAGTTTTTATCCGTTTTCTCCATAAAAGGAACGATTTTTTAAAAAAGTACCATGTATAACGATAGGCGTTAACTTTTTTTGTATCTATATTAGTTTAGGATATATAAGGTTACGAATTTCACCCGTTTTTTCCCTGTTTTACCCACCAAACATTGAAAAGTTCCCTTTTTTGTACTTTTTGGATCTATTTGGCGGGAGACCAGTCAACGATCCAAATTTCATCTCTCTAGCTTTAAGTATTTTAGACTAAGGGATGATTAATCAGTCAGATAGTAATTTTACGCTTGCATATATTATGAATTCCATGAGACATCATGTATGAAAAATACCTTAGGTCTCGGGATTAGGTCATATTTGGCTCTTGCATGCTTTTTAAAAGCACATTGACGTATTTATTTAAATTTTTTAAAATTTCCAAAAACTTTCAATTTAATAAACGTTTTTAATTTCGTAAAAATGAAGATATTTTACTTTGTATGTAATTTTAATTATACATATCTTTTGAAGTTTAAGTCCGATTTTCGAAGGGGAAGAAAGTTTTTAAAAATGCATCTAAAAAATGCATTTGAATTATGCATGCTTTTTTTAATTATGATATTAAAAGAGGGATTAATTTCATTATTAATGACATTTAAATCAATGAAAACAGACGTAATCTTCATATGTATAATTAAAATAAAAAGTAAAATATTTCATATTTATGAAATTAAAAACGTGAATAAAATAGCGAATTTTTTGAAATTTCAAAAAATTAAGATAGATCGTAAATGTGGTTTTATAAAGGATGCAAGTGTTAAATATGAACCAAATCTGAGTATTTTTCATACGTAATACCTCATGGAATTAATGATATATAGATAATCTATAAATGTATATCTATTAGCCCAGGGAAACAATATGAAAACATTACTAAACTTGTGTTTTCCCTAGTACAAGTAGTTTTTACAAATTTTTTAATAACAATTCAAAATATTTAACAATAATTTATTTTATTTTGTTATTTGTAAATTCACTTTTATGATTTTTAAAACTGATAAAAATACCAATAAAAAAATGACAGAAAACAAAACTTATGCAATGATTATTCACTAAAAAAAAATGCAAAACTTTGCAAAGCAAAAATGTGTTGAAACTATTTTTATTTCTTTTACAACTGATGAAATGTTGATAAAATAGTGACGATAAAATTGTATTGCTAATATGTTTGTTAGTGTTAATATTTTTTATTAAATTTTTTTTTGCAAAATGTTGTTAATATTTTTAAGTCAACAGATAAACATGATTATACTTTGTTTGTTATTTTTTATTTAGTTTTAATTAAAATATTTAAACTTGTATTAAATAAAAAAAAAAACAAAGTGATTATAAGCAGTAACTAGAAAAAAGTTAAATCTATTAATACACCACGCCTTGAAAAATTATTTTTTAATTTTATTAAACTAATAAAAAATAAATAAAAAAAATCATCGCTCATCGTCAACATCATCTCCGGCAGCAGCAACGGCAGTCATCAACATCATCATCAGTATGAAGAGATGATATGCCTCCAACAACTACTAAAAGACGGACGGACAGACAGACAGACAGCAACCAGTAATAGACATAACTACTACCTCTATTTTACATGCAGCAACAACACCACTATAAATTATTACAACCTAGAGAGTCAACGAATTTATCAAGCAACATAAATATCTGCCAAATCTACTGTTTTAAACTAAACATGATGACGAAAAAAAAAAAACAGCTCAAATCAACAAAGTGTTTGCTGCTTTTGCTACCAACAATGAAGCAGCTTCCACCATTTATAAAATATCTTTTGTTTCTACTAAAGATATATATATATATATATATATATATATATATATATATATATATATATATATATATGTTATATATATATACATATATATTTATATATATTTGAATTAAATACGTGCCATATTTGGTTAAAGACTGTTTATATACATTTATTTAAATTGATTTCTTTTAAAACGAAAAATCGCAGTCGTTATTGAGAGATTTACAGGCATCGACAAGAGACAACACCTCAACTCAATTCCTATAAAACATTGAAATTTAAAATAAAACTTTAGTACGTTAAGTAACCGATAAAGAAACACTTTAAATTTAATTTAGCACTACCGACGTTTAAAAAAGAAACAATTCAATAAAAATTTAATTTAAAAAAAATCTACGCTTTTGGTTTAGAAAAAGGATTATAGTGAATTTTATAAAAACCAACAAACATGAAAGTGGTAATAGAAAGAAATGTTTAAAAAATGTTTTTGAAACTCAGTTATCAATCAAATATTTTAAAGACTGTAAGACAGACAAATTTTAAAAAAATGATACAAAAAAAAAAAAAAAAAACAAAAACCATAAATTATAAATGTCATTTAAAAATATTTGCTAAAGTGAAAAAGGTCTTAAGAGACTAAATTAAAGAAAAACAATATTTTGTGCACAAATTATTTGTAACTTCAAATAATTAAAAAAACTTATTGTTTGAAATAAATAATATCATAAAAAATATCCTTTGAGTTATAAAAAAATAATAAAAATATTTTCAACAAATAAATTTTCTTTTTAGAAGTTAACGAAATTTTTTTTTTTGGTGAAAAATTATTGCAGAAAATAAAATATTTATACAGAAAACTAATCAGCAAAAAAAATCTCTATAGAAAGATTGTTGACAACAAACATTATCTATTTAATCATCGACAGAAATATTTTTTTTAACTATCTTTTTCTATACAAAATTTATGGATATCTTAAGTTTTCTAGACTAACTAAAAGAAAAAAAAAATAAGTAAATAAATAAATAAATAAAAAATAACGATTATTGTGTATTGCAAAAATTATAAAGATATTTTTCTAAAAGACTTATCAATAACTATCGAGTACTTAACTTTTCCGTAGAAAATTTATCGATATAAAATTATTATACTGAAAAATCATTAAAAAATTAAATTAATTAAACGGAAGTCATTTTTCGAAAGCATTTTCATAGATAACTAAATTTCTATATAAAATAAAAAATAAAATAAATAAAGTAAATTAATAAAAAGAATTTTTTGTATAGAAAATTCGTTAACTAAATTTTTCTATAGAAAATTTATCGTTAACTAAATTTTTCTAAAGAAAATTTTCGTTAACTAATTTTTTTCTGTTGAAAATTTATAGTTAACTAAATTTTTTCTACAGAAAATTTATCGGTAAATAAATTTTTTCTATAGAAAATTTATCGCTAACCAATTTTTTTTTAAAATCTTATCGTCGACTAAATTTTTCTATAGCAGTAACTAAATTCTTCTACAGAACATTTATCGCTAACTAAATTTTTCTATAGAACATTTATCGTTAACTAAATTTTTCTATAGAACATTTATAGTTAAATAAATTTTTCTATAGAACATTTATCGTTAACTAAATTTTTCTATAAAAAAATCTTATCGTTAATTAAATTTTTCCATAGGAAATTTGTCGTTAACTAAATTTTTCTATAGAAAATTTATCGTTAACTAAATTTTTCTAAAAAAAATCTTATCGTCGACTAAATTCTTCTATAGAACATTTATAGTTAAATAAATTTTTCTATATAACATTTATCGTTAACTAAATTTTTCTATAAAAAAATCTTATCGTTAATTAAATTTTTCTATAGAACATTTATCGTTAAATAAATTTTTTATAGAACATTTATCGTTAACTAAATTTTTCTATAGGAAATTTGTCGTTAACTAAATTTTTCTATAGAAAATTTATTTTTAACTAAATTTTTCTAAAAAAAATTTATTGTTAACTAAATTTTTCCATAGAAAATTTATCGTTAAGAAAATTTTTCTATAGAAAATTTATTGCTAATTAAATTTTTTCCATAGAAAATTTATCATTAATTAAATGTTTTCTAATAAAAATTTATCGTTAATTAAATTTTTTCTAATAAAAATTTATCGTTAACTGAATTTTTCAAGAGAAAATTTATCGTTAACTAAATTTTTCTATAGAATGTTTATCGTTAACTAAATTTTTCTATAGAACTTTTATCATTAACTGAATTTTTTTATAGAAAATTTATAGTTAACAAAATTTTTCTATAGGAAATTTATCGTTAATTAAATTTTTCAATAGAAAATTTATGGTTCAGTAAATTGTTTAATAGAAAATTTATTGTGAAATAAATTTTTCTATAGAGTATTTATCGTTAACTAAATTTCTTTTATAGCACATTTATCATTAGCTAAATTTTTCTATAGAACATTTATTATTAACTGAACTTTTCTATAGACCATTTATCGTTAAATAGATATTTCTATAGAACATTTATTGATAACACAACTTTTCTAATAAAAAATTGTCGATATTAAAACTTTCTATAACAAATTTTTCTATAGAACAAGAAAACAAGCTCCAGTTTAAGGAAAAAGTATCAATAACAATTTTTGCTATAAGAAAAAATCAACAAAAAATATTTTTCGCACAAAATTTATTGAAAACAAATTCTTGTTATTGACTTTTTCTATTCAAATTTATAATAAAATTATAATAAATTTTTATTTAAATATTAACTTTTAATATCTCTTTTATTTGCAGTGGCTTCTTGTCATCCTCTCCCTAACCTTGTCCGCTGTGGTCTTAGGCCTGCCTCTTAAAAATAACGAAGATTCACCCATCAGTACAATCGTGATACCTTACGAACCCTACACCACAAATTCAGTCAGAGATTCTAGAGGCAAAATGCAACGAGTCTATGTGCCCATTAAAATGGATATCGTACCACGGATCAACATTAAAGAAGGTGAAATTGCCATGGGTAGTCAAAAGGGTATGGCTTTGAATTTTGCCGAAGGTGCTTATCCTGTCTATTATATGCCAGGAAATGCAAATGGAAAATTTCAAAATAAAAAAATCTATATATTGGAGTAGTATAAGAGATTAAGTAAAACAAATAATATAATTTATTATTTATAAATTATTTAAATTTATAAATTATTTAAATTAATTGCGTATAAAATTAACTTAAAAGAGTGCTGTGATAAAGTACTATCTACAAATCATTTTGTAATAATTAATAGTATTTTTTTAATAAAAACATAAAGCCTAAAATAAACTTAAAGTCATTAAATTTAGGCGAAATGAAATATTTTGCCCAAATGGTCTAAATTTATAATTTTTCTCGCAACAGTTAACGGAGAAAGTGTAACATTAACAGAAAAACAAGAAAGAAAAAAAGAAATAAAAATTTAATTTATTTGCTGGAATTTTGTGTTGCATTATTTAACTGTGATCAGTTTTACATAAATTCTCCCGTATAAAAATGGGTGCGAAATAGAAATCAGTCCATATAATGACAATTTATGAGTAAAATTATCATTAAACTATAAATTGGTGTTCTCATTAACATTTTTATATTTATTTACATAAAATTGGGTGAAATAAAATTCTAGTTTGATTTTAATTTTGATTTTAAACAAACAATAGAATTAGTGCTGTCAATTAAGCGTATTTTTGAAAACAGGCTTTGAAACCTATGTAAATCTTTCAAGGAAATTACATCTGAAACGACATGAAAAATATGTTATTTTCCACTTTATTCTATATAAAAAATGTTAATTTTATTTCTTTTAGGATAATTATTGACTAAAATTCCTGAAGAAAAATTTAGTTAACGTAAAATCTTCTATACTAAAATTTACTTTACGTAAAATTTTTTTATGGTAAACTTTACTTAATGTAGAATTTATTACAGTAAAATTTACTTAACATAAATTTACTTAACGTAAAATTTTTATAGTAAATTTTTTTTAATAAAACTAACTTAACGAAAAATTTTCTGCAGCAAACTTAACGTAAATTTATTTATAGTAAAATCTACTTAACGTAGAATTTTCTACAGAAAAAAATACCTAACGTTAAAATTTCTAAAGAAAAAATTACTTAACGTTAAATTTTCTATATAAAAAATTACTCAGATTTAATTTTCAATAGGAAAATCTAGTTATCGATAAATTTTCAATTGTCAAATTTAGTCATCGAAAAATTTTCAATAGAAATAATTGCTTAACGTTAAATTTTCAATAGAAGAATTTAGTTATCGATAAACTTTCTGTAGAATAATTTAGTTATCGATAAATTTTCCAAAGAAAAATTTAGTTATCGATAAACTTTCTATAGAAAAATTTAATTATCGTTAGACTTTCTATAAAAAAATTTAGGTATCGATAAAAGTTTTCTAGAAACAATTTTTTATCGATTCACGAGTACTATTTCTAGTTACTTGCTATATACATTTTTTTTCTTGTTTTACATTAAAATTTTGTCTTTGTCTATTTCGTTTAATTTTATTTTAGTTATTTAGGATTTACCATTATTGCTTAAATATATTTTAAGAAGAAAAAACACTTAATGATAGAAATTCTCTGGAATTTTAGATGACTTATTGTTGAAATATTCTTTTAACATAAAATTTGTTGCTGCTTTTTATATTTCTTAATTTTAGTTCAGCTAAAACGCACAAATGTAATTCAAACGATGTTTTTCTTAAAAACAATACACACTAAAATGCTCAAAATTTGCATAATTAATCTTTTGTTATCGAAAAATTTAAAAAAGGTTACCTTAAACCTTATTTTTTTGCTGCTTTTTTTTTTGTTGTTTTTGAAGTTGTGATTAAATGTTAGAAGCTGCTTTCGCCTAAAGATTATTGTATAAATAATGATGATGCAGAATATGATTATGATGTTATTTATTATAGTTAAATTAAAGTTAAATTAATAAATTTTTATCTGTTATTTATTTTGATATTTTCTTAAAAAATTAGTCGAATCAATGGCAGACCGAATTTTTGAAGTTATCCAAAACAAAAGTTCATCAATAAATTATTAATAATACCAAAATGGTTCATTAGTTTAAGTGCGTATATAGGAAAATGCCATAAAAATGGCATTAAACTACTCAAATTACAATGAAAAAAAAAAAAAAAAAAAATATACATTTTAAGTTTTTTGTTATAACTCGTAGTTATTTAAGTGAATAAATAATAAATAATAATAAAAAATAATTTAAAAACTTAATTTGTAGCACCTTATTATTTTTAGCTCCATTTTTGGTAAGTTGATTAAAAAAATTGATGTGCGTTTATAGGAATATGCATCAGTGTATATTAAATTGTTTCAATTTGGAAACAAGTTGCTTTCGTTATGAGCTTCTATTTAAAATAAAATCCTATTTTAAAATCAACATAATTTTGTTCTTGACCCAAATATTAAAATTGAATTTAAATTTAAAATAATTTATAGAACTTAACGGCAACTGAATTGTCTATTCTATATTTCATTGACTTAATATATTTTATATTATTTATAAAAAATAAAAAAAAAAAATAAAAAATAAGAAGTGTGGTCATTTTTATCGTTGAGTTGAAAAACAAGTTTATTGACTCTTATTTTTTCTTTCTTTCTTCAATTTATTATTAAATAAATTGTTTAACATTTTGTTGTGTCCATAATCATTGTTTTCATTAACAACAGATTATAGAGTATGAGTTGAGGTGTAAACTCAATTGTAAATCTTCAGTGGTGCACGTTCAAGTTAAGCGAACATGTTCATTGCTCAAACACAAACATTTGATTTAACAACTTAATTATTGGTGGTTAATTAATTTTATTAAACGTTTGTATATATATATATATATATATATATATATATATATATATATATATATACATATATATATATATATTTTAATAATTTCTGGGGAAAACAAGTTGGTACAAGACTAATTATGATTTTAAAAAAGTTTTTTAAATATTTTATTTTTTAAATTTATAATTTATACTGTTGAACATTTTTTGCTAATTAAAGACGAAATTAGTTAATTTTATAATTAATTAAAATTTATTTTTGGCAAAAACGACTACTTTTTATGTGCACATCATTATCGATAATATTTCTGTAGAAAACTCTTAATTTTAATTAAAAAAAAACTAATTTTAGCAACGATATTACTATAGAAAAATGATGTTATCGGTAACTTTTCTATAGAAAAGTAAAAAGCGATAATTTTTCTCTTTTGAATAAACTTTTGTATAGAAAAGTTATGCACAACTTGAATTTTCTATAGAAAATGTATCCGATAGCTTGAAAATGTTATAGAAAAATTAAATAAATACTTTACTTTTCTATAGCAAAGCTATCGATAACTTTAAAATTCTATAGAAAAGTTATCGATTACTTTTCTGTAGAAAAGTTATCGATAGCTTGAATTTTCTATAGAAAAGTTATCGATAAATTAAAATTTATATAAAAAGATTATCGATAACTTGAATTTTCTATGAAAAACTTATGGATAAATTGAGTTTTCTAAAAAAAGATAACTTGAAATGTCTCTATAAAAAAGTTATCGATAACTTGAATTCTCTATAAAAAGTTATCGATAACTTAAGTTTTATATAAAAAAGTTATCGATAACTTGAATTTTCTGTAGAAAAGTTATGGATAAGTTAAACTTTCTATTAAAGGTTATCCATAAATTGAATTTTCTACAGAAAAGTAATAAATTACTTTACTTTTCTATAGATAAGTTACCGATTACTTCACTTTTCTATAGAAAAGTTACCGATTACTTCACTTTTCTATAGAAAAGTTATCGATTACTTCACTTTTCTATAGAAAAGTTATCGATTACTTTACTTTTCTATAGAAAAGTTATCGATTACTTTACTTTTCTATAGAAAAGTTATCGATTACTTTACTTTTCTATAGAAAAGTTATCGATTACTTTACTTTTCTATAGAAAAGTTATCGATTACTTTACTTTTCTATAGAAAAGTTATCGATTACTTTACTTTTCTATAGAAAAGTTATCGATTACTTTACTTTTCTATAGAAAAGTTATCGATTACTTTACTTTTCTATAGAAAAGTTATCGATTACTTTACTTTTCTATAGAAAAGTTATCGATTACTTTACTTTTCTATAGAAAAGTTATCGATTACTTTACTTTTTTATAGAAAAGTTATCGATTACTTTACTTTTCTATAGAAAAGTTATCGATTACTTTACTTTTCTATAGAAAAGTTATCGATTACTTTACTTTTCTATAGAAAAGTTATCGATTACTTTACTTTTCTATAGAAAAGTTATCGATTACTTTACTTTTCTATAGAAAAGTTATCGATTACTTTACTTTTCTATAGAAAAGTTATCGATTACTTTACTTTTTTATAGAAAAGTTATCGATTACTTTACTTTTCTATAGAAAAGTTATCGATTACTTTACTTTTCTATAGAAAAGTTATCGATTACTTTACTTTTCTATAGAAAAGTTTTCGATTACATTACTTTTCTATAGAAAAGATAACCATAGTTTTACTTTTCTCCAAAAAAGTTATCGATAACTTTAATTTTCTATAATACTAAAGAAAAATTATTGATAAACTTTTCTGTAAATAAAATATCGATAACTTTACTTTTCTGTAAAAAATTGATAATTACTTTTCTTTAAAAAAAGTTATCGATAATTTTACAATCCTACCGAAAGTTATTGATAAATTTATCTTTCTAACGAAATTTTATCGCTAACTGAAATTTTCTACAGAAAATTTATCGATACCTAAAACTTTTTTCTACAGGAAAATTATCGATAGCTAAATTTTAATAGAGAAAATATATCGACAACTAAATTTTTCTGCTGAAAATTAAACGATAACTAAATTTTTCTATAGAATATATTTAGAGAACTAAATTCTTCTATAGAAAATTTGTCGAGAACTAATGTTTTGTAGAGAAAATTTATCGATAAAAAAAATTTTTCTATAACACAATTTTCATCTTCTGCACAAAATTATTGATAACTAAATTATTTCTTTAGAACAAATATTGATAAAGAAAGTTTTCGACCGGAAAATTATCGATGACTTTTTTTATATAGAAAATATAAACTTTTCTAGAAAATCTTGACAACTTATTATCTTATATACAATTTTTTGTAATAAGTAAATTTTATCTATTACTCTTATCGATTATCAATTTTCTAGTCACCGACTGTATAAATGGAATTATTAATCAAAATAATTATAAGAAAAAATATAGTCAAATGCATTAATTATTATTATTTTTATTTTATTTTTTGCTATTAAATTTATTTAAAAAAACTAAATATTTTTATTTAATATACGATTGATTTTTTAATTTTTTGTTTCTATTTATGAGAATTATTTGTGTATTTATTTTAAGAAGATTTAAATTTATTTAAATTTAATTTGTGTAAGATTTTTATTTTATATGAAATTATAAAAACAACACTATCGTAAAGCATCAGATATTAGTTGTCTGACTGCTAACAAGCTTTATATTCAGTCAGTGATACTCATGCTCGCAATGAAAGCTTTTGATCTTATGGCGACGTCACTGTCTGTAATCTCAACTTAAATAAAGTCACAATTTTCTGCTGGAAGTGTTTTTAAATAGAAGAAACGAAGCGCTAGTTTTGAGGTAATCATTATTTTATTTTTTAACTGTTTTACAAATTGTTATATTTTAATGAGTTTCTATTGAAAATATTAGCCGCTAAAATATGTTTGGAATTTAATTGGGGAAGATTACAAATTTTAATTTCATAGAATAAATTCATTAATAAATAATAAATAAATAAATAAATAAATATATATATATATATATATATAAACTTGAGGTAAAGTAGGAATTTTAAGTAAACTTATATTAAACTAGTGAGTAGCTGCTGATAGTAATTAAGTGTATGTGATTAAAATATGTCTAATTATTTTCATTGATTATAAAAAAAAAAAAAAATAAATAAAAATGATTTAAGGTAAAGGAAGTAAAAACAATGTCTGAAATAATTATGGCAATGTATTTACCAAAAAAAAAAAAAAAAAAAAAAAAAAAAAACAATCGTATATAAAACCATTATTTTTTTATAGAAAAAAATTCGTAATCGATAGCTATTTTTATAGGAAAAATAATTTATTGATAATTTTTCTATGGATAAAATTCGTTTTCAACAATTTTTTCATAGTAAAAATTAATAATTATCGATAAATTTTCTCTAGAAAAAATTAATAAAAATATCTTTTACACAGGAAAAATAATAATCGATAATCTTCTTACAGAAAAAAAAAAGTTATCGATAACTCTCCTAGAAATTAGTTATCGACAATTTTTTTATATAAATAAATTAGTTATCGACCTTTCTATGGAAAAATATAGTTATCGAAAATTTTCCTGTAGAAAAAAATTTGTTTTCGAATTTTTTTTAAAGAAAAATTAGAAAAATTAATTTGTTATCGAAAATTTTTCTTTAGAGATATTATTTTATTGACAATTTTTTTGCAGAAAAATTTCAATAATGTTAATTTTTCTATATAAAACATTCATTATAGACAAGAGAAATTTTGTTATCGACAAATTTCCTATGAAGACAGTAATCGTTAAATTTTCTGTAAAATAAATTTACTATCGATAAATTCTCTAAAACAAAAAATTTATTATCGATAAATTTTCTATGGAAAATTTTGTTACCGATAAATTTTCTATAGATAAATTTTGTTATCGATAAATTTTCTATGGAAAAATTATGTTATCGATAAACTTTCTATAGCAAAATGTTGTTATCGATAAATTTTCTATAGAAAAATTTTGTTATCGATAAATTTTCTATAGAAAAATTTTGTTATCGATAAATTTTCTATAGAAAAATTTTGTTATCGATAAATTTTCTATAGATAAATTTTCTATGCAGAAGTTTTTTTATTGATAAATTTTCTATAGAAAAATTTTGTTATCGATAAATTTTCACTAGAAAAATTTGCTATTGAAAAATTTTTAATAAACAATTTAAATAAAGTTTTCTATAGAAGAATGTCGCCATGGGTAAATATTTTATAAAGAAATTAATTTATCGACAAATTTTCTATAAAGAAATTAAGTTATCAATAAATTTTCTATAGAAAAGTTATGTTGTTGAAAAATTTTCTATAAAAAATTATGTTATCGATGAAATTTTTATAGAAAAATTTAGTTATCTGTAAATTCCTATGTAGTCATTTAGATTTCGATAAATTTTCTACAGAAAAAATTTAATCTATAAATTTTTCATATATTTTTTTTTATCGATGTTTTTTCAAAAAAATGTTGCTATTGATAATTTTCTGCAAAAAAATTTTATTATCGAAAAATTTTGTTATCACAAAATTTTTTATAGAAGAGCTTCTATAATAAATTTTTCTATATAAGAATATTTTTATCGATAAGTTTTCTATAGAAAAATTTTGGTAACGATAAATTTTCTATTAAAAAATTTAGTTATTGTTATATTTTCTATAGAAATTTATAGATTTTTTATAAAAGTTTTATTTATCGACCATTTGTCTTAAAAAAAAAGTTTTAGTTATCGATTATTTTTCTATAGATAATTTCTTTTTATCGATGTGTCTTCTACAGAAAAATATTTTTATCGATAATTGTTCTATAGTCTGATTTTGTTTTTATTAATTTGTTTGTTGTCCAAAATGCTTCTGTAGAAAATTTTAATTTTGTCATAATTTTTCTTCGGAAACATGTAGTTTTCGATGATCTTTTTGTAGAAAGGTTATGTTATCGATTACTTTTTTTTAATTTAGTTTTAAGATTTTCTATGGGAAAATTGACTCTTTTTTATTTCTCATGGAAATGTTTAATTATTGTTTCCATTTATTTTTCCATTTTTCTCTTAAGTTGTATTTAGATTAATTTAGATTTTAGGTGAACTCCATACTCTTTACATTTCTGCCCAGTTTACTGTGTGTTTGACCGATTGGTTCAATAATATATGTCTGAAGATTACTTTTCGAATTTTTTCAAGTAGGGCTAGTTAAAAAAAAAAACTTTTTGTCTTATTTACAAAAGAGTATTTCAGAATATAAATTAAAATTTTTATTGATAATCTTGATCAAATTCGAAATTACTCTTTTAGGAATTCAGCTAGTTATGTAATCGTTAGAAAAGTTCTTTTGCAATTTCCCATGTTTGTTCATAGTAGTAATTAAATATTAGTTATTCACTTAGTTAATTGTTCTTATAGTATTCCTAATATTTAGTCGTTATTTTTAATCTTTGTTTTTTAAAGCTCCTAGCCCACTGTACTTTTTTTACTAACAAAAGATTTGAAATTTTTTTTACCATTTTTCAGATTTTTATTTATTTTTTAGATTTTTTGTTTGTTGTTGTTGTTTTGTTTATGTCAGTCTGTATATGTTTAATTACTATTTTCTTTCATTGACATGTTTTGCTAATAATTTTTATTGGGTGCTAAGAAAGAATTATCATACACAAATAAACACAAATAACAATAAAAAACAAAATGTTTTTATTCTGCAAAACTCCGCATTATTAAGAATGAAAAACAAAAAAAAAAAAAAATGTGTAGAAAAAGTTTTTTTCTTAAAAAACAATCGAAATGTATATTTGTCATCAATAGAACGTAAATAAGTAGATGTAGAGTTGAGATGTGGTGTTGAGAGATGTTGTAGACACAAACGCCGCATAAAACTT
The DNA here is from genome assembly GCA_932274085.1 of Protocalliphora azurea. Taxonomy (NCBI): domain Eukaryota; kingdom Metazoa; phylum Arthropoda; class Insecta; order Diptera; family Calliphoridae; genus Protocalliphora; species Protocalliphora azurea. The sequence continues at coordinate 148,061,058 of OW026521.1, read as the reverse complement.
AATACAATGGCTTACAAGCCAATCAGTCGTTAACATTTCACTATAGATGTAGGTAGTATAAAGTAGTAATACAAAAATTCAAAATAATTCTAAACGAAAAACACACAAAATCGGAATATACTTACGACTAAAAAAATAAATAATTAAAGGTGTAAATAATTTAAAAAGCTTAACTGTTTAACAAATAATAAATAATTTCATAAAAAATATAACAAGTTATGTTAAGCTGTCACAATTTATGGGTAAGTGAGTGAGATCATAATAAATTTTAATTTGAAATTTAACTTTAGACAAATAAATAATTAGTTATTTTTAATTTAATTCAAAACATTTAGTAAGTGATTAATTTTTAATTAAACTGATTGAATTTTTTTTGTTTGGTTGCAGTTTTTTGTAGCCACAGTGGTTTTACTAGAAAATCACTTGTCATGGACAAAACCTACCGCTGAAGCAGCTGAGCCAAATGCTGAACCTGGACTTTCAGATTTATCCAAGCTACTGCTAATAACCGATGATATCATACCCGATGAAGTGGAAAAGGATAATAAAACAGTGATAAGAGTTAATCCTTTGGATTTGCCACCCATCAAAGAAGATCCAAATGTCTTAAATATGGATTCTTCGTTATACAAAATACAATCCCTTAAACCCTATACAGGCAAAAGGAAATATACCAATATGCGCCGTACAAAACCTCAAATCGAAAATGAACCAAAAGCTCCCCATAGTGACACACCCATTATTAGAGGTTTTTCTCTATTACCCAAACCAGAAAAGACAATGAAACCTAAACATCAGCCCAAAAAGAAACATTTACATTTTCTTTATAATCAAGAAGATTTAGCTGGTAATTTGTTGTCTAAAACTATGCGTGTTCATGTGGCTCTTGGCGCTTATCCTGTCTATTATATGGTCTCGAAAACCAATGGCCGCTTTGGTAAATATCCTTTGAAAAGTTTCGACAGTGCTCAGGCTTTTATGAAATATTTAAAGAAAAATAAACTTGAGAGCCCACCAGGCCTAGAAAGGTATGATGTGAAGGAGGAAGTGTAAGCATTTTGAGATGATGATATCTTTTACAGCTTATTGTGTATATTATCGCGATAAAATAGTTTTTAGTATTTATTGTAAATAGCTGGTAGTATATATTTGTAAGTAATTTTTTTATATAAAGAAAAATAAACACAGTGTGTGAGAGAAAAAATTAATTTTAGAAATATTTTTCTTACTTGTATAGAAAAATTTAGCAGACTGCAAAAGGAAAATTTATTCAAGGATAAATATTATAACAAAAATTAAGTAAATTTTTATGGAAAAATTTTGCTAACGAAAAAATTTCTATGGAAAAATTCCGAGAAAAATAAATTGTGGCAAGAAAAATTTTACTACTGATAAATTTTTTATAGAAAAACCTTGTTTAATTCTCTACAAAAAAAAAAAAAAAAAAGAAATAAAATAAATAATAAAAAATAAAAATATTAGTTGTGGCTTATCTTTCTAAAGAAAAAGTTAGTTATCGATAAATATCCTATACACTAATTTAATTATCGATAAATGTTCTAAGAAAAAATTGAGTTATCAATAAACTTTCTATAAAAAATTTAATTATCGATGAATTTTAAAGAGAAAAATTGTGTTATCGTTAAATTTTCTACAGAAAAAAAAAAATGTTATCAATAATTCTAACAATTTATTATCTATCGATAAATCTTCTATGGAAAAATTGAATTATAAATAAATTGTCTTCAGAAAAATTTGGCTACCGATACATTTTCTGTAGAAAAATTTAGTTATTAATATATTTTCCGCAAATATATTCAGCTTCCGGTAAATTTTGTATAGAAAAATTTATTTATCGATAAATTTTCTACAAAAAAAAAGGGAAAAAAATTAGCTATCAATAAAAATTTTATAGAAGAATTTTGTTAATTGTCCATAGAAAACTTTAGTTATCGATAAATTTTCTATAAAAAATAATTTACTGATAAATTTTGTGCATCAAAATTGAGGTCGATAAATGTTATACAGAAGGACTTACATATCGATACATTTTCTATAGAAAAATAATTTTATCTATAATCTATCTTTAGATATATTTAGTTTTCGATATATTTTCTAAAGGAAAATTTAGTTATCTATAAATTGTATAGAGAAAAATTTTTTATAAAGAAAAAAATATATTTTCTGTAGAAATATTTACTTACCTACAAAATTTCTATAGAAAAATTTAGCCATCGACAAATTTTCTATAACAAATTTCTTTATCGATAAATTTTCACAGAAAAATGTTGTTACTTGTATATAGAAAAATTTAGTTATCGATAAATTTTCTATAAGAAAGTTAATTTATTGATAAATTTTCTGTAGAAAAATTAAAATCGATAAATTTTCAGAAATGTTTAGATACCGATATATTTTCTACAGAAAAATAATATTATCGATCATTTTTTGTAAAAACAAATTTGTTGTTGATAAATTAAGTATAGAAAAATTTTGCTATCGATAAAATATTTACAGAAAAATTTAATTATCAATTAATTTTCTAAAGATAGATTTAGATATCGGATTTTCTATTGAAAACTTTAGTTATCGATAAAAGTTTAGCTATCAATAAATTTTCCATCAAAAAAAAAAAAAAAAAAAAATTAAGTTTTTGATCAATTTTCTACAAAAAGATTTGGTTATACATAAAAATTTAATATAAAAATATAGCTATCGATACATTTTTTCGATAAAAATTTTTATAGAAAAATTTAATTGACAATACTTTGAAAAATTATTTTTCTCGATAATTTTCTGTAGAAAAGTTTATAGGAAAATGAGGTTATGGATAAATTTTAACTAGAGAAATTAAGTTATTAATAAATTTTCTGTGGAAAAATTAGGGTATCGGCAAATATTCTATAGCAAAATTAATTTATCAATACATTTACTATAGAAAATTTTAGATATTGGCAAATTCAAACCAGAAAATTTTAGTTATCGATAAATTTTATCTAGATAAAATCTTATTATTGAATAAATTTATAAAAAATTTATTTATCGATAAATTTTCTAAAGAAATATTAAATTATCGATACATATCGATAATTTTCTGTAAAAAATTTAGTTATCGAAAATTTTTCTGTAGAAAAATTTATTTATCGATATATTTTCTGCAGAAATATTTACTTATTGATAAATTTTATGAAGAAAAATTAGGTGTTTTTTTTATAAAAATTTTGTTATCGATAAAGTTTTTATTTATTTTCTATTAAGCTATCGGTCATTTTTCTATAGAAGAGTTTAGTTGTCGATAAATTTTCTATATAAAAATTTTGTTATCGATCATTTTTCTATACAAAAATTTTATTATCGTTTTTCTCTCGTAAAATTTTGTCTTTCTCTAATTCTTTTTTATAATTTCTATTTATATTTCATAAGATTCCCAAAAATTAGTAGTTTTTTGTTCACTTCTGTGCTTGTAATTTTAACAAAAAATTTCGTTTGAATTCTAAAAATAAATTTTATTAAATTGGGGTTTTTCCTAATTATATTATATATCTTTTTTTCGCTGTAGCTTTAATCTTGTGTAGAATTTTTATGTTTAAGCGTCAATTAGTAATGATCTTTTATTATTTTAGACATTTTTTTAGGAATCATTATTCCTCTTTTCTATCTTAAGAGGGTTTTTCTGCCATACCATTAAACTCTTTAAACAGTAATAAACTTAAGAACAACAGAAGGTAAAATTTTGCCTAAAGTATTGGTAAAACATCAATATTAATGTTCTTGTGGTTTAAATGTATATTATATAACAAAATTCATTTGTTTCATATTAAAGGGTGGTCCGAAATGCTCTTTGTCTTTTTCAAAATTCAATAGCTCAGAAACGAATAAATATATTTTCATAGTTCTTTCACAACCCGACTGATATAAGTCTAAGTAATAAGTGTATAAAATATTATATTGGTCATAGTTGTATTTACCAAGTGAATACAAGTAGGGTTGTCTACTTGTATGTAAATTCTATTTATAGATGATGACTAAGAGGGGGTTATTGAAGATAAAAAGGGAGTTATCAATCTATAATGGAGAATAAATTATAATTACTATTTTGATAGAAGTAATCATAATTTACGGGGTTTTGAGAATAAAGAAAATAGGGCTGTTCAATTAGTGGTGTAGCTGGTTCTTATTAGAACAATTTCTCACCTTTTCTTGCAAGGAAAATCCAGGAATGAGGTAAGTATTCTTTTGTTTTTAGTTCAACTTCAGTTCTTTATTATTAATTAAGATTAAAGTAAGTATTAGGAATAATTATTGTAGAGTATTTTAATTCTATATGACGCAAGTTAACGGCTTGATGATAGGATGGTAAGTGTAAGATGATAAGATGCTAAGTGTAAAATGGTAAGATGCTGAGATGTTAAGTGTAGGATACCAAGATGATAAGATATTAAATGTAGGACATCAAGATGATAAGTGATTTTTACAATGTGAAAGCCAATTGTTTATCTTTTGGGTTTTCATCAAACCATTGGCCTTTTAACGAAAACCGATAACATTACTTTTTGTTGGAGAAAATTAACTTATGGCATTGCCAGATTGTTTTATTCTTAGTAGCATATACTGAGAACAGTTATCTTATATTAACATAAAAATTATAATTTAATTATAATTTAAGTGTCCAACTTGATTTATAACAAAAAGAAAGGAGAAAAAATTTAGAATATTTTAGGTAAAAATTGTGTTTTAATTTATACTGGAGCCAATTATAATTTTTACGTATGTATATGGGAGAAGGGATTATATATTTTAAACTTACAATAAATTTGACTATTAAATAGCAAAAAAATAGTTGGTTCAAACTAACTGCATATTTGACTAATTGATTATACAAATTTATATAATTTATGTAGAATTTTTTATATCATTTCACCGATATTGTTAGGAAATTAAGAGTTGCGAAATATATTTGCATAAAATTGAACTAAAACATAATCACTAGATTACTATAATACAAAGAAGAGTAAATTATCTTAAAAACTGTACACATTTGTATAATAAATGATCATCTGAATGCCTTCAAAATATTGAACAAAATTGATCAAAAAATTATAAGGTATTGTGCATAGAAATTATTCTGAGCATGATAGCCCAACATTTTATATTATTCAGAGCAATTCAAAGCTCAAGATATATTTGTACATATTTTTTTTTAAATTACCTAAAAAGCTAGTGTCCTTTAAAAGACATTTTATGTTCCAAAAAAAAAAAAAAAATCAGGGTTTAGTAGATTTTCTATACCAAAAATATATTATAAAAACATTCTGCATTTAACTGGAAACCTCTGTATATAGCATAAATTAGTGTGTGTCCAAATTAAAAAGTCACAAATTATTCCAAAATGTATAAAAACTAAAATTTTTAATTTTTATTTGGGTTAAATATATAGATAATTGTCTTTAATTCGGTATTATTAGTTTTTTCATAGTGCAAAAACTAGTTATTTAATAGAGTTTCAAAAATTTCAAACAGCACTTCGGAACACCCTTTATGTCGTTTAAGTGTTCGATCATTTTTTTTTTTTTTTTTAGCAAACAGATAATTAAATCTAAATATGAGAAGAGTTTAGTTAATTATATTAAGGCTTAAGAAAAAAATTTAAGAATGCCGTTTTAGTAGTTTTTAAAAAATATGCGAACTAAATAAAAATTGCAATTTAAATTATAATTTAATTAATTAATTCAGCTTTTATTCATTAGTTTGTGCGAATTTATATTATATTTTTGAAAACAGAGAAAATTTAACTTTTATTATAAAAATTAATTAAACGTTTAAAACACAAACTTTATTTTATCGACTTTTTATTTCTTCAACAATTTTTTAACAGACTTTCTGTGGTTTTTCACATTTTGCTCTTTTGTATGTTTTTTGATTTAACTGTTGTTTTTTTGTTAGAAATTTCTTTAGAATTCTTTAACATAATTATTGATATAAATCTTTGTCAAACTAAGAAATAAAAAATAAGTATATTAAAAGAAAAAAATCTTCTTACTATTCATAATCGATTAGTAACCCTAAAGATGATTAAAGACCAAAAAAACAGATTGCAGGACAGACTCAAACAAATATAAACACAACTACTATTACAAACATATTTGGCTGTAACAACACTTTCTAAGAGAACACAGTAGTCCAGAAGTATATATTTTGAACAGAAACAATATATTAAAAGTAATTAACTACTCTTACATCTTATATTTCAAATGAAACATGTTTTCATTTTGAAGCCTAGTATTTCGTCGTAAATTTTTGTTAAAGTGTTTAGGTTTCAACGAAACCTAAATGTATAAGATACTACGAATGCTGATGAATATTGTTGCGGTACAGAAAATATGTACTTCATTCTGCTGGTGTCTAATTGTAGTTCACAAACTCTGCTTTGGTACTGCCAAACAGAAGCAACAAGTCAATTTATGATTGCAAACTTGTTTATAGTCCTTCGAACCGGATGTCGGCTTACGACACCCATATACCCATATCTATAATAGCGTTTACGACGCTGGGTTTAATCTCTCTTTTACTCGTCCCAAACGACTAGCGCTGCTAATTAAAATCGATAAATTTTCTGAAATGTTTAGATATCGATATATTTTCTACAGAAAAATAATCGATAATTTTCTGTAGAAAAAAATTTGCTGTTATTAAATTATGTATAGAAAAATTTTGTTATCGAAAAAATATTTTTAAATTTAATTATTAATCAATTTTCTGTAGTAAGATTTAAATATCGGATATTCCATTGAAAAGTTTAGTTATCGATAAATCTTCTATTGAAAAGTTTAGCTATCAATAAATTTTTCATAAAAAAAATTAAGTTATTGATAAATTTTCTTCAATCTACAAAAAGATTTGGCTATCGATACAATTTTTATAGAAAAATATAGCTATCGATACAATTTTGTATAAAAAAATTTGTTATCGAAAAATATTTTATAAAAAAAATTAATTAACAATACTTTGAATATACATATTTTAGAGAAAATTATTTTTCTCGAAAATGAGATTATGGATAAATTTTAACTAGAGAAATTAAGTTATTAATAAATTTTCTGTGAAAAATTAGGGTATCGGCAGATTTTCTATAGCAAAATTAATTTATCAATAAATTTTCTATAGGAAATTTTAGATATTGACAAATTTAATCTAGAAAATCTTAGTTGTCGGTAAATTTTATCTAGATAAAATCTTGTTATTGAATAAATTTACAAAAAAATTTATTTATCGATAAATTTTCTAAAGAAATATTAAATTATCGATACATCTTTTATAGAAATGTCGATAATTTTCTGTAAAAAATTCAGTTGTAGAAAAATGTTCTGTAGAAAAATTTATTTATCGATATATTTTCTGTAGAAATATTTACTTATTGATAAATTTTAGAGAAGACAAATTAGGTTTTTTTTTAGAAAAATTTTGTTATCGGTAAAGTTTGTATATAAAAATTAAGTTGTCGATCATTTTTCTATAGAAGAGTTTAGCTGTCGATAAATTTTATATTACTATATTTTTTTTTTTTAATTTTTATTCATATTTTATAAGATTCTTAAAATTATTAGTTTTTTGTTCACTTCCGTGTTTGCAATTTTAAACAAAAAATTTCGCTTGACAGGCGCTGCTAATTGAGTCCCTCAAAATTGCACTCAGTCCAAGGCAGGCGCCATGTTTAGATTTCAACGAAACCTAAATATATAAGTTACGACGAATGTTGATGAAGCGTGTAGCGCCACCGCAAATACATATTCTATTCTGCTGATGTATAATTATAGTCCACAAACTCTGCTTTGCTACTGCCAAACTGAGACAACTGGGCATTTACGATTGCAAACTTGTTTATAAAGATTTTTGTTAACACAATTTCATCGTTAAAAAACCAATTCTTAAATTTTAAATTTAGTTTTAAGGAAATTGTTGTAGTTGTAATTTTTTTATACAAATTATTCAGGCATAAGAATAATTGATTTTTTTGACCAATTAATCATCCATTTATTTAATTATTATTATTTTTTTTTTTGTTCTTTTTGTCTGTAATTAAAATTATTATTGTTGCTGTTGTTAATAACATCTGGTAAACAAAAAACATCAATAGCAAACATTCATAAATATTTAATAATTTTCTAAGTAAACAATTTATGTATGTTTATTTATCTTAGTAATACAAATTCAATCAAAATATTAAAAGCAGTAAGGTAAAAGAATGGATTTATAAAAATTCAAATACTTTGGGGATATATTTCAGATGAGAAATATTTAAATATTTAAAAAGGAAATGATACTCTACATTATCGGTAAAACTGATTTTCGAAGGGGGTGTCGTATGGAGTTTGAGGTAATTTTTGTACCGATTATTTTTAAATTCTGAAGGGTGATTTATATATCTATAAAAGTTGTTTGTGTTAAATATTGTCTTGATACTAATATTATTCTAAGATTTATTCACGTTAAAGTGATTTTCAGAAGTGGGTCTTATATAAGGTTCTTTCGACAATTATTGACCATTTCTAACAAAATTTGGCACTGAGATTTCTGCATTTATAAAACTTATTTTTTGTCAAATATTATCTATTATTTATATAGGATTTATGCCCGTTAAAGTAGTTTTGGGAAGAGGGGTTTATATGTGAACTGTGATCAATTATAGTCTGATCTTACTAAAATTTGGCCCATTAATTTATGTTTATATAAAACAAATTTATGTCAAATTTCACTAAAATCTCAATATATTTCCAAGAGGACATTTGTATGGTTAAGTAATAAACCATTCATAACCAATTTCAGTAGTCTTGGTCCTTGTGTCCAAATAATCATATATGCGAATTTCATCGAATTAGCTTTAAAATTACGACCTTATTTTGTGCACAAATTTTACATGGACAGACAACCAGCCAGCCCACAGTGACACATTTAGCATTTTTAGAACGATAAAATTGCAGTTTGAGAGATATTAAAATGTACATTAATTATTTATTTTTTTTTTTTCATTGAAATTTTAATAGTTTAATGCCATATTTTATGACAATTTTCTATATACGCACTTCAACTAATGAACCAATTTAGCATTATTAATAATGTGTTTATGAACGTTTGTTTTGTATAACTTCAAAAATTCGGTCTGCCATTGATTCGGCTAATTTTTTGAAGAATATCACTGTCAATTTCTTCCCAGGCTTGCTTAATTTTTAGTTATATAGTTATATATAACTCCGTTATTGTCATTATGGCTTCATTCTGTGCATTTCTTGCGTAAACTTTATGAGCCACGTACCCCCACAGATTCTGCGTTGGATTTAAATCCAATCCAATAATGAAATACTATGTTCAGTAAACCACGATTTAGATTGGTGCGAGACAAGGATTACAGCATTATCCTGTTGGAATATACAATCTTCATTAATTTTTTAATAAATGAGAGAAGAGCATCTTCTAATAGTTCATTATAAATTGCACTATTCATTTTAGTTGGAACAAAATATATTTTTGATTTTCCCGCAGCAGAAAAGGCTGGCATAACACTGCCTCCACGGAAATTGCGAAATTGCTGTGTGTGCTTATACAGTATGTCAAGATTTTGTTTTTACGTTGAGAGAGAAAATGATTTTTCCATGGTTTAACTTTAAAAAAGTACATAATTTTCAGCTAATGTAATGTTTTTTAATACAAATATATTAACTAATATATTTTTAATATATAACAAAAAGGAAAATAACACATAAAGATTTTAACTATTAAAAAGAGAACAAAAACTAATCAAACACAAAAATGTTGTTGTAAAGAAACTCTTTTAACATTTATAAAACGGCTAACGGAAATCACAACAGTTGGCATAACTACTTGGGGAACCTTTTTTTTTATCAAGTAAATTAATTAATTAATGTCATAGTCAATTGGAATTTTAGATATTCCACCAATATTGCGTTTTTTAGTTAATTATGGTCTTGTAATACCTCTCAGCCACTTTCGCCTTTATATATGGGCACAAATTGAATGTGGGATTCAAGTTTAGACTATTTTCTTAGATATTCAGCACTTATTGCAATTAAAGAATAGCCGGATTATCACCCTTTGCCCCTATTATTACAACATAACTTGAGTTTTGACTTGTTGTCTTTCATAGTCAGATTTATTACAACTTTTTATTAAAGCAGTTTTTAAAGCCCTCTAATATTGTTGCACATCTATGCTATTTTATAAAAATACCGAATTTCCAACTAATTTCGTTCAATCTCAAATCATGCCAATAGCAAGAATATGAATAGGAACCATCCAAATTGAATTTCTTTTTATCAGAAAAAATCACTTTATTCCACTCATCTGTTCATTTCACATATTTTTAAACGTTTTTAAAAGATTTTTTAACATTGGCTTAAATTTTTATTTTACCACCTATTTGTAAAATGTGCGTAACATTTTTGTAGCATTTAATTAATTGCGGGTGGGTTCCTCTTTTATTTTTTAATTTACGTTTTTGTTAATTTTTGATTACCTTTTGTTGGTTTCCGCAATACGTATTTCTCGCCTTTTTTAAGAAAGCATCGAATAACTTCTCCCGAACCTCTGCTTTTTAAGTCAATTTAAAGATTTTTCATTGACATAAAATTCAGGCAGCTACGAGATTTTTAGTGCAGCAAATACCATAAAAACGGTTTTGGTGCAGTATCTAATTTTTTTTTAAATTTTTGAAAATTTGTATATGATGTCCTCCAAAATATTTACCTACAGCCCAAGTTAGATTATTTTTTGAGTAAAAATAAAATGTTTAATTTTTAAGCAGAGTGTTATTACAAGAATTAATTATTTAACAATTCTGTATTCGTGATGTCTCAATGTCGATGTTTTTGCTATTTAATGCTCTATGTATTTAACATTGTATTGTGATGTGTTGAATTGAAGTACGGTAAATGAGATTTGCATAATTACGTTTCAAAATAATATTCAATATTTTATGTTTATATTAATTTGTTTACATAAGTATTTTTTTAGATTTTTTTTGTTTATTTATAAAATTTAATTTAATGTATAATTAAATTGTCTAAAATGCTTTTGGAAACAGACAAATAACTTTTTAAAATAACTAAAAATGCTATATGTGGCAAAATTGTTCTTTTTGTACACCATGGTGTAGGGTGTAGGTGATAGAAGAAAACAAATTCGATTTATATAAATTTTGAAATAATAATTTTTGGTCATTATTACTCTCATTCACTTTCTTTATTTATATAATGTCATTTACAGGATTATATAATTGTAATAAAATACGAAAAATAATAATTTTTTTACACAGAATTTTTAAATTTAAATTTTATTTGCTTTTTTTTGCAAATGTGTTTTGAATTTAAATGTAACCAAGACAAAAAAAGAACTTTTACTTTTTTTAAACTTTATTTTTAATAATTACTTCCAAAAGTGAAAATAAATATGTTTTTAGCTGAATAAAAAGTTAATATTTTCTAAGAAAATTATAATTTTACCAATTAATAAATATTTTTATTATCTTTTAATAAAATTAAAATCATATATTTATTAAGAGCTATATAAACCAAATTTTAAGTTTTTCAGCACTAAATACTTCCACTCAATGACAACGCAATGTGAAAGTCTTTACTTTTAAAGCTCTTTATCTGATCCTTTTTCCCTTATTTATTACTTTTATAATTAAACTAACCCTTCAGTAAATATAAATATTTGTTGCGATTTTGTTGACTTGTGTTATTGATTGATTGAACTAATGTAAATTCAGCTTTAACAAAGGCAACTATAATTGCAGTAGTTAATAATAATTAAATAAAAAGGAATACAACTTAAAAAACTATTTTCCTGACATGTTGCTGCTTTTTCAACAACTTTTAAAATTTGTTGAACTTTATCATATTTTTAAAAAGATTTAATTCTAATATTATATAGCAACATTGGTCCCATTATACTTGTAAATTGTTGCAAAGTAGTAATTTATTCATGAACATTTTTATTTCATTGTGACCAAAATCATTAATATCCTTAATATATTTGAACGATAATGGAAAACAAATATTTACTACATAAATATTGTAAAATATAGTTTTTGGTTATAAACTTTTCACAAATGCCTATTTAATGAAATTTTAAAAATTAGCCAAACAAATCACCACCTTGTTAATAAATGGCCAAAAAATTCGCCATGTTGCCAAACGGAAAAGAAATTAAAAATCACCAGGTTTGGCGAAACATTGCCACATCTGACAGCCTTGGTTACATGTGTAATTTTTTTCTGGAAATCGAGTCCCCACAAAGGTAAGTTACTACCAGAGACAGATAGTTAAAAACTGTAAAAATTCTCTTAAAAAATGTTAAAAAATATGCCCTAAAAGCAAATAAAATATGCAATTATATCTTAATTTGTATTAAAATAAAAAAACATCAAATTTTAATTAAGTATCATATTAAATTAAAAATAAATATATAGTAAAGACCTTAGACCTTAGAAATTAAAAACAACATCTCTCAACAATTATGTATATTAATTCGCACCTCACTAGTGATCAGAACGTTTTTATGGACATTTTTAACTCACAAATGAAAATTAATGAAATTTTATACATATTTTTAAATTAATTAGTATTAAATTCTGCAACTTGCAATAACTAAATTCTTAAAGAAAATCATAATTTGTCAACTGGAAAAAAAACTCCAACCGAAAATATTATGTAGTTTAACAACAATTCTCATTTTAAACTAGTAAATAACTTAACTGACATTATAAATAGAAATCTACTCGTATTCATAGTAAAAACAAAAATTATAAACTTTTTGGAAAAATTTCTCCTTATCATTTTTTTTTTTTGTTTATTCTATTAAAAAAAAAAAAAAAAAAAAACAAAAAAAAATGAAAAGAAAAACAGAAAAAGTTAAAAACACATTTTCTACTCTATTTATTACAAAAGTAAATTGAGTTTGTGACAATTTTCCTTCGGCAGAAGTTTTCCATTCTTGGAATAAATGCAATTGCAGAATTGTTACTGTTGTTGATGTTGTTGTCGTTGCGAACAACATAACAAGGAAATAACTTCAATAATAAGTTCAACAGCAATAATGAAATAAACTTAGTTGTGAATCAATAACAATGTGTAGCAGGGATGGAAATATGAAAATATTTTCGGTATGAAAAAAATTTTTAAATTTTTCACCCTCAGTGTACAATTAAAATTTTTTGTAGCTATTTATTTTTTTACTGCATTTGTAAAATGAAGGATAAAATACGATACTAAAATCATAAAATGATTTAATTTATTTTAAATATTATAGTAAAATATGAAGATCTTTATAAACCACTTTTTTTTGTCAAAAAATAATACATTTTTTGATATCTGTGAAAGTTGGAAAATTTTAACTTTCACTGGAACTTAATTCACAAAACATGAAAACTTGAAATTTTTAGCTGTGATTATTATAGTGATTTTTTTTTTTTAATTTTAAAAAGAAATGTACTTAATTATAAATTCAACAACCTACATTTGTGTTACATAAAAATTTTTCTATAATATAGTTTATTTGCCTCATACATTTATTTGAATTATGTTAATTACATGCAAGGTTTTCAGATTCTTTTTGAGCCCCTATCTCCATTTGGTTAATAAGAAATTATTAAATTTTATTTGAATTTTTAAATAAATACTAAACATTTAAGTAAACTAAAGCGTCTCACAATTTTTAGTACTTAAATTTTCGTATAATTACACAGAACATTAAAAAAAGTAGCGTGAAATATATTCATTCCAATCACCGGGAACATTTTGGTTTTTCGCCATCACGTCACATTTTGAACCCATTGACGACCAAAGAAAATATGCTTCCATGAGGAGTTTTTAGGTTATATAATTTTCTAGATAACATGTAGAGCAAATTAGATTTAGTATAACTGAAGTCTATGATTTGAAACACATGTTCCCCAGAAGTTTTTAATATTGCAAAAATCAAGAATTTCTCAACTAATCCACATAAAGCCATGGAAAAATGAGGTAAAACGAATGAGTGGAGAGGGGAAATTTGTATCTGATATAACTAACACATAACCGTAGAACTCAATCGTAACATTTTTAAAGTCGCACCTACAGAAAATGCTTAAACATCAAAAGTTTGAAAGAAATAAAAATCCAAATTTAAATATTAAAGTCAACAAAAGTTAGAATTAAATTATATATAAATGTAGTGAAAAAAAGTTAAATGAAAAATTTACATAACGTTACACTTTTAACCCATTGTTGACGAAAGGAAATACGTACACTAAGGTTATATAATTTTCTGGTTAACAGGTAAAGCAAATTAGTCATCTGTGCTTTATAGAGAAAGAATAACGAAACAAAAGTGTAGAAAATATCATGTCTCCGACTTGCCTACATAGCCTTCAAAGTTGTCAGAATTGCCAAAAATAACAGAGCAATAAACGTTTAACAAGGAAGCTTTTTCACAAAAATTCTGTTACTACGAGACTATATCAATAACATATGGAATCCTTCCATACTGACAGACTATTGCTGCTTTTTAATATGAGAAAAAATTAAAAATATTACTTTCTTTAATAAACTTCAATAAAGTTAAAAACATAAAAACATTATATCTTTTAAAATTATGACACTATGGAGTATATATATTAGTATATATATATTTATATATATATATTTAGTATATTTGTTAACTTTATTATTTAAATTTGGATTTTTATTTTTTTTTTTTCAAACTTTTGATGTTTACGCATTTTCTGTCTGTGCGATTTTAAAAATTTTACCATTTTTGAATTCCACGGTCATGTGGTAGTTATATAAAATATTAATTTTCCCTCACACCCACTCCTTACACCTAATTTTTATGAGGATTAATTGAGAAATTCTTATATTTTACAAATTTTAAAACTTGGGACTTGACTTATACTATACTTTTGTAGCACCATTTCTTGTCTATAAAACAAGAGTGAATAATTTGCTCTACTTATTATATAGAAAAACATATATAACCTAAAAATTTCACAGAGAAACATATTTTCTTTGGTCATCAATGTGACGTAACTTTCTACATTATATCAAGTCAAAGGAATATATTCCAGATATATTAGATAGATATACTTGCGATATAAATATTTCTTGTGATTTCATTGACCTATCTTATTAATGTAAATTCAGTTTAAACTAGGACAACGATAATTGCAGTAGCTAATAATAATTAAATAAAAAGAACTTTCCTGGCATGTTACTCCATTTTAGTTCAACAACTTTTAAAATTTATTGAACTTTATTATGTTTTTAAAAAGAATAATTCTAAAATTATATAACAATATTGGTCTCATTAAACTTGTAAATTATTTCAAAGAATTAATTTATTCATGAATGTTGACCAAAATCATTAATATCCTTATTATCTTTGAGCGATAATGAAAAACAAATTATCAAACATTTACTACATAAATATTGTAAAATATATTTTTTTGGGATAAACATTCCATAAATGCCTAAACTAATCGCCACCTTGTTTATAAATCACTAAAAAATTCGCCATGTCGTCAAACGGAAAAGAAATTAAATATCAACATATTTGGCGAAATATCGCCACATCTGATAGACGAGATTACATGTGAAATTTTTTGGGAAATCGAACTCCCACAAGAGTAAATTATTACCAGGGACAGGAAATTTTAAAAATTAGCTAAACAAATCGCCACATTGTTTATAAATCACTAAAAAATTCGCCATGTTGTCAAACGGAAAAGAAATTAAATATCAACATATTTGGCGAAATATCGCCACATCTGATAAACGAGATTACATGCGAAATTTTTTGGGAAATCGAACTCCTACAAGGGTAAATTATTACCAGGGACAGGAAATTCACGCATTTCGAAAGTGTGTTTTAAGCGCTTAAAAAATGCATTAAAAATGTTAAAATATATCCTAAAAACAAACAAAATATGCACTTATTTCTTAACTTTTATTAAAAGAAGAAACATAAATTTTTAATTCAGTATCGTATTAAATTAAAGATGAATATACAGTAAAAACTTGAGACAGCTTCTGTAGGTAGAAAATTAGCGCTCGACATCGACAGATGTGATGGATGCATTTTTAAATGATGTGGAAAATTGTAACAACTGTATTGGCAACACTTCTTTCGATGACTGTGGTCTTAGTGATAGATCGGTTTTTCTGAAATAATATTAAGAGAAGCTGTGTATAGCTTATTGTGATCTCAGAAAGATTGATCTCATTGGTAGCTTCAATTCAATCAATTCTAGGTATTTTACAAAACGTACCACAACTAAATAAATGCATCATATACATAACTCGATATTAGACGAACTTATTCTGCCTTCATATAAATGACTGCAAATTTGACCCTGAATGTCTGTATTTATCTCTATGTTTAAGGCTATCCAAGGGTTGATATACCAGAAACTTTTTTCAGTGATATTGTTTTGTCGAATATTTTAGGACAATACTTCTCCGAAACGAAATTATCTTAATACGAGATAAATAAGAAACCTTCTGATGACGCACCTTTTACAATAATCAACATCCTGCTGTGATTGTTAGTTTTAGAGAAATAGTTTAACACATATTAATTTGTCCATGGTATTTTTAATATTTTATAATATTTTTTAACTCTTCTGAAAATTTTAAAATGTGTAGACTTAAGTGGTTTGATCAAAAGTCCACAGAATTATTATTTTTCTACACAAAAAAAAAAAAAAAAATATTTTTAATTGAAATAATGCATTACATGCATTTGCATGAACTCTCGGTCCTTCGATATTACAATAACATAATTACTTTCGAACACCAAGTGTAAATCTGAATCGAACGTCTTAAAAATAATACTTAAAATAGCATTATAAATTTCTATTCGAAAATTAAATATTAAATATCTTCAAAATTTATTATAATTTTTGAATTGAATTGTAGAATAATAAAATAATCGTTTGAGAGTATCAAATTAGTCAAGGGAGTACTTTTGTACTTTTTAATGTTAAATAGTATCAAATAAATAAGATCGTCACAAATTTTCCAACCTAATTTGAAGATATGTACATCAGTGTTGCCAGAAAAGTGCTAAATTATCCAAAAAATTATACCTAACTGTTCTACAGTAGCAAATGACAACGCTAAATTGTTTTGTTAAGCAAAATTCATATTTTTGTTGGTGTTGTTTCTTGTAAAATATAGTTTAAATGACAATTTATAAATAATTTTTCTTCAGAATTATTTGTAATATTGGGAAATAAAGTAAAACCATGAGTTATATATATTTGAAAATTTACAACTAATATCACCAAATTTGTTAAGTAGTTCTTTTAAAAAATCAAAAATGTATTGAATTTAAAAAATATTGTAAAAAGTGCTAAAAAGCATTTAGCATATTTTTATAAATTGTCAATGCATTTTAACCTTTTCAAATGCTAAATATAGCACTAAAAGTGCTAAACTGGTAACACTGATATACATTGAAAGGAGGGGAGAATGAAAGAGAAAGGTAGAGAAAAATAGTATAGTAAAAAAGTTGTTAATCGAATTTCAGCAATACACAATAGAATGCAAGTATCAACATTTTTTTTTTTTTATTTCAAGTGAACAACTGGCAACATTTTAGTGGGACTATAAGCAATAGTAGTAGCAATAACTATAACAACAATAAATACAAATATATATACGACATCAATTGTATTTATCATAAACAACCTCTAATAATTCAAAAAGTATGGACGCAGAAAAAACATAAATTTATTTTCTTATTTTAATAAGGGGATATTCATAGTACAACAATTACATAATTTGTGAAAAATTTGTAAAAAGTTTTAAGCATTATTTAATGAAAATAGTTTGTATGATTTTTGGTTTCTTTTTAAAATCAAGAAATAGTTTAGTTTTGAGATGCTGACTGAATTACTCAAAAAAAAGACGATAGCCTTTTATAAGCTTTTTATTTTAAACAAATGCGTCAATAACTTCTAGAGATATGAATATTTAAAATTGCATACTTTTTACATTTTGCAAAATTTTATAAAAATTAAAATCATTTTGTCAAAAAATAAGAAAAGATATAATCTTTTTTATGAAAAATTTGGAACATTTATTCATTTATTGAATAATTACAATATAATTACAAATTATATTCTCATCCTAATCGAGCGGAGTAACGAAGACTATTGCTTGTTGTAGTGCAAAAGACCAGAATCTCTGATGGGAATCGAACCCATAAACCGCAGACTGGCAGATTAGCTCACTATCAACTAGGCCATCGGAGCACCCTGAAAAAATTTGGAAAATGCTTTTAAAAATTGTATTATTCATAGTAGATGTGTGCGTTCCAAAAATTTTAGTTTAATGTAAAGTTTCATTATTTTCCAAATATGTTGAAAAAAAAAAAAATTAAATCTAACGAAAAAAGCATTTAAAAAATGCAATTGCCTTAAAATACGTTTTAAAAAAAAATCTTTCTTATTTTTGAAATGATCGCTCCTTGTTATTCCTAATATTTATAATTGATTTACCAGCTTGAATTAAGAATTCTAAAATGCTAATTTATGCTGATTATGTAAAGCTGTTACATAGCTTTAACTATTCCTATCAATGTTCCTAACTCCAATCAAATCCTGTATGATGAATTGGATCTCAATTTAAGAAAGTGTAAAAACATGACGTTCTACCGAAGAAGTCCAATACTCTGTAGATACATAAGAAATGAATATCAACTTGATCAAGTAGAAGAACTTCTTGATCTGGGTGTGTTAGTTGATTGTAAAATATCCTTTAATTCCCACGTTCCCACGTAATAGGAGTTCTAGGTTTCCTCAAGCGCTGGGGAAGAGTGCTTGATGATCCTTACGTTTCCAAGCAATTATTCACATCTTTCGTAAGATCAATCCTGGAATATACTTTCATGGTCTGGGATCCTCAATACGAAGTTCATATAAAGAAAATCGGTTCAGAAATAATTCCTCTTATTTTGTCTTCGTAATCTTCAATGGAGTGCTAATATTGAATTATGTAATATGAAAATTGATTGCAGCTTACGGATCTCCCAAATCGTTCAACTAGAAATTATACTCCCTTAAGAATCAAATATTTTCGAAGCAATTATGCCAACTTTGATCCCATGAGACGTATATGCAATCAGTTCAACAGTTTTTATCCGTATATTGATCCCTCAGTAAATCCAATCCGTATTAAGAGGAGTATTTTTAACTTAGTTAAATACTTTATTACTTTATTATTGAATGATTATGAAAAAAAATTATTGTAAATAGCTTTAAAAATAATATGTATGCTAGTCTATAAGAAATTGTAATTTCATTGGCTATTAAATAAAATAAAAAAGCCGACATGAGCAAAATTAAAATGTCGCACACTGGGATAGAAATGTATAAAATCGCGCTTAATTCAGGGATTACGTCATTAGTACGTCAAATAAATACTTTATGAATTTATAAAGTCCAGCTGTCTGAATATCAATAACCAACACTTGATATAATCTCTAGTTCGCCGTTTTAAAGGTAACCTAATGAAATTCGTGACTTGAGCTTTCTTAGGTCAATACTATAACACGTTAAAATTGATTACAATTGTTACAAATTGTTTCACTGAGCCCACACATAAAATTGTTCAGGGTAATGGGTCAAACGCTTATAAATGTTTTAAATATGTGAGAGTTTTATCTAAGCAAAATTCATACCAAAAAATTTCGTGAGGATCAGTTAAAAATTTAAAGTAGCTCTCGTGTTAGACCACCTTCCCAAAATCACTTTTTCGCGAATAATTCCTATATAAATCTTCGTATAAAAATAAAATTAAGTACAAATCTTAATAATTGATCATGACTTCCATATAAGGATCTGTCACGCCAATGCCAATTCAAAATTATTTTTGTGCATTAAAGTGATTTAATAATGCAAAACTTTCTTACTCGTTTTCAATATTTTTGTAAAATTTTTATTGATCTCTTTTTAAATAAAGCAAATAAAAAAGTTAAATAAATGTATAAACACAACAACTCCGGATTCCTTTACTCTACGTAAACACGAAGAGATTTTTATTTTCTAACTTTATGTTAACGGGTGGAGAACACGTACATGAGAAATTTAAATTGCCTTTTTTACCGAAAGTTTTAATTTTTTCGTTTTTATTTTTTATTTGTCTTTTTAAAACAATATTTATTCATTTTGCACTTTTTGTAAAGAACAAAATATTAAAAAGAACAATAATTTTGACAGCTTATTTTAAATATTATTGTTCAGCTTTGTGTTGAAATATTTATTGCAAAGTAGATTGCGCAATAGATTTCTTACTGATGATCCACACGTAACGTTTTAAAAGATATAGAATTTGATAATTGCCAACATAAAAATGTCTACCTGTAGACTAGGGGATACATAGCCCGCATTGTTAAATTAAAAAAAAACTTAGACGGCAACGGAAAATAGAAAACTATGTTATTTATTTTCTTTTCATTTCTTTTTTACTTTTAACTTTTTTCAATTTTGTTTGCGAAATTCATGTAAATTAAAAAAAAAATATGGTAATATTTTTTTTTTGAAAAAATAAAAGCAACAAAAAATCTTGGGAGAATTTAAAATAAAATTTATTTTTTAACCGAGCCGTATTTTTCACACAAATTTGTATGAACATTTCTGGACCGGGCTTGTTGTGTTTATACATTATACTTTCATTTTAAATATACTACATAAACAAGTTTGCAATGATAAATTACCTTATTGTCTCTGTTTGGCACTACCAAAGCAGTGTTTGTGGACTATAGCTAGACAACAGCATTCGTGGTGTCTTATCTATTTGGAATGAAAAACTTAAGAATTTTTAACAGATAATCAATTAAAAAATAAAATAAAATAAAATGAAATAAAAAACAAACAAAAAAAGGAAAAGAAAAATCATATTTTGTAAAATAGCATAAACGCTTTTTAAAAAGCGTAATATTGAAAAAAATCATAGTTGTTAAAAAGAAGAAATGTACCATAAATTTGTTGTGAAAAACTGATTTTGTGCTGAAAACTGAAAACTAATTAAAATAGATTTTTTAATGAAAAAACACTGGTAAAAGTAATTTTGAATCGATTCAGTGAAATATTAATTTTGTGCAGAGACCGAATTTGCGATGAAAACAAGATTTTGTGGTAAAAAATTATATATATATTCTTTTTTGCGAAAATCGATTGCGGTAAAAAATTTATTCTGTAATAAAATAACAAAAAATTTTTTAGTAATAATTTGATTTTAAGTCGAAAAATTATTTTGTAAAAAAATATTTTTCGGTAGTAGAACGATTTTATTCAGATCGATTTTATTAAAAAAACGACTTTGCAGTAAAACAAAAATATTAATATTGTGGTTAAAATTAATTATAAAAATAAATCTTGTGGTGAAAAATCATTTTTTAGTAATATTTTTTTTATTTTTAAATATATTTAGTGTTGAAAAATTAATTTTAAGGCGAAAAATTTATATATGATGGAAAAACGATGGCATGGACAAAAATCGGTTTTATGTTAAAAAATATTCGTTTTGTTAATAAAATCCTTTTATTTTGGCAGGAAAATGCAAGGTTTCTTTGTAAACAGCATAAGAGTTTTCATGCAAAACATATGACTACTTTTCTCACAACCTGTGATTATCCCCATTATTTACAATTCAACAAACAAGTAATAACTACTACAACTAGCATTTCCTGGTTGCTTTTTAACTTCCCAACTTAACAGAATCTATATAGTTCCCACCAGCTGGAGCAACAGTTCTAACAAATTTATAAAATAAAACTAAACTTTTTAATAACGAAATGCAACATAAACTTGGTAACACTTTGTGCTCTATATACAAGTACACTCATATTGGCAAGAACTTTGTTTAGTTTTCGTTGAACAGAAAAAAAAAACAGTTTTCTTTATAAAAAGTTTTTGTAAAGAAAAAACTATTGTTGATAAATGTTGTTGATGTTGTTAGAAAAATGTTTAGATGATGAGGAACATAAAGAAAAAATAACAAATATTAAATACGAGTTAAGAAAAATATCAACAGAGAATAGGATGGTAGCAGAAAAAATTTGAAACAGGAGGTTATAAGAAGTTAGACTGGAAATACTTTCTTCTTGGCCACCAACGAAAGCTTTATGATTAAAGTACAATATCACTTGTTGTGTTATCTACTTCCGCAATATTTTAATAATTTAAATTAAATAATACATAAAGTCTTGTATAAGGAATTCATCACAAGTTTTTTGTTTCTTAAAAAAAGTTTTTTTATAGTTTAGCGCCAACTTTATTTGTAACTTTTTTCCTTAAAAGAAACATATTCTTACTTCAATTTACCTTTTTTCAATTGATTTTTCTGTAGCTTTCTTAAAAAAACTGCTACCAATTTAAACACTTTCAATTGATTTGTACATCCTGTTCAATTCTACAACACTTATGTACACACACTAACTCCTCTGCTCCACCAAATTCATGTTTAAAATGTAAGCTTATTGCAATAACAACAACAATAGACTGCCAGGCAAAAACGTTATTGACAATATAGGAAACTTCCTCCTTAACAAAATTATCATGATCATCAACTTTTTTTCTTTCTTCTCTTTTTTGCGATTTTTGGCCAATGTCACTTAAATAGCATGTAATTCATATGAAAACCATCCAAAGCCGAAGTAAAAAAAAAAAACAAGAAAAAAAGACCAACAAATGTTGCAGCAGCAACTTTGCCATAAAAGCGAAATAAAAGTGCTAAAACTTCGAAAAAAGGAAACAGAAAAACTAAAGAGTACAAAAAAAGGAAACAAGTAGCAGAGAAAGAAAAAAATGTAAGTGCATTATTTCCGGCTTTTATAAAAGTTTTACTAGAAGATGCACTAAAAATAATAAGCAACTGGGAGCAAATAAAAAAATATGAACATTTTAAATAAAAATACACATATAAACAAACCTCATACTCCTATATGTAAAGAAAAACTATCAATTCTTGAAAATAACATTATAATACTCTCTTATAAACTTACTAGGGTATCCATTAGAATAACGTTTATTCGTATAATTCGAGCAATTTGATACGAATAATTGTTCAAAGAAATTAAAGAAATATTCGAATAAAGAATAATATGGATATTTTGATGTCGAATATTGAAACAAAACGAATAATTTACTTTTTTAGTATTATACTTTTTTAAATTTATTTTTAACTATTTGTATAAATGTCTAACACCCCAGCATAAATTTAAAAAATTTTGGTAATGGGTAGTAGCTATTTAATACGTTACAATGTAATGAGTGGATCTTATTTATCTCATTATTTTAAAATATAAAATAACTACTTGCTGGTAATGACTTAAGTAAATAGCGATTTATATCATTATTTAAAAGAGTCAAATAATGATATACTAGTAATGAGTATAATGAATGGAAGAATAGTGATAATAACTTATAATTTAACTGTGGGTATGTAGTTTGGCATATTTTGTTTCTTTTAGTAGTTTTGTAGTTTTGTAGTATTCGATTAACTACTTATTTGACTGCTTTAAATAAGTACATATATAAATAAGTACATATATAAGTAATAATGGGGACCAATGAATTATTGGACATTTTCATACAAAGGTAATGAGTTTTTCATCCCAATTGTAAGTAGTTACCAAAGTAAAGTTTTTGCTGGGATCGTACAAAAAAAATCAAATATTTTTCTCACACATGATAAATTCCATATACACGTGAAAACATAGTATAACAGCGTTTTTAGTTTTTCATATCATGTACGTTTTTCCCTTTTAAATAACTTTAAAATTTTGAAGAATACGCGAGGTTAATTTTGTACTATGCTATCTTCTAATTGCTATTATAGGACGATATGGGTATTAAATGAAAAAGTAGATTTTCGGCATTATATTGGATTACTTCTTATTAAAATAATCAAAATAAAAGTTGCAAATAAGTTCTTCGAATATTTAATCCTTTAATATCCTTCAAAGTTCCTAACAAATAATTTCTAAAATATATGTTAAATATACTAATACCCAGTATCAAGTACGAAAGTTTTATTGTCTTAACTTTATTACTTTAATATATACAACGATTTGAAAATTATTGCTAAGAACAAAATTACAAATTTAATTTTCAGTTTATTGTGACTTCTTGCCACAGAAAACAACTAGAAAAAAGTTCCTGGAATTTCTAAATCATATTCTATTATTTGATACCTATATTGCCATTGTTGAGCAACTAACAGATTTTAAAATAATTCATAAAGAAATTATGAATTTAAAAATTTCAAAATCCTTTTAAAAGGATATTCGAGGACAAAAACTGGGTACACAGCCCTATCACAAAATATCTTTATTTTCATATTTATATGGTTTGGTTCATAGAACACAATTAGAAGTTTATGTGAGAGTCACTTCGAACTAAATTTTCAAAGAAAAAAAAGAAAAAACTACTCATTTTTTTCAAAACACAAAAACAAAATATATGTGACTTCATGTTTGTTGTTGTTGCATGTTTTTGACAATTGATATAATAATAATAATCTTATTAATCTTTGGTTTGGTTTATGTATGAAAAATTCCGTTTTACGGTGTAATATTTTACAACTATTTTAGTTTTAATTTTTAATTTAAATATATTATATTATGGAATTATATTGAAAATTTTTATTTTGAAAAGAAAAGTCATATTATTTCGGAAATCCGCCAAATTATTAAAAATAACAGTAGATGTGTGGTCAGATAACTCATTTTATAATCGAGACATTATAATTCTAAAAACAAATCATTTAAAGATTTTAAGATTTTAAATTTAGACTTGAGCAATTAAAAATAAAGGAACTGCTTCTAACATTTGTTATTTAGTCAAAAAAAAAAAAAAAAAAAAAAAGACTCAAAGATTTTGGAATCAACATAGAGACTTAAATTGTCTTGTAAGTGATGTTATTGAACGCGTACGCCAATGTTTCAAAATTTTCAATAAATAATGATAAACAGAAATTTTTGCAGTCTTATATTTGCAGCAAGAAAGACTAATACATGATGATATTAGTCTTTCTTTATCTAACAAGATGTCAAATTTTCTGAAAATTTATAAATGCGTCAATCATGATTTATCTAATTACAAATTGCCCACTTGATATGGCCATTGAAGAATTGATTAAAGATTCGGTAACATTAATTGAGTTTGAAGATATTATAATATTTTAATAAAAAAAAATTAGAAACAATTCTTTTTATAAAGAATTATTAACACATTTAAAGCATTGTATTCATGAAAGACCTTTAACATTCTAGAACATGCCCAAACAGTTCCAACTATTTAAAAAAACTAAAGGCTATGGAAATGAGATGCTTGGAAGATTATACGGCCGAGAATCTATGAAAAATGAAATGCTTTTTAATGCACTTTTAACAATTTCGTCAACTTCTACATTTATCGAAAAAATTTTGTAGAAACTAAAGACCGAAATCGGCTTAAAATATTCCATTTAAATGAAATACTTTGTTTAATATTATCTTAGGTTATACGAGAGATTTATAAAAAATATTTGTTTTTTAAAAAGTTTCATCAGAATTTGTTCATAAGCATATAACCTATGGAGCTACTTTCTCATAATAATTTTTTCCAATTTCAAAAAAAAAAAAAAAAATAAAAAAACAAAAAAAAAAAAAATCGTGAATTTATTCATGATTTAAATTTTTATAAACGTTAAATATTCCAAAAAGTATGTAATTTTATATCCTAATATCTCTTTACGATGGAAATGGATTTTAATGATTCAAGGCTCTAATGAAGGCCAACTGAAACCTCTTTAAAGACATTATTGCAAATGTTTGTTTAAAAATGCACTCGTAATTCAATTGATTTTAATTTTCTCTTAATATTTAAATATATTAATATCTTTACTACGAAATGCAATGATAATTATTCAGGGACAAGGTGATACACTATTTTTAATTTTTTTAGCAAAATTATCACCAGTTTTTTCAGACAAAAATTAAATTTTTTCACAATTTCTTAGTTTTTAATTTTTTGGTTATTCTCATTCATTAATATGTAACTATAAGTGTTTTTTAACACTTTAACTATACGTTGGATTTTATTGACTTAATACCCAGTATAAAGTTTATTATAGTAAATATTGTAAATGATAAGAGTATTATGTAATTCAATTTTTCTAAAAATGCACTCACAACAAGAATGCAAATTCCAGATGAATTTTTAAGAAATTTCTGCCCTTTTTGTTTCTAATTAATATTGAAGACAAATATGTTTATTACACAATAACAAATTATGAAATGCTATGAATAAAATTAATTTTAAAATTATCTCAAAAAAGAAATATATATAACATTTTTGTATAAAAAAACCTGAAAGCATATTTTTTATTTTTTTTAAAGAGTGGACCATTTTGTCTCCGAACAATTTATAATACAATTTTTAGTAAACAGTATAACTTTTATAATATCAGAAGTAGACAAATTTTTTAAAAATGCATTCTTAAATTCCATTTGTATTTTGAATGCATTTTTAGGTGATAGACATATTTATATGTAATATAAATCATTAAAATCCGCTTACATCTTATAGAGTTATTAGTTTTTAAAGTTACACACTTTTTTGATTTTTTTTTACTTTTTAAACAATTAAAATCCTGAATAAATTCACGAGTTTTTCAATATTCAAAAAAATAAAAATGGCGATTTTAAAATGGCTCCATAGGATATGCATATGCCGAATATTAACAAAGTCCCAAGAAATATTGATCTCTAGTTATTGTATTAAAAAATTGTTAATTTAGCTTTATTTTTTGTGTTTATGTTTGACACACACAAAATATATTTGCAAAGAATTATTAACTTTTAAGTTTTTTTTGCTTTTTCCCCTGTTACAATAAAATTTTTTAAAGTTTACCAAAATTTAATATTTCTATTCTGTATATTGAATTAAAATAACCTTTAATGCGTGATGGAATAATTCGAGTTAACCAAAGTGCCTTTATGAATTATTCGTTTTATTCGAACAATGAAAAAATCTAACATTTTCGAACCCTAGTACTTACACATATTAATACTTTTATATAAGCAATTTTTGTTTTTGGTGAGGCTTTAATGGAGGAGTGAAATAGGTGGGAAATGAAGTTGACAAGTGAAATCAGCTATAAAGAATCTAACTATTTATATAACTACAAATTTTGCGAAATAATTCCTTTTTTCGACAACTAGTCGATTTTTAACACTTTCCTCGAAACAAATCTGATCCAAAAAGGCAACCAAATGACATTTTCAACAAAGTTATACTTTTAAAAATATAAAAAAGTGATTCCAAGTCAAAATTGACAGCTATTCGGTTGACATCTCGGATTTCAATGAAATATACTACAGGCATTGGTTATTGGAAGTGTTTCTCAAATCATAAACTTCTTAGACTCATGGTCCTTTCCGGTCAAAAATATGAAGTTTTGAAAAACGAAAAAAAGCTAAAAAATTCATTGTTAATAACTTCTAAACTATACAATGCAAATTTCTAGTTTTAGTTCCATATTAAAGAAAAAGCTATTACCTTTATAAAGATTTGTATAAAGTTTATTTATATCCAAAGTTCAAAGGTCAAACTTGGACACAAAAATTGCTTATATAAATATAAAGCCATTATATCTTTGAGAAAAATGTTTTTTTTTTAATTCATAAAAAATATATAATGGTGACATAACTCTTCCCCGTACACGCGCAAAAATTTCAATATGGACATTTATTTAGTTTAGAAGTTATGAAGTAAAATATCGCAAAAAGCTAATATTTTCTATACAAAATATAAAATATTTACAAAAATTAATTTCAAAAAAATTAAAAAATGATACCTTTTAAGAATTATATGGGAAAATTTCAATCGTAAACGTTTTCAAAAAAGGTAAAAATTAAAAGTCATTAACTCATAAAACTATGAAGCGATGGACATTTTTTATTTAATCGTTTACACTATTAAGTATGAATTAGGTACAATTAATTTCGATAAAAGTTATTTGACTTGTGTAATTTAGCATTTTTGGGAAATTTGTGACTCGTGTTTTTATATATTTATATAAGTTGATAATGTTTTTTCGCTTTTTATACCCTTTATATAAAAGGAAGGGTATATATATGTTTGTCATTTTATACGAAAGTCTTTAAATATATATTCAAGGCCTCAAATTGAAAAATATTCATGATGATTATGATTAAAATGAACTTTCGGGAATATATGTCCGGCTGGATTTCTGTCCGTCTGTATATTGAAATGGATTTATCTATATATATATATATATATATATGTATATATATAGACATATATATACATATATATATATATATATATATGTTTAGGATAAGACACCACGAATGTTGATGAAGTGTGTATCGGCTTTGAAACTGCCAAACAGTGACAACAATTTACGATCGTAAATTGTTGTCTCTGTTTGGCAGTTTCAAATTAATTTGACAAGATGTGTTTTTTATAAAAAAAAGGCATTATTTATATTTGAGTTGCGTTTTAAGCTTTTTGTGTAAGCAATAAAGATAAAAAAGTTCAAGATATCAATGTGATATACCGCATGGGCTTGTGAGTGAAGAATTTTTGATCCCTAGTTCGATCCTTTTTCAAGACTTCGAAAAATTCCTTTATAATTAATTTCCAAACAAAAATTAAAGTTTTGTTATGTTAGATTAAGGAACTGTCAAATATATTTGTAATTAATTAAAAATTTTCCCTTGAATTTTATTAAATAAAAATTACATTTCTATTCGCCAAGATTCGAATCTATGCGACCATTTTAAAACTGCTAGCTTTTAATTCTTACCCCCTAGGCCACATAGAATTTTTAAATTCTGAATTAAAAAAAAAAATAGTTTTACTTCAATTTGTGTAAAACAAATTATAATTTTTCAACATTGTTTAACTTTAAATATATTCAACATATCGTCGGTGCGCTGATAAATATCATATGTGTTTTTCTTTACTACTTTTCAGAAGAACAAAAAAATCATTTTATTTTGTCAGTTTGGTACCTTTTCAGGAAAACAAAAAATCGTAGATAATTAAATTCGGAAAATTTTAAAATAGCTAATTCAAGTATAAAATATCTAATTCTAAGTTAGGATACCTTAGAAAAAAATTGCTTGAAATCTGAAAAGGTATTTATAATTTTGCATATCTCTTCGTTATTCAGCTCTCAACACAGATGGTCTGAGCTATCCTTCTAAGTCATATGCCCAAATAGTTTTCGGGGCCTCTTTATGTAACAAATTTCTGATGTCATAGTTAATACCAGTTTATAAATATTAAGTATATTGCCAGATTAAGGCAAAATTTTTGACAATATATAATTCCAGTATATTTATGTATTTATGAAATATAGATTTTGTGAAGGGTATAAGAGATTCTGCCCAGCCGAATATAACATTTCTACTTGTTTTCCATTAATTTTATAGACTTTTTTGAATTTTTATTATTTTTAAATTTACGATTGTTTAGTTTCTATTTTATAATTTTGAAATTTCTTTGCAATTTAGTTATTTTTAGTATAATTTATCAATTTTTGGGAAATTTTTACATTGGTTTTTTTTTTTATTTGGCGATTCTTTTGATTACTAAGGACTAAGCAAGACAAAATCGGTGTTAAAATTGGAAAATTTTTTGAGACTGCTCTAGAAAAATATAACTCTCCATTCCTGAACGGATTTCGCTGAAATTCAATACCAGAATTTTCGAGACTATGTGCCACATGAGTGTTTAAAAAGAAATGTTTTCAAGGAACCCATTTCAACACACAGACGAACAGACATTCAGATGGACAAACGAACAGGCACATATTGTCAAAAGTTATTTTTAATCATAACAATCGCGAAACTTATATATACCCTTCATTTTATGTGAAGGGTATAAAAAGAACTTTATTTATAGAGTTCATTTTTGTTTCCAAAGAAATACAATATACTTTGTATAAGCAATTTTTTTTCTTCTTTTATGAAATTTTTGGTGTTTGTAAAAGTTTTTTTTTTGTTTGTGTATATTTCTTTAAGAGATTTGTTACACAATATTTGTTCAATATAAGAGTTTCTTTGCCTATTTATTTTTTTTCTTGCAGCAGCATTCAAACACCAAAAACTTTAGCTAAAAGAAAAACTAATAACAAATTTTTATTGCAGTTTCTTTCAGTTGGGGGTTTCATCTTGTTTTTTTCTTTTTGAGCAACTAAAATTTGTTTGTATTTTTTTTTTTTTTAAGTTTTTATTTAACAAAATAACGAAGCCAACATAAACATGAAATTCATTTGTAGACTTGCTGTAACATACATATATATATGATGCTCATATTTTCCTCAAAATTTTTTTTCTGCCATTTTTGAGAAAAACTTTTGGTGTTTTTTTTTTCAAGTCTGCTAACTTTTTCCTATAAGTACGCCATTGAGAGTCATAGTGTGGTGTAGTGTTTCTATGTTGGAAAAAAGTTTAATTTATTTTTTTCTTTTTTGGAAAAGTTAAAAAAAATAATAATATAAGGCTGTATACAAGCTTAAAAATAAGAAACAAACAAAACAGATGTAGAATGCAGATTTTTTAGCACTTAAGTTGTTGTTATAATATGACCACTGAGATTAACAAACCAACAAAAATATAAAATAATAATAATAACGAAGTTAGTAGATTTGGTTAAATTTGTTAAATAAAAAAGCGAGAGAGGTTAAGGAGGATTTTGTGTAAAAAAAAACAAAATCTAGATGATTATTAAACATTCTTTTATAATGAAGAAAATAATAAATATTATTTAGTTAATTTAAGAATAATAGCTATATTCTTGGTTATTTACAATTAACACCAAAAATCAATTTAAAATATATTTTCTATATATTTTTTAAATATGATTAGGGATTACAATTTTCCGAATTTTTTTGATTTCCCGGGATATCTGGAAAATTTTTTCGACTTTCCGGATCTCGGAATAGAAATTATAATTATCACTACTCTCATTAGTTGAACAACTGACACCCAAATAGCATACGAATCTTTGTATTAAGCAATTATAAAAACGTAGCTAAATTATGAAATAGGATATTTCGCGGTCACTTATGTTGTTGATAGTTTGAGAATCTTCCAAAAAAGTTTAAGTGGACAAACATTTTATTAAAATACTTTTATTCTACTTTTAAAAAATTATAAAATATGATTACATTAGTTTTTACTTAACTATTGTTTAATGTACATATCATTAATAATGGTGAGGGAAAAGATTTGCTTTAGGATTATCAACGTAAATGGCCGTATGGCATTCTGTTCCAAAGAATTTTAAACCAACCTAAGCTTCTTTAAGTAGTCAATTAAATTTCCTTACAATATTCCTTATACATAACAGAGAATATTTTCTGTTTCATGATTTGTCAGACTCATTACTTACTTTTTTCTAAATTATTTTCTTAATGTTTTGTAAAATTTCTATGAAATTCCACATATCTATACTACTGACAAATTTATAACATATTGTATATTTAAAATATCTACAAGATACTTTCAATTAGTTATGCTTTTCCACATGCTGGTTTTTAGTCCTGTTTCCAGATGGATTTTTAGCTAAATTTTCTTTAAAAAATTACTGAGTGAACTTTATTAAAAAAATAAAGTTCACTCAGTTTTATTCCATTTAAGTGCTTTCTAAAATTCCCGGGAATATCGGACGAATTTCCCATGAAAACGGGATATGAAAAATTGCAAATGTATCGGCAATCCGGGAAATCCTAGATGTATTCTCTAAATATGATACAAAAATATTCAATCTATGTTCATTAATCACCATATCTTAAATTAAGATATGAAAAGCCGTTAGTCATTTACAATATTAAAAATATTGTACTACACAGTGGTGCATATTCCTATAAATGTATTTAAAATTTTTGTTTTTCTTTGAGGTGTATTCGTTTCTCTTAACCAAAAACAATGCTGTGCCATTACAATAACGGTACTTTTTTTATGTAAAAAATATTTGTTTCTTGCTTTTGTTGTTTTCTTTAATATAGCAATCAAAACATATTGGTGATCATTTCATTGGAATATTCCTTTAAACGCAGTCGAGAAAAATTTGTGTAAAAAGGCATTGCAAAACAAAAAAAAAAAAAAAAAAAAAAAAAAATATTTAAAAATTTAACAGTTTTATTTGTTTGTTTCATTTAAGATAAGTTTCTTATGACAATATTTCTATTTACTGGAAATATTTCTTTTTTAATTGAGAAATTTCATCAGTTTAATATGTTTTGTTCCAACTAAAATGGACAGTGCAATATATAATGAAAAAAAGAGAAGTTGATGTAAAATAAGAATAATTATAGGGTAATACGTAATGTGTATAGTTGAAGTGTATTGGTGTTTCGTACACTTAGTCAAAACGGTTCTTTATTAATACTGTGTTTAAATATAGATATCCATATAATAAAAAGTAAGAAAAAATTGCTGATACATTGTTACTTTTTTCACGATAAATAAATAAACAAATCGATCTAAAAAATGAAATATGACTGCATGTTTCCTTTATCTAGATCTACAAAAAAAAAGAAATTAATAAATATGCACTGGTACATATTCCTATAAACGCACTTAAATTTTTTGAATCAACTTACCAAAAAATGGGGCTAAAAATAATTTAATTTTTTAAGTTATTTATTGACTTCACTTAAAAAATTAATAAAAAAAAACTTAAAATGTACATAAATTTCTTTTTCATTGTAATTTTAGTTTAATGCCAATTTTTATGGCATTTTCCTATATACGCACTTAAAATAATGAATCAATTTAACATTATTAATAATGTGTTGATGAACCTTTGTTTTGCATATTTTTAAAAATTCGTTCTGGCATTGATTCACTGATTCGAATAACTTTAAAAAAAATCACTGTCAATTTCTTCTCAAGCTTGTTTAATTTTTGGTTTTAATTCCGTTATTGTAATTATGGTTTAATTCTGCCCATTTCACATATAAACTTTAAGGGCCATGAATGTCCACAAATTCTTCGTTGGATTTAAATCCGGACTGCAAGCCGGCCAGTCCAATAGTAGAATACTATATTCAGTAAACCACGATTTAGATTAGTTCGAGACATGGATTGGAGCTTTATCCTGTTGGAATATGCAATCTTCATCCATTTTTCATCCATAAATGAGAGAAGAGCATCTTCTCCTGAATTTTAAACCAAATTTACATAAATATGTTGCAACATAAAATTAATCTTCAATTTTTAATATTATATTATGTTTGACAATTTATTTGTTAAAGTAGAAATATTTAAAAAATTTTATAAAATTTTGTGATTTTATTCAAAATAATTTTTATTACACATTTTATTGATTCAACAATAAATATTGTTTGAATATATACTAAAAATTAAATATCATTTTAATTGTTTTACTTAAAAAAAATTATTGAATCTTTTGAAGATTTTCAAACAAGAAAGAAAAAAATAAATAAATGAATTTTTTCAGTGAAGCATTTACGAATTGGGGCATTTGATTTTAACAATTCAGTAATAAGTTCGACTTTATTAAAGAATATAATTAAATTTAAGAATTTAGTTATAGAATACGAAATTTAATTTTTTTTGTGTTAGAAGAATTAAGATAATAGACATTTTTTTCAGCACATTGTTTTGAAATATATTAGAAATTACAGAATATTTTTGAAAGAATTTCTCTCATATACCTCAGAAGTTATTTCCGAAAAACGAAATGAAGTTAAGGCAAAAAATTAAAAATTTAAAATTCAAGCGTAAATATTTTTTTTAACTGTAAGAAATAACTTAGGTGGTCAAAATTCAAATGTCGGTATATATTGGTGACGTCTAATGTGGCATACATAAAATGTTTTGAAACTAAGGATCCTCTTAAAAATGCGCAAAACCCTCGCAAATTGGGTAACGCGTGCAAGTTTGCATACTCGCAAAAGAACTGTTAAAAATTGTATGGAAAATAATTTGTACAAGACTGTTTAGACTAGCAAACTTGTTAAATTGTGCATTTACAAATCAGCTGTTTTTCATTTATATTTAAAAATTATTATTAAAAGCGATGTAAAAAATTATAGTTACGTTAATTATAATAAGAATAATTGCATTTATCATTGTTTTCATGAAAATTTTTTAATTATTTGCCCAATATTGCACAACATTTGAAAAGGGGGTTCTTGAAACATGTCGCGCAAATTTGCACAATTTCACAAATAGGAAACTTAAGCATTTGAATGAGTACCCTTAATGGCTTTTCATTCTGAGTATAATTTATTATTTATTAAGGTAATTGTAATTAAATAAAGAAACAATAAATTATAAAAACCTTTACTTAGTAAACTTTTTTCCAATAATATTTTAAGTATATATATATATATATATATATATATATATATATATATATATATATATATATGTATATATGTATATGTGTATGTATGCATATTAGACTGCTCCAAAAACCGACTTTTGAATTTCGACCGTAACTCCCCTTAGAATCGTTCGTTGGGTTGTAAAAATATATTGTGTAAAATATTAGAGTAAGCGGATGCCGCTAACACGTGCCGCATGGACCCTAAAGTTTGTAGGGTGCATTTATATGGAAAAATTTTGAGATTTTTACAGTTTTTTTCCAATTTGCAAGTCTTTTTTGCAATTTAATGAAAAAAGATAAAATAATTTTAAAATCGGTTAGAAAATATTAAAGTTATTCCCCAGATGATTAACATGTTTTCGAACACTTGTGTAAGAAACGTACCGATAAATTTTTATTTGTTTTTTTAGAAATGTTGAAATAAAATGTTATTTTAATTTAAATATCAACTATAATTACTGAAAAAATACTTCGAATCCTGAAGGATAATATAATTCCCTTCTATTTTAGTTTTTCTTTAGCTTAGTGTTACTTTATCTCGTCAAACACTTTACAAAAATATAAACGTCTTTGAAATCGAACTTAGGTTAGATCGGCAACTGTAAATGTAAACTAGACAGCTCACTTGGATCCTATTGGTCCCATTGTGTTAAAAATCGAACTTGATTTGAAGAAATTTCGATCTTTTTAAACTTTTACATACATACGAGATACACAACAGGATGTAACCCTGTGTTATTACTGCGTGACTACAAGATAATTTTTCTTGAAAATTTAGGTCCTTCTCTACAACCGTCCTAGACATTCGATCTGAATATACAGAATTTACATACAGATTTTTTACCTTAACAAAATATTCAATAAATTGGGCTCCATTAGAAATAGCCCATGGTGAAACTCTTCATGTGTCTGAACAATTTTTTAAAGATTCAACAGGCCTTGTGAACCCTAACGACTTTGTAACACATTTGCAAAGAATATTGTCAAGAATTAAATATATAATATTGTTTAAATAATTCCAAACCATCAGCTTTCGTAAATGGTAAATTACACCAAGGTAGTCATGTCTGAAACCAATATCCACTACCTTACTAAAAAAAGCTCTATACAACTTTACGGCATACACACACAACTGTAGTGAGCACAGAAACAATCTGTTAATTTAGATCTTTTATATAAAGCTAAAATTCAAATTAAAGAAAAATCTTCAATTGCAATTAGAAAAAAATTCCTTTAAAAAATTCATTCTAATTATTCAAACATTTGCTTGCTTCATCTTTAATTTCCCAAAACAAAAAAAAAAAAAAAAAAAAAAAAGGAAAAATATTCTTTTGTTTTTGCGCAAAATAAAGAAAAATTAAATTTTCGTGGAATTCGTTTCATATAAATCTACAATAAACGAGCGCATTCCTTGACTAGCTACCAATTCTTTTTCCTTTGGCAATTTTCATTTCTATAAAGAGAATATGGCGAAGAAAAACAAATGAAAGAATATCCTTATAGAAAAATTCCAAAACCCACACTCTTTATTAAACAATAATAAAAAAAAAAGGAAATGAATATGAAGAATACACTGTCGTAAGCTCATAAAAGCGCACAATTTTAATTGCATTGCAAATTCAAGGCGGATTTAAATACTACTGCTGCTACTACTGCAACATCCACAACTACAACTTTAGCAGTCAGAGCAAATGCAAAGAGTCTTGCTAGCAGTATTTAATTCAAAAGCAAAGCACATGCCACAGCATTTAAACAGTTTTTATGATGGTAAGAAAAAAAATGTAAAAGAATGAAAACTTTTTCTATAGGAAATTTTGCTTTTTTTTAATATGAAAACGATTTAATAGGTTTTACTTTCTGAAGCAAAACAAAAAGAACCATTGAATGTAGACAAACAAACAATCATAACCGTAAATAAACATGTAAATGAATGAATTGAATGGGAATGTTTGTTAGAAGAGAAAATGAAAAGCTGCAGAACGTGTAAAAAAGCAAATATTTATGCGAAAAAAAAAAGAAAAAGGAAATACCTTAACGGCTGAATATAGACAATTGCAAAAATAAAAAAGTGGTAGCAGACCTTTTTAATGTTTCAAAAAGGACACCTGCTTTAGTCATAAACTAAGAGTTGCCACAATATTGCACATTTTAAGTAGCCCAGTATTTTCAATATACAATAACTAAGCTTCACATTATTAGAATAAATATGTAGGTAAATTAATAAAATTTTTACTTCTGGGGCACACTATCATTCAGGAAGAGCTATTGCATTCATTCAATGTTACTTTTCAGGAGAGCAAAAATAAAGTTAAATTTTTATATGAAAGCTACACAAAATTACAATTAATTCTCTTTAATAATTTTCAAATTAAACAATAATCCCGGTCCGGAAATTTCCATACAAATTTGTATGAAAAATGCTGTGAAAAACGAAATTTTATTGTAAATTCTCTCCGGATATTTTATTGCTTTTATTTTCTAAAAAAAAAAAAAATGTTAACATAGTTTTTAAAAATTTATATGAATTTCGTTAACAAAATTGAAAAAAGTTTGAAGTAAAAAAGAAATGAAAAGAAAATAAATAAAATTTGTTGTTCATTTTCCGTTGCCGTCTAAGTTTTAGTTTAATTTAACAATGAAGGCTATACAAATAAATTCGGACTTATTGTGTTTATACATTAATAGGGATATTTCGAAATAGTTTGGCAAGTCAAAGGCCATCGATAAATAAAAATATTTGTGATACTTATATTTTTCAGTAATGCTTTTGAGAATTCTTATTATCAGCAAAATTAATCAACATATAGCTGAGTCATTAGCAAAACCACCGGAAAACTGATCCGTTGGAAATTTTATTTCTGTTTTGTTTAAAAACTCAATCAAATCGATTTATTCGTTTCTTTATTTATTTATTTTATATTTTTTTTAATATAAACTTTTACACAGAATGAAAAACTGTATTCTAAAATCAAGCTTATTTTTCTTATTTTACGAAAAATTCGTAAAAAAAAATTTTGAGCACGATTCGTACAGAGATATACTTAAAACAAGTACAAAACGGGATTGATTTTAAAATCAAGTGCGTTATTTGCACTAAATGGAATGAAATACTTAAATTAAGTACGAAAATTCTAAAATGAGTAATAATAAGCGGAGTTAATTTCTATTGAAGTATCACCTGTAAATGAAGACGCCTGCTCCAACTCCCTTAAGAGTTAAATTTAAAAGTTTTTTTTTTATTATTTAAAAGGTATGTGCAAATTGCAATTGTTAAAAAAAAATTGGTTCATGTGGCATTAGACCGCACCAAAATTTACCAAATTTTGAATTTTTACCTTAACTCCTCCTAGAATCGTTCATTGAGTTGTAGAAAGTTATTGTGTGAAAAATTAGTAAAATCGAATATTGTTAAACTGACCTGAAGTTTGTAGGGTGCGTGTATATGGAGAAAATATGGTCTTTTTAGAGTTTTTAGAAAAAGTAGCTACCAAATATATCGTTATGTATTTAAATATTAAAGAATGGAAATCTAAACATAATTATCTGTAAAACAGGACATAAAAAGAATAAATCGTTTAAAAAAATGTAAAATTTATTGCGAATTCGACAGACCATTAATGTTTTGGATCAGTTGTGTGAGGAGTGTACAAAATATTTTAAATTTTTTGCGAAATATATAAATAAAATGCTGTTTTTAATTAAATTTGAACCATAATTACTGAAAAATATGTTCTGGTTTCAACAAATTAATTCAAGTCCCTTTAAATGTTTAATTAAAAAATTTGGATTTTTTTACGGCTATTTCAAAACTCAAATTTCAAACTTATAAAAATTTTGTTAAACAAATTTCAAAAACGTTCGAAGGGAACTATGCTGATTGATAGACAGCATGACAGTAAATGAACTTCAAAAATAATTAGGTCAATAACTTGTATGAGTAAGCCGTACCTGCGATTTGAATTATGCGAATTTCGGCAAAAAGGCATTTTTCGTTATAAAGTAAATTTTTATTTAAACTGATTTTTAGACAGAAAATACACACAGAAAATACATTCTGATATTTATAAGAAAATTGGACAGGATAATCTTTAAAATATGTAGGTCAAAATTCAAAAATTGAAATATTTAAAATTTTTATGGAAAACTTCACGAAAAATTATTTTCTTTATTTGAATTTGGTTACAAGTGATGAATTCTGATAGTATAACATGACCTTTACCAACCAGAATGTGGTAAATATTATTTTATTTGTCCATGATATTAATTAATAAATTTTTCTTTGCAAATATTTAAGAATAGTTGAGTTTAATAAAATGTTGACCCCAAGCTCAGGCGAGGGTTAAATTTTGCTTTTTTTACTGCTACTATCAACGAAAGTCTTTCAGCTACATTTTTATAAAACTTGAACCAAATAGGTTTTCGTTCTGTTTTCGTTAAAACTTTTGACTTTTGACCTACGTGTTTTGAAGGTATGGTGCAATAATTTTGTTTAATCTGAATATCAGTTCACATAAAAATTGACTTTCTAAATAAAAAACTGCAAAAAATGCATTTTTGACAAAATCTGCAAAATTCAAATCGCAGGTACGGATTAGTCATACAAGGTATTGACCTATTTTTTTTTAGGTTCATTTGCTGTGGTGTTATCTATAAACCAGCATAGTTTTCTTCAAACTTTTTTGACATTTATTTAACAAAATTGTTAAAAGTTTGAAAATGGAGTTTTGAAACAGGCCTAAAAAATCAAAAATTTTTAACACAGCATTTAAAGGCGTAAGAATTATCCTGTTTAAATAGTAACATGTTTTTCGGTTATTATATTGCAAGTATGGGGAATTATTAATACTCGTAACTTTAATATTTTTTTTAACCGATTTATTCTTTTTATATTTTGTTTGATTGATAATTATGTGTAGATTTCGATTCTTTAACATTTATGCACAAAACGATGTATTTGATAGTTAAATATTTTCTAAAAACTGTAAACAAACCATATTTCCCCATATGAACGCACCCTACAAAATTCAGGTCATGCGACCTGTGTTTGGAATATGCGATTTCATTAGTATTTCAGACAATATCCTTTTCTAACCCAATGAACAATTCTACTGAGAGTAACGGTCAAAATTCAAATGTCGATATATTTTGGTGCAGTATAATGCGGCATACATAAAATATTTTGAAAATTACTTTTGTTCTAAATAAAAATTCTTATTTATTTTTGCTATTATCAACACTTTTTTGCCATTTAGTTTTTTAGAATTGTTGAAATCAAATTTTTATTTTATGTCAAATTTGAACCATAATTACCGTAAAAAAGCTTTAAATCCTGCAGGATAATATAATCCCCTTTTCATGCTTTATTAAAAAATATTGATTTTATTATGAGTGTTTTAAACATACAGATTCAATATTGTCAAAATTTTGTTAAACAAATTTCAAAAAGAAAAATAATAACAATAATAATTAATAATAATAATAATAATAATAATAATAAAAATTATGATTATTTTTGTGTTGTGGTTTAATTTTTTGTATATACATTTTTAGTATTCTAGTATATACATTTTAAAAAACTAAAATATGTTATATTTTATATATACAACATAGATTATGGATAATATATTTCGAGAACAGTAAGATCTAATATACATAAAAGAAACCTTTTTTTTTCAAAATACACAGAAAACTTATTTCTTAGAAACAAATTATGTTTTATTTGTGAATTAAAAAAAAAACATTTAATTGATTAAGAAATTATGTTTTGATTTCTCAAGTCCATTTTGGTATCAGATCAGATTATTCTGAAATCAATGCTATTTATGCTCGCTTTAGGTATAAACTTAAGCATAAAAAAGCCAAGATGTCTAAAAATAAGAAAAATTGCGGATTGATTCAATTTTTAGCCATTATTGAATCAAGTATATTGCATTTGGTTCAAGAAAATCCGTACTAACGGTACTTTTGACACCGCTAAAGATTGATTTAAGTACGAATTATTCAATTTATTTTTTGAGTGTAAAAATGTTCACGTTTTTTTTTTGTCCTAAAGCCAATTTGAGCCGATTATTTTGAAGCTGGCTAAAGTTTATTTACCAAACTGGTCAATTTATGTATTAAAAATACTTAAATTTTTAGGTAATAATTTTAAACTAATTTAGTTTTTCTTCTATATTAAAGCTTGCTAAGATTTTGGAGAAATAACGAAAAAAAAAACAAATTAGGATAAAAATATTACGTAAAAATTTTATTTTTTTGCCTAAGTAGTTTTAGAAGGATTTATTCTACACTTATGTAATATGTTATATATTGGAAAATTTAAAAAATTACCTAAGTTTTGGATAGATCGGTGTAAGATTCCATGTACCTCTCATAAGTTCTGAAATTATAAATTGCAATATTTTCTATAAATTTAAGCGGCAAATTTTGAAAGTTGGTCACTGTTCACATATATAATTATGTGCGGATCTTCTACAGCTTTTTAGAATCAGTATAAGAACACTTGCATGTGTTATATTCTTTTTCTTAAAACTGCTATAAATCTCAAATTAAAATTAGTTTATCTATTAGTACCTATTCTTTACAAATTTCATTGAAATTGGATTAGTTAAACAAGTTATTGGAGCTTTAATAGCATAATATTACTCATACGCCGACTTTGATAAATTTTTGAAATTTAAGATTAAAATTTAAAATTAAAATTTAAAATGAAAATGAAATTAATTTTTTTGTATAAAATTCTGGTGGATTTTCTTTTTTGGTTATAAAATATAGATTACTTTTCTTCATTTTCCTTTTATCTCAAAGTTTTTCTCTTTAGGTAAATTAACAAAAAATAACCACAACTCCTTTAGAAACAAATGCCTTTTCAAAAAAGTATTTTTCTTGTCTTTAACAAAAAACTGTTAGCCGAATATTTTCTCTTTGTGTTTTTGATTATTAATTATTGAACGCCTATAAAAAAGAAAACCCTAAACACTTAAAAATGTTTTAAAATATTTTCCTCATTTTCTTTACCTTAAAGTTGAACTTTTTTGGAAAATTAGCATAGAATACCATGTTTTTTTTTAACAGAAGTGGCAAAATACTTTTTATTTATCAATTAGTGAAGTATAAAAAGAAATACATGGGATTTCAGAAACTGAAAAAAAAAAAATTAATAATTTTTCGCTTTTTTCAATCTCATAAATACATTTCTCAACCAATGCAGTTTTTACAGATATGTGATGATTTTAGCACCTTATGGTGACTTCTGTACAATAAAAATCAAAAAATTTTCTCACACGTGATAAATATAAAGATAAGATAGTATAACTATGGGTACCAAGTTAAAGACGAGAATTTTGGTATTATTTTGGATTATATTTTTTTAAAATAATCCAAATAAAAGTGTAAGAAAATGCTCTTTGAATATTTAATCCTTTACTATCCTTGAAAATTTCCAAGAAGTAATTTCCAATATAATATATGTTAGTATCTTATATTTAGTTTTAAGTACCAAAGTTTTATGATTTTAACTTTATTACTTTAATACATATAAGGATTAGAAAATTATTGCTGAGAACAAAAGTACAAATTTAATTTGCATTTTACCGAAACTTCAAGCATGCAAAACCAATATAGACATTTTTGAATCCATTTTATATATAATTTTTAAGTAATTCTTACCTTAAGTATAGTATGATAATATTATTTGAATGATTTTAAAAAATATTAGAAAGCATAAAAGACGATAAGTTTAATATTTCAATTTATTTAATTAAAATTCATTATTTGCATTTTTAATCTGCGAAAGGAAAGTAGTCTATGATTTTGATATTATATCTAATATTGTTTTATGAATTATTAATATGATAAAAGCTGTAGTCAGTCAACCGTGATCATGTAATATCCTTCATCATTATGTGAGCGCGTGAAACTGATTTCCAGGTGAGGTTCTTATATTGGAACTATGAACATAGTTGAGCCGATCCTTGTTAAACTACATACCACGGTTTATATACACGGTTTATGTATTTGCACAGAACTTATTAATGTCAAATTTAATTCAAAATCTAGTATTTATATGAAATTCGGGTGCTTAAAGTGATTTTCTGGAATGGATCTTATATGGGACTATGTTCAATTATGAATTGATCTTCTTGAAATTTGTTAGTGCGATTTATAGTTATGTAAAATTTAATTGTTGCAAATATAATTACAAACTAAATTATTTATAATACATTTATCCACGTTAAAGTAGCTTTCTGAAATTGATGTTGTATGGGAGATATAGTCAATTAAATGCCGATCTTTGAAAAATTTAATAGCATGATTTATATTCAAATACAGAATAATCTTATCGAATTTTATTTCGATACTAAAATTTTTATGATATTTATACACGTTTAAATAATTTTCTTGTATGGTCCTCATATGGAAACTATAGTCAATTATGCTAATAAACTCTTGAAATTTGATAGTATATCTAATGCCGATAAAAATCCTGTCTACCTTGAATTTCACATAAATATTTGCATATTCAAGACAATTCTGCTCACTTAAGAATATTTCCAGAAACATGTTTAAGGGAGTTAAGTAAAATAATTTACCGAATTCAATCATTTTCTATAAGATTCATCTTTAGGTCTAAAAAAAGCGATTATGCCAATTATCATGAAATAATATTAAAAATTACAGCATATATGTATTTCGAAAACAAATTTATATTAACAGTGACAGGACATTTTTAAAATTTTATAAAATTTTAACTGTTGAAGAGGCAAAATGTGGGATTCAGAAATTTTATTACGTTGTTTTTAAAATTAATACAGTTGCAAAATAATTTATTTTAAAACCTTAAGTATATTTTAGAACAAAATATTTTAAGGACATTTTTGGCATTATGTAGGTCCGAAGGGTTAAAAAAATCCTAGAATTTCTAAATCATATTTACATTTGGTACCTATATTGGCATTGTTGAGATTTTAAAAAATAATTCATAAAATAATTATTAATTTTGAAATTTCAAAGGATATTCGAACACGAAATAAAAAACTGACTACGTAGTCATATCATAAAATGTCGCTAATGACATGGTAGGGTAAATGTTGGAATTTCCAAAATTTCCTTTCAGATGTTACAGTGTCTGCATGAAAAATTTTAAGGAAACCGGTTGATTAGTTAAGAAGATATAGGGAGGGGGAGCTTTTACCCCTCTTGCCCCATTTTCCGTCATAAATAATAAAAATTATAGGCTATAGTTCATTCCAGATGTTACACTATTTGTTAAGAAGATATAGGGAGGGGGAGCTTTTGTCCTATTGTACGCCCTAAATAATGAAAATTATAAGCTTTAGTTCCTTCCAGATGTTACAGGTAGAGCTTTTACCCCTTGTGGCCTGTTTTGCGCTCTCTAGCGATATAAAATGTACTTTACAACCTATTCTCATACCTAACAAATACACATTCAAAATTTCATAAAAATCAGTCAAGCTGTTTCAGAGGAGTTCAATTACAAACACTGTGAAATGGAAATTATATATATATATATATATATATATATATCTATATATATATATATATATATATAGATTTATACCATATAAGAATTTGATTTAAAATTTTCCTAAAAATTTTTGTCACATCTAAAATTCTGGCAACCTGAAATATTTACACAAATAAAGCAGAAAACATGTAAAAAACATATTGGTAAAACCCGACCATATAATGCTCTATACACGCAGAAAAAAACATGGTTACATGATCACTACAACAATATTATGTTCTCATTGTTAATTTTATTGAATTTTAATAACTCCGTGTTCATGACAACAATGATTTTAATTCAATTTTGTCATTAAGTGTTTACACTCAATAAGAATTTTAATATGA
The DNA here is from genome assembly GCA_932274085.1 of Protocalliphora azurea. Classification (NCBI taxonomy): domain Eukaryota; kingdom Metazoa; phylum Arthropoda; class Insecta; order Diptera; family Calliphoridae; genus Protocalliphora; species Protocalliphora azurea. The sequence goes on along the minus strand of OW026521.1, from coordinate 148,016,753 downwards.
TTGACAGCATTTCATGCATTTCAACCATATATGGTGGTTGAGAAAAATGAATATAAGTAATAATATGTAAATTATAAGTAAAAATATGTAAATATATATATATATATATATATATATATATATATATATATATATGTATATATATATATATATATATGCATGATTAGATGGAATAATAATATGACAAAATGAAATAATGATGTGATAAGATTGGATAACTATATGATAACATGAGCTAATAATATGATAAAATGGAATCAAAATATGACAATGTGGTATTATAGTAATATAATAAAATTGTTCAATTATATGTAAAACTATAAACATAACATGAAAAAACAAACCATAAAATCAGATACAATATGACAAAGAGGAGACATAATAATTATTACTTATAATCATTTCTATTTTTCGATGTGATCATATATTCCAATCATAATATGTTGTTTTCTCTGCGTGTATAATCCTCTAGCTTCTCTATAAAATATTTTATTATATTTCTAAAATAATTTCTTAAACATTATTTTTAAAATTACTTATAATGATTATCTTGATATAAATAATCATAGGGGAGTTTTAACCGTTTCTGTGATTTTAAGGAGTACAACTTGATCGACGAGATTTCTGTTAAACAAAAAACTCATCAAACACTTTTTATAGTCATGTAAAGATGGATCGTCAGAAAATTTCTGTTGAAAAACGGGTGCAATATATTCGTATTAAATTTTATTCAAATACATGTAAATATAAAGAAGATATATACTATTTATGCATCTTTAGAACAAAAGAAAACTTAAGCTATGAAATTTCAATTTACGCTACATATATTTTATTTTATATTATAATTCATAATTTCAAAGCTAAGAAAGCATTAGTTTTAGATGTTGTAAATATTATCAAAAACTAATTAATAACCTAAGATAGTTTGTAGGGTACAAAAACAAGCAAGAAAATAATACTCGTATCCATAAACTTGTTTGCTAATGAAACCATTATAAGCGAAATGCATGACTATCTGTAACTAAAAATGTTTAAACGAACGAATGAATGAATAAATGTTATAAAATCAGATGAAAATATTAATGATGATTATTTCACTCCGTTCCTTAAATTATTGCATATATTTCATAAAATATATGTACATTGAAAAGGAATAAAATAAAAAAGTCAAGCGGTAATAAATTAAAAAAAAAAATTGTGCGTCCAACCAGCCATTTATTCACAGCTACTCAGTTTTTTTTTAATTTTTTTTTTCAAATCAAAAAGAACATTTTTCTTTTATAAACAGAAAAATTTAATAAAGATTAAATTAAAAAAACAAAAAAATAAGTTGAAGTATTATATTCGGCTGGGCCGATTTTTTTTATACCCTTCACGGGATCTATATTTCATAAATATATAAATTCCTTAAAATATTAGTTATATTATATTATATTATATTATATTATATTATATTATATTATATTATATTATATTATATTATATTATATTATATTATATTATATTATATTATATTATATTATATTATATTATATTATATTATATTATATTATATTATTATATATTGATATACAAAGAGTCCTCAAAAACGGTTTTCTTGGGCGTATGATTTATGAAGATCGCTCAGACCATCTGTGTTATGGAGCCGAATAAAGAAGAAATATACAAAATTGTAAATTGTAAATTCCTTTTACAGTTTCCTACCAACAATTTGTTTCAAAACAGATTTCCTAAGTATCTATTATTTTGAACTTGAATTAGATATTTTAAAATTTTCAGCATTTTTATATTTGGTGTTATGGGTTCTAGCCCTGAGAAAAATATTAAATAGTTTTTTTAAGCAAGAACTTTTCAGTTCTAAAACTGAAAATTATTTGATAGCTTCCGCCAAATATTTCTAAAATTTATATTTCTCTTCTACCTAAAAGTAAAATAAACTTCTTCAAAACTGCTCTCTACAGTGATCCCAGAAGATCGTGGATCTAAGACACAAATCCACAAATACATTATTACACTGAAAAAAAAAATCCTGTGATTTTTTTATTTAAAATTGACGCGTATTTTTAAAATACGACAACAATTTATCCCTAACAGCTTTTGTTTCTGAGTTGTAGCTAACTATCCTCATTTACTATTTTTACTTACTTCTACTTATTTTCGCTTTTTATTGGACACTAAAGTATATTTTGTTGTTGTTTCCGATATGACTTCTTCAAGAAGATGTTCTGTGCTTTACCTATATTGCTTTTGCTATATTTGCGGTGAATATATATTTGAAAAAATATTGAAACCTATATCGTACTTTATGAAGACGGCGTATCATCAATACTTTAAAATAAAATTATGTAATCAGGATAAGCCTTGGGTTCCTCATGCCAGAAATGTATGGAATGTCAAATTTCTGGTTCAGTGGAAAAAGAGATGCCATAATGTTCGTAACATCCATGATTTGGCGAGAACCTCGAAACCATGACGGCTGCTGGAAAAAATCTGTTACCGTATTTTTCCCAAGAAAAGTATTTAGTGTTTTGTAACGATGTTGGTGTTATTTTGCAACAGATGGGTTTAGAAAAGTACCAACCCAGTATCAAGCGTCTTTTCATAGACAGCAGCAAAAGAAGTTTAAAGTGTGTTTTGCTTCATAACGGTAACAAGTGCGGATCCCTAGCTATTGTACATTCGATGACTTTAAAAGAAGAATACGGAAATCTTTCTAAGGTTATGGAAATAATTAAGTATCAAAATCACAGCTGAATCATTTGTCTTGATCTGAAAATGGTTAACTTTCTTTTAGGTCAAAAAGGGGGGTACATAAAACGTCTCATGTGTCTCTGGGACAGTCGTGACAAACAACACCATTGGTCACAAAAAGTTTGACCAGTGCGGGAAGACCAAAAAGTTGTTACAAAAAATGTTATAAATGTGTCTTTAGTTAGCCAAGACCACCACCTCATATTAAACTCGGCATAATGAAACAGTTTGTGAAGGCGCTTGACAAAAGTGGCAAATGCTTAAGTTTTCTTTCACGAAAGTTTTCAGGACTAAGTACAGAAAAATTGAAAGGTGGTATTTTTAATGGGCCGGAGATTAGGCAACTCTTGAAAGATCCTAATTTTATCACATCAATGACTGCAGTCGAATCCAAAGGTTGGAATTCATTTTTTTGGTTATGAGTAATTTCCTAGGCAATAGGATGCAACATGAGCATAAAAATCCACTTCATGCACTAGCATTCAGACCGATTTCCACAAAATCTGGGTGAAATTAGTGAGGAGCAGGGTAAAAGATTTCATTAGAATCTTCGAACAATGGAAGAGCGTTATCAGGGAAGTTGTATTTCATATATGATGACAGACTACTTTTGGAGTTTGCAGCGAGATCTACCTAAAGTTGTTCATTCAAGGAAATCTTATAAAAGATAATTTAATAGTGTTCAACAGATATTTTGTTAACATATATATTAATTTTTTGTCAAAATAATAACAATTTTTTGTCAAAATAATAAAATATTTTAAAAAGTAAAGCTGTTAGCAATCTCCCAGTATTTTTTCATATAATAACAGAAAAGAAAGAAAAGAAAACAAAATAGTATTGACCAGTGTTATCTATATTTAAAAGCCTAAAACACAATTAAACTTATGTGATAATTTTTTAAGCAAAAACATCTCACATGCTCTGATTTACTTGTCAAACTTAATTTTTCACAAATATGTGTTCATATTTAAGAAAAAAAAAAAAACAAAAGAAAAATTAATTGGATTCCGCTAGAATACGAACCATGGCTTGAAAATTTGTAACCTAGAACACTTCCATTAGACTATCTATACTCATAGAATTTTTGTTGAAAACATTTAAACAAAAAAGTGTCATTCTCCAATTTTTTGTTTAAAGTGCTTTATTCTCATAACTGTAAACGATATCTGTAAACTTTCTTTTGTACTAAAGATTTAGATATGTTGGCTTTGATTTAAGTCCTTTTGATACTGACCACACCACCATAGGTGGTGGGAGTATTATGCGTTTGTGCTTATGTTTGTAACGCACAGAAAAAATCATCCAACACCCACCTTAAAGTACACCAAATTTGAGCCGACCTAACGATATCCGTCCGTCTGTCTGGCTTGCTGTACATGTAAACATCTTGCACAAAGTCCAGGTCGCAATTTTGACGATAATTCAATGAAATTGGGCACGTAGGACTTTCATGGCATAAGGACGAAGCCTATAATCGGTCCATTATTTCACCTAGCCCACATACAAATGTCCTCCCGGAATAGGGTTTTAACTATCATAAATGCCTTAAAGAAAAATACTTTAACGTGCATAAAACATATGTATATGTTAGTATTAGATTTATATTCGACACAAATAAGTTTTGTATGAGTAGAAATCATATTGACAAATTTTATGAGAATCGGTTCATAATTTATCATAGCTCCCATATAAGCCCACTTTCTGGAATGTTAGTATTAACGTAATATTCTGTATTCGTATATTTCATTTTACACTTAGTAAAAGAATCGGTCTACAACTGTCCACATGTCTAATATAAGATCCCTCCACGAATTTTGATGGACATGCACAATGCTGTGGGGTATCATATGATCGGGCTTGACGGACTATATCTTTCTTACTTGTTTTTAATGAATTTCTAACCTGACCAAAATGATGCCTTTTATTTTATTTCAATACAGCAATTGAAAAAACAAACAAAAATTAATATGCTTCATTAATTTTATGAAAAATAAATAAAAATTCAATTAATAATGCAGAACCAAAATCAGTTCATTGCGAAAACCGCAAAGTAATTTTTTACATATATTCTGTCAACACTAGAGATGTTATATGTATAGTAAAGTATCTATAACCGCAGCTGATCGCGTCGTTCATAGAGGATAAGTTGAGTCGGATTATCAGCAGTCTGATGCAGCGTTACCGGTCACTTTTTAAAGTGGAACTAAATGGCGATTTTTTAAGACTGTGCTAAATGACGACAAATTAAGCTGTTTGAAATAACTTTAACTATTATATAAATGAACTGAAACTATTAAAAATTAAAGCTAGGTTTATGAACAACTATTTGAAACATCAAATGCTGAATCTTTTTGGACCGTATTGGGAAAATTAAAAAAAAAAAGATTTGAGGAATACTTATATCCTTATTTATATTTTTACTTATAGTAGTGCCTCGGCGAAACGACTTTTTTTGTAAATTATCACTAATGAAAAATGTCCTTAGTCCAACAGACTTTCAGTCCTAAATTTGTTAAAGTCTGAATGAGGACCTCATACAAAAGTATAGAAGTTTAATTAATAAAAAGAGGATTATACATATAAATATAAATTATATTAATTATTTTTATAAGAAGTATTTATTTTATGTCTTTGTTTGATTAAATAAGCAAATTTGAAGGTTTTTTTTAGGTATTGAAACAGTTGGCCAATTTTTGTCGAACTTATTTTTTGAAATCCCTTTTTTTGTACACTTTTCCAAAAATTCTCAAAGGTAACGCTGCATACCAGGAGGAGATTTATGCTGCAAAGAAATTTTTTTTTCACACATTAAGTGAATTTATTAAAACAATTGTCGTCAATTCTTGTTCATTACTATCAAGTTTGTAACTTGGAATAAAATCATTATTAAATTCCAAAAACTAAAAAAGTTATCACAGAAAATGTCTACAGCGAAATATTTGGGAAAGTACTGAAAAAACAATTAATAACGTCTAACTCAGATCAAATGTAAATTGAATATATCAAAATTTGATGGATGATAGATTTGCGATAATGGAAAAGAAAATCAATTAGTGCCACAAAAATTAATACTACATTTTCAAGATAATTGTCAATGGCAGATGTGCCCTTATGGTGAATGCTCCCCCTTTTATCTACACCTCTTGTACATATGTGAACTGTATAAAAATTAATTTACAACACTGTATGTGGAATATATTTAAAATTCAAAGTTAAAAATTAATTTTTAATACAAAATTATTTTATGAATTTAGAACTACAAGTTGCCATGTGGCCTAGGGGGTAAGAATTCGATGCTAGGAGTTGTAAAGTGTCTTGGCGTATACAAGAAGAATTTTTATTTAATAAATTTCAAAAGAGACATTTTTAAGTACAGTTCCTTATCTGACGTTTCAATATTTTTGATTTTTGTTTTAAGCTAAATTATAAAACAATTTATAGAAGTTTTGGCTTGAAGTCGAATTCAGAACCTACATTTCTTAAGTCACAAACCCAAGCAAAACATGATAACGATGTATTATTGCCTATAAAAAAGCCTAAAACTCAACTCAAAGTATTATTTACTTTTTTATAAAAATACATCAACACGCCAAGAAATTCTTGTCAAATAATTTTTTAATTATAACTCTGTCATTCCTGAACCGATTTCGCAGAATTTTAATGGGAAAATTTTCGAGACTATATGCCATATATGTGTTGAAAAAGAAATGTATTTATTAAACTATGTTCCTCAAAAAATCCATTTCAACACACAGGCGGATAGATGCATATTCTAAAAAGTTATTATTAATCATGACAATCACAAATATTTTTAATTTTGAGGTTATAGATGTATATTTTAAGACTTAATTTAGTATACCCTTCATTTTAAATGAAGTGTATAAAAAGCTAAAAATTCTGTTAAAATGTATACTAGAGCATTTAGTAATAAAACGAGTGTACATAAATGATTCAGTTTTTCATTTCATTCGCTTTTAGCTTTAAAAAAAATCTCATATCTATGTTCATTTATACGCTGCAATTGCAAACAAAAAAAAAAAAAAAGTGTTTAACAAAAATGTGAAAAAATTATAAATCATGGCTTAATTTTCCTGTTTCCGTTTGTTTAATGCTTTTTAAAATGAAATGAATGAATGAAATATTTTGCCAGTGAAAATGGTGCGTCGCTGTCTTTCATCGTCTTTTAACAAAGAGCAGAAAAATTAAAAAGCAAAAGAAAAATAATAATGATTATAATAATGAATGTTTGAAAAGGAGCTAAATGATAGAATAAATGGGAATACTGCAGAGAGGCATAATGGAGTTTTTTTTTTTTTTTTTTTGTATGCCTAGTATTATTTTAAACGACGAGACCATGGAAGAGAATCGTATACCATATGGCTGTCTAGCGGAGTCTAAACATTCTGTATGTGACAAAGAGGTGTGATATTATTTTTGTGTCACTGCATACAGTGGTTAGAGAGAATCCAAAATTACTAAAATTTTGTAAAAAATATAGAAGTGTTTTTATAAATCAATTTAAGCAAATGAAAGTCAATAAATCCATTAAATAGTCCGAAATTTCCAATCACAAACTTACTAAGAAGTTTTTGTTCTATATATGACTGCACGTTTACTGACTAGAAAATTAACTACGATTAAAGCACAAAATATTTAGCTGTTTTTAAGGTCCACTGTTACCCCATTCTTTCCAAGTCATTTAGCTGTTGCATCTATAAGAATGTATTTCAAACATAACTGTTCACTGCATTGTATCTTTTTAATGCAATTATCTGTAAACCATGAGCACAACTTGCAACAAAATATTAAACAAAACATATACACACAAAGACAAAAATCAACAGCGGTAAATTGCTGCAGCTGAAGTAACCCAACAGTCAGTAAGCAAGCTGGCCCATAAATCCGGACATTTAATATTGAAATTATTATTATAATAAAGTTGACTGTTTTATATTCGTAATAGACTTACACTCATACAATCTTACACGGGCACAAAGCTATAAAAGCGACAATAATAAAACAACAAATAAAATGTGGAAAAAATATGAAATGAAACATTATGTCTGCGGCTGTCAGAATAGCTGCCAAGCGAAAGAGAAATTAAGTCTGCTTAAATGACAAATGGCGTTGAACTTATAAGCTTTCATGAAAGCAATGCTTTAGAAGTGCCAAGGACTTCTAATATAGAAAATTAACTGAAAAAGGACAATAGGAAAACAGTATTTATGGAAATTTATAAAAAAATAAATAAGTAATAAAATAAGCTTTATTTAAGAGATACCAATCTTAGGTAGGGTTGAAGGGGACAATTCACCAGAGAGGCACATTTACCGTTGTCAATTATCATGAAAACGAAGTGATAATTTTTGTGGCACTAATCGATTTTATTTTCTTTAATTTGTTACTTTTAATTCAAATATGATCCATATTGGGTTCGAATATCCCAAAAATGAAGATTAATTCAGGGAAGGATTATATTGCTTTGTAATAAATTACTCATAACTACATCAAAAAAATACTGCTTGCAATTATATAATTTCTTTTTAGCCAGCTTCGCCATCCGCCCGGCTGTTCGTGCATCAATATAGACTATTTTGGCTTAACCGCAAGTCCCAGTTTTGAAAATATTTTAATGAAACTTAGCACGTAAGACTTTTTTCAACAATAATATGGCGTGTTAAAATTGGTGATGATCGGTCCATTATTTCACCTAGTTAGTCTCCACACAAGTATACTACCAGAATAGTGTTTAATGCTTATAAATTCCATAAATATGAGAATATTTTATTTAAATGCGATACAAAAAAGTTTTATATAAGCGCAAACCTTAGTATAAAATTTTGTACAAATCGGTCCATATTAGATCATATCTCCCATATAAACCCTATTTCCGAAAATCCCTTTAAAGTGTATTATTCTAGATAACATATGACAAAAATACGTTTTCTAAATTTCATTTGATCTGCCTATTATTTCACAAATTCCTTATTATTCCTTTTTATGTGAAGGAAAATAAAGGTTATTAAAATTTGATCTCACCGCCTAAAAATGTTCAAATAGCACAAAAACTATGAAATAAAACGTTTTAGATTGAAACAAATTTTGTGATGGCACAAAGCGACTGCAATACTAAAAATTATATTTTTTTATTTTGTTCAACTATAAATAATTTTTTGCAACTTAAATTTTCTTCGTTTTCTTCATTTTAAATTGGAATTCAAAATGATGAATTTGAATTCAAAATGATGAATTTGAATTCAAAATGATGAATTTGAATTCAAAACGATGAAAACGAAGAAAATTTAAGTTTTAATCAATTATTCATGGTTGAACAGAATAAAAGAAAACATAATTTTTAGTATTTCAATTGCTTTGAGCCATCGCTAATTTGTATCAATCAATCTAAAACTTTTTATTTCATATTTTTTGGTATATTCAAACATTTCTAAACCTTAAAACCTTTATTTTGTTCCATATAAAAGGTGGTCACCTTAATAAGGGATATGTGTAATAACGAGCCGATAGACTTTTCTAAAATGACCAAAATCAAGTAAATTTAACAACCAATAATATCATGGTTATTAAAATAAAATTACGTAAAACACATTATTTTAAACCAAAAATTTATGGAGAGAAATGAAACTCGTTACACTGAACCAAAAAGGTACATAAATACAATGAAAAAGTTCGTTGTTTCAATGAATTTGTTCCCTAATTTCTACCTAACATACAGGTCTGTTGAAACAACGTATTACCATACTTTAACATTAAAATTCAACGCACAAGTTCGTTGATTCAATTTATTCATACTTTGTTTTAATAAACACGTTCGTTGAATAAAATAAATGATTTCAGTGAACAGCACGTTGGTTTCAGTGAACTCATACGTTGTCTCAATGATCATGAAATTGAACATAATAATAGGCCTATTCTTTACTTTTGTTATCCAATTTATTTCAAATTAGATTATTAAATTTTGTTGCATAAAGTAAATATAAGTAAAAATACAACTCTCTATAAAAAATTAATATAGATGTCATAAATATAACACAGTGTTTATATTACAATTTACTAAATGATCTAAATGAAGAAAATACATGATACAGATGTCATTATGAGCTTCTTGTTCGCTTTTTTATTTATTTTACAAATTACTTCTTGTTGTCCTTTATATTGCTCAACTATGGTACGAAATATCCATGCAGACGCCATATTATTATGGCAACAGCATTATCCAGAACGAAAAAAAAAATATTTTTAATTATTCGTTAATAAATAAAATCTCTAAAATTTATTCAAATGATTTAAAATTTTTCAAATTGTTTATCTTTCACAGTATTTTTTTCTGTAGAAATTCCCTTATTTCCATTTTATTATCTATGAATACTTACGTATAGAAAATCTCTTGGTTTTTATATATTTTTTAAATCCAAGGCTAATAACACATTCCTCTGCATCTTAATTGTTTTATCTACATAAGTATATGTTAAATATAATATTTTAAAACTTATTTAAAACAATAAACATTATTAATTATGCCATTTACACCAAACAAAAAGTTTTTCCATACAAATCAAAAAACCTTTTTCATGTAGTTTTAATTGAGAACTAAATAAAAACTACTAAAATAATTATTTACGTCACAGCCTGTACACATGATTTCAGAACAATCAACTTTTATATGTAATGAAGAAAATAAAATTGTCAAATTTCTTTAATAGTTTTGTTTGTTTAATACAATTTGTGAATAAATTATTTTTAAAAATTTGTAAAAAAAAAAACATTTTCACCTACAGAAATAATCCAAATTTTGTTTCAATAAAGTTTTGTTAAACAAAAAAACTGTCAACAAAAACCAGATAGGTAGAAGAACAGATTTTCGTAAGAACTAATTGGTTTTTGTTTGGTGTAAATGAGATACGAGTATAAACTTACATGTTAAAAAATCCAGCAAGTGTCCAAATTCTATTTGAATAATCCTTTTAATTTGGTGTATTCATTACTGCTCTGAGTTCCATAAATATATATATTTAAACGTATTTCAATAACTCTGATTTATTTAATTTTTTTACTTTTTAATTAGTAACTTATTAGTTTTATTTTTAATATTCAAACAACACTTTTGATTCACAGAAAAAATTAAATTTCGTATTTCATTACCAAATTTGTAAAAACATTTACACTGCCTGTGACTTGAATAAGGAATCATATTTTATAACTTTAATTAAGTACTAAAGTTCAGAAAAAAATAATTTTTTGTGCAACCAAATTTCAAGGTGTTGGCTTTAGTTTCCTGAAGAAATAAAAAAATATACATATTTTGTTATAACGCGTGATCCATTTCAAGGTTCCCTACTTTTTTAAAGAAAAAAAAAAAAAAAAAACAGAAAATTCAAATTTAATGGGGAACGTTTATTATCATTTGAAAGAACATTCTTTAGCATTTATTTTTTGAAGATTATGTCTATCAAATATTGGCCGTTGCTACGTCGCAGATGGTCCATCTGATGACTAGTTCGAGCATTTCGACTGGTAACTGGCGAATGACAGGCGTAAGTCTTTCCATTATAAAATGCCAAACAATACTAAAAAAAAAAATAACATGACAGCATGACACGACTCATACGTGATCTGTCAAAAAAAGGCTATTGAAAAATATATCTCTACTTGAATCGCCCATTACTAAAATTATGCATTTATTTAAAGACATGTATTCCTGTAATACTATTTCGTTTGTCACTTAATACTTAACAATACAAAAAATAAAGAATTTTTGAGGCCCCAACAGCAGACGACGATGATGACGATTTGTTGGACATCGACAATAAATATGACCACCCTCCGGTCACTATATCTGTGGTCACTTTCTCATTACTGTGAAAGTTGATCAATAAGATTGACAGATAATCTTTTATGTACTGTCAATCTGATTGATCGCATTGCAGTTTGTGAGAAGTTTTCACAGCAACCGCGAACAATTAAAAGAAAAAAAGAGAAAATTTACTCTTTCGTTAGTAAATACTTATTTATAACGTTTACCAAACTTACCTGGATTTTATTTATCATATCCTTTGGAAACAGTAAGTGTTTACCTACATTCTGGTTGTCCTTTGCCTTGTTTTGTTGAGCCGAGGGAAAAGCAGTAACAACAAATCTCTGGCTGGGCGTCAGAAATTTGTTCAAGAATGTTGCAAATTTTTATGACACTTCTTCAAAATTACATTTATTATACAATCGACCTAACAAAGAAACCAACCGTTATTAAAATTTAATATACTAGTTCTAATTGAAATGGTATATATACATTTACAGTTTAGGAAGATTTGTAAGCGGAATTAGTTACGTCTTCATGTATTCGGATAAAAAAACCTAGATATAACTAAAAATCTGAATAAAACTACAATTGAACAAGTAAAAGTGTTAAAATCAATTATGACTATCTATGTGCATGAGAATACATATGTACAAAGGCGGAACGTGAAGCAAATTTCGTTTAATGCTGTCTTGAGAAACGTAGATGTATGGCTAACTACATTCAAAGTGTCCTAAGATATTTATTTAAAGAAGGAAGTAGCCGTTCAATCACCCATATGAACGTACATTGTTGAATCAACTCATAAGATGATATGGTGTTGTAGTGGATAATAAACCAATATAACTTACATATTTTATGTGATTTCTTATTGTTTCTGCACCACCTAGAACAACGGTTTATAAATACGGGTCCCGTGGGGACCCTTAGCTACATTTTAGGGTGTTACCATAAAGGTCCCATATAATGAATACACCTGGTCCACTTTAATTTTTAATCACCAGTTCACAAATGGCAATTTCTTCCAAACTTAAAATTTGTGCAGAATATTTCTCAATGTACGTCTGTATGACATTATGACTTACCGATACTGCAATTGTTTTACTCCTTTTGTATTTGTAAGATTAAAATATATCTGAGGGTAATCCTGATTTAGAAGATACATAAATATAAATTATTACAAATATTACCAAAATCTGTACGGAAATGAAGATAACTTACCTCTGAAAACCATCAAATGTTGCATAATTTGTAAAAATTGATTTTTATTTTTTCTAAAATTGCCAAGGCACGAGAAATTATTTTTGTTTTTATACCCCACACCACCATAGGTGATTGGTATTATTATGATAGATATTACGCGTTTGTGCTGAAGTTTGCAACGCACAGACAAAATCATCCAACACCCACCTTAAAGTATACCAATCAACTCATAATCTCTTTTTGAGTCGATTTAACGATGTCCGTCCGTCCATCTGGCTGGCTGGACGGCTGCTTTGCACAAAGTACAGTTCGAAATTTTAAAGATAATCCAATGAAATTTGGCACGTAGGACTTTGATGATACAAGGACGAAGCCAATTGAAATTGGTTATGATCGGTCCATTATTTCACCTAGCTCCCATACAAATGTCCTCCCGGAATAGGGGTTTAACAATCATAAATGTTTTAAATATAGCATTATTTTAATGAAATTCGTTTTAAGGAAGTTCTGTACAAGTGTCAATCTTTGTGCAAAATTTCATGAAGATCGGTTCATAATTGAAAATAGCTCCCATATAAAACCCTCTTCCGAAAATCACTTAACGTGCATAAATCACATACACATGTTAGTATCGGGTTTATATTCGAGAGAAATAAGTTTTATATAAGTAGAAATCATACTGACAAATTTTATGATGATCGCTCCATAATTTACCATAGCACCCATATAAGCTCACTTTCGGGAATCACCCCAAAGTGCATAATATAAATGTGCATTCATATAAATGTTAGTATTAACGTATTGTTCTGTATTCGTATATTTTATTTTACACTTAGTAAAAGTATCGGCACATAATTGTCCACATGTCAAATAGAAGACTCCTCCACGAATTTTGATGAACATGCACAATGGAGTGGATTATCATATGGTCGATCTTGATCGACTATATCTTTCTTACTTGTTTGTATTGGTTTTGAAATTATTTACAACCAATAAAACAAAATATTCAAATTAAATAATTATTTTAATAAAATTTTATTTAAAACCAAAAAATAACTTATTAAAAAAAATCTAGTAGTCACAATGTTTTCTATGTTAAAACGTATAATTTTTTGTTTTATGGACTTACTAAATAGATTACGCACTCAAAAAACAATCTAATTATGACTGTAGATCTTTTTAGGATATCACAATTTCCAAAATTTTCCTAAATTTCGAAATATTTCGACAAAAAGTTTTTAGAGTAGTTTCTGCACTAAAGATCTTGTCGCTCCTTGAATTTCAAGTAAATTTAAGATTTTTAAACTGATTTGGAAAACAGAAGAACGTAGCTTTTAACTGTATTAAGATCTTTTATATAAACTCCCAATTAAGCAATAATATATTCAAAATTTTTAAATATATTTTCTCTTTTACGAAATTTTGACTTTGTTGTAAATTTTTTTGAATTTATTCTTTAAAACTAAAAATATTTATATATAAAATTTTAAATCCTATTTTGTTTAGAATGAAATGAGATATCCCCTTATAAAATCGCTAAAAAACTCAAAAAAATTATTTCGTAAACATTATTTAAAAAAATTTTCATATATTTCAAGGCATAGTATTTTTTATATTTTTTATTTAGTGCTTACTTTTTGAGAAAAAATGGGGAATGTATGGAAAGTTTTATTAAGTCATTTTAGATAAAATCGAAATCTGATTTGAAAATACTAAATATCATTATGCTTACAACAAAAATGTCTTTAAGAAATATTGTTCCATTATATAGGCTTTTATGTTCTATCTCCACTTTTTTGGAATATTGCCGTTAACAGAATTTTCAGGGAACTTGATTCTCTGAGGTTCAAAACCTCTGTCCTCTATAAAACAATAAATAACCATAATTGCTTTTAAATTTACTGCTAAAAATGTTTTTCTGTTTATGTTTGTAAATACATAATGAAGAAAGTGCTCCAAAATATCTTTGGAGATTTAATTAATCTGACATATATTTTCATCTCACGTTGGAATCGTTGAAATCTTTGGAATCATTTGTTGCATAGTGTTATTAATATCCAGGAAAAATGCATTAGTGCTGCAAATAGTTCCAGAATGCATGAAAATAGTTTTATTAATTCTAGTTTGGCGCTACCACCAATGACCCATTCTATAGATCGGTTATGTAATTAGTTCTCTAATCAATGGTTTTTATTCTTAGTTACTAAAATCAATATTTTTTAAATTTATTTTTCATTCTAATTAATTAATATTTGTTGCTCTATTTCTTTGCTTTTAAAGTATTTTTTTATTAATTTTTTAAAGTTTTTTCATTTGGGAACAAGCCAAGTAATGTATAAGTAATATAGAAGTAATATAGAAGTAATACATATAGAAGTAGTTTTTATGCACTAGTTCCAAAAAATACGGTTCTATTCCATTAGTACCAGCATTGGTATCGGCAGCACTAAGGAAGTTCTAAGACTGGTTCTAAGGAAGTTATTAGAAAATTACAATAAAACTTTTTTTATTTCACATAATAAAAAAATTGTGCAATTGAGTTCCTCATGTTTTAAAGAATTTTTAATTATATTTCTGCCTTTATAAAATTTATTATTCTGCGAAAATAAAATGTGTTGCTTTTATTTCCAATATTCTAACTCAAAAAGTATTGGAATAAATACACAATAAATACTTATTTTTATCAACAATAATGACATAATTTACAAATGAATATACATTTACAGCAATAATGTCATAATTCAAAGTACAAATAGTTTTTGTTCAAGAAAAATACATATATAGCTACATAGTTTCGATTTTCCTTTCTAGATATATTTAGTGTAAATTAGTTCTTTAAATAAATATTTACTTTTAGGACTTCATATTTTTTCTGTAAAGCGATAATCATTTGAAAACATTAAATGTGTTTCTGCAGAATCATTTAAGTAAATGAGCGATATGTATATTATTTTTTTAATTCTCGACTACATTTTTAAAATTGCAAAATTTAAAATTAATTGAAGGGCGATACTTTCTCAAAAGATTTTAATTTCTTTTTAAAGGGCAAGCGGAAAAGTTGACATAAATATTTCCACTCCTCTACATATAAGGATCCAAAATATATACGCTTTATGATATCAATATGAATACTGCTGAAACTACAAAGAAAATGACAATGACAAACTAATATGAACATATGTGTATGCCCTTAACTGAAAGGTATAATATAGTAATAGCATGCAAAATATTATTTACATGCAGTTATCTCTGCATTTATCAATTTTGCATGTCTTTGTTAGAAAATGAGTGCATAAAATTTAATTAAAATATTTTGTAAATTCTTGAAATGAAATAATTTTTTAGGGGTGTTCTTTTACATTTATTTCTTTGGAAAATATGACATTTGAAAAAATTGTATTATTGGATAATGTTTACAAATTTCGAATTTTTATAAAGAAAAAAAAAAAAAAAAAATTAAAAAATATGCAATTTGTTTTAGATGTAATGATAAAAGGGGGGGGGTTATATGTGAAAAAATAAAAAAACTTAACAAGATCTGAAACTTAACAAGATCGTGAATTCCAAAATGTCTCCAATATTTTCTTTATTTCATTAAATTATATTTAACACAAAACAAGTGTCTTGTAGGTTAAAATTTTTTTTAGTCACCTAATACTTTTATTACTATTTCAAAGTAACCGAATCACTAGGCATATTTTTAGGGGCATACAAAAAAATAATGTACTTCTACTATAAAAATATCCATATGTATGTACAAAATTTTTTTCTGTTAACTAAAGTTTATCTTTGACTAAAAATAGTATGACTGCCTATTTCATGTTAGTGTCATTTTGGGTTTAGCTTTTTGTACATGTTTACATACGTCCGTCGGTATGTATATTTAATATTACTTTACATAAACATACATTGTTTACATACATAGATAAGCCTGCTCTTTATAAATATGTGTATCTAATTGCTTTTAAAAATCATGTCTAGTTTTGTATATTTTATCCTGTCTGTCTCTTTTCCTAGAACAGAAAAACAAACAATTTGTTTGTCTATGTTGGACTAGAAATGTTTAGAAGTAAATATCTGTATAGGTATGTGTGTACATATTTTTTGTTCGTTTCTTTGTTGGTTTATCTGTCTGATTGTCGTATGATTATTTTCTCTGTATGTGCGTATATGTTTGTCTATTTGCATGTCTATCAATTGGCCAAATTTTCAATTTTAAAATCTTCGGTTAGACATTTGGAAAAATAGAAAATTGGTTAGAAAATATACATACAAAATATGAATAAAAAAAAGGAAAATAACCCAATAGTTCTTGTCACTGGTGTCAAAATTGTAATTTTATTGGTAATTTGCTTATCAATCAAAATAAGTCATTGGATACATTTTTGAAAAGCTGAATATCCTAGCAAACAGTTAACAAATAATTCCTCCAAATATTACAACTAAATAATAGACTCCTCTTGTCGATAATTTAAGTCTAGTGAAGAAACCAATTGCGTTAAAAAAAATTGCATAAGTATCAAAAGGAAACAGTCAGCAAAGTAATCATAATTGGTAAAGAATACTATCCAAATGGAATACATTTTCTTTCGCAGAACTGCTTGGAACTAAATATATTTGTGTATTTTTTGCAGTGTGGTTACATACCCACACTTTCATACTTTTAAACAATATTATGCCCTTTAAGAAACAGCTGATGTTACTGACAATGTTGGTTTGGATATTGCAATTATGACACATGTTTTCATATTAATTTTTTTATATTCTGACAATGATTGTAAAGTTTTTGTTGCATTCGAAGATAAATTATTGCTTTTTTATAATTTATTAAAAATAGGACGGGAATATTGTATTCATTTCACTCTGAAAAGACTTAAATTATAGAAATATGGAAATATGTATACTAAGAATATAGCATTCGAATTAGAATAGAACTTGGAAAATTTTTTTCCAAGGTACAGTATTTCCTTCTATATTGATTTTTTTATGGGGATAAGACTCTTTTGTAACTGTCATATGTTATCGGTGCTTTGACAAATAGCCCTATAAATAATTGTTTCAATTAATATATAATTTTGGTTTTCCGATGTTATCAAAAGGATTAATGTATAATTTCGGTTTACATACGAAATTATATATATATATATATATATATATATATATATATATATATATATATATATATATATATATATATATATGCAGAGTAATTTGTACTACAGTATATTTGTTATATATATTGATGGATAGATAGCAGTGTTGCCAGTTAAAACAATTTGTCTCCAAGTCGCAGATTTCAAATTTCATTTTTCGATTTTCACAAAGTATAAAAATATATTTTAAATATACTTATGAAATCATAGAAAATTTTCGATCAGTTTTCTTTTTATAGAAAATTTTATATAAATTTGTTTATAGGAAATTAGCCAAGAATTTTATTTTTATAGAAAAAAAAAGAAAATATATCGTCTTTTTATAGAAAATTTTCAATAAATTTTAATATCATTGAAAATTTTCGATACATTTTATTTTTATTGAAAAATGTTTGATAAATTTTCTTTTTATAAGAAATTCTCAAAAAATTCTCTTCCATAGCAAACTTTTTTTATATAAAATTTATTTTTAAAGAAAATTTTTGATGTTTCGCTTTTAAGAAAAATTTTCGATAAATTTTCTTTTTTTGATAGATTTTCTTTTCTAAGAAATTTGATATAATTTTGAATTTGAGAATTTATTCAATAAATTTTCTTTTTATATAAAGTTTACAATAAATTTTCCTTTAATGGAAGATTTTCTTTACATTTTCTTACACTGTTTTTTATTTTTTTTCATATTTTGAATGCATTTTTTTGCTGAAAACTTTTCGATAAAGTTTCTTTTTAAAGAAAATTTTGATAAACTTTTCCTTTAAAGGAAATTTAATTTTTTTTTTTTAAGTAAAATTTTCAATAAATTTTGTTTTATATCGAATTTTTGATAAATTTTTCTTTTTATGAGAATTTTTGATAAATTTTATTTTTATAGAAAACTAGCTTTGCTCGGTGTGCTTTGCTGTCCCAAATGATGAAATAACTAATATCTACATTGCTAAAGGTTTACTACTTCCCTTGGATCTAACCGTCCTATGCTTATCTTAACTGTGACACTTATAAGAAAATTATTTCCACAAAATATTAAAACTTTTTCAGTAATAGTTCTTTAGATAAATAATACTTTGTATGGTCGCAACCACTTCCCTTAGATTTTAAATAACTAATATCTACTTTGCTAAGGGTTTACTATTTCCCTTGGATCTAACCGTCCTATGCTTATCTTAACTGTGACACTTATAATAAAATTATTTCCACAAAATATTAAAACTTTTTCAGTAATAGTTCTTTAGATAAGCAATACTTTGTATGGTCGCAACCACTCCCCTTAGACTTGCCGCCTTTTTTTCATATTAATTAACTCTAAAGAAAATTGTTACCCTGAAAATCTTAAGACTTTCATTGCAACAGTTATTTAGATATGTAATTATCAGGCGCGGATCCAGCCAAAGTAATTATATACAAGATTTTTATGGCTAAAAACTAAAGCTGATAAGTTGCGATCAAATTTTATACAATATCTATATAAATAACTTTTCAACTATCAATTTCTTTTGTGTCACCAAAAAACTTTATATTTTACTTCATTATTCCTTTTTAGTTTTTGGAAATAAAAGCAAAAATTTTTGTGAATTTATGGTTATTAAGTTTCAGGGAATATCGAATAGATTTTAATAATTTATCCTCTAAAGCATCTCAAGCAAATAAATGTATTTCAATGCAATTAATTAAAATGCATGACCTGAAAAACACGAAAGGTTGAGCTATGTAAGTTTTGATACTTTGAATATCAACATATACCTTAGGACATATTCCTGAAAAAAAAAAAATAAATAAATAAAAAATCTAAATTCAAGCAATATTTTTTTTACTGTAATAGATAACTGAGATGAGTAAGCACTTTACAGAAATATAAAAATCTTTCAAATCGGACTTGATTTGTGGAACTTAGGATTTTTTGAAACGTTTACATACTCGATGAAATGATTTGATTAAAATGAAAATATATTTTTTATATGAAAATACATTTTTTATCATCATTTCTCAGTAATTCTGTAAAGTGTTTTAAAATTATATTTCAGGCATTCAATTTATTTAAAAAATAATTAAAACGAGTTATTATTAAACTCTTTATTTTACTATTTGTGGAAATTTAACTTTACAGTTTCTCAACTTGTTAAATTTTTTTTCTATTTTTTTATTCACTAAATATAATAAAAATATATTTGGTTTGTTAGACAAAGAAATAGTTTATGAATAAATAATTAAACCAAGAAAGTCCTGAGGGAATAGAGGAGGAGACAGTCTTATGAACAATGTCACAGTGTACAATGAAATATGGCTTGTAGAATATGAAATATTTAATAAAAATTAAATATGTTTTGCTAATTTTGCTAAAAAAAATAAAGTAATAGAATTTGAATATGACACTTTATTAAGATTAATTTACTTAGATTTGTACATTGGTTTATTCTAATAATAATATCATAATTAATTTCAAAAATAAAATATGAAATTATTGTTTATTTCTTAATTTTTTTATAATTTTTTGTTGGAGTTTTTCTCCTTTAATTATTTAACTATTTTATAAAAGATCTTAGAAAGTCAAGTTAATGTGTCTATTATAATTAATTTAATTAAACGCTTACAAATGTCAAAAATGTAAAATTTTATTAATTTAAAAATAAATATTCTAAATTTTCAGTATTCTAGAAATGAAACCTCTAGTATTTTTATTATTATTTTTTTTAACTTTCCTAAACATTTGCTCAAATTTTTTTCGTCCTCGCCCTATGTCTGTATTATAGTTATTTTAATAAAATATTGTAACCACAATTATATTTAGTCATTTCTCTTTGTTGCATTTTTTAAAACAACAAAACAAAAGGCAAGACCTCTTTGACACTGAGCCCACCTCCATGTCCAAAATTGTCTAACAATTTCAAAAGCCATCCCACCTGTCATGTTAATATGAGACACAACATTTAATATACTTGGCATAATTTTTTTTTGAAAATAAACTAGAAAGAGAAAATATATGCATGAGTTTTCCAGCAATATGGGAAAGAGAGGGATCTGTAATACGACAAAACAATAAACAAACATTCAAAGAAATTTTATAAACCCTTTCTTGCTAGATGTAAAGAAGTAAGTAACACTCATACATTAACAAACGTAAATGAAACCGAAAAAATATACATATTTAAAATTTAAGCTTGAATAAACATTTTGTTAAATGTTCACAAAGAACAGCAGAAGAGCAAGCACAATGGGGCTGTTAAAAAAAAATTCTATGAAAGTGTTATTGAAAGAAAATATAACCTTTTGTAAATATGTTTAGAAATTCTGAAACCTTTATGATAAGGGGTATAAATGAAAATATTCATCTGTACTTTCCTAAGGTCCCCGATAATTTAGATAGATGATTCTATACATCCATATATCGTATAAACTAAGAATTTTTCACAGAGTAAATTTATTTATAGACAAAAATAAAAAATTTGCGATAATTTTTTATTTTATTTTTATTTTGTTTTGGTGGAATAATTAACTTATTCATAATAAAATATCAAACAGTTTTTTTTAATAGCAATAATATTAAAGTAAGTAAGAATTAAGGTTTCTATATTAACCAAGAAAAAAAAAACTAGAAAACTTTAGCCTTAGAAGAGAGGAAAATATTTTTTTTTATAAAAGATAACGCGTCTTTAATATTAATACGTACACCAACAATTACTCTAATAGCTTTGTCAAATGACTTTTAAAAAAGCAAATGTGTTATAATTTTAACTAATTTAAGTTGTAATTCAGTAGATTTTGATTTTCTAAATCTTGATTTAATTCTTAAACATGTTGGAAATTTTTTATTTTACAACAAGAAAAGAAAACCTGCAAGAATGTTGTAAAAAAAAGGTTTTTTATTTTATTTTATTAATGTTTTTTATAAAATATAAAATTAAGCAATACTCAGTGGGGAAGAATCAAACATTTTTTAAAATAAATCTGTACATTACAATTATAAGTTTGAAAGATATCGAAAAATATTCCTAATTCAATAAATAATTTTGTTCTCTAATTAGTTAAAGAAAAAAAAAAATAAATAAATAAAATCGGTAATAAACACTGAGATATATATGAAAAAATTGGACCAAGAAAGTGCACAATTGAGTTAGTTAAAATTTTAAGTGTAAATAACTGGAAAACTATAAGAGATAAATAACCTTGTAGGGATTATTTAGGACTTTAAGAAGATGTAAGAATATTTGAAATGGGATAAAAAATAAAAAATTAGCAAACGTTTAAAATTTTTTTATGTCAAATGTTCCCTACTTTGAGCCTGAAGGGTGTGTAGGGTCCCCCTTCTAAACTTAAAATTTGAAGCTACCCCGCTGCGCATATGTGAAACTTTATGTAAATCCATCCAGACGATTATAAGTTACAGAATTATTTCCAAAATTGTTCGATTTTTCCGCACTGTGCCATGAAAGCGTATGAGTAATATTTATTAGTTATAATAAATTTACGCATCTTTTTTTATTTCAAAAGATATGAGCGTATTGTTCCCCTTTCAAACTTAAAATTTTACGCTTCTCTGCTATGTATGTGTGAAATTTTATTTAAATACAACCAGCCGATTAGAAGTTACAAGTTTATTTCCAAAATTTTTAGATTCTTCTGCACTGTGCGTATGAGTAATATTTATTAATTATAATAAGTTTACGCATTTTTTTTGATTTCAAAAGATATGTAAGGTATGTGAATACTTGCGTCAATTTTTTGTTATTTAATTCATTATATGTAATAAATTTCATAAGTCCCTTCTATTTGTGGAACGAATTAAGGTGCTGCAGTTAAAAACAATATATTTTCAAAAAATAAAAATAAATAAATAAAAATTTTCATAAAAATGTCATAAAGTAATAAATTTTATAAAATAGTATAATTTTTAAAACAAATTCATATTTTAAATAAAATAAATATTTTAAAAATGTACGAATTTCCATAAAAATGTATTAAATTAAAAAAAAAAACAATTTTTAAAAAGTTGTAACAATTTTCATAAATTTCACATTTATGCATCAATTTTAGTTAAATATAGATTGTTTTATTTGCAACATATTCAGTTTTATAATAAAGGAGATAAAGATGATTTTTTTGGTAGTTTTCAATTTTTACGATTTTTTGAAAAACAAGAATTTTTGAATTTAGCATTTTTGACACTTTTTTTTAATATCTCCGAAACTATTGAATACGTTAAAAGATGATGATGATTTAAAGCGATTTTGTTTAAAATTTTCTGATATTTCATTAAACAAAGTAA
The DNA here is from genome assembly GCA_932274085.1 of Protocalliphora azurea. NCBI lineage: Eukaryota > Metazoa > Arthropoda > Insecta > Diptera > Calliphoridae > Protocalliphora > Protocalliphora azurea. Next base: position 147,993,574 of record OW026521.1, on the reverse strand, counting down.
GACAATTCGTTCTCGAGAAATGTAACACTATGTGGAATAACTTCATTAGTTTTTTATATAATGGCTAATCTCGTGTACTAGAGTCCATTCAAAAAAGCGATTTATATGCTTAGAAATACAAGATTATATGTATCTAAAGTGACTAAGAAAACCCTTATATATTTGACAATGGGTTCCCTAATGGGGATCTGCGAAACCCTAGAGCTCCGTAGTAATTTTTTAGGGGGTCCGTGAAGAGGTCTAAAATATTGTATAAGCTCGTTTGTTTTCTTCGGAATAGGAGGGGGAATACGAGATCGAAGCCTATCAAAGAATCAATTGAGGTATTAAAATATCTAACAAAGTCACTAAGTTCTTGTGTATATTGTGTAGTGCTCCTGAGTGTTTTGCAAACAACTTGTAGGGTATGATTTAGACGATTAAAAGTGGCGATTTCGATGTGCGAAAAAAGTTTAAAATTACGAAAAATTCAATAAATGATAATATAAGAAATACTTACAGAATAATTGAGAGTATACCAGCAAAAATTTTTCGGTTTTAAAAGTATTTGACTTTATCCAAAATAATCGAATTGTTACGAACGAAGAAAAGGGGAACCACTTTAATAATCGAAAGTCCGCCCAAACAGGAAAATCGACACCAAAGACAAATAAAAATGGGTTACATTATGCGCAGCTAAAACAGGGTGACACGATTATGAGAGACCAGTGCTGAACACAATTAATCAGTACGAAAGAAAAAGGGACAGAATATGAGACCAGACAGGAGACCATGCGTTTCTATTATGACCGCGCTTGGCCTAATGTTGCACGACCAGTTATAGGTTGGTTGAGAAGATTTTTATTAAAGAACGAAGGGAAAAAATAAAAATTCTTGACAAGCCTAAAAACACTTTTTTTAAACATTTAAAATTTGTATGTATTATTAAGGAATCTGTATTCGAAAGAAATCAAATAGATAGAAAAAAATAAAAAATCGGAATTCAACTATAAAACTATTTATATTAGTTAAATTTTTTTAATTAATTTTGCTCCAATCATCTAAGTTATAATATTAGTTAACTGAGAATAACTGAATTTGGAATAAATTTTATTTAATTTTTTTTAGAATTATGATTGAATGTTTGCCTAAAATCAGCTACAAATTTTATTACTTCAATTCTACAGTTAATTAAATCCTTTCATCAATAAAACCTCATGAATTTTATTATAGTCATTTATTAAATTATTAAAAATATTTAAAAAGTGCAAGTGAAATTAAACAAAAGAAATAATAAAGCTACAAATTCAATGGGGGGAAATGAAATTTGGTATATAGTTTCATCTTGGATGTATAAGACATCTTCTTGAAATCACCGATAATTGCGTATAAATAAGATTGTTGAAACCTTTGAACTCGTTTCGATAAAGATTTTCATTTAAAACCATCTGAGCGCCTTCATGATCCAGGATGAGAAACCTATAAAAACATTAAAACACATGATAGATGTCTTAACAAATCTTCAAAAGGAACTAATATGAACTGACTTTTTACATACAAATAATTTTTATAGAATAGATTTAACACAAACTTGGATCTCGTATCTCCCGATCATCATAAATAAATTTAAAGTTCGTACTTACCAAGTAATTATATATTAAATGCGTCTACAAAATCTGAGCAAATCCTTACAGTAATTTTATGTTTATGCGTTAAAGTTTTTTAAATGAGCCCAAATAGTTGAAAAATGGTGAAAATTTATTTTAAATTATTTTATTTTTATATTTTTTTATTGACAAGTTTTTCTTTTACTAAAATAAATTCTTTTTATTTTACTAAATATTAATGGTCCCAATTTTTATATGTTTAAAGAACATTTTAAAGAAAAATTATAATAATGGAAGATATGATTTTTTTTAAATACACCTGATCTAAGAATGAATGTTGATTTAATTATCCTTTTCATTTCAAAAATTATTTTACAAAAGTAATTGGAAACTAGCTTTATTAAGCATCTGTTTGTGCCAGAGTTTGTTTAAATCGGACACAGAAATCCGATCATATATGGATTTAAATTTCACTTATCTTAAAAAAAAAAAAAAAAATAGAAAAAAGTGAATTTTGAACCGCGGTTAAAACTAACTACAACGAATTTCACAATTTTGAAGAACTTTAAATCGGTGGTGGTGAGGTCAGTGATTTCTTTTTTTTCAAAAACTTTTGTTTATCCTCTATAATAACTAATTTTTTTAAATGAGAAAAATTACTATAAAAATTAATATTTTTGAAAGTTTTGGAACATTCTTTTTAATTGTATTATGCATGATATATGTAAAGTAAAGATTCCATACTTCCAAAATCATAATAGCATATTTAATGAAAAATGTATTTAAAAAATGCAATTGCATTGTTTTGTTATTTTGAAATATAGTTGTTAAAGCTGGTATAAGCAAAATTCAAGCGCAGCTTAAATAATTAAAATTCATAAAGCCATTTAATGTTACATACTGTGAGGGTATGGTTAACCATATATAAATTTACTAGAGTTTAAAATACTTTACTAGAAAAAAATTAAAAACAATATGAAATAAAAAATATATATACACCTTGAGTTGAATGTTAAAAAGTTTGAAAAATATTCATTCGATATTATATTACGATTGTGAAAAGTTGACTTTGGCTGAAAATAAAATTTAATCAATTTATAATTTTTATTACGTCAAAATAAAAAATTGTGAGAAACTTTAAAATAACGGAAAATACCGTTTTAAAATTTTTGTGTTGCAAGAAAATGTATATTCGAAGCATCACTGTCATCACTAAATTTTGAAATCTTGGCAAATTTTCATCAATAAGTTAATTTACAAATTCGGTTGATTTAATTAAGAAGGAAAATCAAAATTATGCAAATCTAAAAAACGAAATCGATAAAGGGCTTAATGGATTTTATGCATACAAATTTTTTGTGGAAATTGAAAGCCACCAGGTAAAAAAATGCCCTTTTCGGCCTATCTTTCGTGGAATTGTCGATATACATTTTGGTGGGTTGGATTCCCGCCAGAGACTCTGGTCTGGTTTACTCCAACGATCTTATTTATAGTCTTATAGTCAGCGTTACCGATGAAATTTTATAAAAAGTGTCTAAAAGAGGGGATTTTAAAAAACAAATTCACCAAAAAAAGGAGGCCAACTGCTTCAATACCTAAAAAAATCCTCAAAATTAATTTATTTTATAAAAAAATACAAACAAAAAAATATTGTATTTAAAGAAATGCTACTATACCCAATTTTATTATTAGAAAAATAATTTATTTATAGTATTTTCCATTATTGCAGAAATAAAGATTTATTAATTAAAATAGTTCTCTCAATTTTTATTAATTATACTTCTATACATTTGCCCACCAGTCCTACAAAATTTCCATCTAACAAACTTAAAACTGAAAGCATAGATTCAAAACTGTTGACGTTATGTCTGTTGGACAATTTATTTTTCATTAGAGATAATTTATATAAGAGCCAAAATAAAAATATTAATTATGATATAAGTATTCAGCAAATCTATTTTTTAATTTTCCCAATCCAGTTCAAAAAGTTTTGGCATTTGATATTTTAAATAGTTGTTCATAAACTTTATCCTTAGCTTTAGTTTTTAACAGTTTCAGTTGATAAAATTATAAATTCTTTGTGGTTTTTTTTACATCACTATACTGTGAATCAATCTCAAAATAATTAATTTTTTTGTTGGTATTAATATATAATGGGTGGAGATATTACAAACAACTTAGTATCTGGTGATTTGTCACATAGTCTTAAAAAGTCACCATTTAATTCCATTTAAAAAAAAAAATTACTGTTTATCGACTTTAGTTGCTTATAGTCGTTGCTCTTTTCGCTTACCAAAGTTAAGTGTTTTGCCCCACTGTGTACTATATATATACCTATGTATATTTCTATGCGTGTGTGTAAAACAGAAACGACATATAAATTTTATACTTATCATGAATTCCAGGAGAAATCAAAGAAAAAATTTCAATTTTTGAATTTGTGTCCTCCGATTTTCTTAGAGATATTTACGCAAGGAATTAAAAAAAACCTATCCAATTTTACTTTTCTACATTTCGAAAACTCGCAAATATATTCGTGAATTTTATTCATAGAAAATGTGCAAAGAACTTAGGTTTAAATATTCATAACTTTTTAAGTTACAATCCGATTTCACTACACTGAAAGCGAATGCGAAGGTAATTATGACCTCTTTAAATTTGACAATTAAAAATAATATTATTTAAAAAACGTGCATTTATAATGCAATTGCATTTTTCAGATGCATTTTTGAAAACGTTTTTCCCTCTTAGATTTTATAATTTTTTCGTTTCATCTTAAAAAGTGATTTTCTTATTCAATAATTCAATTTAGGTTTTTTTTGTAACGAAAATTTTTCTATTTTGAAAAATTTTTATTAAAACAAAAGAAAAAAAAAAAATACTTTTTCCCATAAAAGATTTATTTGTTTTAATATTTGTACGTTTACGCAAAGATTGTGCAACTTCAAACATATAAATTTCAAAAGGTATAGTCCGTTTTTATTGATTAAAAAAAAAAAAAAAAAACATTTAAACTGTGTTTTAACATATTTTAATCTAAGTTAATAAAAAATGCAAAATTGGTTAGAAATTACATTAATAATATTAAAATTTAATAATTTTTCTAATTATACATATATATTCGTTTCGGTACATATTTTCTCTACTTTTAGAAATAAATCAATAATAAACTATACAAAATTTGAGATTTATACCCGTTAGCACAAAGTATGTTTTAATTAAATTTAACAAAAAGCTTATATTAAACTAGATTGAAATTTTTTTCTTTTGTATCTAAAAGTCAAAGTATTTTAAAAGATGTATATGGTATTTATACACATTAGAGGGATTTCGTAAAAGGACTTTATATACGTGAGCTATGCCTAATATTGACTTGATAATTTCGAAGTTACAAGATGTACTTTGTTCATAATGTTTACATGAATAGATAGACATCCACCAATATATATGCAAGTAGACACTTTCTGAGCATATGGTTTACAGGAGACCGAAAAGGTCCAAATGATAAATATTTTTTTTTTTTACTTGGATGGTTAACGTAGCAGCTCAGTGATTACAAACAATCATTTAATTTATATAATTTTGTTCTTATTGGAGCTCTCGCTAGGAATAAGACCGCTTGGGCAGGATTATAACTCCTTTAACAATCCTCAGCCTCCTAATGTGTTGTTTTAGTCCTTTCACGTTGGAAATATTAAAGAATCCAATATCTTTGGGTGCGCAAGAGAGGGTTCGTAAAATTCAATGGGACTCTCTACATTGTAGGCGATCAAAATGTTGTAAAAGTTAACGAAAAAAAAGTTATGTGGAATAGTTCACATAAATGTCAATAGTCCGATGTTGACATTTATGTCAACGTTATTAAGTTTTCGCTACATATGTGAAGACCGACATCGAATATATTTACTACTCGTTCCCTCTCACTGAGAGCAAAAGTGGTGATGTATAGTTGTTTGTCGAATAACTACGGGTCAGTAGCAACAGAAAAATATGTTCCGAAAAAAGTGAACACATATAAATATTGTTACGAAATTGTACTTAAATTCAAATATAACGGTTTTATTAGCTGGTTTAAAATTAAATAATGCTTCTCAACCGTTCTCAATGCTTTTAGACCTTTCTATTTATGTTAACAGCAGTTAACATATCTGTAAAAATTATTAACATAGTTGTAAACATACAACATTGAATAAAAAGCTTTCGCCATTGTTTGTAAGTATGGCAACACTAAATGTTGAAACTGCTAACATTAACATCGAAAGCTCTAAAATTCGAATATATTAGTTTGTCCGTTAAGAACATTGTGGAAAAGATAGAACTTTCGAGAAGCATCTAGATGGCAGTGAAGTATATATAAATTGGCCGTGAGAACACTATTGAGTTAGTCTAATTGGAAGCATCGTTAAGTAAAGACAAGTTAACTGCCTTGGCTGTATATTCTTGTAAATTATTAAAGTGTGCTGTATAAAGTATGTAATTTAAGTGCGTGTGTATTAGAACACACAGTAACTATTTAAACTGTTATTGTTGTACATTTTTAAATAAAATAAAGCGTCGTTACAACTTTTAAACTACTAAACTGCTTTTATTTGCAATGTTTTTAAAAGGTAAAAACGTAACAATATAATAAACATAGAAAAAAAAACTACAAGTACATTGTTCACTTCACATTTTACCTTAAGTATTTTCTTATTAAAGGGCGAAACTGAAAATTAAACAATTATGCTGATAAAATTATCAATCGAAAATGCAACGGGAACTAAAATATGTTAATCATTGATTTTAAATAAATTGATTTTTTATTATAATAAATGTTATTTTCTGCTTTCTTTGCATTATTTTATTATTGTTTTTTTTTAGAATAAATAAGTTATTTAATGATTTTTACTTTAAAAAATAATACATTTTTAATTTTGAATAAGCAATAAAGGTAAAAAAAGAGGATAACAAAAATTTTAGCCGAACTAATTTTTCTAAATTTAAAAGTAGAAATAAATAATAATGGGAAAAGAATCTCCCATGAACAACTGTATTAGTTCTACAGCTAGTTCCAGAAAGCATGGAAATAGCCTGTACTTGTTCTAATTTGGCATTACGACCAATGTTTTTTGTTCAATATTTTCACCTTTAAAACTAGTTCTGTGTTAAGAGTTACCTAACCAGTACCCATTGTATTGAAGGGTTCTAGAACTAGTTTTATAATCAATGATTTTTGTTTGAAATTGTTACATTCAGAACAAGCTCTATAGAAGCATTAGAGAACGGTTTAAGAACCAGTTATTAAATTTTTTATATTTTATTTTTCATTCTAATAAGTCATTTCCTAAAGGCCACTTTTTTTTAAATAATTTTTTTCTAATTTGTTTCATTTTTTTTAAAGCTTTTTAAAGAGTTCTAGAAAGTTTTTTTTCTGAGCGAAAGTGTATAAATTAAATATAATTTCAGAGTTTATTTATTGTTTATTTTTTATTTATAAAAACAAAAATTGTTAAAGAAGGGAGAAAAGAGTTTAAATATGTGTATATTTTTTTTAATTTAATGCATTTTTTTGCATGTCTATTCCTTTTTTATCTAGAATTCCTGCATATAATTCCCATATCGTAACAACTTTGATAGATAACTATGTTTAGATTATGATTATTTAACATTTTGTTATAAAGCAAAGTACTTACCCTGCAAAAACTTTGCATTCCTGGTAAGCTAGTAGGAATAATTGGAAACAAAAATAAACTACTTATTTTTTTCCTGAATAACTAGTTATTTTTGCTCGGGTTGTCCACAAATTCATGTAGTTATTCTTAGACTCTAGGGATACCTAAAAATATATATCTAAACGAAAATAAAAATTAACTGTTTGTTTTTATAACACGTGCGGAAAAACGACTCGTCTAACTTACATTTAAAACAAAAACAAAATTTCAAAATTTGTTTTTGTTTTAAATGTAAGTTACACGAGTCGTTTTTGCGCTCGTGTTATAAAAACAGGCAGTAAAAAAACCAAAAATTTTGCCGTCAGTGAGATTTGAACTTGGACACAAATTAATCTTTCGTTTTTAATGACTAATGTCTTACTCAGTATACCATCTTGTACTTAATTTTCTAAGTGACAAAAACTTTTTTAGTATAAATATATGTTTTTAGACATTTTGTTATAAAAAACTAACAGCATCAGAATTGGGTTGAACCAACCATATTATGGTTGTTAATCCAGCGCTCTAGCCAATTCATCTACGTGATTGCAATATTACTATGCTATTATACTATTGAGTACTTATTTATGTAATACCAAGTAGTGAAATAATGACGCCTCATTACCAAGAAACTACTTTAAATCCTAAAAGTTTTTGCTGGGTAATAACAAAACTTTCTAAAAACTGTAAAATATATTAAAATTCATAAACTTCAGGACCCAATGAATGATTCTAGGGGGATGTACGATCAAAATTCAGTAATCGGTAAATTTTGGTACACTATACAGTATACATATATATCACTGGAAATCATTGGTAGATCATTGGATCGATAATTGAAAAATATGGAAGTGTGATCCAAACTTGTGCGAAACTTGCTTTTGGTAAATTACATCTCCAGTTTGATATTTGTAATAGTTTAGTGATTATGATTTTCAAGAATGAAATTTATATATATAGATGAGTCTTGGAGACATTCATTGAAATTTTCTACTCATTTTGGCAGAAAATTTGTATTTAGCTTGGGTTAGAAAATGTTAATCGAATTCATTTACCAAAGTGTGCCGAATTTCAGAAGATGTCCTCAAAATTATGGGCTGAAATTTGTTCTTAAGGTTTACATATATAGCCATCATCTGATATGTTATATATACACATATATACTGATAATGAAAAAAATAACTGTGATAATTTTTTCGATTAAATTTAACTTAAAAGTCTTGCTAACTGAAACTTTTTGTTAATGATTTTATTTTAACTTTTTTTAAAATTGAAAGTTAGTGTTTAATTTATAGTTATTGTTTTATTGTTAACGTTCCTTAAAGTCATAAAATAAAATTTTACAAAATCAATTAGGAATATTTTTTGTTTTTTTTTTTAGTTATTAAAAATATTAAGACTTTTCGTAACATAAAAATCCAAACTGAATTATTATGGAAGCCAAAATTATTTAAATCGAACTTCAGCTTCAAAAGGTATGGATAATTAGAAATATGACTTTGAAAAAAATATTTCGATTTTTATAAAAGTAGAATCGTAAATAAAACTGCGAAATGTTTGCCATTTGAAAAAACTAAAACACTTAAGTTTTATTGGTAATATAAAGTTTGTGTATGCCAAACATGAACCAAATCAGCAGACCTAAGGTCATTTCATATTTAATGTCTCATGGAATTCGTGATATATAAAATGAGAATGTACAAATGAATTAAAAAAGAAATTTGGTAAAGAAGTTGTAAAATAAAATATTTTTGAAATGTGAGTAAATTTTCAATAATATAAGCATGTGATATCAAAGCAAAAATTTTCAAATAAAGCAACATAATAAGTATATAGTATATTAGACTGCACCAAAATTTACACAACTTCTATAATTTGAACGTAATTCCCAATGGAATCATTTATTTAAAAAGTTATTGTGTGAAATATAGGACCTGAAATTTCTATGGTGCGTTTCTATAAGAAAAATATGGCTTTTTACAGTTTTAAAAATATTAATTATTAAGTACTTTGTTTTGTCACAAAATTTTAAAAACTCGTAATCTGCACATAATTATCTATCAAAAAAGACAAAGAGAAAAATCGTTGAAAAGATTTTAAAGTTATTACCAATTTCCCAAACCATTAATGTGTAAGGAGTGTACAAAGAAATTATTATCTTTTTGAGAAATGTTTAAATAAAATACTATTTTGAATTAAATTTGAAACATTATTACTGAAAAATAAGTTTTTGTTTCTGCAGGATAATTCAAACCACTTTCCATGCATCGCAAATAAAATGTTGATTTCTTCAATGGTGTTGCAAAACTCCAATTTCAAGCTTTTAATAATTTTGTTAAACAAATTTCAAAAAAGTTCAAATGAAACTACGCAGATTTATAAACAGCACTATATGAAATAAAACTAAAAAAAAAATATGATAATACCTTGTATTACTAAGCCGTACCTGTTATTTCAATTTTACGGATTTCGGCAAAAAAGCATTTTTGCAATTTTTTAATTATAAAGTAATTTTTTTAGAATTGATATCCAGACTAAACAGAATTATTACAGAATAAGATAAGATATGTTTCAAAAAATATATTCTGAAGTTTTTAGAAAAATTGGACAAGACTAATCTTTAAGACACGAAGGTCAAAAATCAAAATTTGTAATATTTGAAAATTTTAAGGAAAATATAATGAAAACTTATTTATGTTTATCTGGATTTCGATAAAATTTTATGAAAATATAACCGAAAGGACTTCGTTGATAGTAGCAGTAAAAAAGGCAAATTTAACCATCAACTGAGCCTCACCTCATTTTGACAAGTAAAATCATGGTAAACCATCACAATTTCTCACAGTAATGATTGCATCCAAATCCAAATAAACAAATAATTTTTTGTGACGTGTTCATTAAAAATTTGAAATATTTTAAATTTTGACTTTTGACCTTCTTATTTTAAAGGTAATCCATATCCAATTTTGACAAGAACTTCAAAATATATTTTCTGGGACATGATTAAAGTCAATGTTTATTAATTTTTGTATAGTCTGAATATCAGTTCAAAAAATTGACTTTATAACTAAACAATCGTAGGTAAATGCTTTTTTGCCGAAATCCGACTAATTCGAATGGAAGGTATGGCTTAGCCAAACAAGGTATTGACCTAAATTTTTTTATTTTTATTTCCTGTAGTGTTGTCTATAAACTTGTATAATTTTATTTGAACGTTTTTGAAATTTGCTTAACAAAATTTTTAAAGGTTTGAAATTGGAGTTTTGAAACAGCCTTAAAGAAATTAATATTTTTTAACCAAATATGGAAAGGGGTTTGAATTATATTTAAGAAACAAAAACGTATTTCTCAGTAATTATTATTAAAATTTTATTAAAAATAGTATTTTATTTAAATATTTCACAAACAAATTAAAATTTGTTTGTACACTCCTCATACAACTGGTCTAAAACACATTATTGATCTGAGGATTTCGTAATAACTTTAACATTTTTTAACCGATGTCCCCTCTTCATGTCTTTTTTAATAGATAATTATGTGTAGATGAAGATTTTTTAAAATTTTAAGACAAAACCAAGTACTTAGTAGCTAAATTTTTCTAAAAACTGTACAACATTCATATTTTTACCATATAAACGCACCATATATATTTCAGGTCCGATGTGGCACGGTTTAACGATATCCGATTTAACCAATATTACACACAATATCTTTTCACAATCCATTGAACTACTCTAGGGGGAGTTATTGTCAAATTTTGAAAAGTTGATAAATTTTGGTGCAGTCTAATAGTACATACATCTAAAGTCTGCCCATCATTCGCATTTAAAACAACAGACAAAATTTACAAGTCATATGTAAATGTTATTTCATATAAGTATCTGTCGTATTGTTATTTTTTTTGGTAGGCGTTATTTGTTGCATGTTCTCTCGTTTCTATTACTGTTATTTGTTGCTGCTGCTATTGTTGTTATTGTTATCATTGCCTGTATATGCATATATTGTCCTGACACATTGCTGACGTTTATTAACACATAAATTTTGATGAGCAGGTGTTTATGATGCACATAGTCCTATGAATGTGTATAACTTGTTTAATATGTTTTAGGAAGGGAGTTTACGCAAATTTAGTCAGTTGTTTTAACTTGTATTATTAAAGTGGAGAAACATTATTCTGTTTCTCCACTTTATATCTATTTTAATAACTTAGCAGTAAAATTTTATTAAAAATGATTTATATTCATAACTTCAGTTATGTTATTTTAAAGATTTCTTTTCCCTGAAAGAATTATATTCCTATTTTATGTATTTTAAGGATTATTTTGTATAAATTGCATCTGCGATCTATAAACATATAATTTTGAATGTGTATTTGAATGCACTATTTTTTTTTTGTCTGGCATCAATTTATTTTATTATTACTTTTGTTTTTTCTTTTAAGACTTTTTTTTTCTTTTAATTTGCAATTTTCACAAGGAGAACTAAAACAAGTAAGAATGTTATATTCGGCTTGGCCGAATCTCTTATACCTACCATCTGAAACATTTTGTGTCACTCTGTCTTATTTAAAATTTCATCTTATATAGGAGGTGGGCGATAAAGTGGGAAGATCACTTCCATTTTTGGTTTCCAAGTTTACATCGATCTTCGAACAATCTGAAAAAAATTTTTTGTCGTACATGCTGTTGTTTAAGAGATATCAGCGAACAAGTGTGTGTTTCTATTTTGCCCATAGCTTTTTTTATAAACCGATTTTACTCATTTTCAATATTATCATAACGTTATCATCAGACAGGCAGACGGACGAACATAATAAGATCGACTCAGAATTTTACCAGAATCCAGAACATATATATACTTTATGAGTTCCTAATTAATTTTTTCGACATGTTACCCACGGAATGACAAATCCAATATACCACCCATCTTTTTTCATGATGGGCATAATAATTGGAAAAACATATATCAATTTTTCCGATTGCTTATTTTTTTTTTTGGCAAATAATTTCTATAAGCTGCTTAGAATATTTAATTTGTACATTGAAAATGTATTAAATTTATTTATATACAAATGTATTAGTGTATCCAAAAACCGAAACCGGAAACCGGTTTCTGTTTAAAAATACCGACCGGTTTCGAATAATTTTTATTTTCGAATAATTCAACAGGAAGGTTTTTGTTTCTTGGGTTAACCGGTTTTTTTTTATGAAATACTCCTTCTTTTATTTTACTAAATTAATATATATTTCTCATCTTTTTATATTTGCTAATTGAACCTTATTTATAGCCTTATTCATTAAAAGTATCAAATTATATAAAAATAAAATTTTTATGAAAGTTTATAATTTTTTTTTTTTTTTGGTATTTTCTATTTTGAATTTTCATTATAAATTAATAAAGCTTTAAAGCTAGTTTTTTAATTCCAAATTTGAGATTTGAGTAGCACCAAATATACTAATAACTAAGATTTGTATATTTTTTTTAATAGATTTAAACTAATTTTTATAAACAGAATCTAGGTAAGAAGTAAATTTTAGTTTCATCGTTTGTCACAAAAATAAGGTAAATTTTAATAAAAAGGTATATAGGTAGAGTTGGATCAGAAGAAGCATTGTACAAAATTTGAGCATTATCTTTTAACTGCACAGGAGCGATGTAACTTTTTATTTTTATATTATATTTATTTTTATATTACCGTATTCGCAACCGATTTTTAAAAAAAAGGCTATTTATCGAATAATTTGAAAACCGATTTTCTGAAAATGTTTTTTGAATACACTAATATGTATGTATTTCACGTACTATAGCTATATGTGGGTATACATACACATATTTAAAATTAAGTGTCCAGAGATGGTTATTTTTAACTATTTAGAAAGTAATAACTAATTGGTTCCTCAATAAAGAAAAGTAACTGAGAACAAAAATTTATTTTTAAATAATAGACTGCACAGTGGGGCAAAATCAAAATTTTTGGAAATAAATCTGCAACTTCTAATCGGCTGGCTGGATTTACATAAAATTTCAGGAAGGCGTAAGAGAGGAGTGTACAATTTTAAGTCTAGAAGAGGAGGGGCTCTATATGCCCCTTAATTTTAATCGCTTGCCAAGTGTTTGTTTCTTAGCAAAATTTTAAATATTATTACATTTTCTTAAAAGTCTTAAGAAGACCTATAAAAATACCCTTGTATTTGCTATTTACCTCATATAGTTTTCAAGTTATTTGCATCCAAAATTTCAACTATCGCAATTTTGAAAAATCTTGGTCCAGTTTCTTCAATATATAGCTCAATAGCTTTAAACGATTTTCTATAATTTTTACCCTAATAGTTAAAGAAGAAAATTATCTATCGAATAAAAAAAAAAAAACTTGAAGTTGGTGTCTCTTCCAAGTCCAAAAATAAACGATTTTGAAATTGAAAATTACAAAAATGATTATTTTATGTTTTTTTTTTTCTAAAATAAAATGTTATTTAAGAACATATAATGATTTTTTACTTTACAGAGATGATTATGCAATTAAAAACAAGCCCAAATACCCAATAGGACTAAGCACAGACGCTTCCGAATTTAATCTATTTTATAACATATTTTAGCCTATATGTTCCAAAATTCTATAGCATGGATCTACAAACAGAATGCAGTTTCGGAGAACGTAATATGTTCCAAAGAGTTTGATGTCAGCTTTTTCTAGGTCTGTACTCAACGTGAACTTATGAGAAAAAGTAAAAAAAGGCCATTTTTAGGATTTTCGGCAGTTTTTTTTGGGAATTGTAGAATTGTTTTTACAAAAATCTTAAATTTTTCCTACATTTTACCATTTCAAGTAATAAAGTCAACTATTGCCGAAAACTTCGTTAAGATATTTTAACAAAGAGATATTTTATTAGAGATAAAATATTTATAGATTCTCCAAAAAGCAATTATTTTACGAAAACTTTAATTTTAATTGCAAAAATCATATAAACTGTGCACTCAAATTTATTCAAGTAAACTCGCTTGTCTAGCTAGCATAATATTTAATTATATACGAAAAAACTGAAGCCAATATCTTTTATACGACCAAAACTATGCTACTTTAAATTTTAATAAGTCACGAAAAGTTTTCACTCTGGACTATACAACTAATAGTTAAATGCCCCCTTGGAAATAGTTCTAAAAAAAGAAATAAATTCTTTCTTAAAACAACGCAATGGTCCCAATACCTTAAATTCTTAAAAAAAACTCTTTAATATTAATTAACTTTTTAATATTAATTAACTTTTAAAATGTTTTTCAAAACTTGCTAAAGTTGAAAATTTCTTTAAAACTATTTCTTTATCATTTACTTCATCCCAACTATGTTTGATAAGAATATAAAAATAAATTTATTTTCAATTTTAATCCTTTACAGTTGCCATCAACACACACTCTCAATAAATGTAAAATAAAACCATGGCAGATGGAAATGGAAATAAATATAAACAAATAGGTATTAAAGGTATGCTACCACCAAACCAATTTTCAATTCTCAAATGAATCGAATTAATAAACATGTATGTATTGGTAAGAGAATTTCTTATGCTTACCATCATCATACACGCATTTAAATGAAAAAGAAAAAAAAACACACATACACATGCACTCACACTGAGGTAAAAAAAAAAATAAATTTTATTACTACTTCTAGGAATCTTTTTATGAATATACATATGTATGAGTTTAATATACATATGTTGAGCTTTATATATCTTTATACAACAAAAATAAAAAATGGCGGTGAAACAAATTAAACGAATTATTATTGTAATCATAACAATTTCCGGTGCAACCAATTACTAAAGATTTTATACCTGCAACTATAATAATAAAAGCAACAACAACATTTTACTTTACACCTGCCAAATTGGTATGAGAATCCATGAGAGTGTGTCTGAGTATATATTTTGGTTGAAGATCTGAGGGAAATGGAATAGTGTTATATTCATAACAGTGTAGCCAGATAAAGAATTTATTCTGCAATTGATTAAAAATTTTATAAACTTAATTTTCTATTTATTTATTTTGGATAAACTTTTAGTTATAAGCAGTGTTGCTAGTTTTGGTTTTTTTGGCCCAAATCTAGCCTTTTTATTTTGATTTTAGCTTCAAAATTTCCGTTTTAGCTTCTATATTTTTGTTAGCCCTTTTTGATCCTTCAAATTGCCATAAAAAGACTAAAATTTTAGTACTTCAACAAAGAAGAAAATAAATTCTTATTTGCTTTTACTATTTTATTTCTACAGCATTTTCAGGTATTAATTCGCACAAAAAAAAAAAAACCAGATTATTTATATTTAACTAAAATTTTCACCTACGGCATTTCAATCTCCCAATCAAATATAAATTATGTAATTTTATGGACTTACTTAATCAATTGGTTAGTTGGTTTGTTGGTTTGAGTCTGTAATGAGGTAGAAATGTAGGGAAGAAAAATGAGAACATTAATTAATTAGATCCAGCCTGTAGCATTGGGATATTTAATGAAGTCACTGAGTCTAGTGTCGGATATCTCACCGAGGTTGTCTAATTGGTACCTCCCAGAAATTTATGTCTAATTGCGTTCAAGGCTGGGCATTCACATAGAAGATGATGTACTGTCTCCTCCTTCTCGCGATTGGCACAACTACGACAGTGTTCATTGTAATGACCTGTAAACAATGCTATTAGTCTGGAGATGTCTTTGCGTTTGTAGCCAATGAGTTGCATTGAGCGTTTTTCTTTGTAGGTAGGCCACGTTTCCTTCACGACTCTACATTTTTCCAGATTTCGCCATCTATTTTTCGCCTTTTCTAGATAGTGTTTTTGGATTCTGATTTTGACTGATCCTAACGGGATTGCGACAGAAACCGATAAGGAGGCATTCATAGCAGAGCCTGCCCGGATTAATTCGTCTGCCTGTTCATTACCATAGTAATCCATATGCACAGGAACCCAGATTATAGTAATGTCATACAGTCGACTTAGTCCTAGCAGTTCCTCTTTACACTGTCTGACTAGAATAGAGGTAGTTTTAGGTGATTTGAGCTATAGAATTGTCGCTTGGCTGTCAACAAATAAACCAATATTTCCTTGAATATTTCTATCGCAAAGGAAAGCGTGTAATTTCCTGACCGCTAGTATTTCCGCTTGGAATACGCTTGCCTCATCAGGGAGTCTATAAGAGTGTCTAATTCCAAGATCGTTAGAGAAGACACCAGAGCTGACACCGCAGTTCATCTTTGAGCCGTCAGTGTATATCTTAGTTCCATGTAGTTCAAGAAGATTTCCTCTTCTCCATTCGCTTCTGATGGGGAATAGGACTTTAATAGTATTTCTGAAGTCCATCTGGAGAATCATATAGTCGGTAGGTTGATTGAATCGCGAGGATATTAAAGTTAATATCCTCGCGTGCCAATATGTTCTCGATCTCCAGCTTTCCGTTGCAGATAATCTTATAGCACTATTGACTGTTAATTTAACAATGTGTAGGTCTATGGGTGTTAGATGCAATATAGTCTTCAGAGCTTCTGATGGACTAGTACGTAATGCACCTGCAATGCCAATGGAAGCGGATCTTTGTATCCTGTAAAGTTGATCCAGCACGTATCTCTAGTAGCGGTCCACCAAACAAGAGATCTATATACAAGAATGGACTGTACTATTGCAGTGTATAGCCATTTTGTCAATTTTGGACTCAAACCCCATTTCACACTAAACATCTTTCTACAGGTGTAGTATGCTACCGTAGCCTTACTAACCCTATGTTGAATGTTTAGCTTCCATGAAAGCTTGGAGTCCAAAATAATACCCAAGTACTTTGCATTGTCTGACAGGGTGAGTTCACAGTTTTCTAACCGTGGTAATCTGATCAATTATTACAGGAAATTATTTTTTTAATAAACTTCATTAAAGCCAGAAAATATTTATTAATATAATTTTAAAAAATGCTTACAAAAGCGAAAAATCACCCAAAAATTTGGAAATGATTTATCAAAGAGCAATTATAATCCAAAAATGATGACAAATCATGCCAAAACATTGGATTGTTATTCATATGAAATATGTATAACCCAAATTTGTATGGAAATTTTATAGAAGATTTATTTATGGATCATTTTGCTGCTAGTCGTTCTATGTTTTATTTATAAATTTATTACATTATCTTTAAAGAAATATCAAATTTCATCTGAGATATCCGAATTTAGGCTGCTATATTTCATTATGAGTATGGGTATATATGTCTATATTCATATTTTGTTTATATGTTTTATATGCTTAATAAAATGGAAGATGATTAGCTGAAAAAATTTATAAATGTCAGCATTTAAAATTAAAAACAAGTTAATATTTGATTCGAAAATATAAAACAAATGTTTCGCTTTATATACCAATAAGAATTTTGGAACACGAAAAGTATAATTTCGTTAATACTCCAAATAAGAAATCAGAGGAAACTGATAGTCCTAGCACGATATCTACAGAGAATATACAGATATATTTTCTACAGATATATTTTTTACAGATATATTTTTTCACGAATTTTAAAGTACCATTTTTGAGGTACCCGACCACGAAATTTAGTTTGCGAAATATCGTAAAAAATAAGTTTCAGATATCATTTTATGGGTAATTTTATTACCTTTAACTATAGACCTCGATGACTATTATAAAATATATATTTTGGAAGATATTCGTATTTTTATAAAGAAAATTTATCTTATTTTAAAAGTATTGTAAATCATCATCATATTGTAAGCTAAAAATCGGTATTTGCGTTACCAGCTTTAATGTTAATATTCTTGCCAAATTTCATTAAATAAAAATAAATATGTTTTTAAATAAAAAAATATTAGTTTTTTTTCTATCCTTATTTTTTTGGGTATTTAAGCCTTTCTGACCTTTTTTAAAGTTCAATTTAGCCTCTTTTTTTTGCCAATTCCTGACAACACCGATTATAAGAAACTCGATCATTTTTTCTTAGAACGAAATTTATAAGAAATTTTGTATTTACAAGAAATTTTCGATAAATTTTTTATCGACAAAAATATTTTGTCTAAAAATATATAAAGAAATTTTTAATGAAGTTTAGAAAATGTTTAATAACTTTTTGAGAGTTTTGTATGGATATCTCATTTTATTCCAAACAAGATAGCACTTCAAACATATATGTATAGTCTTGAAGAAAAAAAAAACGAAAAAAATATATCAAAATCAAAATTTCGAAAAATAAGAAGGAATGCTGAAGAATAAATCATTACTTAATTTAAGTGTAAATAAAAGATTCTAATACAAAGGGTGATTCAAGTAGAGATTCTGTTTTCAGTAGCTTTTTTTTATAGATCACGTGTGAGTCGTGTCATGTTTAGTATTGTTTGGCATTTCATAATGGAAAGACTTACGCTTGAACTACGTTTACAAATCGTTCAACTTTATTACGAAAATTCACGTTATGTGAGGAATGTGTTTCGTGCACTTCGCTAAACTTAAGGTCAACATAATCGGCCTACTGAGCGTACTATTCATTATTGGATAATATTCGACCGAATAGACCACGTCCAGCACGCTGTGAAGAAAACATAGCGGCCGTAGCTGAGAGTGTATACGAAGACCGTGAAGAGTCGATTCGGCGCCGTTTGCAGCAACATTTGATAGACATAATCTTCAAAAAATAAATTCCAAAGAATGTTCTTTCAAATGATAATAAACATTCTCCATTAAATTTGAATTTTCTGTGTTTTTTTCTTTAAAAAAGTAGGGAACCTCGAAATGGATCACCCTACAGTTAAAAAGCTACATCCTTCTGCTTTGCAAGTCAATTTAAAAACAATAAATTTATTTAAATTTTATAAAGCTGCGAAATCTATAGTGCAGGAGCTAGCCTAAAAACTATTTTTTTTTCGCAATATATCGAAAATTAATTTGTGATGCATTCAAGAAGGTCCACTGCCCACATTAGATAATATTTCGAGTGAAAATAAAAAGTAGCAGCGTGTTATTACTTTCGATAAATATTCTCTTAACCTTTATCTTCTCTGTTGACTCATTTGTTGCAATTGGATTGAAAAACTGGACTTAGAAAAAGTTCTTCAGCTTCAAGACTCTGGCTTTTCCCGTTGCACTGCGCTACCCCTTCTAATGCGACAATTAACATTTACTTTTTATGGAGCTACTATTCCTCTTGGACCTATCAATCCTGCTCGATATTTGATATAAAAATTATTTATATAACATTTTAAGACTTACACTTAGCTTATAAAATTTTTCACTATCTGTGAGTCAAATTTCATCTAAATAGCAGCATTAAAAACGTAAAAGAATTGCAAAAAAATAGACTTTTTTAAAATTGGTTATAAAATGTGGGCATGACATCCAATCGGGATTTATCATAGCCTATAACTACCTCTGCACTGGTACTGTTTTTGTGAAAAAATTTGGTGAAAATCGGTTAAGACGTTTAGATTTCGTTGATTCACAAACAAAGAAGCAAATAAGGGATTAGCGCGATTTTAAAAGAATTTAATATATTTTTCATACAATCATCGACATTTAAGTATACTTTCATGTGACTTATTTGCAAAAATTGCTAATTTAACCTACTGGGAACCAAATGTATAAAATTTACCCTTTTGTTGTTAAGAGGTTAATTATCTGGAATCTTCAATAGTATCAGGATTGACCTTTACAATGATACTATGTTGCAAAATTTCCAAAATATATGAAACTATATATTTAAATAAAGATAATATGACAAAAATTTTAGTAAAATCTTAATACCCCGCGAACGAAAATAGATGTAATGGATATTCCAGGTGTTAGCACGTCTCTATTAAATTTTGAAGTTAATTTTCTTGTAAGAAGGACTTTGATGTTATTGTTATTGAAAGAAATCCATTATTTTGGAGGTGTTTGAAAAATGTACAGCTTATGCAAATCAAAACATTCAGATGTAATGTTTTGGAAATCATATAATAACTTACTTCATACAATCTTCATTTCTAGAGGCGTATGTTTGCAGCTTTTTTTGCGAGGCACTTTAGAAATTACTAGAGCATACATGAGGCGTTCCGCTACCTCAATCGCTTTAAAATAAAAAAAGGTTTGGTATAAAAAAATAATTTTAGCTATACAATATATTTTAGAAAATGGAACTGCTTAATTATCTTCTGTTTTTAGGATTTTTAATTTTTTTTCGTTTCACATTTTTTTTCGATGTGGTATTATATTCTTATTTTATTAGTAATATTATTATTATTATTAGCATTTTTTCGTTTTGGTAATTATTTCATTTTGGAGGTTTTTTTGTTTTTGCATTTTGTCGATTTTTTCCATTCAGGCATTTTCCCATTTAGCATTGTTTTCCGTTTTTGGGTTCTTTTCATTTAGATTTTTTATTTTTGCTTTTTTTATTTCGTCTTACAAGTTTTTTTTTCGTTTCGGCGACTTTTCTTAATTTGTTGTGTTTTTCTTTTAATTTTTTTTTAGGAAATTTCTTTAATTTTATATAATATTGTCGATATTTTGTACATAATAGTTAAAGTTTTTCTGGCAACACTGATTCCCATAGTAAGTTGTAATAATAACAATAATCAAACCATGTATGAAGCTATGTGTACCGTATGAAAAATTGGTAACAGTGGAGGATAAAACAGAATCTTGAATTTAAAAATAATTAAAATGAAATAGAAATTTCAACTTGGTGAATTTTTTCTTAAATAATATAAAACTATTGTACAATTAGTGAGCGTTATATGCTTTTTGACTTATATATTATTAGTTTTCAAACTCAAACCTTAAAGTTTTATACCTGGAAACAATCATAATTTCCGTAACTCTTTGCTTCTTACTGTAGGCTTAAATTATTTTGCTATATGTATGTATACCTGTATAAAAACTAGGTGAAAATTCCATGGTTTCAACACACTTACACACACACACACATAAAGCATTCTCTTACTTTTGTCTATATCCAACAGATAGATTGGCTTAAGAGTTTTTATAAAATATCAAAGAATACAAACGGTATTTCCAGCTACTATGCAACGAATTGTGTTCATATTCATATTTATATATGAATTTAATACAGCACGTATAAGACAGAGGAACACAGGTATCCTTTACAATACAAATACATACATATATACATACATACTCGTACATACATACATATACATAAACAAACGAGAACCACAACATCCTCATCATCCTGTAAAAGAAATGTAGTGCATTTAATAAAAAAAAAAAAATTAAAATATTTGGAAGATTGCTGCTATATTCCGTTGAGTTGTTTGATTTTCTACAGCAAGTGAGTAGTTGTTTGAGTTTATTTTTCATCTTTTATTTATTTTTTGTATGTTCATATAGCAACTTGCCACAATAGTTTACTATGTGGCAAGGCAACAATTATTATTTTTATTTTGTGTTGAAAAATAATGTTATTTTAATTTTGTAAAGCCTTCTTTTTGTGATTTCGTTCTTTTCATTTCATCAGCTGGAGTGGGGGATTAAATTGCTGGCACCAGCCTTTGGGGTATTTGTTGTAAATGAGTTTTTCTTTTTTTTTTATGTTAAAAAATGTGTGCAATATGTTGCAAGTGACAGTGTGCTACATTGGTTTTATGTAGTGTTTAAAAAAAGGGATGTACTTGGAAAATTTGTTCGAGTATATTAATTTTAATTTTTTGGTTAAAAAAAAAAAACAAGTAGAACTGTTATATACACAAAATCTATATTTCGTAAATATAAAAATTGAAATTATAAATTCATTAAAACTTTAAGTTAAATTACATTTTTGATAAATTTATAAATATAGCGAATTTATTAAATCACATGTATTTATAAAAGGAAACTTAAAAATAACATTTTGTTTCTCAAAAAAAAAAAAAAAAAAACGCAATTAAAGAAATCTTAAAGAATGGATTTATATGCATATTATCCCTTATCACAATATTTGCTTTTCTATGAAAGTATACTTCATATTACTAAATAAACGTTAACCGTGAAATAGGAAACTTGTAATATAAAGAGTTCCCGAAAAATTTTATGTGCATATGATTTAGAAAAATCGCTCAGAGCATCTGTGCTCTATAGTCAGATAAAGAAGCAATGTAAAAAATTTTAAATTGCTTTTTCAGTTTTCTACATATACCTAAAAATTTGTTATTTTGAATTTGAATTAGCTGTTTTAAAATTTTCAAAATTTTTAACTTTGGGATTATAGGTTCGAGACTGAAAAATACTATTAAATAATTTTCTTTACGGATTAGGAAAACTTTTTAGCTGTAAAAATTAAAACTATTTGATAGCCTCTGCCAAGTATACCAAAACTGTATATTTCTCTTTTACTTAAAATTAAAATAAGGTTCCACAAAATTCTTATCTAAAATGATCCCAGAAGCGCCGGGCTCTAAGACATACATTGTATATCTACATAATGATATAATAATAAAAAAATCACAAGTGATTACCTAAAACTTACTGATAATATTCATAAAAAAAGTAAAAAAATTAATGGAATTCTGCGAGGATACGAGTCAGCGTGTAAAAATTTGTAGTCTAGAAAAATTTCACTAGACCAAGGTTGGCCAAATGGGAGTTCGTAGCAATATTCCAGGGGGTCCATAAGAGAAACCGAAAATGTATCTGGAATTATTTACATGATATGTTTTTTTATTTTTCAACATATATAATAATTTCAAATTTAGATTCTACAGGCGCCTGTCATTTGGATGGCGACAATTTTATTGAAACTTCGTACAATATGTTAGAGCTAAAACAAAAGCAAAGAAATCGCACACAATTGGTGAATTTTTAATAAAGCCTTGTTTTGACGTGGTTGTGGATATAATAATAGATAAGTCCACAAAAGAAAAAGTCTTGAGATCCTTCTGTCAGATAACTGAAAAAAAAAGAATTAATGGTCTGCAGTGTAATGAAATGACTGATTGTTCTAATTTAAAGCAACTTTAATTTTTTTGTTCATTTTGTTGCAGAAAGTGAAATAAAGGAAGAATTATTGTTTACTATAATTTTGTTTATGACTTCCATAGGTGCACAGATGGAGCCGCATCAATTGTAGTGTCGTCATAAGGTTGCTTGAATCACTTCAATCTCATTGCGAAAGCCACCGCAAGTACTTGCTGCGAAAATCTTAATTGATATATTTAAAAATGCTCTTCAAACTACTATAGACGCAGTAGCCTTAAGAAATAGAATTCTTAAAGACCATTATATCGCTTTAAATACAGAATATAAGATATTAATAGTTCATGCCAACGTTCGTTGGATTTTGAAGGAAATATGCTGAAGAGATTATACGAATTAAAGACTGAAGTAGACAGTTTCCTTTTATACAAAAGTGAAAGTCTTTACAAAAAATTTACAGCAAACTGTTATGTAACTAAACTATAATAAAATATGTTGAACTTTTTTTCTAAATTCTAAATTCAAATTTAGATATTTTTGCTGCTTCCCCGAGACTAAAACGTAAAAGATCTGCTAAGTCATCATCAACACCCCCTTGTATTCTTAAAAATACAGGGGTTATTACTGCTAATGGTTTTATCCCATTACCAAACGCAAACTCAAGTAGTAGTCCTGCTCCTACTGTAACTCCCAATTCGAATAATCTAATTTATGCTTCAAATGCTTCCAATTATAATGTAATTCCGTCAGAGTCGACTTTAGTTACTCGTACGACATCTAATTCGACAAACTAGCCTTTTTTTTCTAAATTCTAAATTCAAATTTATATATTTTTTCTGCTTCCCCGAGGCTAAAACGTAAAAGAACTGCTAAGTCATTATCAACACCCCTTGCATTCTTAAAAATATAGGGGTTATTACTGCTAATGATTTTATCCCGTTACCAAGCGCAAATTCAAGTAGTAGTCCTGCTCCTGTTGTAATTCCCAATTAAAATAATCTAATTCATGCTTCAAATGATTCTAATTATAATATAATTCCGTCAAAGTCGACTTTAGTTACTTGTATAGTATCTAATTCGAATCCAAATCCTGCTAAAAGTAAGCCTCCATAACTTAATTTATTAACTCCCTCATCGTCAAACATTCCAACTAATTTAGATGTCGTTAACAACCCACTTGTAAATCCGTTTACAACAGTAACTCCAAAGCTTTAAAAATTATAGCACCAAGGAAAACCATATTTGCTAGCCGTTTTTTAGTAGATACAACAATAAATAATGTTGAATTCTATATTAAAACGAACCTTGTCATCTAACTTATTCAAGATATCAATATTAAATGAAATATAAGTGGTCCGTTTTTTAAATGAATTTATAATTGTTTTTACAGATTTTTCTGTTATATTTACTACCATAATTTTTTTAATTATTTTTTTTATAATTTTTTGGGTGTATAAAATAAATTTTTTAATGACAAAAATACACACCCAAAAATGTTAAAATTTTGCATTAAATTACAATATAAGCCATAATAACAGCTGTAGATTGGTATAAATTTTCGCGATGTCCTTAATATTTCATAAATTGTCAAGGTGCTAGATTTATGAAATATTAAGGACATCGCGATCTCAAGTCATGAAGCCAATTTTTCGCTTAACTAAAACAGAATAGGTTTACTTATTATAAATATAATTTCACATAAAAGTTAAAAGAATGCAAAATTTGAAATCGATTTTAAAGAGTTATAACGTTTTTGAAATTTAATATTTTATCACGCCACAACGTTTTTAAATTGCAATTTGGAAACCTCTATTGATCACTCGATTACCTCGCGAAAAAGGCACTCTTGCGTTAGATTAGGTTCTGGGGGCACCTGTCTAGTCAAAAAGAGACAGCTAATTTGGGGCCAATTTGGTCTCGTTGTGAAACCCCGAGGGATCATGTGTTGCTAACTCTCATATCCATAACAGTGCTCGAAACGAACCAACCCGACGCATGTATGAAAGAATTGATTCATCTGATGTCAATCGCAGAGAGATCTGATAAAACATGCACAAACGGACTTTCAAAATTAGCAGTCCTGATCTCAGTAAGATTGGGATGGTGGCATAAAAAGTGCTCCACCTTTTCCTCCTCTTCCTCATCCCGACAACTTCTACAAAAGTGGTTAAGAGGGAGCCCAAGTCTCCTAGCATGCGCACCAATAATCTAGTGCCCTGTGACAAAGGCTACCAGAATTCTCATCCGATGTCTCGGTAGTCCCATGATAAAGTTAGATAGAGATTCATCATAACGGGGCCATATTTGCCTTGAGGTTGAACATGAGGATTCATTTGTCCATCTATCTTGTGCAATCTTCGATAAGTTCCGCAGAATTATTGATCTGCAGGCCGAACTACCTGGTTCGTATCTTCACCTCGAAGAAAGGAGCCATCTCTGGCTAGTGCATCCGCCATAAAATTACCCGAGGTACTTGAATGACCCCTCCAGGTTTGAATGTCTTGCCATCTTATTTACAGATGTCCGGCATTCATGTAGCAATCTAGATGTCAAAAAGACATCCGAGAGCGATTTAATCGCGGCTTGACTGTCTGCATAGATTTGGATATCCGCTTCGAACCAGTACATTAACTAGTTCACCGCCCTCTTTATGGCCGAGGTCTGCAGTGATCTGGCAATTTAAAGGAAATGTTTTCCTATAAACAACTACTTCAGCAGATGTGGACCCGTCAATATATACTTAAATTGAACCAGTTCTTAATTCTGTAGCAGTTGAGACTGATACTGAGAAGTCTCTGCCAAGAAAGGATATAGGGATGCAATAATCGACATTTCTAGGAATACTATTAAGGAATCCCACTCTTAGAGCCATTCATGTTTTTCTCCTCAAGCTTACGCACCCCCTAAAGCGCTGCTATTGAGGACACATTAACGAAATGTATCTCAAATGATTATAAGAGCAATGGACCTTCTTTATTTTGTAATACGCGATAGGGTTGAAATTTTTTCTAATCAAAAAACTCTAAAAAATTAGTATTTTGAAAATTTTGGTATTCCCACATGTCCACATTATAATTTGACACTGGTCAACGAGACATTGATTAAACACAAGTTGGCCCATTTCCACAAGTGTTTGTAATGGACATTACAGAAATTGGACACATATGCTAAAACCCGCGAGTACAGCAATCAAAATAATGAAAAAAACTTTATATTTTTAAGGACTCTCTTTCGATTTTTTTAACTTCGAGTGTTTGCCGGTACCACACGGAACCATTTCCGATTTTTAGTTTGTGTTGTTTTACACCACGAGGTGTTGTTAATATAATTGCATCAAAAGTTGATTTATACAAATATCGGTTTCTTAAATGTAAACGTAAATAGAGAATTCCCCACATATACCCTTCTTTTTATGTGAAGGGTATAAAAAGAATTGAAACAAAAGTTTTTTAATATATTAAATATTTTACTAATCTTTATTACTTATTTTTAGAGCAATAAAGGTGAGGTATTAGTGTGGGGGAATAAACTTATTAGGGAAATTAATATATATATTTTTTGAAAAGATTTCATTCTTACATTCCCTAAATTTTCATTATTACAAATTAAAGCAAATCTAGAAAATGTTTATTATATTACTTTCTTTTAATAATAAGTCATTTTCAATGCCTTTTTTTATACACAATTTACAAATAAAACTAAAACCACGTTTCAATGCAATTATTAAAAATGAATTTAAAACAAAAATGTGACAACAATCAACATTAAAATGTTTAAATGATTTATTAAAACAAAGAAACCAGAAAGAGAATAAAATAATAAAACAATAAGAAAATAATCCTTAGCAATTGTCGACAGGATAATTAAGAGAACAAGGAAGAATAAAAATCAAATAAAATAACAATGAAATGTGGTGTGGCAAAGTAATGTAAAGGCATTAAAATAAAGTAAAAATTTAAAGGAGAAACTCAACGAAAAAAATAAAAAAAAAAATGAAAGAAAAGCAGCTTGAGGAATTACATTAAAGGCTCTATTACTCTACCGTAAATGTAAATACGTAAAAACGTAGAGCGAGCTAATATGATTGGGCCCGTACACACATAACTCTCATAAATAAAACGTGTCAGCAGATTTGTTACAGTTATGTTAACGGTGGAATAAGAGAGAGGATGCCAGTCGTAAAGTAGCTCTAGGTTGGGGAAAAACTCCCGCGCCATTGTAATTATTTCTTAAGTACAGTCAGGCTTGTTTTTGTTGTTTGGCCTTTGAGAATTTTGCTGCTCTTTTCGCATTGGTATTAACGTAAACTTCACATAACTGTTTTCACATTTGTCGTCGTTTATATTTTATTATATTATGAGAGAGCACTGGGGGACAATTATATAAAACTCAGTTTAATTACACGAAATCTGGAGTAATAACCTGGTGGAGAACCAATAAAACTTAATTTATTTATACAAACTTGGAAAGAATTATAACTTGAAATTTATAACTGGTGAAGAGCATAAAACTTAGTAGCTGAATTTGAGAATTCTGGCTTTCTATACGAAGGTATAGATCGAACGATATGTAACAACCTGGTAATGTAGCATAATAGCTAGCCATTTAATCGCAGAGTTCAGAAAAAAAAATGGTTGGCTGCTTATGAAGAAATAAACTGTATTCATAGGAACTGTGTTGTCAACTTTTAATTTTTAAAAAGAACCAAAACTACGCAAAAAATGCGTAATTTTCCCAAAAAGGCTATGAAAAATTTTCTTTATTATATTTTTCAACGTTGAATTGCATTTGTTTTATAAATTTAAATATTATGTATATGTTCTTAATTTTAAAACATATAGCGGACTCTTATCTACCTTAACATTTAAAGCAATTTGGAATTATAGGAAACAGCCTAATTTATGTACAAATTTGGTAAAGAGTCATTTACAGAAATTAAGGTAATTAAAATAAATCTGATCAATGTTCATGGTAATCCTAACAATAGTTTTTCACTTTGAAGTAATACAAAAATAACTCAACATTAATTAATCTTACTAAAATCTCTGAGCAGCAATTTATATCCGCAACTATAGCAAAAATTATGAAATTCAATTTAAACTAATTAAATAAAAAGGAATTAATAATGAAAGGTTTTTTCTGGAAACATTTTCTTAATTGTTTTTCTCCTAATATAAATAATTTTCGATAGAAAAAATATCAAAATGAACTATTAAATTTTGAAATTTATTGTCACAGAAAACTTTTAAAAAGCTTAAAAAAAGCATCAATCACTGACTCAATATTTTTGTGCGTTAAAATTTTTAAAAAGCATTAAAAACAGTGCTAAACGCACTAATTTGACAGCGCTGCACAGTGGTCCCAAAACGATTTTTTTGGAAATAATAATTATGTAACTGGTGAACCGTTGGAGATATCTAAGCAAATTTTCCTATGATCAGAGCTGAATTGTTTTCGAGTTGATTTGGTGAGCAAAATTTGCTCACCTCCGATATGAACATTTTTAAAAATTCATTTATGACTTGAACATAAAAAAATGTACATATAAATAGTCCTTATAAATCTCTACAAAAACGTGCTTACATATGTAGGTTATGTTTTTGTTGAAGAGGTATTTAGACTGAAGCAAAATTTACTCTAATTTTTGGCCTAGCTTTTGTAAAGTTTTAATTTTTTTTTTGGGTGGGGGCCTTAATTTGTGCTCCAAGTAAATATCTACTAGATTTCTTACAAAATTATAAATAATTCTGCAGCAGGAATCATATAAATACGAGTATATCTGTACGATAAAAGCTAGCAGGTATAATTGGGAACAAAAATAAACAAAATATTTTTATTGTTGTTCGAGTATCCACAAATTCATGTAGTTATTTTTAGACTTTAAGGGTATACAAAAATATGTACCCAAAGGAAAATAAAAATCAGAAAAAAAACAAAAGAATTGGGCACAAATTAATCATTCGTTTTTAATGACTAACATCTTACTATCACGCCCTTAATTTTCTAAGTGGCAAAAACTTTTTTTTTAGCATAAATTATCTTTTTCGACATTTTATTATAAAAAACTAACAGCATCAGAATGGGGTTGAATCAACAACCATCTTGTTATTAATCCATCTTGTTATTAATCCAGCGCTCTAGCCAACTCATCCACGTGATTGCAATATTATTGCGCTATTATACTATTGAGTACTTATTTATGTAATATAGAATAGGCAAATAATAATGACGCCTCATTACCAAGAAACGACTTTAATAAGTAGTTGTCATTATCGAAAACCAAAAAGCTTTTGCTGGTAGATTATATTAATCTAAAGTTGTAACTTAAAGAAAAAAATCATAATTTTGGGTTTATTTGCCAAAAAGGTGATTGATCTTCAATTTCTAAAATATTTATTTTTTATTTTTTTTTTTGTTCCGGACCATATAGTTTTTGTAATGGTTTCAAAAGAAATCTTAACATAAGTGCGTGTAAATTAAAATCAAAAAATTAAGCCCTATCCCAACTTTGTAAATTTTGAAAAAGTTTTTTTTTTAATTGTTTGTAAAACTCAAATATCAAAGTCAAAAATATATTTTCTATATACATACCCCCATATGATGTTTAAACACACAAAAAATATTTTCTGAGCCACGTCTTTTACAACGGCTTGGTGATCATTTTAACGGAAAAAATCAATGTTTGAAACAAGTTTCCTCCGGACTGAGGTTTTGGGTACTTGATACAAAAAAGTGGGAGTTTCCTGAATTTCTGGATTTTAGAACAAGTTTATCAGTTAATAAGGCGAAATATTTAAGCTTTTAAATGCTTTCTGAAAACTTAATTAACTTAAAATATCTCAGTAAAATTAGACGAAAAAAACTCGGATTTTAATGGTGGACGGAGAATTTTGACATATGATGGCTAGATCCAAACGAGGTACGATTTTAAGAAAAAATTGTAGGGGAAATGTTCTTACTTGCTATACTATGTGCCCGAAGTCTTTTCAATTTGTAATTGCGGTCTTAGCATGTAACCTTATTACAAAATTTATTAAACCTCGATAATCCGGATAGGGACCTGCAATTAATTATCCGTATTATCGAGTTTATACTGTATATGCAAAAATAAAACCGCAAATAACTCACCTAGCGTACGTGTGATTACCGGTGACTTATAATTGCATATGCAAGACATCAATACGAAGCTACATATATGACAAAATTTGCTGTTTATCATTAAATTCTAAAAAACGTTCATATATGTAAGTGGGTTTATTTTTAATATCATACTCGAATACTAAGGAATAAATATATATATTTTAAATTAACTTCTACCAAGTTCTATTAACTAAAATTTTACCTAATACCACACGATATAAATAAAAAAACATGAAAATCATGAAACTGAAATTGTAGGTTTAATATTTTAGGATTTTTAGGATTTCTATTAAAATAGGGTAAGTGAAAAAAGAAATAGAAAAAAAGGTAAAAATGTTATAGACTGTTAAACCTATCTTTCTTTGATAATATTATTTTGATACTCACATTTATGCACTTTATGGTGATTGCCGGAAATGGGCCTTACAGGCGAGCTGTTGTTAATTATGTGCCAATACACATAAAATTTCTCGCTTTGATTTCTGCTTATAGTTACATAAACATCGACTACATAGTATTTATGCAAGCTACATTGATTTTAGGAAGATCGTTTTATATGGAAGCTAAGGTCAAGTATGCCCCGATCTTTATGAAATTTTACATATATATACATAGATATTAACTGTATCGAATTTCTTTCTAATATTGTTATATTTAAGGCACTTATGAACGTTAAACCCATATTCCGGAAAAATATTTGTATGGGTACTACCTGAAATTTCAATATACGTTGTTCTTTGTTCTATATTTTATCCAGATATCTTCAGTATTGCTTCCTGTACCTTGTTCACAAGGTTTGCATGGAGGAACAGTCAGCCATCCAGACTGTTCGTTTGAAAAACTCCAACTGCTACCATTTTTCTTTTTTTTTTATTGGCTAAGACTGCAGCTATCGAAAATTGACAGTAGTGATAGCAAAATCATTTATCAATTTTTATAACCTAACGTTTTCTATATCTACTGCTACAAGGAAAAAATTTAACTTGAAATGAAGCAGAAACTATAAAACTTGTAATTCAGATGAAGCAGTAGTTTTAAAAATAAAATATTTGGCTGCCACTCCATTTGTAGTTTAATTATATTTTTATCGCTAACGTAGTTAATAGGTGGTAGAAAAAGTAGTTTTTGAAGCAGCAATAAATATAGGACGTTGTTGTTGTTATAATGCTACTTTTAAAACTAAGCAAATAAGGTAGCACTTTTCTTTTATGAATATAGTTCAAACTATTATTACTTACATGTGAAGGTAGCAGTAGTAACAGAATTAGAAAAACTGCACTACTTTTAATATTTTAGCTTTAGACTACAACTAAAAATACTACAAAAAAAGTGAACGTAGCAATAGTTAAAACAAATGAACGACTACATATTTTATACACTTTTAAATTCCAATTTTTGTTATTTTTTACTCCTACGAGTACTTGAAGTTTTTCCAACACTATTACAAACATCAACAAAAACGCATAATACCCCAACCACCTATGATGATGTAGGGTATAAAATCTTATACACAACAAGGAAAAATTGCAGTTGTCATAAATAAGAATGTCTGATTAAACATAAAACCAAGTTTGTAAAATTGCATTTTATTTCCTTGCAATGAACAACAACATAAAGGAAGGAAATGTTAATGTTAATATGCAAGTGTGTTTGGTAATTCTAAGTAAAGCAATTAACCCATGGTGCAACAATAAATTCCACTTTTTTTTCCTTTTTTGCATGAACTAGTTTTATGAATTTCTTTCGTAAAAATTTAATTTGAGGATTATTTTTTTTGGAAAAAGTTAAATTCAATAATTTTTCTGCGGACTTGTTTAATTTATTTTTGGAAAAATTTTATTTATTTAGCCATTCTTACAAACTTTTTGGGAAAAAAAAATAGTTTTACCAATTTTTTTTTTTTGCAGAAAAAATGGTTTTGCCAATTTTCTTTACGAAAAAAATAGTTTAATCAACTTTTTTTGGAGAAAAATAGTTTCACTAAATTTTTTTCCGAAAAATAGTTTCACAAAATTGTTTCCAAAAAAAAAAAAGAAACAGTTTCACTAAATTTTTTCCAAAAAAAAAAAAAAAATAATTTCACTAAATTTTTTCAAAAAAAAATAGTTTCACTAAATTTTTTCCGAAAAAATAATTTCATCAAATTTTTTTTCGAAAACAATAAATTCACCAAATTTTTTCGGAGAAAAATAATTTCACCAAATTTTTTCGAAAAAAATAATTTTACCAAATTATTCTTATTCGAAAATAAAGGGTTCCACCATTTTTTTTCACAAAAAGCTGTAAAAATATTTCTCAGTTTTTGTTTAATTCTAGATCAGTTCTAGTTAATTTTTAGTTCAGTTCTAGTTTAATTCTAGTTCAGTTCTATTTCTGATCTACTTTAATTCTAGTTTGGTTCTAGTTCAGTTATAGTTCAGTTATAGTTCAATTCTAGTCCTGTTCTATTAATACTCTAGTCCATTTTGAGTTTAATTCAAATTCAGTTCTTTAAAGGCCTATTGCTTGAAAAAATGAGCTATGAAAGGGTTAGTCATAAACCTTTTGTAAGCCTTAAAATAAAAAAAAAAAAAAACAAAAATATACTGCAATAGAAAAATAAACACAAGAATACCAAATACTAAATTGAAATATACATAACAAATACATGAAGTGCAACCAAAATTACTGCACTTAAGATATAAAATACTCTGAACAATATACATACAGACGAATTAAAGAAAGTAAGTAAGAATTTTATATGACAACTGCATTTAAAATTTTACAAAACTCAACTAAAACAAGAATACATTTGAATAAATTCCTGCAAAACCTCTTCACATAAATAGTGTTAAAACCACAAAAGGATATTTAGAATAACACACAATGATTTATACATATACATTAATTTACATGTGTTGGTATTTTTATGTATCACAAATAAAATTATTCGATAAATACAGATTGAATAAAAATATTACTTAATATAATCAATATTCAAAATTTGTATAATTTTTTTTTACAAAAAAATTTACAGCTTTAAAAAAGTCAAACGAAAAACAAAATATTTTGGGGAAGGATTTTCTTATACAGAAATAAAATATAATTTTATTCCAAATATATGGAACTTGTGGTCCTTAGCGGTGACTTCATTAAGAAAAATAGTATGTGAAGATATTTCTACATCCTGAATTCAAAAATGTTGTTTGTTGAACCCATCACTCTGATGTTATTAGTTTTTTTTTTTAACAAAATATCTAAAAAGATATTTTGTGCTAAAAAAGTTTTTGTCACTTAAAAAATTAAGTACGAGATGGTGTAGTGATTAATACATTAGTAATTAAAAACGAATGGTTAACTTGTATCCAATTTGAAATCTTAATGAGAATAAGATTTTCTTTATTATTATTTCTTTTTTTTTTGTTTAGGTGCATATTTTAGAGTATGCCTAGAGTTAAAAATAACTACATGAATTTGTGGACAACTCTAAGTCACAAAAGTTGTTTCAGTAGCATGTTTTCAACTATTTTAGAACGGTCTGTAAAAGTATGGTTATTATCGAAAAATTTTCATGTTATGCCATTTAAAAAAAAAAAGAAACAAAAAATTCAACCCATTTGTGTAAATATAAAATGACTTGAATGCATTTATAATCAGTTCTCGTCAAGCATTTCGTGCAGGCGGCGCGAAAGTTATAGCGGTTTTGAGTTGAACATATAAAAATGTTTACTAACTAGAAGTTTATGTATAATTCTGGTAAAAATTACGCGCAATATCAAAACCTACTAAGTTATTTAAATAAAATTTATGATATTTTCAATGTTTGATGGTATTTCTGCGGCATATTTTAGGGCTTTCTAGTATTTAAAATTAAAAATTCCGATTTTTAAAAATTTTGCTTTAAAGTGGGTTCAAATCTAAGTTATTTCTCCATATATTATACGAAAATTTATTTTATTAGAGTTTATTACAAAGAAAATTTTATTTGGTCCATAAAATTTTTATCTTTCGCAGTTTTCCATTAAGCATTAAAAAATGTCCAGTAAGCATTAATTATGCCATTTCTAGTAAACTAGCTTATCTCGGTGCGCTTCGCTGCACTGTTAAAATAAAATAAATGTGAAAAAATACAAATATTTTTTTTATGATTTAATTTATTTATTTACATACGTTTTGTATTTAAACTTGTTTTGTAAATATACATTCTGAAGCTGTTACTTTTTTATAATAAACCCCATTCTGAAGCTGTTACTTTTTTATAATAAAATGTCTAAAAATAAATGTCTAAAAAGTCGCTTAGAATGCTATGTGCGAGATGGTGTACTGAATAAGACGTTAGTCAGTAAAAACGAATGGTTAGTGTGTGTCCAAATTCGAGTCTCACTGTTTTTTTTTTTATTTTTGTTTTCGTTTAGGTACATATTTTTGAGTACCCCTAGAGCCAAAAAATAACTACATGAATTTGTGGACAAGTCGAACAAAAATAACTAGTTATTCAGGCAAAAAATAAGTAGTTTATTTTTGTTTCCAATTATACCTGCTAGCTTACCAGGAAAGCAAATTTTTCCTGGTATAAAACATTAAATTTCTTATCCAATTTTATATTTTTTTTAAATGCTCTGATAAACATTATTTTTTATATCTATTACACAATCTCTTTTAAAAGCATTAATATTTATTTCGTTTTTAATATAATTTGGGAGTTGGTTAAATAATTGCAGTCTTTTGTACAGCAAACATCTCTTTATTTTGTTAGTTGCTACTCTATGTATTCGGAAATCATTTTCATTCCTCAAGTTATATGGCTGGCTTTCATTCACATATGCTAGTTCTTGAGTTAGTTATTCTGGCGCATATCCCATCTTCATTTTAAAGATAAGGATACAAGTGTTAAGCTGGAGTCTTTGTCTGATACTTATCCATTTCAATGTGTCAAGCATATAATGTATCGAAGTATATCTGCAACACTTTAAAATCGATCGCATAGCTTTATTTTGTAGTTTTTGTAACCTTTGTGCAGCAAGTGTATAGTACGGTTGGGCCGAATTCAAAATGTGGTTTAATTATTGTATTATAAATATTTGTTGCAGTGCTTGTTGATATTTTGTCTCTAATCCTTCTAAAGAAAAGCCTCTTTTTTCCGATTTCTTTTACTTATGTATTCTATATGATCATTAAAATTCATGTTTTTGTCGATTATAAATCCTAAATAATTTATTTTGTTTACTTTTTCTGATATTTTGTTATTAATTTAAAATTCTGTGTTGTTATTCATATTTATTTCCATAATTTTTATCTTATTTTCGTACAGTTTTAGTTTATTCATTTTTAACCAGTTATTTATATTTCGCATATCGTATACTAAGTTTTTCAGGCACTGTTCATCTGTATCCGTTATATTAAATATTAGTTTATCGTCCGCATAAAGTACTATTTCATTATTAACTATTACAGTTGTCATATCATTTATATAAATTATAAATAGTAAAGCTCCAAGAATTGATCTTTGTGGTACTCCATATTCATTATTAATTGTCTCTGATTTTTTATAATTCACTTTAGTTATTTGCTTTCTATTTGTTAGATATGATTCAAACCAATTTAATTCTATATTTTGTATTGCGTAGAAGTATAATTTCTGTAATAATATTTTTCCGTCTATTGTTTCAAAAGCTCTTTTAAAATCGAGAAAAATTGCCATTTTTTTTTTATTTCTGCCGTCACTTTATATTGGCCTAAATTCTTCACATTTATTTGTTTTATCAACCTTTTCAATTGGCGTCACCATTGAATTTTTCCAATTTTCAGGAAATATCCCCGTTTCCAATGATTTATTTATAATTTTTAGCAACACTTCTCCATTCAAGTCCTAATTATCTAATATCATATTTATATTAACATTATTATAGTCTGGTTTGTTGTTCATGTTCTTGCATATATTTTTAAGTTCTATTTTTGTTATTTCTCGGAATTTAAATCTACTGTTTATCACATTTATTTGATTTATATATTTTACATATTCTATATTATCTATAATATCTTTTATATTATTTACAAAATATTTATTAAATTCATTCGCTATTTCGTTACTGTCCTTATATTCTATACTCGTAAAATCACAGATTTGATCACATTTTTTGTTTTCTTTAGTACTAAATCTTTGATACTATTCCACATAGGACTTTTAGTAACTTCGTAACCCATTGAGGTAATATAAAACGTTTTGTTGGGTGAGTATGTAACTAATAATAATACAAGATACAGTAATGAAAAGATTTTCAAAAACTTACACATAAGACTCTTTGTCAGCGCAGTGACGATATGTAAAAGTACACAATGATGATGATGATGCAAATAAATAGCTTTTTATTGTATGAAGGATGTGCGTTTGTCTGTGTCAAAGAACTCTAAATAAGGTAAGAAGAGCTTATTTTGTAGATTGTGAGAAAGTACAATTTATTTATAATGGAGACGACAGCAACAACAATACTTGTACATGTTGAAGTATTTATGGTCATTTAAATATACACCAACGGATGGTTGGTCATCCGATAAAGTACACACTTAAACACTTATGAATAATTAAAGCCTTCTTTGTAGTTGTTCAAAAATATTCATAACATATCATGAATTCCAGAAGAAATCAGCAAAAAAATGTCGGTTTTTGACTTTGCATCCTCCTTTTTTTTTTGAAATTAAACAGACATTTAAGCTAAGGAATAAAATGGATATATCCATATTTATTTATCTAAATTTCGAAAAACTCGCGATTTTGTTGTATTTTTGTTTATAGAAAATGTTCAAAAATATATAAAGTTTATAGGTTTAAATATTAATAATTTTTTAAGTTGCAATCCGATTTCACTGAAATGAAAGCGAATGACAAGGTAATTATGTCGTCCTTAAATCTAATATAGTGTAAGCTCAGTATTCGCTACTACCCATTATCGCGACGGCGAAAAACTTGTTCTATTTGCGTGACTTTTATCTGTATTTTTTTTTTAACTTGATTGCAATGTCTATAACCAAAAAAGGAAAATCCCTGTCTTTTGGTATATTAAACTTTTTTTTGGATGATTTTTATCTTCAACTTTGTCTGTTTATTCGTGTGATTTGTTGTGTAAATACATCACTTAATATGGGGAAAGTTCAACATATTATAAAGCCAACGAGTGAAGAGGATAACATGCCCTTAAATATTTTACAAAATATAATTTGGGAAAAAAACGAAGACCTTTCAAGTATTGGTACACTCATAGATCAAATTGGTACGGAATATCTTTTCACGAATGCTGACATAAACTACTGGATTCAAGAAGAATTTCATTTATACGATAGTGGTCATGAAGAAAACAAAATTAAAGTGGCTTTGGAAAATGATAAGCCGACAACAGAACTAAATGAACTACGTGATTCAGCTTTTATTTTAAAAAATAATTTACCAAAAAAGAAAATCTCCAATTTCTTTAAAAATTTTTAAATTGTAAATATATCAATAAAAACAATTATAATTTTAAAAATTACATAAAATTTTGAATTTTGTTATCGCGAAAATTTAGTTTTCGCGACAGGTCTGGTTTTTAATTAGCGAAAAACGAGCTTACACTGTAATTAAAAAAATTTAAAACAAATACACTTATAATGCAACTGCATTCTTCAGATGCTCTTTTGAAAACGTGCTCCTCCTTTAATTTTTATTTTTTTTATTTCATTGTAAAAAGTGATTTCTTTGTTCAAAAATTCAATTTAGTTTCATCTTTTGTAATTTAAACGTTTACAATTAAAAAAAAATTAGTAAAAATACCATAAATTTTTCCCATACAAAATTTTATTTTTTTTTTTAATTTAATTTTTGCATAAACGTACAAAGAGTGTGCAACTTTAAACATTTAGATCTCAATACTTATGGACATATCCAATTTTATTGATTTATAAAACGTTTAAACTGCTCTTTTGTGTACTCTAAGCTAAGTTTGTCGAAAATGCAAGATTTTTCAGAAATTTTATTAGTTGCATTTGCATATTTTTAAGTGCATGTTTTGTAGAATTTCTTCAACAAAAAAAAAAAAGATATAATATTAAAATTTGTCAGTTTTTCTAATTACTTATAAAGCGTGATCCATTTCGAGGTTCCCTACTTTTTTAAAGAAAAAATCACAGAAAATGGGAAATGTTTATTATCATTTGCAAGAAAATTCTTTGGCATTTATTTTTTGAAGATTATGTCTATCAAATATTGGCCGTTGCTACGTCACAGATGGTCCATCCGTTGAGTCCAATTTTCGATGACTCGTTCGAGCATTTCGACTGGTTACTGACGAATGACACGCGTGATGTTTTCCTCCAAGGCCTGAATCGAAGCGGGTTCGTCCGCATAAAGTTTAGACTTTTCATATACCCACAGAAAAAAGTCTAACGGCCCAAAACGTGAAATTATGTGCTCACCGAAGTGTTCTCTCAATAAATCCATTGATTGATGCGATTTGTGGGAAGTGGCGCAGTCTTGCTGAAACCAAATGTCGCTGAGATCACGAGCTTCAATTTCAGGCATCAAATAGTCGGTTATCATGGCACGATAACGGTCACCATTGACGGTTACGTTCGCATCGGCATCATTTTTAAAGAAATATGGACCAAACCGTTGCTTTTGCTGGATGAAGTGGCAGTTCTTGAATCTCTTCTGGTTGCTCTTCGTCCAAAATGTGGCTATTTTGTTTGCCAGAAATGGGCCTCACCGCTTAACAAAATTTGCCTTGAAAACGTCGGATCTTCTTGGAACTTTTCAAGGGCCCATAGAGCGATGTCGCTTGAGAAGGTGGAGCGGCTTCAGTTGTTGCACAAGCTATATTTTGTACGCTTTCAATTTAAGATCTCGACGTAAAATGCGCCAAGTCGTTCCATACGTCAGTCCGAGTTCCTGCGAACAGCGCCGAATCGACTCTCCACGGTCTTCGTATACACTCTCAGCTACGGCCGCTATATTTTCTTCACAGCATGCTCGACGTGGTCTATTCGGTCGAATATTATCCAATAATGAATGCTGGGTGTCAAAATGGGTGATGGTGTTGCGAATAGTACGCTCAGTAGGGCGATTATGTTGACCATAAGTTAAACGAAGTGCACGAAACACATTATCACAGAACGTGAATTTTCATAATAAAATCGAATGATTTGTAAACGTTTTTCAGGCGTAGGTCTTTCCATTATGAAAAGCCAAAAAATACTAAACAAAAATAACATGACAGCATGACAAAAAGCTATTGAAAAAAGTATCTCTACTTGAATCACCTACTATATATTTTTATTTCGGTAAAAATTTTCTCCATTTTTAAAAAAAAAAAACTAAGATTACCTATACAAAAATTTTATATTTTATATCATAAAAACATTTTTTTTAAACAAAAGAGTTTTTATATGGAAAAATTTGTTGAGGCTTTTTATTAAAAAAAATAATAAAAAATGCTATAACTTTCCATCACATAAAAACTTAAACTGAACTTTTTTTTAGTCAATTTAACAATTTTTAAATTTACTTGAAAACATAAAAAGTCGTAGGGGGAGAGCGATTTCAAAACTGCATCGAAAAAATGCATCTGCATTGGAAATCCATTTTTTCTATTATATGATATTATGATATTTAAAGAGGACAATGCCGTCAAAATTAATGGTAATTAAAAATACGACTGCCAAATAAGTACCATATCGGAAGACCAATGGTCTTTTCATATTTGATGTCTCATGGAATTCATGATATAGTCTATAAGTAAGTACGTATGGACATACGTATTTAAACGGATGCATTTAATAAACATATAATCTACACTTTACAATGTTTGCTTACTTACACGTTATTTAGTAATTCTTATCGTTCGATATGTATTAATTAGAAAGATTGGAAAGAGAAATTGTTGTCAACAAAAGAATTAAATATTTATAATTAAAAGGAGTAAGAACATTTCTTGGTAGAAATTAAATTTTCGATACATTGCAAACAAAAAAAAAAAAAAAAAAAAACTGTACTTAACAAACAAGTAAGAATGTTATATTCGGCTTGGACTAATTTATGTACCCACCATCTACAACTTTTTGTTTCAACCTAATTTAAAATTTGAATGACGAGATAACATCGATCTTTGACCCTGTATTTCCAGTATTTGGCCTATAACTTCTTGACTTGTGAAACGATTTTGCCCATTTTCAATGCCAAAGAAACACTCTATAAGCTTAATATTTGAGCAAAATTTAGTTCCCCTACGTGGACCGCTACAAGTTCTATCCTTCTTTAAACAGACACACAGATCGTCTCAGAATCTTACGGGGACCTAGAAAATATATATACTTAGATGATTTTTTCGACATATTACACACGGAATGATGAACCCAATGTATCCCTCATTTGTCATTTAATGGTGGGTATAAAAACAGAACTAGAATTAAATTAGCGCTAGAACTGAAGTAGAGCTGAATAAAAAATTTACCTAGAACTTGAACTGAGCTAGAACTGAATCTGATTTTCAATAAGAGAATGGAATTTATTTCGTTCCAAAAAATATGAGAAAATAGTTTTTCCAAAAAATTGGTGAGGCTGATTTTTTCCAAAATTTTCTCAATAAACTTTCTATTTATAAAAATACAAAACAATTTTTTATTTTTAAAAAATTTTCTATAAACTTTTATTCTTAAAAAATCAATAAGCATGTAGTTTTGGATGCAGTTACTTTTCAATGACAAAAATATACCGTCTACATTACATAGAAGTAGTTTAGTAAATACTTATTTTTAACCCGGTATGTAAACCCGGCATTTATTTTTGAAAATACTACTTTTTATTGATTTTATATGAAAAAGCAAAATTTGCGTATGAATTAATTTTTAATTTAAAATAGTTTTTAAAATATTATATTTTTAAATATTGTCAAGTTTTTGAAAATAAAACTTATAAAATCTTATTACGTTTAAAATAAAAATAAGATAAAAAATAAAAATAATGCTTTTTATATCTTGACATTTCATTAATTATTTGTAAACTAAATTGAAAGTAGTTGTTATTGTTGTTAGTAATAATAACTTCATTACACATTTTGTATTAGTATACGCTCTGTATAACTCTCTAATTCTTATATTGTACATGGAAAAATTATTCAAATTTAATATTTTGAATTTAATAAAAATCTATTACTCCTAAATAATTACTTTTCTATTACGAAAACTATAAATGGCTATTAAAGCAATTTTCTTTAAAAAATAATAAAAATATATCAAATTAATTAAATAACCATTTTCCCATATCACATTAAATATTTCTTTCAATGTTTTTGAAAAACCATGCGGCAGCACAACCTTACAATTGGAAAGCTCTAGCGAGACTAAATGATTTTGTTAATCTGAAAGAGCATGTAGTTTTGAAAAGACTATTAGAGCATTTGCACATGTGCGCAACTTTGAGGGGCACTGCTTTAAAATCAAAGAGTTATTGAATAGCTTTGAAGTAATTAGTTCCTGTAATAAT
The DNA here is from genome assembly GCA_932274085.1 of Protocalliphora azurea. Classification (NCBI taxonomy): domain Eukaryota; kingdom Metazoa; phylum Arthropoda; class Insecta; order Diptera; family Calliphoridae; genus Protocalliphora; species Protocalliphora azurea. The sequence goes on along the minus strand of OW026521.1, from coordinate 147,951,749 downwards.
ATCTAAGTAATTACATTCCAAAATGCTTCCTTGTAATAACATAAGGTAAGTAGTTGCCTTCAATATCATAGCAGCACAGTGGTTCAGAATCATTTTCCTTCGGCAAAAAAACTCTGTAACTTTTGAAGCAATAGAGATATTTTAGATTTTTTTTGGTGGAGAGATATTTTCTTTAACTTTTCTTCAGTTTTAATTTCATTACAATCGGTTCAGCAGTTGTTGAGAAATTTAAGGCTAAAATTGAACTTTTGTTTTTTTATTTAAATAACATTAAAGACAATTTTTTTTCTTTTTATAATAACTAAAAGTTTTTTATGTTTATTTTACTTTTTTACTTAGATAACAATAAAAGAAAGAAATATTGTCAAGTTCTTGAAATTAAAACTTATAAAATCTTATTACGTTTAAAATAAAAATAAAATAAAAAAACAAAAAAAATGCTTTTTATTTTTATATCTTGACATTTCATTAATTATTTATAAACTGAATTGAAACTATTTGTTATTGTTGTTAGTGACAATGACTTCATTACATATTTTGTATGTATTTGTATGTGTTCTGTATAACTCTCCCATCTTATTTTGTACATGGAAAAATCTTTCAAATTTAATATTTTGAATTTAATAAAAATCTATTACTCTTAAGTAATAACTTTTCTATTACGAAAACTATAAATGGATATTAAAGCAATTTTATAATTATTATTTATAATTATTATTCATATATAATTTATAATTATTATTCATATATAATATATCATATTTAGTTCTGTATTATTTCTGTCTTCTAGGAGCTCTTTTGCTTCTTCATCTAAGTCCCGATGTTCTACATTCCATTGACTTCGAATGTTACAGATGAGTGAATCTGGCGTTGCCAGTAATAAATTGAATATATCTTCATTTGTAAAATTTCGTAATATTTTTCTGGTATTTTGCTCTCTATAAAATCTGTAATCCCTATTCCTTTTCTGTGGGCTTCCTCCGATAGATCTCCAAGTATAATAAAGGGCATATTTCCCTATGGGTATTTGGTTGTGTATTTTTGTGCAGTTTCCCTCGCATAATCAGGAAATTTTCTAACATTAATTTATATTTCTAGAAATACCTGAAATACGTTAAAAAAATTTAGTAATAAAATAATAATTACAAAATATTCTGAAGATATCTATCAAAACTTATAGGGCTTAATGTATTTATATTTGAGTCATATGAACAGATAAAATAAAAATAGAAAAAAATTTGGAAGTAATTTCCTTCAAATGGAAAAAGTGTTCAACAGACGGATCCAGATAGGTACAAAAGTATATATGGAGTTAAAGAGGGCACTTTCGCTTTTTTTTCTGGTAGTAAAGATTGTTTAACCCCCAATGACCCTTAAGAGTTTTATTCCACTAAAATTCAATTTGACTAAAATATAGTACCTGAGAAAACATTTAATAATACAGCAGGTATAAATGCTACAGTGACACATCATACCATTACTTAAAGACTTTTATTCTAACAATATCGATAACAGTTTTTTATAAAGTAATATAAAATATTTGACTTGGTCTAATTTTTTAGTCACCTTAGTTTCAATATATTTACTATTGAATGACATTGAAATTTTGGAAATCGGTGTTAACAAAAAATTGCTCTTTGGCCAATGAAATTAATTTCTGAGTCATCGTTACGAAACTTTTATATACTCGAGGTGGTCAACTTTGACACCCTGAAGCTTATCTCATATTATCACAGGCTAACTACAAGACGATTTTTCTGAAAACTTAGGTCCTCCCCTACAACTCTTTCATACCTTTCAATTCGATCCGACCAGTAGTTTAGGAGTTATATATTTACTACCATAAACTTTGCGATTGGCTCCACTGTGCGCCAAGTTAAAATAATGCATTATTTAGCTAATGTGTAAGTAGTGAAAGGCCATTATGTTATATTAGCTTCTTAACTCAGTACAGAATAACCAAAGATTTTGCAGGGTTAATTTCTATTTATAGGAAATTTTCGTAAAATTTAGTTTTTATAAAAAATTTCTGCATCTGATTTCCACAAAAAAAGACTTAAATTTTTTTATTATTTTTTTAAATTTTATAAGTTTTTAAAATAGAGTTTTTTGAAAAATTTGTGCTGGTTTTCCCCCAGAATTTTGCAGGGCACTAACTATCTTGTTATATAAAATAAATAAAATTTTAGAAAATTTTTTTATTTTTCAAAAATATTCAATAATTTTATTCCTTAAAAAATCTTAAAGAAACTGAAACTGTTTCTTTTTATAGAAAATTTTTGTTAAATTTTCTTTTTGCAGAAAATTTTTGTTAAATCTTCTTTTTGTTGAAATTGTTAAGTTTTCTTTTTATAGAAGATGTGATAAATTTTCTTTTAAAGAAAGGTACATTTAATTTTTCTTTTACAGAATATTTTTGTAAAATCTTCTTTTTAAAAGACTGTGTTATAATTTTTGTTTGTAGAAAATTTTCGTTGAAATTTTTTCTTAGAAAATTTTCATAAATTTTCTTTTTAGAAAAAATGTTTGTTAAATTTTATTTTGGAGAAAATTTTTGTTAGTTTATTTTTTTATTTTTATTTTATTATTACTTTTTTTGAGAAATTTTTGGTAATTTTTTTTGTTTGTAAACAATTTTCTATGGAAAAATTTTACATGTTATCTACATATTTATAGGTGTTTTTTCGATAAGTTTTGTATTCATAAAAATTACGATATGGGATTAATTTTGTTTTATTGCAAAAGATTCTTTCCTCAATATAACATCCTTTAAAGTTAAAAAATAAAGTAGAAATTTCTTACTTTTAGGTCATAGAAATTTTTGAATCTTTTCTTTTGTTCTCCTTCTTTGACACAAAATTGAAATTATATTTTAATAATGCAACAAGGCAACAAATAAAAGTATAAAACAGCATTAAACAATTACCACATCCTTTGATAAAAACATTGTGTGGCAACGTATGGATGTAAGTAAGACAAAGCTCTGGTTAATAGATAAATTTATCATTAAAATTTATTTAACCTACTTCCCGTTAAGGCCTAAGGAAATATTATGGTCTTTTGATGATGTTACAGATGAAGAAGATGATGGTGCAAATTAAACATAAAATAGATGTAAAGATATGGCAAGACTTTATCGGGTATTTACACACAAATACACACTTATACTCCTCTACAGCTGTAGCAATGGTAATATTCTTTTGATAAGACTCTTTGCTAATAGCAGGTTATATTAATCATTTTACTGTCATTAAGTAGTTTATGAAAAAGTCAGTTAAGCCCGTTTACTAGATTAATTATATATACAAATTTCTTTTGATCTCTATCTCAATATACTATATATATATATATATATATATATATATATAGTATATAGTATATTGAGATAGAGATAGATATACTATATACTATATATATATATATATATCTTTTTAGTGTAGCGCCATATAAACTTTAAACAACCTGTTTAAATAATAAAATAGACATTAAGAAACCTCAAACTCATCGCATTGTATGTTAGTTTCGTTTCCTTTTTAAAATCTCTTATATGTATTTATGTATGCAGTCGTATGTACAGTACATTTATATATATATATATATATATATATATATATATATATATATATATATATTTGTACGTTTTGTATTGTATTGGCCAACTCAATTATTTGATATTATTGTCTTGGTAATGTTGATATACATACCATCGACTCTTTGGCAATAAAGTTACCTATATACATATTGAAAATGTTTATATATTAGTAAGATTATTTACTTTATATTTACATATATATACACATACATGCATATTCTGGTAAGTATAAGAGAATACAAATCTCAGATATGCAGCTTAAATTAGTCTATATGGTTTACTTAAGAACTACGCCAATATTCAGCAAGATGTACTTAAATAAAGGGTGAGTAAAAAATTTCATTACTATGAGAATTTTGTAGTGAATTCTAAAGGCTAATCTTGAATAATGAATATCGGAGAAATTCAATATTTATTATTATCACTCTATTCAACAATATTTTCGTTAATATATCGTGCATTTCATGAGATATCACATACATATATAGTAATATTTTTGTTTTAAGTAATAAAATAATACTATGTTTTTAAAGTACCCATTATCAAAAAGAAAAAAAAAAGAAAAAAGTACCAATATTTAAGAAAATAAGTACTAATTTACAAAAAAGTACCAAATAAAAAAAAATAAAAGGAAGTAGTACTTTACAGAAAAGTAACTTTTTTTAATTTTCTAATGATTTTTTTTTGGGTTGAATTTTAAAAGAATTTTATTTTCCATTATGAAAAATATTAATCCTAGATCGAATAAATCTTTCTGCTCGTCACCCAGTTTATTCTACATAAACCTCAACAAAGGAATTTTCCAGAAAGAAATAGACAACAACAGAGGAAAGCGACTGCTCTTATACAGTGATGGTCAAAACACTTACAACTGAGAACCAATTTTTTTTTAATAATCACAAATTTATTTAATAATTTCTGATGCTTAAATAATTTAAAATGTTTTTATGTTTTATCTAATTAAAACTTATTTATTTATTATATTTATTAACTACAGATTTTTGGAAAACTATTTTTAATAAACCACTTAAGCTCTTAAAAGAACAGTCGAACGTGGTTATAATGAATTGTGGTTATAGCTAACACTTTTTTTCGGTGGCATTGATTATTCAAATAACTCCGTTTGTAACGAACACTGTTATAGTGAACTTTTTTTTTATAACGAAAACATTACTATCATCCCAGAAAAAATATTTCATATAAAAAACTTCGTTTTTAACGAACTTCTAAAAATAAAAATTTTAGATAAATAAAATTGCACAATTTGAAAATGTTTCAAAAATCTAAAAACTAAGAGAAATAACTTTTATTAATTTTAATTTAAATAAGTGGATAAATAGAAATAATTTTCATTAATTTCAATTTAAATTATCGGACAAATAAAAGAGGAATTTTATAATTATAATTGTTGGCATTTTTAACATAACGCCTACAAATTGCTTAAAAATAGCTAAAAATAAAGTAAAAAATTACTCAAAAAGGAAGTGTAAATTAAATTAAATATAAAAACTACAATTGAAATAAAAAAATTTCGATATTAATTGACTTATAAAAATTGTATCTCATCACATTAAATATTAGAAAATCGCTACTCCTCAAGGAGTAAACAGCTCAAAATATGAGAAATAATAAGAGAAAACAGCGAATTAGTATAAAAAATGTAATTAATCACAATTTGCCACTTGTCAGATAACTAATGAATGAAAAAAGTATATTCTTCCCGATATATTAAAACCATTAATACTTAAAATCATTAAAAATTAAAAAATCATAAATACAGCCAAATTTTAAAGAAAAAAAAATATACGATTTAATTAAAAATATTAGTATCGCAGTAAAATATTTTGTTAAATTTTGTTAACAAATAAAATTTTTTGGTATTTTACGTATACAACAAACTGCGTTTATAAAGAACTAAATTATAGATCTCTTCAATATCGTTATAACAGTGTTAGACTGAATTAAGGAAAAATGTATAAAGTACAATGAATGTACGTTATTTAGTTTTATAACTACTACATCTCTTATGCTCTAAAGGTATTAGCTTTCCAATACATTCGTTAATATTAGTATTCCCTTGATTATCCAATTCTACAAATAGTTCTTCCTCATTTCGGAATGCTTTATTGGCGTTATTCTCTGATCCACATGTTCTCAACCGTGCTGAAATCAGGAGAATGTATTGATATTATATTCTGTGGATTTTCTTCCAGTCAAGCTTTTACTATTCTAGCCGTAAGTTTGCGAATTACACTCTCTAATAGCTATAGATGTGAACTCATTTTGTATTAACTAAATTGTGGAGAAAGCACTTCCTGGTTTAGGTTAAAATGTCCGGTAGTCTAGATTTTGTAATGTGACTATATGCTAAAGTTACAATAGCAGATAGTGTAGTAAGTACTATTTTGTATTTGTATTTAAACGCCGAATTCTATTTAAATATTTCTTGCTATTTATTTTAAAGGGTTTAAAAACGAGAAGTTTAGCATTGAAATGCTTCAATCCAAAAAAGACAAAACAAAGAAAAAAAAAAGACAACAAGTGGAAAAGATATAGTTGATTAAGACCATTAAAATATAAATAAATAAATAAATATATATATATATATATATATATATATATATACATCATAGATATTTAATATATATACATATACCATAGATATTTAAAAAAGATATTGTTGGCCAATTGGTATATAGGTGTATATAGGTTTATCTTGAACCAATATTTTTGGATGTTATTAATATCTGCACAATAGTGGTGTAGGTTATAAATACATATTTACAAATGTTTTGAATTGTTTAATTTCGAACATCAAATGAAGCAACCATGGTAAATATATATTTATTTTTTTTTAAGGTTAAATATTATATCAGTTCCGAAAGTTTTTACCACTACTGTATATACAATGTACATTTATGTAAATTTAAAATTCAACCTGAAAACAACTTTATTTCGTATGCACAAACATAGACATGCTTCTACAATAAAATGCTTGTTTGCACACAAATACATACATATGTATAAATAGCTACAACAAGAAATGTGTCTTATTATACACTAGCAAAATTCTTTGGTTGCTTGTATTGTTGCATTGTATTTTAATGTACAAATAAATAAGTGAAATTTACATATGTATTGGTATATGTTTAAATATGTATATATATGTGTGTGAACATACATATATAAATACATATGTATGTGTCGCTTGTTTGGTTTATATCAGGATACAGGATGTGTGAATATTAAAGTATCCTCTACTTTTATACATCCTGTCCATTGTCCATAATGGTAGAAGATATATTGCTTGTATTTAAATTTTATACATAAACACATTCGTACACTTTTACAGCAATACAATGTACAATATTAAAACATATATTAAATATATCAAAACATACTTACAATGTAAGTATGGGACATTATTAAAAATTTTTAAACTGGCTGAAACTGAGTTTAATCCTTAATAAGTTTTGCGGTGATAATATTTAAACAAACGGGTTTTAAATCTGAACTCACAAGGCTTGAAATAGAGTGCAAAATTTTAGCATTAGAGGTTTCAGTTTATAATTATGATAGTTTTTCAAAATTCAATAACTTAGAAACTTATTTAACTTTTTCGATTCTTCTACACTTTTTTTTCGTGCGTTTATACGTTTTGATCTTATTCGATTTTATATAAACTATAAGGATATTGTGGATAAATTCTACAGCTTCTTTGTTATTGTGCAGACTTGCAACAGTTAAATAATGTTTATTTGAATTTTTATGACAAAATCTTTTTAATTTATAGAAATTTTGTATGTTCGGCTTAAGTTCATTTAATAATTGTAGAAGAAGTTTTATTGGACACTCGGCAGAATGGAATACATTTTCTGGTCCACCACGACCTTCATCAGCACTCTTCAGCGTCCCATCATGGTGTTCTTTGTAAACATTATCAATTTAAATTACAACTTTTTGGGAAATGGAATCTGTAACTTATTTTTCCCTATATGTTATTAAGTAAGCTTTTTACAATTATCTTGTATTCTCCTTTTTCAATTATTATTGTTTATATGCTTAAAGCTACCGGTTTTTATGTAGTAAATCAGCATCATTAATTCAAAGTATGATTTGTTATTATTTAGCCAATTATTAAGTAGCAATGAATAATATTGTTGTTGTTACTTTTGATTTGTTTCATCTATTTATTTTCTATTTTTTTTTTAGAAACACTTAACAGTTGCTGTCATCAAGTAACACTTTACACCGTGCCTTGTGTTTAAGGTCAATTAGTTTTATAGTTTTTGTTGAACTTTTTCATATAATTATTTATAGTCCAATTAATTTTTACATTGCATTCTTCTACAATTATTCAATGAACGTAAGCCGAACATATAAAATTTCTATAAATAACTATATGAAAAAGTTTAACAAAAACTATAAAACTAATTAAAATTTTTTAATTTTAAAAGTTGGTTGGCTTTTTTGGGGTCTGTATGCAACTCAACGGATTACTAGTCTTGAACTAGGAATTGATATTTGTTGTAATCATGCGTACTTTGCGCTACATCTAGTTGATTTGCCCCTAAATAATTAATACAAAGTTTGGAAAGAAAAAAATGAGTTTTTCGCAAGGCACATTCACAGTTTATAATGGAATAGCACGGATTAAAGCATGAGCTGAGGTTTTGCTTATTTTACACAATAAAAACAAAAGAGCATTAAAAATAAATTTAATAAAATATTTTATAGACTTTTTGAAAATTACACAAAAATTGCACTTTTTGTTTTAGTATTTTTATAAAATCAAAAATTATTGATAATGGACCATATATGTATGTATGTATTTATGTGTGTATGTATGTATGTATGTATATATGTATATATGTACATATTCCTGAATATCATTAAAAAATCAAGAAACAATTATAATACACATACAGATTAACAAGCTCTTTATGCACGTAGTAAGGAATCAAATTTTACGTTTATTATCCCAGTCAACATTTTCTGTCCAAATTTGAACAAAATAGTAAAATCAAGTCCAATATAATATCATTTTATTATCAAAGAAGTGTCACCGTGCGGGAAGAAGTGTGCAGCAGTACAGATACTTTTTGAATGACACTATTTAGTGCATTCATAGGTTCTCGAAATACTATTATTTAGAAGTTTTAAAAAATACATCAAGAATGCATCGAAGTATAATCGCTTTTGTACTATAAAAATATTTTTAATATAGTTGGATTATTTCTCGTGAATATTTTTAATTATAACACCATGCGACAGTCAAAATCGGGATGGGATGAAACCAACGGGAAATGTTATATCGGTAAAAAAGAAGTTATACGTGTCCCGGCGTTTCGCTGGGTCTCGTCTAGGAATCTAGATATATAGATTTAAAGTTAGTAACTATCATATAGGGGAAAAGCGCGCTCCACTTGCTCAATGAGTAATGCAGCATTTGTTGAAAAAGCTCTTTTGCCACAAACGTAACAAAATAAATTGATATTTTCTGGACAATTTGCACTCATTTCGGTTTTGTACTTTTATTACTTTTCCATCACTTTAAAAAAAAACGTACTTTACGCGTTCGGAGACACTTGTTGAATGACAAAAACCGATCAGTGAACACCTATAAATACTACGTAAGTTTCAATATTTTACTGAGAGGTACTTTTGAATTCGCGCATCTTTTAAGGGTGATTATAAACCTGATTCGTGTGCGTTTTAAATTTTTCGAAACGTTCTAAAACATGACTACTCATAAATGTGGATGCAATTTGTGTAAAAAAATCATGCAGGTAGCCAACGGAAAAAACCCAGATAATTAAAAAAGTGCACTTTCCTTTTTTCATTTTAATTGTCCACGCACATTTATGACCGTTTTTTAGTTTGCTACCGCTGCCATAAAAATCAAATAACCTTTTGTTTATTACTTTTTTTTTAATTCTGACAATCATAAAAAAAAGTCATCAATGTTTTTTCCAAGGAATTTTGCGAATATCTCGAGCAAATTTTTGAAATTCATACCTTCACTTAATTGTGAATAAAAGCGAAACGCGTCCATCGATTTTCATGATCTATGTCTCATTTTGTTTAATGGTTATGTGACTTTACGTGAAAGTAATAGGACTTGACACTTTTTTTACCGTTTTGGATTTTTTATGAATTAAAAATAAAAAAATTCAATTCAATTCATACATTTATTTATAACTGCGAAACTGTTGCTTATGTAGCGAAACGTTGTATGAACAGATTAAAGGAATTGTAATTCCTAATTTTTTTAAATTTGTTTCAGCAAAATCGGACTGGTGGTTCTCGAGTTATGTCAAAAAAAAAAAAGATCACCAAAAGTCACAATTTTCCCTATATGATAGTTACTAACTTCAAATCGATATATCTCGATTCCTAGACGTGACCCAGCGAAACGCCGGGACACGCATAACTTCTTTTTTACCGATATAACTTTCCCCGGTAGTTTGAACCCTTCCCGATCACTGACCCCTACCATTTGTCGCACAGTGTAATTGAGCTAAATGTTTACCTTATATTCAAACTCACTACAATTTTAAAGTAAATTAAAAAGTTACGTCGTTTATAGGTTTTTGTTGAACTTTTTTATAGTTTTTTTAGAATTTTTATATTTCGGATTAAGTTCATTGAATAATTGTAGAAGAATACATTGCAAAAGATTTATTGGACGCTGGGCAAGACGGAATGCATTTTCTAGTCGTCCGCCAGGACCGTCATCATCACTCTTCAGCCTCCCACCGTGGAGTTCGAGAAATGGAATATGTAACTTATTTCCCCATTTGTTATTAAGTAATATGAATGGTTTACGATAAAGCTTTTTACAATTATTTTGTATTCTCCTTTTTCAATTATTATTGTTTATATGCTTAAAGCTACTAGTTAGGTAGTAAATCAAACAATGTATAAATGTTATTGTTTAGCCACTTATTAAGTAGCAATGAACAATGTTGTTGTTGTTATTTGATTTGTTCCTTTTGTTTGTTTTCTATTTTTAGAAATACCATTCGTAAACCATTCGTCTTACTTAATAACAGATAGGGAAATAAGTTACGGATTCCATTTCCCGAAAAGTTGAAATTTAAATATATGATGTTTACAGATAACACCACGGTGGGACGCTGAAGAGTGCTGATGACGGTCGTGGCGAATTAGAAAATGCATTCTATTCTGCCGAATATCCAATAAAACTTTTGTTTCTTCTACAATTATTCAATAAACTTAAGCCGAAATACAAAAATTCTAAAAAAAATTAATAATTTACTAAAAATTTAAATTAAATATGAAATACTTAAAGGTAAAAATGACTTATTGAAATTTAACAACTGTTTTGTATTAATAAATTTTTTATTTAACACTTAATCAACAACATTGATCACTTTAAAAGTTATACATGGTTGAGCGAAAATATATCGTGCTTATTCCTTTTCTTTACTCTGGAATGTAAACAATCTTCTAAGTTTAAGTTTTTTAGACCAAAATTCCATACTAATGTGTTTTTTTATTGCAAATTTGGCTATTTTCTACTTTTGAACATCCAGAAATGTCAAATAAAGATACTTTTTAGTGGTTGGATGAAAAAGCTCCCTTTCAAATGCTGGCAGGGATTCTTTTTATTTGTATTCATGTTTCCGTGTATGTGTATCTTTAACACAAGTTTAATTTTAAGGAAAGAAATTATTTTACATATGTAGAAGCCCGCTTGACCTGAGATATGAAATTATTGAATATTCGCAAAAGCGAGTAATTTTCGAAACAAATACACTGCCTGCTACTTGAATAAGGAATATTCCTTGTTCAAGTGACACAAGAAAAATACCACAGAAATACATGTCTTTAAATAAATGCATAATTTTAGTATAACAAAATATGTATATTTTTTATTTCTTCAGGAAACTAAAGCCAACACTTTGAAATTTGGTTGCGCAAAAAATTATTTTTTTCTGAACTTTAGTTTAGGAGATATACTTAATTAAATTTAAAAAAATGTGATTCCTTATTCAAGTGGCAGGCAGTGTATGGTCGAGAAATTATCGAAAATTAAATAAAATATGAATGTTCGTAGCACCGAAACTTACTCGATAATTTTTCGATAGTAAAGATTCTATTATTGCAATATTTATTTTTTTCAAAAAATGATTTTTTTTTCGATATTTTTTACTTTAATCAAAAACCAACATATTTTCTTGTTTGTACATGTCATTCTTGAGTCATAAGTTGGAAATTATTGTGCTTTAAAGGTTATGATGTTAGTTTCATTTCCAGAACTTTTTTATAAACAAAAATATTCTAGTTTTAGAAAAACGGTAAGGAAATTTTCTAAAGATTAATTTATTTTCTTACAGATGAATGTACTAAATTTTAACCTAAAAAATGTGGATTTGAATAACCGACAAACTAATATTATTGAGAGAAAACATTTTTGATAACTTTGATTGGAACCATCAAGATGTAGCACTGTTATATTCCAATTTTCGCATTGAAGTTGTAGTTTTTAATTGTTTATATTGTTAATTAACTTGAAATTATAATTTAAGTTTATTTTATTTTTTTTTTTGAATTTTTTTTATATACACAGAGAAAAAAAATCATTTATTTAAAAAGCTTTTTCATAAATATTATGAATCGAACATGATTTCTTCCCAAACTTTGTTCATAAAAAATAAAATTTTATTCATAGATATTATTAAAATGTTCATAATAAAAATTGTGCAAATACTTTGTTAAATCTTTGATTTAGTTTTATTAGGTTTGATTGCAAATGGTAAATGAAAATAGTCATACTTGAAAATATTTACAACAAATGCCTTAAAATGGCAAAATTCCAAGGAAAATTTGTTAAAAAATAATGATTAGAAATTTACATAATTTTACTGGCATTCTGCAGAACATCATTTTGTTAAAAAGCGTTTCTGTTCTGTTTCCAAAATGTTGCTAAAAATCATTGAAAACAAAAAATTTTCAAAAGATTTTTTACAAATTGAAAATATAAATGAAACTTTAAAAAATCTTTTCAGTCTTTTTGACTTTTGATTAATTTGAAAAAATGTAAAAAAAAGTTTTAATGAAATATTATGAACTGAAATTAATGAAAGTAAATGTTTATATTTATGTACAAACTTTTTTCTGTATTGTTAAGTTCAGAACAAAACATAACTTTAAAAATGAAAACAGCTATTTATTTTAAATTGAGAACAAAATTAAAATGAAATAATATTGCCAAAGATTCGTTAGCAATATAAATACTGAACAATTATCGATCTTTTTCGATATCGAAAACGAATCTCAAACGAAAATTTTCTTGTTTCGCTATAGATATCGCTAATAATTCGATATAGATATCATAAACGAACCTTCGATACATATCGATTTTCTGCCACAAACTGAACGACAGATGAGCTCTATGAGGTAAATCTCAAAATGCCTCCGATAATTGTTCTCGAAAGTAATTTTAGAGAAATTCTCATGAATTATTCCAAGGCGATATCACTAACGAAGTTTGTGGTCAAGCGGGAGGCATGTATTTTATATATGTATGCATATGTACATTAAAGTGCCTTTCGAAAAAAAAACTTGCAAATGTATCCCTCTAGAAATGAAGATCAGTATGTTCTTGCATGATGCCCATAACATTACGTCTGAATATTTTCACTTATGTGAGCTGAACCATTTTTAAAACACCCCTAAATTTACGGATTTCTTTCAAAAGTATTATAAAAATCTTCGTTATAAGAAAACTAACTTGAAAATATTATAAAGACATATTAACACTTGGAATATTCATTTAAATAATTCTTACAGGAGAAGAGTCCTTCGCGAGATATTAATATTTTTCTTTTTTGTCATATTCTCATTATTTAAACATATCATTGTATATGTTTCGGATATTTTTCAACACATATTGGATTTTAAAGTACCATTTTGCTCCTATTGAAAATTACAGATAATTAACCCTTTCAAAGTAATAGAGTACATTTTATACATTAGGTTCACAAATAATGAAATCATAATTTTTTTTTTAATAAGTTGTATGGAAGTATTTATTATACCTAAATATCAAAGAATTTATGAAAAATGTAATAAATTCTTTCAAAACCGGGAACGTAATATAACATAAGAAAGTCTTTGAAATTTAATCGCTATTCTGCATGAATTTATAGTTTTTTGACAAGTTTATACTTCTTGTGATATTCATTTTTTTACGTAAGCATTTATTTCCCATACAAATTAATTTAATCTATTATGGACCAGAAATCCTAAAATATTACTTTTGCTACTAAAAGGTTAAATGAATACATATATTAATAGTACTGAATAATTTTAAAAATGGTCCAGCTCACGTGAACAAAATACTTGAACCGAAATATGTTGGGGATTAGCATATCATATCAATCTTTAATCTTAGGTTCGTACATTCGCAACATTTTTTATCTTCATACAAATCGATGCACGTCAATGTATATAGTTTCCTCCAGGACTTTTTAATAAAGAACATATAAACTATTTTTCTGCTAATGATTGTATCAAGAATTTCCAGTAATATTTCTAAAATATCAGCTGAACAAAATCTGTAATTAAGGCAACTGCATCTCAATATTAAATGTTGACGTACTGTTTGTGATATCCAACTGTTATTTGAGAAAAATAAGAAATAAAAATTTTTTGTATTATGAGAAGCTTTTTATAAAGTCAGCATGGCTTTGAAATTTCCAGCTGAATTATGCAAATTAAAAATCTATAAACGTATGATTTATATTTTATATATATAAATAAATATTACTCATACGCAAATGTGAATGAGAAATATTTTATTTTTTAGGGGATGATGGTCAGCGTTATCGTTTGGCGATTTTAGGCGCCAATTTCTCCTTTTTCAATCACCAGGCCACTTTTTTGGCCCCTTTTTTAAAATGGAACTAAATGGCGACTTTTTAAGACCATATACTAAATGACGAGAAACTAAGTTGTTTGAAATATCGCGACCCATTATACATTAATTTCAACTAAAAAATTAATTATTTTTAAATTTTTTCCCAATATAGTGAATTTATATATGAACAGAAATTATTAAAAACTAAACCTAATTGTTCAATATTTTTATTAATAAATCTTTATTTTGGCAATAATAAAAATTATTACATATAAATTATTTTGTTATAAATAAAATTGAATTTAGTAGTTTTTCTTTAAATACAATATTTGTTGATTTTACCTTTTTGGAAATTTGTAGACTTTTTACGTATTGAAGCAGTTGGCCACTTTTTTTCAAAAAATCAACTTTTTTTGAAATCTTTCCCTTTTTGTACACGTTTTAAAAATTCTCAACGGTAACGCTGGTGGTGGTAAATTACAGCCAGCATAAAATTAGATCTAGAAAAAATTACTGCTTGGTATTTTTATCCATATTATACTCATTACTAGAGCTGTCAAACTGATGCTTTCTAATGACCTAAGAATGATGCGGAAAATGTAAACAGTGGTGGCATAGTGAAATTATTCTAGACCAAGACCCGAAAAACTTTATATTTGGATTTTAGGTATATTTTTGAAAAATATTGTTAATATTTGCACCTAAATAAAATTTAAATAAGGAATTCCAATGAAAATTTGGCATAATATAGACAAACTTTACTTTAAAATCAGGGAATTAAAAAGACTCCCATTTTTTTGTAACAAAATACACAAAATCCCAACCCGGAAAAAAAGTGTTTTAAAAATTGACACTTTTTATTTTTTTCTTCAAATTGTCATCCTGTTGTTATAGGAAGCGCCTCCGATTTTACTTTTTACGCATTTAAGATTTCTTTTTTTTTTAAAGAAATAATTTAGAATTGAAAAAATATTGGAAAACAACCCCAAAATGTAAATTTTTTTAAAGCTTCAAGTTGAGAATAAAATAAGTTTTTATCGGATAGAAATATTTATATTATTCTTACAGCAGTATTATTTAGAATGTTGTAGGTAATCTAGTAATTATTTTTAAAAATTTTATGGAACAAATTAAGGCCAACAAGTTCAAAAAAACTGAACGAAATGAGGTCAAAAATGAGGGCAAAATTTACTTCTAAAGAAATATCTTTTAAATAAAAAGAGATATCATACACACCATGTTTTTTGTAGTAATTTATAAGGGCTACCTATGTATATTTAAATTTTTTTTACATTTAGTTTATAAATGAATTTCTGGCGAAATTTTAAATAAATTACATAACAGAGGTGACCAACTTTGGATATCTACCCTCAAGCCTCGTAACCTGCTAGGGGCCTGTATTCCTTGAAATAAACTGTAAACAGCTGAGGGATTTTTTGAAATTTTGTTCAGATATCTCCAATGGTTCAGACGTTACAAAATTATTTCCAAAAAAAAAAAAAAAACGTTTTGGGATCAATGTGTCATATTGAATATTGAATTTTTATATCAATCGAATTTTAAAGATTTTTCGGTATGGTACCAAGTGATCATTAGAGACTATCTACCATTATCTAGACTATCTATTCTGCCTCTTAACAGTGCACACTGAGGCAGAATTGAAACTTTTTGGAAATAAATCCATAAATTCCCATATCCACAATTTATTTTGAGTGTATTTTTTCGTTTTACAAACAAATAAAAAATTTATTGATGATCGACGATAACGCTCTTTTTATAATAAATAGTTCCAAAATATTTCCATTTAAGACCTTTTTCAAATAGGTGTGGATTTAAATATATATCGTATATTTATTTATGGTCTTTGTGTTGGTGTAAAACTATTGTATATTTTATGTTTTTCTTTTGTATTCTTTATATACTTACTTACAAATATTTTTGAAATAACTATTACTTCAACAAAATAATATTTACTATACATGTCGTCAATTAAGCTGCAAATTGCCATAGAATCATCATTTATTGCAAAAATTTTACAAATATTGTTAATGAATGTTTAATTATATTATTTCTGTTTGTTATAAAAAATTAGAATAATTATTTAATTTAAGGCCGTTTGTATTTCAGATAATGATATATATGTATGTATGTACATAAGTATGTATCTATGTACATATGTATGTATATGTATTAAGATATGATTATTTGGTTATTGTTGCATATTCATGCTAAATTACTCTTCTTCATATGTATTTTATACATACATATATATATATATATATATATATTTTTCTTTGTTTTTATTTGTGCAACATTTAATTATCTCTTTATTTTAATAAATTTAATTATTATTTCTTACAATTATATTATTGTGTTTTTTCATTTCCCTTTAATTTAATTGTTTTACTACCTCAGTGCAGCAGTTGGAATAATAATAATAATAATAATAATATATTATTTTATGTAAAAATTGAGAGATTTATTTTACTCTGTACTGTTTAGTATATTTTTAATATGTTAATGAATTTCAACACAATAAGTATAATACACAACTTAGACTGTAGTTTTATCTATATTCTGGTCTGGTATTTTAGTCTGTAGTCTACTCTATATTCTAGACCTTATTCTAGACCATAACAGATCTATAACGTAGTCTACAGTTTAGTCTATATTCTTTCTTTTCTCTCTTTGATGTTGGAGGGGAAAATCTTTGATAGGTCTTCGTCTTCATCACACACCTCGATATTTCTAACTAGTATTACTTCGCGGCGTGGAAAGCTTATTTGACTGATATTGATAGAAGATGAGAACATCCTTCCTAGATATTGATTTTAATGAACTTTCCCAGATGGGTGATCAATAAAGAAGGATCGTTTTTGACACTTGTAAAGGCAATATCCTACGGCTCTGTCTAGGGCCAACTATATTTGGCGTCATCATAGTCAATAAGTTTACTAAGTTGGATGCCTTTTAGGAATAAGTATTAGATATATCGTTTAAAGTATAAGCGGTTATACACCGTCACCCGCAGGCACTTTATATACTTTGGCAGTTTCGATGTTTCCTACTAACTTCGTTTGCTCTTCTGCTACTATTCAACACCACTATTGTTTTGTGTTTTACCACTTAAAGATGTACTGACTCCAGCCATATTTTAATATTTGTAAACTCTTTTTTGCATAGAGTCGTATCTTCTCAAAGGTTTCGGGCTTGGATTACAAAAGCGACGCTATCTGCAAAGCCTACAATCTTCACCTTCTCTGCTACTTTAAGTCTAAACATAATGTTTTACAGTAATGAACCTAGTACCGATCCCTATTTGAACATTTGAACTATTTATGAACACCATGCCATTGTCCGTCTCGTACCACAGGGTTTTGCAAAGAAGTAGCTTTTCACTATTTTAATCAGACACTCTGGTACTTTCAAATTTTGTAATGTTGCATTTGTAACCAAAGCATAATAGCTTCTTGCGCTTCGCTTGCTTTAGGTTGCTTTTTTAGTTGTGTATAGAACTTTCTGAAAGCCGAACTACATTTACCAAATACCTGCAGCTTCTTCTTCAGTTTTGAGAATCCTATCATATATAACTCTCTGCAAATTCTTGCCTATTTTATCCAGGAAGTATATCGGCCTACCACTGAGATTCCCTTGAAGTCTTTCCTGACTTTTGGATTAGGATCAGTTTCTGTTTCAAATAGTTTGGAATACTCCATCCTTTAAGCTATTATAAACTGCAGTGTTGTTTTCATCGCAATCTTTATTTACCTGTTTGGGATAATATCGGGTCCGAGGACTTTGTTATCACCGATTTCTGAGTACAGTTTTAGGATTTCTTCGTCTTTTATTGGATCTGGGTCGGAGGAATTACAGTTGTGTATTTCACCAGTATACATTTTTCCTAGTGGAAATAGCATTGGAAGTATTTTGTTGTTAAGCCTGGTGGTACACCTCTATTTTTTCTTTGAATCCTGGTCTGAGTCTTCCCCTTTGGTATATTCGCAGGTCTTAAAGCACTCCTCCCTGTCTATATTCTAGTCTATAATATTCTCTGCTGCCACCAGTAGCTTTTTTCCTTTCCTTTTCTTTCTTTCCTTCAGTTGGTATGTTTTCTTCGTGGAATGTAAGCACCACAACCCGTTTTTGTGGCACCTACCACCCTTTCTCGTAGTTTCCTTGTATCCTTCGGTTTGTTTAAGGTAAATAGAATTTACTGGTGAATGTTATGAGTATAGTGCACGCTAACATTCCACTGTATTGGTAACGACTATGACGTCGCCTATTAATCTTTATCAAGCTCTTCTAAAAATGTGTCAAATTCCAGTGTTCAGTAGCATTGATGTATTGAAGTCCCTGCCAATAATGATCGGGTTGTGCTAGCTGACATCGTATACAAGTTTCTCGATTATCCTTTCATACTCTGGTAGCTTAATTTTTAGCAAAACATAGCAGCTATAAACCTTCCGATAAATGCTTCATTTCTTTCTTAATAGTCTTATAGCCATACAGCTATTCATCTTGACAGATCTCTTTTCCAAATGTTTTTATCTATGTATTTATTCGTTTAGTATGACAAGGTCTATTTTAAATTCTCTAGATCAGGAGATTCTGAGCTGCTGCATAGTGGTTAATATTAAATTGGATAATATTAACCACTGTTCTGCATTTGTGTGATCTATCGGTTTCTGCCTTACAAAACTTTGCTATGTAGCAGACTTCCAGACACGTGGTAACCAACACATTTTGATTTTCATCATTTCTAGAACTCTGCTCTTTTAAGTTCTCCGAACCTTATTTACTTCAAGTCCCAGCTCTATAAGTTCTGGATCAGTTCTAATCTTTCTTAGAATTTACGCACATGTGATTTCTCCCTTGGCAGAAATTATCATTGGTCAGGTTTTGGTTTTCTCTTTCTTCCCTACGGTTTTCCAGTTACTCGACTGATTTGTAACATTTTCAATTGAAACGATGTCCTTTACTAGACTTCTATTCTATCTTCTCCCTCTTTGGCGAACGTTTTCTGTGTCTCTTCGTTGTCTCCATGCTAGATATAGTATCTGTCTGCCTCGTTTTTATTAGGACAAGCCTTAGGCCACGTTTGTGTGGCTTGACTGCTAGCTTTTGCAGATATAGAAACTCAGCCCTTTCATTGCTAGCTTTGTTATAATTGGCTTTAATCTCCCTCACCTTTTTCTGAACAGCACGATGACAAATGTATCGTTAGAGGATTTCTCTACATCTACTTATTTCTTACTACTAGTATGTGTCTTTGCTCTCTCGATGTTTTTATCCAGCTTTGTTGGTGAGGTTTTCTTTATAACAGAACTTATACTACTACCCTAACCAAGCTTACTGGCGTAAGATTGCAGGCGCTGAATATCGATGACAGGTAGCCGGCTCTCGCACTATCCAAATCCGCCGACATTGCAGTTCTTACTACCTGCACTGCACACTTGGTCGCAATTAGAATAGTTTTGAGAACACTGATTAAGATTCTGTAAACAAAAATTCAAGACGGCGGATACAATATGTCGGCCAAAATTTTTTATTGTCTGACAAAATTTTAAATAATTACATTTTATTGATTTAAAGTCCTAGGACAGGAATTTGCTTTTTGATTTTCTGAATATGAAAAGGCAGAAACAATATGGCGAGTCAAAGTGGATTATTATCCTTGTTTGCTAGTCACAATTAGTACACTTGCTGAGCGCTAAAAATATATAGCACATGCAAGGTTCTTTGGGACTCTAAAAACTTTAAATGGAGGATCCAATATAGCGGGCAAAAATGTGTTCTTATTGTTTGACAAAATTTTAAATAATCACTTCTTATAGACTTTACCTGAACTGTACCCAGAGTGCAGCGTAATTAAATTTTCTCTGGTGATAATATTTTACCCATCTGCCAGTATTTAGATTTATAATATTTTTTTTAGGTTTATAATATCTGAGGAACCACGGAAGCGTCACACTCCTAACTGCACCTCTAACCTACAAATTTGTACCCTTTCAGCTATCCACCATCTGCTCATCCCAATAGTATCTTGAAATTAGCCCTAGTCCATACATACATATATTCTAGTCTACTATCTAGTCTAGTACATGGTCTTGTCTAGCATACGGTTCTGTCTGCAATCTATTCTATTACTTTGATCTTCTTCTATTTTACGAATCCATATAAATGTAGCATTTTGTGTTTTTGCACAATTAGAATTTAACTTTTTTATTCATATTTCGAAATTAGTGTTAATAGTATTTTTAATCTTATTTTTGCTATAAATTGCTTTATTTGATTAAGAACTAAATTGTTATTTATACCATATTTTTATGTATCTTCTCTACTTGCTAAATATAGTATACATCGAAAATGAAAAACGTATTATCTGCAATTAGAAGAAAGCAAAAGAAGATTAAATATATTTAAATATGTATTTAGCGATCAAAAAAAAAACTGACAACAATTGAACATACCGCTAAAAATGTTTGCAATGTCACTGGCGTCAAATTGCCAGCCAATACTTTATTATTCTTTTGCGAACGCTGCATAAATATTATTAACATTTTACGAAATTTCTGATTTTGATCCATCCAATTGCAACTATACAGGGCCGTTGTTAAATAGTCACTCTTTTCCATTAGCACACTGACATGCCAACAGCTGGGAAACACTTGTATCATTATGATGAACAAGTAGACAAGAGCGAAAAATTTTTGGGTAAAATCACGATCAAAAGCAATTAAATTGATGGCTGTCATACAGAGTGAAAAGCCGGTAATGATGAATTGCAAAAACAAGGTGGCCGAAATCACAGGTCGTACACTGTCAAAATAGCTGGAAAAAGTAAACAAATGAAAATGAGTAGGGAATTTGGAGGAGAAAGTTCTCGTTTAAATTAGTTTATTGTTTAAAGCATCTGCTAGTTTCAAATTGCTAATTTTTCTTTTTGTTTTATTTTATTCACTATTATATTTCATTCATGGCGAAATGAAACAGGTGGCAGCAATTCTACAAAAGCAACAATACGTTGAATTCATTAATTCTTTTTTATACATGCTGTTTGACACTTCAGCGGGTAAAAAAAATAATAATAATCAGCTTATTAAGTTAGATCACCTGTTTGAATTCGCCTTGCTTTCGTTTTTAAATTGTATTTATTTTGGTAGATTTGTTTGAGAATTTTCAATGCCCTATTTGGAATTGCTGTTGTCGTTTTTTATAATCACATTGCAGTTTTTCAAACAACTTCCGTTTCTAATGTCTGTATAGTCTAGTTAATGCTTTAATGCATTAAGATTGTTAAATATTTTTTTTTTTTTTTTGTTGTTATTTCTGAACATTTTATCTAGACTTTTTGTCATGTTCGCATTGTTTTAGAGAGAATTTGAAATGCCAAAAACATATACAGATTTCATTTTATTATTTTAAAGCCTTTTTAATGCTATACGCTGTCTCACATATTGATTATCAGATGTGGTAAAATAAATTTAAAGGACGAGTTGGAAATTATGTTATGAATATTGTTAGTTGTTTGTTGTAAAAAGGCGTTCAAATTGTAATATTATTGTGGACAATATAAATCTCAAACTTTTTACAACATTTTAAAATGAAAAGAGTAACTTTATAATTACTTAGTATCCTAAAATTCTCTGTAGCTTATGTTTCTTAATGAAAATAGATTTTTGCTTAAGTTTTAATTTCATTAAAATCAGTTTAGCAGTTGCTGAGAATTTTAAGGCTAAGATTTTAATTTTTTATAGCATTTAATAATAAACAGGATAATTTTATGAATAGTTTCCCAGTTTATCTGACAGATTCCATTAGAACCTATTCTTAAAGGACTGGTTCCACTATAATAAGTTGTTTTGGGACAAAAAAAAAAAAAACAATAAAATTGTTTTAATGTTTATTTTGTTTTTTATTTAAATAACATTAAGGAGAAAAATTTTTATTTTTTATTATAATTAAAATTTCTTTAAAATTTATTTTAATTTTTACTTAAATAACAATAAAAGAAATCTATAATTATTATTCATTCGGTTGGAAAATAGCCTGCAAATATTCCATATTTAATTCTGTATTATTTCTATCTTCTAACAGCCCTTTTGGTTTTTCATTTAAGTCTCGATATTCTACTTTTCATTGACTTCGAATGCTAGAGATGAGTGCAACTGACGTTACCAGTAATGCATTAAATAGATTTTCATTTCTAGAATTTCGTGATATTTTTCTGGTATTGTGCTCTCTATAAAATTTATAATCCTTATTCCTTTGTTTCGTAAGATTCCTCTGATAGATGTCCCAGTGGTACTAAATTATGCTTAATGCCAACTTCTCTATGATAAATGATTTTGAGAACTGTTGCGGACTTATTTCTCCATGGCTATTTGGTTGTATATATTAGTGCAGTTTCCTTCAAACGATTACCAAATTTTCTGGCATCAGTTTGTTCATTGCACACAAGAACGTAGATTTATATCAACACCTGTTATTTCAGATGCTCTTTCGGGATCTGAAAAAAATTTTCTTGCTATATTCCCATCATTCGAATTGCCTGATCCTTGTTTTGGTTGATATATAATTAACTAATTTTTTTAGAAATTCGTCCAATGTGTATGTGTTCCATGAAAAATTTTTAGGAGTAATTTCATTCAAATGGAAAAAGTGTTCTACGGATGGTTCCAGATAGCTACAAACGTATATATGGACCAAAGAGGACACCTTTACCTTTCTTCTGATAGTAAAATCTGCTTAATCCCTTTTGAGTCTCAGAAGTTCTATTCCACTAAAATTCAAATTTGACTAAAATATAGTACCCGAGAAAACATATAAAAACACAGCAGGTATAAACGGTACAGTGAGACATCATATCATTTCTTCAAGGCTATTATCCTGCGAACATTTGCATTTTTTTTATAAAGTCAATTTTTTAGTACTGAACAGAGTTATCAGATAATAAGATAAAATATATCTCAAAAAAAATATTCTGAAGTTTTTATGAAAATTAGACAAGGATAATCTTTAAAACACGAAGCTCAAAGGTCAAAAGTCGGTAAATTTTGGTGCAGTACAAGTAAGGACTGCGCACGAAAAAAGTAGTGAATACAATTCAGCTTATAAAAATTAAAAGTGAAACCAATGGATCAATATTTTTGTAATTTTGTTTTTATAAAGACCGTTTATTAAAGTTATAAATTTAAAAGAAAAATTAATTTTTGCCTTTCAAATAAAATATTTAATATTTTCTATAATATCCTCAATAAGAGCTTTTTTGTTAGAATGGGTAAAAAAAATATTAAACTCTATTATATTGTTTACTCAGCTTTAAATGTTTTTAAATACATTATTACTGTGACCCAATATATTTAAAATGAACTGAGTTCTGGACAGTTTATTGGGTTGGTCTTCTTTGGTACATAGGACACCACTCCGCTAAAAGCGATATTAATGCAGAAAAATTAGAATTGGATGTGTTTTCCAATAATAGGAATGATTCTTTTTCAATTTCTCTGTTAAAAGTGTCATTTGTTATGAATGAAATGATTTTCACCCGCACGTACAAATGGCTTGTCATACAAAAGATGTTTTCGATAATTTTGATTTTTTTACACGATATTTATCTGCAACATTTCCCATAACATCTGTGATATGGAATTCCTGACCAGGATGTTGTAAAAAATTAGCCAGTACATACTTTTTATCGTCCTTTATCGCATGCAAAAATTAAACACAATTTTTTTTCACCATTTGAGGAAATTATACATAATATAGAATTTTATGCATAGCGGAAGTGTGAAATTAAGTTTGAAAATAGAAATTTTAAAATCCATAAGATGCGATTTTAAAATTTATAAAATTAACAAACGGCAAAACAAAGCATGAATAAATGTTATATTTTTTTAAAAATGTTTATAGTTATATTGATTTCTTTTTTGTTAAATTTTTACATAATTTAATTAATAAAATCAACATAAGATTTATGTTGCTGGAAAAATTCCAAAATGTACAAAATGGTAACAATTTTGACCATAATCTTTGGAAAACTTTCACTTCATTCACAATATTTACTCGTACTTAATGTATTTATATATTTATAATACAAATATATTTGTAAATTTTAACATACGAGTATTACAAATATATTACACAATTTAGTGGCACAAATAAGAATAATTTCAGTCCTCAATATACAGCAGTTTTAATGTTGAACTATCAGCTAGTTAAAACGAAATTAAAAAATATAATTTATGATTAAATAATAAATTATGATTTTTATTTAAAAAGCATTTCATATGTAAATGAATTAAAGCACAGCTATTAACATTATGATGACTTTATGTTTATCAATATGTTGCTGTCAATATTTCTTGAAAAAAAAAAAAAATTATATGATGGACCATATCCTGTTTTAACTTTTATTCAATGTATGTATTAAATTATCGAAAATAGTTTGCATTTAATGATAATTTACTTCGGATGAAATTTACAAAATTCACATCTTTTTTTATAAAATAACATAAAATATTTGCCTTTAGCAGCAGGCCCACAATTACCAATATTTTGATCTAATTATTTTTTAATAAACTTCAATAGCCATAAAAATATTTATAAATATAATTTTAAAAAATTACTTACTCTTGTAAATATTGAAAAATATTACAGCAAGAAATTACCAAAAAAACTTGAAAATTACGAAAAATCATTTCAAAACATTGGGTATTTCTTAGTTTGAAATATAGAACAAATTGTATGGTTTTTAAAAGATATCAACATCTGTTTGTAATGGGAACGATAAAAAATAAGTTTTCAAATTACAAATAATATTAACTTTTTTTTTGGCATTTTTTAAAGTTAAATTTTAGCCTTTTTTGTGTGAAGCTCCTGACAATAGGTAATTACAGCTCTTATAGTTATAAAAAAAATAACTGTCATTACTTGCATTCGAGGTTAAGGATCAAACCTTTTTATAATTATTAGAGTATTCGTAAAAAATATCTCAAATATCTTAGTTCATATATAATTTCCTACGGGGATTTTAAATAGAAAGTTTTAAAATAAAGGATTAAATTGTGTTTCAACAGAGCTACTAAAAATCATGCAATAGCAAACATGGCACCTGTTTTAAATGCTGATGATATGCTAAGTACTTTAAGCCACAAAATTTTCCCAAAAACTTGCTGCATACATATGCATGCATTTACAAACTGACATAGTATGTATGTAAAAGGAAGTTGTTATCATTTCAATTTGGATTTCTTTTTTTTTTTCTTTGGCAAAAGCTGTCCAACAAAAGTTGTAATTGCAAATAACTAAAATGTGTGGGTTTTGAGTTAAACAGAGGCAGGAGGGAAATAAGTTTGAAATTACATAACCCAGAAGTATTTTTACCAGATTTGAAGATTTATTGCCATTTTAACGATTTTTGGTGCTAAAAATCGTCTGTTGACGATTTGACGATTTTTGCCTTAACCTTGACGATTTTTCTGAAAGAAGATTTAGAACTAATTTCAGCTTTTTTTTTGCATATATTTTTCTCTTTAAAGTAAATTAATTTATACATAAATAACAACAATTAAAATAAAAATTTTCTGAAAATTGTCGGAGTAAATTGTTTATTTATAATTATATTTAATTCAATTATGTAAGCTTTTATTATCAAATGCGAATAAATACTTTGCAAAACTCTTTTGCAATTTTTATAAAAACTTTATTTCATAATCAAGACATTAGAAATCGTTAAATTGTAGTACTAAGTATCACCCAGCAAAAACTTTTTTGTTCTCGGTAATGGCAACTATTTATTAAAGTAGTTTCTTTGTAATAAGGCGTCATTATTATTTGCCTACTCTATATTACATAATTAAGTACTCAACAGTATAATAGCACAGTAACACGTGGACCATTTGGCTAGAGCTCTGGATTAACAACCAGGAAGTTGTTGGTTTAACCCCATTCTGATGCTGTTATTTTTTTTCTTTTTAACAAAATACCTAAAAAGATATTTTATGCTAAAAAAGACTTTAGTCATTAGAAATGAATGTTTAATTTGTGTCCGAGTTCACATTTCACCAACGGCAAAATTTGTTTGTTTTTTTTTTTTTCGTTTAGGTACATATTTTTGAATACCCCTGGAGACTAAAAATAACTATATGAATTTGTGGACAATTTAAACAAAAATAACTAGTTATTTAGACAAAAAATAAGTAGATTAAAACAAAATTTTTGTTGAACACTTATAGCAACTTAATTTAAATTCATTCTAAAGTAAAATTTGTATATCGTCGATGTGCTTACAAAAAGTTCTAAAATTTTTAATAAATTAACTTTTTAAGAAACGTGGTAAATAATATATTTTTTATTTGAAAGTCATTTTGATACGCATATCTTCGGACTTATTAGATACTCTTAGTCTTTTGCAATTTGCTTAAAATTTTAAGATAATGTACATAATTTCTTTTTAAGTTAAAACTTAGTCATAAATAAAACAATTACTTCCTAAAAAAAAAAACAGAAAATGACAAATAATATATAAAAGAACTAATTTTTGACGCTGACGATTTATTGACGATTTTAAATAATCGATTTGACGATTTCGACCATATATCCCAAACGATAGCCTAATAACTCCAAGAGCTAATCGGATTAGAAGTTAAAACAAAGCCACTTCATAATTTTAATTTCCGTTTACTAATTATCTGAATGATTCCCCTTTTTTCCATACCACAAAAAAAAAACAACTTATCACTCTATTAAAAATAGTCTTTCACTGTAAAATGTATTATTTTAAGTTTTACTAATTTTACTTTCTTCTCCTCATAAATTCTAGTTTCCCGAAAAAGAAGAAAACAGTAAAAGTACAATTCCAAAAGCAAAATTAAAAGAAACTTTGATTATTTTTCTTAAGGCAAAATAGTACACATTCACATTAGACTGCACCAAAATTTACTGATTTTTAAATTTTGACCGTAACTCTGCCAAAAATCATTAATACGTTTTTTTCTCCAGCATAAGTCAAACCCCTTTCTATGTTTGATTAATTAATGTTGATTTTTTTAAAGCTGTTTCAAAACTCTAATTTCAAACTTTAAAAAAATTTGTTAAACAAATTTCAAAAAAGTTCGAATAAAACTAATAGGTTTATAGACAATACCACAGAAAATAAAATAAAAAAATACGTGAATAACTTTTATGACTAAGCCATACCTGCGATCTGTAAAGAAAAAAGGCATTTTTAAATTTTTTTTTATAAATTCAGTTTTTTTTTTCTAACTGATACACAGGGCACACAAAATTATTACTTAACAAGATAAAGCGTATCTCAGAGGTTTCCAAGAAAATTGGATACAAATAACAAATAACCTTTAAAACGAAATATTTAAACTTTTTAAGGAAAATAACACAAAAACTTTTATACGCTTCACCACAAGTGTTAAGGTATATAAAAGTTTGTCTTTACGTCTAAAATTTCCACACTTTTCATCGGAGAGCAGAAAAGTTTATATTTTCTAGATCCTTATAAGAAATGATGTTGATAGAACGATGTTCATCCGTTCGTTTGTCGGTTGAAATGACGTTTATGAAACTCTCCGCTAATCGTCATATATATTAAACTATCGGAAATCCTTTCGAGAATTTTGCTATTGAAATTCAGCAATATCTGTTCATAATTGGTGGAGATTTGCAAAGATTTGGAAATTTTTTTCTGAATTTTTAAGCTGAAAAATGGACTAAATCGGTCCAATAATAACCGAGATATCGAGCAAAATACCATTCTTGAATTTTTGAAGCTCCTGTTTAAGCAACGGATTTCGTTTTTATATAGATCGATCATAAATATTTCGATTTTGTGAATCAAATAATTGGTTCGTAAAAAACTGAATTATGGGCTAAAATCTGAAAAAATCTGTTAATATTATACACACACAAATATTTGTATTAAGCATTGCAATGGCTATTAGTGTTGTTGCTACAAAAATATATAAATATATGTATCCTTATAGCTGTTGTTGTATTACATTATATTTTTCTATTGTTGTTGTATTATTTTTTTAAGTATAAGTATGAAAATATTAAGGCATTCCAGCAAGAAATGTGGCTTACTTGGATGCAATAACAACTGATGGAAGCAATAGATTGCTTACTTAATTACATATAGCTTTCAAGAATGCAATAGCGTAAGTTACTGATTGAGTTGAAAAGACACTCTTCCTTATCATAGTGCTTCGAAGAAATATTAAAGTCCATTTCTACTGCTTCTAGGCTGCTCATCTCGAAAAAAATCATATATTATAATAATAATCTAAGAGCAACATATTACGATTGGAATATAAGGTAACAGCTAAAAATATATATGATTATAAATAATAATTGTTATGATTCCATTTAATCTTATTGTGATCGATCTTATGGTTCATTTTTTTATGTTATGATTCGAGTTTTTCATATTATTATGCCATTTTATTATCCCTTTCTATCAGAATATGATTCATTTTATTATATTATTATTCATCTTATCATGTTATTCCATTCCATTACATTTGTTTCAAAATAATGAATGACACCAAATATAACAAAACCTTGTCAACTTATATTAATTCATGTATAAACTAAATGAGAGTTATAATGAAGGTGAAAAACAAACGTTAAAAATAAAATATATTCAAAAACAAACAAGTTATGAATTTTTCAACCATATTTGTAAAAAGCATATTTATTTGTGACATTTTATTTTTATGGGAATAATAATATTAATAGGTTGGAAAATAAAGTATGGATTAAGAACAAGGAAAAATATTGATAATATTTAATGGCTGTAAAAATAACGATAATTTTTATATTAATAAAATTTTGTTTCTGGCAAAAAAAAAAAAAAAAATTAAAACAATTATATTAAAATTTTGATTGAATGTAAGCATCGAATGATGAAACTGAAACAAAAACATTGTTAGCATGAACACAGTATTATTAAAGTTAATGAAAATTAACAACAAAAACATAATATTGCTATAGTGACTATGCCGCTATCATGTTTTATCTCTGCGTGTATGGTTAACATTTAATTAAAAATAGAATTTTATTTAAACGATTCTCAAAAAATTAAATATTTATTTGTACATTGCTTACACAAGTGGTCTAAAACACACTAAATATCTGGGAAATTCGTAATAACTTTATCATTTTGTAACCGATTTATTTTTTCATACCTTTTTTTTTGACACACGAGGGCGGACAAATAAGTCCGTGACTTTTCGAACTTCCCTCGTAGTTATATGAAATGCAATACTATTCCCATCAAGTACCACTTGTTAATAAACTACTGTCAAATTATGAGCAAGTTTCGTCATTTACTTTGCGTTCAACAACTGTTCAAAACATGCAACCTTGTGTATATTTTTAAAAATGGAAAAAAAGTGAATTCCGAGTGCTCATTAAATATTATTTTTTGCGAAAAAAAACCGTTAATAAAACCAAGGAAAAGCTCGATAAATACTATGGGGGCTTTGCACCATCGATTTCGATGGTAAAAAAGTGGTTTACTGACTTTCGTTGTGTTCGCACAAATACAAATGACGCTGAACGTTCTGGACGCCTAATTGAGATCAGTACATCTGAAAATGTAAAAAAAATCCACGATATGGTGTCGGCCGACCGACGAGTAAAAGTATGTGATATTGTTGATGCTACAGGCATTTCATATGACGGTGTGGTTTCGATTTTAAATGATCAGCTGGGTTTAAGAAAGTTGTCTCAAATATGGGTGCCGCGTTTGCTCTCAATTGACCATAAACGTAAACGTATGACAGCTTTAAAGGATTGGTTGGAGTTGTTTAACCGAAATTCGAATGAGTTTTTGCGGCGTTTTGTAACTGTGGATGTAACAGGGATCCATTACTGTACTACGGAGACCAAGCGGCAGTCTAAACAATGGGTTTCTCCGGGTGAACCTGTTCCGAAAAAGGCCAAGGTAAGTTTGTCGGCCAATAAAGTGATGGCAACAGTTTCTTGGGATGCACGCGGGATAATCCACATCGATTACATTCAAAAGGGAAAAACAATAAACGGCGAATATTATGCCAACTTATTATACCGATTTAATGAGGATTTAAAAAGAAAACGACACCATATGGCTAAGAATAAAGTTCTTTTTCATCAAGATAATGCACGGGTGCACACGTGTGCAGTCTCAGTGGCAAAACTCTATGAATTGAGCTACGAATTGGTACCTCAAACGCCATATTCTCCTGATTTAGCCCCTAGTGACTACCACCTATTTCAAAACCTAAAGAAATCGCTCGGTGGAAAGAGATTCAGTTCCAAGGATGAAATTATTGACCAAACAAATACCTATTTTAAGGACCTCGAAAAATTCTATTTTTTACGCAAAATAAAAGACGACACTTGATCAAATTTGACAGTAGTCTACTAACAGATGGTACTTGATGGGAATAGTGTTGCATTTCATATAACTACGAGGGAAGTTCGAAAATTCACGGACATATTGATCCGCCCTCGTATTTAGTTATGTGTAGATAACGATTCTTTAACAATTAGTTACATAGCAAAGCATTTAATATTAAAAATTTTCTCCAAATAAACGCACCATACAATCTTCAGGTCCGATGCGGCACGGGTTAAAGATATCCGATTTCCCTAATATTTCACACAATATATTTTTACAACCCAATGATTTTAGGGGGAGTTATGGTAAAAATTCAAAATTTGTTAAATTTTGGTGCAGTCTAATTCACATACACTGTCTCTGCTAGGTGGTTACAGGATATTCGTTATTTTTTGTAGAAAGTTTTGTTTTTCAATGAAAAAGGTTTTTTTTTTGGTACTTCATGTCAAAGTTCCGGCGTCTTCTTAGTGATGAATTAAAAGCACTAAGTATAAAGAAATACAACAGCAATGATAACGTCCATAGTAATGTGAGTTAAAAAGCCTGGTTAGTCATGATTTGCATGCTAATGAGATAGAGTAGTAAATGCTTATTTTAGAAATGCAAAATACGAATACTTTTTATGGGAAATATAGAATAACACGGAAAGTTTTAGTATGGAAAAATAGCTGGTAACGGACAATAGGAAATTGAAATAAAATGATAATTATTTTAATTTAAATCATAAGACTTTTTTGTCAAAAATGGAAATATTTTTTTTTCAATTTTTTTTAAAACGATATGTTAAAATTTTTTAAAAGCAATATTTTTGCTTATTTCACTTTTTCCAGTTTACTTACTTTAGCAAATTCTTATGATCATTTATACACCTTTTCAATTCTTCAATATTTTCCTCAGCCGTTTGTGTCTCTGGACCATTACCAATTCTTCTGATACGTTCTGCCAAAGTCTCCAAATGAGCTATCATCAAAACTAAATAACACAAAGGATACGCATCATTGTTGCCATTCTCAAAGACCATAAATGTTTGAGAGAAATCTTGGAAAATAAACGCGGCCACGTAATTGATGTATGGACTAGCGAACCATTCGGGATACCAACTACTATAGATCAACGTATGATTTGTCCAACCAATGTAAGCGAAGCCCACGCTGCAGATGAAATATGTTAAAGTAAAAACCAAAAAGTATAGATGACAAGTACGTATGGCACTTAATATTTTCATACGATCCTTGGGATTATCACTATTACGCTTATCTAAAGGATTTAGAAATTTATCCAATTCAAACAAACGTTTACGGTTTAGAAATATGACAAGCTGTTTGCAGGGTGTTATGGCTATGGTAGTACTCAACGAAAGATTTTCCACCAATTCTTCAAACGTTTTTATAAAGAAGAGTTTGGCCAACATGGTGACGGGCAAGCCAATGCCTAACACAATATTACTTAATAGGGAATAGATGTAGTAAGTGATGCGCCAAAATCTAGATTTGGTTGATGGTGGATTCATGCCACTGATGGTCCAATTAAGCCAAATATATTTCAGTCCATAAATGGAGTTTAATGGTTGACCCATATCGACAGGTCGTCTTAATAGCATGTCTGCTGTATTGAACTTTTCTTCTATTTATTTTCAGTAGTTGTTGAGTTCTTTTGTATTGGTTTAAAAGTATAGAGGTGTGTAGTAATTAACAAAGACTAAGGTGTAAATTATTGGTTTAAAGGGTTTTTATATGGTCGTTTTGTTTCTCACACTTGGTGGGTGTTTAATTTTTTTTTTTAATTAATACTGTAGCTACATGTGAATGGATATTATAAGTTTGAAAAAGGATTTCATTTTTCATAGAGCATGGAAACATTAAAAAACAATAACTCAACTGTGTTTGGATCTATTTTCCCAGCTGACCACAATCTTTGATAATTATATCGCACTCGAGCATATGGTGAACATTTCTCTGACAAAGCATGCCATTGGCGATCCGAATATGAGCTCCTTGAGCTCACCCGTGCTTCACTTTATGGCAACAAATCTTTCGTTCTCAATGATTTGGCTTCCGTATTAAAGTGAACCTTTAGCGATAATAATAGTGAAACGTAAAAATATTCGTTAGCGATTCGTTTTCTATAGCAATAAATGTCGAAAATGTTTCGATATCGATATTTCTATTGACTTGCGGTTATTATCATTGAAAAAATTTCGAAAACGATAGTTTTCATTTTGTTTCGTTTCTGCTTTGTTCCCAATTTTATTAAAAGTTTAACATAATATATCAAATAAAAAAAGACTAATATCCTACAAACAAAATAATACAAAAGTGATCCGAATTCGTATTGCTTAGAAGAAAATTTTTATTGCCACCCATCGGAAGAGATTGTGTATGTCAGGTGATACATTTAAGCAATAGGAAATCAATACGCTTGGAAGAAAAATATACAATATTGCTAAATAATCATCTAGGTGAAAAAAGGAAAATACTGCCAGATAATCATCTGGATTATGTAATAAATATATAGAAAAATTATCAATTTATTGCTGAGGTGATAATCACCGTACTAAAAAAAGGGCGATATTTTGAAGATAAGAAAATGATATAAAAATTTTAAATGTTATATATTTTTTGTTGTTTCTTTAAACTGATAGAAAAATATTGCTTCGATGATTTTCGTCCAAATAAATAAAAGACGATATTGCGTAAATTTCTTCCAGGAAGATATCTTCCAAATGTTAAAAGAATAAAAATTTTAAGACTGTTTGTTAAACGGTAGAAAAGATTGTAGGAAAGTAAAATTTTGACAAATATGAGGTGAATATAATTTTGCTAACTCATAGGACTACAACAATTTTTGACAAACGATTAGAAAATTTTAACAATGAAAAAAAAAAAAAAACAAAATAAATAAATAATAAAATAAAAACCTGTATAATATTTTATTATTTCAGAATTTTAATGTTTATTTTATTTAAATTTTGTTTTCTTAATGAATCTTAATACATAAATGATTAGAAAAGAAAAATATTTACTAAAATTGTTAATGGTTTTCATTTGACGCGCTGAAATTATTAAATTTTTTCACCACAGAAAATTTAAATTTTGCACAGAACTTTGCTACCGTTGGGCACATGCTCTAAGAATTAAAAAAAATCTTCGTCCTCCTTCCAAAAAAAAAAAAAAAATATGTGGATGGAATTTGACCTGCTAAACACGAATCGTAGAATTTTTTTTCTTCCTTTTTGATTATAGGTATACATGGGTATTTTTACTTAAGTGTGAATAAAATCAAGATTTATGCACAAATTTTAATGATATGATTTTATTCTTAGCACTACCAGCCTTTTATTAAAGATAAAGAAACAGAAACATTTTTGATGTTTTCACTTTTAAAAGAACTTTAAAAAATATCTTATATTTCGCAAGAAAAAAATATTTCGGACACTAATTTATAAATAAGTTGGAAAATATGGAGCATATAAAATAATTATGTTAGAACGGCTTGAAGTCATTTTTAGTCCGAATGGTGTACCATTTATATAAATCGTTATGATGAAGCATACTTCGCTTTATTATAAGCGAAATAATAGACACGCCCACAAAGAAACCCCGACCTGATGAAAAAAACTGCAAGCAGATACGTGTTTAGTACATACAAATCCATATATCCTAACTATTCATCTTTAGGGGAGGATCTTTTCATCAAATAATCGAAATTGTTTGAAATATCTTCGAGAAACAATGACATATTTTTCAGTAATTATGGTTCAAATTTAATTAAAAATAGCATTTCGTTGTAACATTTCTCAAAAAATTAAAAATTTATTACACTATTTACATAAGTATTCTAAAGCACATTAATGGTCTGGGGAATTCGTAATAACCTTAACAAATTTTAACCGATTTTTTTCGTTTTATATCTTGTTTGATAGATAATTATGTGTATAATATGTTTCTTTAGCACTCAGTTATAAATGCAAAGTAATTAATAGCTAAATTATTCTAAAAACTCTAAAAAAGCCATACTTTCTGCATATAAACGCACCATACAAACTTCAAGTCCCATGGGTTAACGATATCTGATTTCACTAATATTTCACTGATTTTACAATATCTCTTTACAATCCAATAAACGATTCTAGGGGAAGTCATGGTCAAATTTCAAAAGGTGGTAAATTTTGATGTAGTTTAGTTCCTGCAAATGCATGTTGTTTGCCTTACCCCTAGAACAGTGTAAACTTCGCGAATCAGAAAATTTGCTTTAAAATAGCATCGATTTTTTAGTGCATATTTTTGCATATTTTGTTGAAAATGCATGTTTTTGCATAATTTGCCATAAATGAATATCTTTATGTCATATTTTGTGAAAAATTTCAATTTAAAATAATTTTTTGTATAGAAGAAAAAATAATTCTCTGGGTTTTTATCAAATTTATTATTGAAAACTAACAATCATTGAAGGCCATTGATTATTGTAAACCATGTAGAATAAATAATTACCTTTACTCTCATTTGTTAAATCTTTTAGTATAAATATTTTGCAAATTTAACATTGAAGGTTATAATTGTCAATTAAGAACATATTATTTGGTATTTATGAAAATACCA
Organism: Protocalliphora azurea; assembly: GCA_932274085.1. Taxonomy (NCBI): domain Eukaryota; kingdom Metazoa; phylum Arthropoda; class Insecta; order Diptera; family Calliphoridae; genus Protocalliphora; species Protocalliphora azurea. The sequence goes on along the minus strand of OW026521.1, from coordinate 147,916,275 downwards.
AATACGTACGTATAGAAAAATAAAGAAAGTTTTAAAACAAAAGGAGAAGTAATGTCGTGTGAAAAAAGTTCAGCCTAAAACATAGAGATAAATACAGCCTTTCGGCAAAAATTTCCAACGAGTTATGCATATGAAACATTCGTTTCCGATGTTATCAGTTTTTATAAAATAATGATGCATTGATTATTTTTTTTAAAGCTACCAATGAGACTATTCAGTCTGAGAGAACTTAATATTATTTTAGAAAAACCGATCTATCATGGAAACAATAGTCAGCGAACAGTCAGCTTATTGCAAATTTTGATTCCAATGAGGACACATTTAACGCTTTCCACAATATAAACGTAATCATTTAAAATTTCACCCATAACATCTGTTGATGTCGAATAGGCAAAACTCTATATATTTTAAAACATAGAGCAAACTCTGTTATTTATGTAAATAAAGATATTTTTTTATATTTATATTCATTGTATATGTATTTATTTTTAATTTAGTCTGACACTGAATTGAAATTTTATATTTTTTTATTTAATAAAAGTTTAAAAATAAGTACATATTTTATTTCTTTTTTTGGGGAATATTTAAACATTTTTAGTGCATGTTCTAAGCGCCTGAAATACACCTTTTAAGTGCATGAACTTACTGTTCCTGGTAATAACGTAAGAGTGGTAAAATAAAACTCAAAAAATTAAGCATGAACCTACGTTTTCAAAATAGTATTTTTTTATACCCTACATCACCACAAGTGGTTGGGGTATTATGCGTTTGTGTTAATGTTTGTTACGCACAGAAAAAATCATCCAACACATACCTTAAAGTACATCAATCGACTCAGAATAACTTTTTGAGACGATATAACGATGTCCGTACGTCTGGCTGGGTCTTTCATGATATAAGGACGAAGTCTATTGAAATTGGTTATGTTTGATCCATGATTTCACCTATGGGTATAACGATCATAAATGCCTTAAATATAGCAATATTTTAATGAAATTCGGTGTAAGGAAGTTTCGTATAAGTATCAATCTTTGTGCTAAATGTCATGAAGATCGGTGCATAGTAGACCATAGCTCCCATATAAAACCCTCTTCCGAAAATTTTTTTAACGTGCGTAAATCAAGTTAATATCTGACACAAATAAGTTTTATGTAAGTAGGAACAACATTGCCAAATTTTATGAGAAATGGTCCATAATTTACCAAAACTCGCATATAAGCCCACTTTCGGGAATCACCTTAAATTACAAAAATTCATATAAATGTTAGCGTTAACGTAATTACACTTAGCAAAAGTATCGGTCCACAATTGTCCACATGTTTAATGTAAGACCCATCCACGAATTTTGATGGTCGGGCTTGACCGACTATATCCTTTTTATATGTTTTTTTTTTTGTATAATATTTCTTTATTAACTAATTTACATCTATTGTTAAAAAAAAATAAAGATCTGTCAACTTCACCGAAAACTTACTTTAAAAACATTATTTTATGGATTATTTTTTTTTTTTTTTTTTCATATTAATTTTTTCTTGGACTGTTAGGTATTTTTCATAAATAGAGTACAATTCAGTATTAAACTGATCCATAATATATATTCAGAAGATGAAGGAAATACTTAATATATAATATACATATATATTTACATACATATACATATATTTAATCATATTGCAAAAATATTCATTATCTTGTGAGTTTTAATGCATCTAAAATAAGAAGAAGTAAAAGGACGTACATCCATAATTTAAATAATGTAATAAGAAGATCTTTTGATGTGATTTTTCTTTAATAACTTCAGCCAATTTATTAAAAAAAATTGTTGTCGGTCAGATCCGACTATTTAGTACCCTACACCATGTGTTTATAATATTTGTAGATGGGCCTCTTTCATGGGACCTATTATCAATTATAGTCGATCGATTGGTAATTATAAGATTTGATGGTGTAAATTATATTTCTCAAAAATATATTTATATATAATATAAAGGAGCTATGGTCAATTATGCACCGACTATACACTAGGTTTTCTACCCATGTAAAACTTATTCGAGTCAAATATTATTGTTATCCTAGCAACAATATTGGACTTATGCACTTTAAAGTGATTTTAGGAAGATGGGTTTATATGAAAGCCATGGTCAGTTTTCTACCTATCATCAGTAAATTTTGGCACACTGATTTATGCTCATATACAGCTCACTAGGTCGAAATTGTAATGAAATCGTGATTAGTATAAAGCATTTAAAAACACTCATTACTACTATTGTTCTACAAAGATATATGGATATAAGCCCTTATTCCATTTTAAGCTATTTGCAGCTGCAAAATTTGGTATGTTCTAAATGTTCTAAAATTTAATATGTTCTAAAGTGATTAATCAATTTGACCAAATATTGAAAAAAGTTAGGAAATCGATTAAGTTTTTTGATTTTATGAAAATTTTATCGTCTCTTGTAAAATTTTCTTTATGATTTATACGCCCTTATACGCGTTCACGCTTCAAATAGTTATTATTTTTGAGTTTTTTTGCTCGACTTTTAATGCTTATACTGGTCGGCAAAACCATTTTTTTTTGTCCTCCTATAAGCAAAAATGTGTGAACTAGATTGAATTTGGCGTACCACAGTGGCAAATCGCAAAATGTTTGGTAATAAATCTCAATCTCCTAAACTAGTGGACGGTTCGAATTGAAAAGTTGTAGACGAGGACATCAGCTTTCAGAAAAATCATCTCGTAGTCATCCTGTGATAATACGAAATAAACTACAAGGTGTCAAATTTAAACACCTCAAGTATGTAAAAGTTTCAAAAAATCGTAACCTACAAATCAATTCGGATTTCAAAGATTTTATATAAAGTGCTTGGCAAGATATAAAAAAACGTATTTAAGATATCAGTTACAGTTAAAAATATATTTACGCATCAATTTGGAATTTTTTATTTTTTACATAGACTTTATTTTGTTTTTCGGTAATAATTCCTGAAGTATATTGGGGAATTTTTTAATATTTTGTATTTTCTAATACATTCCGAAATAATACGCTAAAATATTTTAGGATTATCTCGATTTGTCTAGTCGTGAAAAATGTTCAAAGTTAGCACTTTGAAATTAGTGTGTAAAACGGCACAAATTTTCACTTTTTTTCTCTCAAAGGTTTGTTAATAAAACTTTTTCTTTACTTATTTCAAAAGACAAGGCTTCTTCATAAATGGTTAATAAATAAATTTTAAATTGATTTAGATTTGCATCCTGCATCTATCATTGAAATGGTGAATTTTAGAAAAAAAGTTATCGATTAATAGAAAATTTATTTTGATGCTGTTAAATTGCAAAATATGTTTAAATCGATTTGGCACTAAACTGCTTCCCACCCGGTCAAAAACGAATACAGGAATGCAGATTTTATGAAAAAGGTCAACTTTTCTAAAGACTTTTCTGAAATTGCACAAAAATATTTTTATTCTTACTTTAATTCCTTATGCATTGCAGTCCTACTCCACAATTTTCCCAGCAGCGTTATCATTGAGAATTTCTAAAAAGTGTCCAAAAAAGGGGATTTTTTGAAAAAAAATGGGCCAACTGCTTAAAAGATCCTTAAAATTTATTGATTAGATAAAAGTAAAAGGATGAAATAAAGATTTGTGTATAAAAATAGTTAACATACTCGTAAAATCCTCTTTTTATTAATTAAACTGCTGTACATTTTTACGAGGTTCTCGGACTTCAGTCTTACAATTCTACTTTTAAAACATTTAGAACTAAAAGCATAGATTCGCAAGTTTTCACCTTAAGTCTGTAGGATAATTTATTTTTAGTTAGTGATGACTTAGAAAAAAAGACGTTGCGCTAAGGCACTGCTGTGAGCCAGAGCAAAAATATGATTTAGGATATAAGTATTCATCAAATCTATTTTTTATTTTTCCCAATCCGGTTCAAAAAGATTAGGAATTTGATTTTTTAAATAGTTGTTCATAAACTTTATCATTATCGTTAATTTTTAACAGTTTAAGTTCATTTATAAATTGTTCGAGGTCTTTTTTTATATCATTTTACTGTGAGACAATTTCACAATATTCAATTTATTCGGTGGAATTAATATATAATGGGTAAAGATATTTTAAACAACTTATTTTCTCGTCATAGCACATAGTTTTAAAAAGTCGACATTTAGTTCTATTTTAAAAAAGGAGCCAAAAAAGTGGCCAGGTGGTTCAAAAGGGTGCAATTGGTAAAGGTATCGCTGCCTACCAGTAGTTTAGGAGATACAGATTTATTACCAAAAAATCAAAAAATGGTTGTTCATTAAAATTACGTGTATTCACTAAAAGTAGAAATTTTTACCAAAATCGAAGTTTTCAAATCAGATTTTAGTAAAAATTTAATTGTTCACTAAAAATTTATTTTTTTATTTTTGCAAAAAAAAAAAAAACTAAAAAGATATGACGGTGAAAATTTAAGAAAGGAAAATTTTGTTATTAAACATCTTTTCACAACATACGTTTTATTTTGTAAGCAAAACAAAAAATTAAACTCACAAAAACTCACTTTTTTAATAAAAATCAAAAAAAAAAAAAAAAAGAAATCATCCGGAATTCGATAGTACCTGTTCTGAGGATTATATTTCTGCACTTAACATCGTTTCTTATATTTTATTTTTTGTAGAAAAATTCAGAATTTGACAAAGAAAGATAATTTAAAAAACTCGACTTCAAGCTCGAATATTATTTAAAATCTTAAAAATTTCAAAAGTAAAGATTATTTTCTGTCTTGATAATAATATTTGAAGCATTTTGGCCAAATATAAACTTCACACGATAACTGGAACAATATGTTATATGTTAAAGGTTGCAAAAGATATCATCAGTATTTTTTTCTCTCAATAATACTTATTTTTCTGTTGTTCAAATCGAGGTCTTATAGGGAAAAAGTTTGCTTCAAGAAAATAAATTTTATACTAAATATTTTTAGACAAATAGCAATATCACTTACCTCTCTTTTAAATTATTATTATATTATTTTTTTCCTAACATTTATGAAAATGTAACTAATAATCATAAAATTTAAAGCGTAATATTTTACAACCGATCGCTATGAATTATGACACTATATTATCTTTGTTTCAGTCATATGCATGAACAAGTGAGAAAATATGTTGATTTTTTTCATTAAAGTTCCAAATTCTTGAGAAATTGAAAATAATAGATAATAAATTAATTTGAAGATTTTATTCAGAAAAACTGAATATAGCGATATCGATATTTTGAAAATTCTCCAAAATTACGTTAAAGTTTACTATCGCGAAATTTGCGCAGAAAGTTCGATGCTGCGAACATTATATTTTATATAATTTCAGATATTATCTCTAAAATATTTGTTTCCAAAATTCTTCGCTTTTAACAAACATTCACTAAATTCGAATCTTAGGTCAGGTGAGTTAAAATTCTACCTCTGTGTTTCGTCTACAGTAATTATGTACATATAAAAATGTATTAAAAAGCTAACATTATTCATCGTACATTAGTAGCGCACTTTTTTTCTAAAGTGATTACATATCGTTCCAATAGCTCTAACATACTCTTTCTCCTTTTTACAATTTTAATTATTTCATTATTTATATTTTTTCCACAGCTTTTTTACAAATTACAAGTTTCCATGCTTTTTTTATAATTTTCCTGTTTAATTAGTTTTCATGTCAAACCCATAATAAGTAGTTTTTATTATTATTGATTCCCTTACTCCTCTAAATCCTATAAATCGTTAATAATGTCCTCAGGGAATAAGTTTTATTTTTTCATACTTTTTTTGTTTCAATATTTATTTCCTTTCCATAACATTCGATTAACATCTGCGCATCACAACTTAATCCTTACAATAATAATAAAAAAATAATACAACAAAACTAAGAAAATAAATATATAAATCCAAAAAGAACACAAAAATATTTAGTCAATATCAGATGCAAGTAAATAAATCCTGGCAGGAGTAAATACAAAAAAGTAAAGAACAATTGTAAATACCTAAAGAAATAAAACAAAGTAAGTGTATAAGACTTATAATTTGTTTCAAATAAATCTCAAGGTATTAAAGATAAAAGTTAAATCTATATCCAACAAAATAAAAGGAACTAGCAATATTTCTCTCTCATCCGCTAAAATGCATGAACTCTGTGTTGAAAACTCTTTGGGCTGGTATTACAGGCAGCAGCTACAACACTCAGGAAAAAATACACGTTTCAGTAATAATTTATTACTTATTGAAGCAGAAAATACGTAAACGTAAGCAAAAAAAATATATTTCTATTTTATTTTTCAAAAATACGAAAAAGAAAAAAAATGTACAGAAAAACAGTTCAATAAAATGGTATTATCGTAACAACAACTTGAAAACTCAATTAGGCCTATAAAATCCCACAATAAAACAAAAAGGAGGACTATTATTATACCCACAATCAAAAATATGATGGGTATATTGGGTTTGTCATTCTGTTTGTAACATATCGATAAAAACATTTAAGACCCTGTAAAGTATATATATACATATATATATATATACCTATACTTTACAGGATCTTAAATATATATATATAGATTCTGAGTCATCCGTTTATCTGTCAGTCTGTTAAAAGCAAGATATGGCTCGGGGTGACTACCTAGGTGGACGCAATTTTGCTCATATATTTGTTTTATATATGATTTCTTCGATATTGAAAATGGGCAAAACCGGTTAATAAACACAAAGTTATGGGCCTAATATTATTAACATAGGGTGTCCGTTGTAACCAGTGTTGCCAGTTTAGCCTTTTTAAGGCTAAATATAGACTTTTTATTTTGCTTTTAGCCTCGTTTTAGACTTTCTAGCTTTTTTTCTAGCTTTCTTGATTCTTTAAATTGCCTTAAATAGGCTAAAATGTTATTTCAACAACAAAGACAATAAATTCATATTTGCTATTACTATCTTTAGTTTTACAGTATCATCTATTTATTCGCACAAGACATCAAGATTATTTGTATTTAACAAAAATTATGGCATACTAATTTACTCGACTTACTAAATCGATTATTATAATTATTTTTTAATTATTAATTTATTAACAATGGAAGCTATTTATTAGTATAAATTTGAAAATATTCTTATAAAAGCGATAAATCACCCAACAGAAATTTGAAAATTCTTTATCAAAAAGCAATTATAATACAAAGGTTATGAGAAATTACTTAAAGTCATTTTTCATGTGGGTACTTCTTTGGCAAATTTTCATTAGTTCATTTTGCTGGCAGTCGTTCTATGTTTTATATATAAATTTATTACAATATTTTTAAAAGTTGTCAAAAACTAATAAGAAGGAAAAAAAAAACAATTTTTAAAATAAAAGCAAAATTTAACTTATTTCTGTCCTTATATTTTGGAGCATTTTCTAACCTTTTTTTAGCTTCTTTTTTTTTCTCAACTGGCAACACTAGTTGTAAATTCACTTCACACTTTTCGGCTGATATCTCTTAAAACAAAAAATGTACGACAACGAAATTTTGTCAGGTAGTTCGCGGATCTATATGAACTTGGAAAGCAAAACTAATAAGGTGAAATTTAAAAAATCGGTTTATAAACAAAAAAGTTATGGACTAAATATTAGAAACACAGGTTATCCGTACATACTTTTCGGCTGATATCTCTTAAGCAAAAGCTTCGAGGATCGATATAACTAAAAAAGTCAAAATGGGCGTAATCTGCCAACTTTGCCACACACCTTCCATATAAAGCGAAACATCAACGAATTTTTGTAAAAATAGTTCAAGGACAAATGTAAACTCAAAACCCAAAAATGGGCGTTGTTCGCCCATATGAGATTTTAAAAAGTTGCTGATAGTGGGCATATAGATTCGGCTAAGCCGAATATAATATTCTCACTTGTTGTTTTTGGTTTTAACTTTTTAGGTATTAGGTAGGCAAAAAAATATAACAAAACACTTTGCAGGAATAATAAAAATATTGAAAGCTATATAAACACACGAAAACTTTTAATAAACTGTCAGAATCTAGACTTAGTCTTATTACTAGGGTATCCAAATTGTTCGAATTTTTTTTTATTGTTCGAATAAAACGAATAATCCGAATGAGACATTTTGGTTTCTTCGAATTATTCAATCGCTTGAATAATTTAAAATATAAAATAATAATGTAAAATTGTGGTAAGTTTTCAAAAATTTTATTTTAAAATGAAAACAAAAACAACTTAAAACTTAATTCTTTGCAACAATACTTTGTGTGTGTCAAACATAAAACCAAAAAATTAAATTAAATTAACAATTATTTTAGGAATATATAAATGGAGATATGTTTATTTAAAAAAAATACTTTTATAGTTTTTCTGCCGAATAATTTTCCAAATATCTTATTTCCAAACAGTTTAGCTTTATTTTAAAGTTATATTTTAAATGTTTGAATCTGGTTGGGCATGCTTAAAAGTTTAAATATAATATGAGTATTTAAAATGTTTAAACGTTTTTCATGAGTATGTGACTAATTCTTTAGAAAAAAAATTCTTTACCTTTTTTATTTTTTTTATTAAAAATATTATGCCTTCAAACTCAATTAATGTTGCCGAATATTTACTCAATTCTTTAATGGCCACATCAAGCGGCTTCAAAGTTGTCACCAATCACCAAATATATTAGTAAATAATTTATTCAATTAAAAACTTTTTTAAACTTGCACCTCTCACTGAAATGATTATATCAATTACTAAAAACTGTAAAAAATCAAAAATAGAAAAAATTTTCGAATTAAAAAATTGATCAAATAAATCAAGCAGATGATTGAATGAATTAAAAATATAAGTGCGAAATAAAATTTTATATAAAAAATATGAGGTAATAATTTTCTCTGTACCCACTATCCGAGAGTGTTGGCAACTGTAATTAAATTAATGCATAATTGATGCATTTATAAATTATAAGAAAACTTGAGACCACGTTATATAAAGATTTCCATCAATGCTTACTATGATACGTTAGTCTTTCTTGATGCAAAACATAAGACTTCAATATTTTCTGTTTATTATAAGATGTATTTAAAATTTTGCAACATTGCAAGAAGTAAAATATTAAAAAATATATATTCGTTTTATTCAAATATTCATCATAGCGAATTTCTCGCTAAGAGGACATTTTTAAATTCTTTGAACAATTATTCTTATCAAATAGCTTGCATTATTCGAACGAACATTATTTGAATGGATACCCTACTAGTTACTCATATATACGCAGAAACTAGAAAGAAAGATATAGTTGGCCAAGACCGACTATATGATACCGTACACCATTGTGTACGAGAATAAAATATTCGGGAAGCGGACTTATATTACACCTGTGGCCAATTTTACTAAATGTAAAATAAAATATACAAATACAGAGTAATTCGTCGATACTAACATCTAGATGATTTTATTCATTTTAGGGCGAGTCTTGGAAGTGGGTTTGTACGGGAGCTATGGTAAATTATGGACCGATTCTCATAAAATTTGGCAATGTTATTTATAGTTACATAAAACTTATTTGTGTCGAATATTAAGTTGATACTAGCATTCGTATGTGATTTGTGCACGTTAAAGTGATTTTCGGAAGAGAGGTTTAAATGGGAGTTATGGTCAATTGTGGACTGATCTTCATAAAATTTGGTACAAAGATTGATACTTGTACAGAACTTCTTTGCACTGAATTTAATTAAAATATTGTTATTTTTGAGGCATTTTTGGGTGTTTAAACTCTATAATGGGGGGGGGGGGGGGGGGGCGTACATTTTTATGGGAGCTAGATAAAATATCAAAGTAGTTCCACGTGCTTTCATTGAATTATCTTTAAAATTGCTACACGTAATTTGTGCACAAGATTTACATAGACAGCCAGCCAGCCAAACGGACGGACTCGTTAGATCGATTAAAAAGTGATTCTGAGTGGATTGCTATACGTTAAGGTGTATAACTTCTTTTATGCGTTGCAAACATCAGCACAAACGCATAATACCTCAAACAACTAATGTGGTGTAGGGTATAAAAAGAGTGGTTGGAAAACGATTGTGTCTATCACAGTTGCAAAAGATATATACATTATGGTTATCATTTTTTTTTAATTTTTGCCAATATCCAAAATACCATAGCAAGGTCTTGTTATACCCTACACCACCATATGTAGTTAAAATATTATGCGTTTGCCGGGAAACGGGAAAGAAAAAATCAATTTCCTGGGAAATATTTTTTTAAACTTTAATAATAATAAAGGCCACGATTTCTTATAAAGAAAATTAGTTTTATATTAAATAACACAAAACGAAACATTATAAATTGTATTGAATTAATGAGAAATGAAATAATATAAAAGTATAACGCAATTATTAAGATTATAAAAATTTTTAAATATTTTCTACAAATAAAATTAGTACTTTTCATAAATTGTGTTTAAAACTGTGTCTCGGATTTTTATGTTATTTTATTTTTAATGCTAAAACTTCTTAAAAATATACAGTAATTTATTGCATAGATTTCATTATAAATAGCTTGCCATTTATTTCTCTAACTAACATTAATTTTTTTCTAATTCTTTCTAAATTAAACGTGAATCTGGAAAATACTAAAAACTGGTTTGCAATAATATTTTTTGGTTAAATCTTCATGTTTAGAAGTCTGACGGAAATAATCTCATATACGTATGAACACAACATGAAATTAGTTTTTTTTTAGAAGTATTTTGAAGTTATAAAATTTACGTCTAATATTTAGATGCTGTTTTAAAAGAAAATATTGTGTTAGAATGAAAAATCTCCCAACCAAGCCATTTTTTATAATAGTGAGTATTTTTGAAGTTCAACTTATTTAAAATTCGTTTCACCACATCTATAATAAAACTAAAGTACCTAAAATTTTAACTGGACAAAAATAAAGTTGGTTTAAAATTTTTTGTGAAACAACTTGTAAATAAATTCTTTAGACAAATACATAGATATCCTAATAGCCTAATTCATGCAACATTAATGTTAATCTTAGATAACGTTCTAGTTTTATTATATGCGTTAAATTTTTGCAAGTACCATGTTTAGAGTAACGTCAATCATTTATTGATATAAGATGTTAAAAATAGCAAAATGTTTTCTATAGAATTTTAAAACTACTAGAATATTCAATTTCCCATTTTTTAGGGAAATTAAATATTCTCGGGAATTCCCGAAAGCATTTTGATGGGAAATCCTGGGATTTCCCGACAGGGAATTTGCAGACCCCAAACCCTAGTGCTGATACACAGAGCACACTGTGACATTCGGCCAATTTAGATTGACAAATATCGAAAACTAAAAGTTGTCTGATTGAACCTAATTTTTGATACGGATCAGAAATATTTGACTTAATATAAATTTACATTATATTATGCGCCGGCTAGATTTAAGAGTAATAAAAATTATGAGTATATAAACTCTTCAATAAAACCATGAAAAGATTTCTCAGCTAGCTCTTTTTTTGTATGGTTTGTTTTTAATTTTACAACGCATAAAGATTTAACACAATCCACATGCCTAGATTGTGCAATTTACAATTATGAGTTTTTATACGAACGATATGACGACACAGTGTTAGGTCGAGGGTATCATTACTCTCAACCATGATGAATGATCTTCAACTCCTGACAGATTATCTACCCTAATTTATTTATTTATCTCTCCCTAAATATGACACGATTATACTTACAATATTTCACATGTTTTTATTGGCTATCCTTCCCATATTAATATATTTTTTTCAATGCATTTATGACAAAATTTATTAATGAAAAAAAAAAAAAAACAATAATACTCGTAATAATAAAGGAATTAAAACAAAACATAAATAATAAATAGTTTCAAGAGTATAAAAATAATACAAAAAGAAATTATCATTTATGAATGAGAATTTTTAGTGAATGAAAAAAATACTTTTTACTAGAGGGACATTTTGGAAATTGCTCAAGATCTTAGTAAGAACAATAATAATAGTAAATTTTAAAATCATGAAAAAATAAAAAATTGAGTGACAAAACATAATGAAACTTATATACAATTGGAGAAGAACAAGATCCACATGAATGAAATGATGGGCCCAGCAATCACCAGTGATATTGTTGTTGGTTGTATCTTTTGATATTTTTGTAAATGCTTAGATTATCTAAACCTAGAGAGGTTTCATAATATGCTAACACTCAAAAAAATAATGTTAGTAGATAAAGTATTTATAAATTTATATTTGTTTATAATTATTTTAAAAGGGAAAAGTTTTACTATTAGTTGAATTTTTTAAGGAATTTTAAACAATTATAGGATAAATTTAATAATTTTAATTATATAGTAATTTCATTAAGGAACATTTTGTGTAACTAAATACTTAGCGTTAATTAGAGATTAGACGAGATGATTATGTAAGACCATGTGGTCTTGGTCTATAGGTTTTGATATTGAATTTGTAACGTGTTTTTGAAACCTGGACTTGGTGATAGGAAACAAATTTATTACTCCGAAGCTTTTTTATATCCTTTCGTACAACTATTCTCTAGAGGGTTTGACAATAATTGTGTGGCTAAACCACAAGTTTTGGTCATCAATAATTTCCTCTTGGGGGAATAAAAGTTAAAAAAAGTATTAAATTATGTAAAAAAAACTTCTTTTTAATAATTAAAAAATAATAATATTTTATTATTGGCTAATTTATTAGTCTTATTTAAAACTTTCTAATATAATTAATCACTACCACATGCTTATTAAATAAGACTTTTTCCGTATGTTGGACTTAATCGTTTCACTTTCACACTAAGAATGAATGCAGCATGGTTATAAATAATTTAAGTAACTACCAATATCTAAGTAATTGCGTAGTAAAATTCCATTGGTTTTTAATAAGAACTAATAATGGCGGAGATCTATTCATGTATGTTAATAAAACTGCAGTAATTTACTAAGGTAAGCGAATTTATTTCATGCGAAAAATTTTTAATTTACGTGTGACATATACCTTACATCTGAAACCAATATTGTATATGATTAAAATCTATTTATAAATGATTTATGTTTATTATTTCTTTGTGAAAATTTTGTCCAAACAAATATTAAAAAAAGTGTAAATAAATATTAAATGAAAAGGTTTGGGGAAAAAATCGTAACAATTAATTTTTAGAAATATTGATCAAAATTTATTGAAAATGCTTATAGTTCAAAATAACATATCTTTTTTTTATTTTTAAATATATTGTTATAAATTGTACACTGTTTTAAAGATTAGTCGGTGTACTTTTTCACTGGACAAATTACCTTTCCAAACAAATTCTGGAAATAAATAATTTTTTTTTAACATTTAGAATATTAAAAATATCATTAATTAGTTTATAACATTTTTAAAATCTAAATCTTTTAAGTTTCGCGAAAATTCTGCCACAATATGTAACAGCAAAATCCCCTCTGTTAGATTAAAGAATAAAATTCTGGCCCAATTTGTCCCAATCAAAGTAATGTTAAATCAAAATTACACCTTTATTCTGTTAAATTCATATTGGTTAAATAAGCTTTCCTGCTAATTTTTTAATTACATTGTTTTTAGGAATGGATTTTGCTTTTCAATTTTAAAATATAACTCTTTGTCTCAAATAATATTTTAATAGTTACATTTACAAGGGATGTATACACTTTAAAGAGGTTTTCGTAAGTGGGCCTTGTGTGTAAACTACAGTCAATATAGACCGATCTTCATAAAATTTAATACTATGATAAAAGTTAACTTATTCGCTCAATTCGCTTTATAAAATATTGGAATATTTATAAAATTTATAGGTATTAAACTATATTCCGGGACAATATTTTAATGATGCCTAGGTAAAATAATGAACCGAATATAACCAATTTCAACAGGCTTACTTTCTGAATCAAAGTAATTATTTATATGCAATTTTATCCACATATTTTCAAAATTACAACCTGTAATTTATTTTAAGTAGAGATAACCCGCTAGACGGATGGACAGATATCGTTACATCGAGCCAGAAAAATATTATGGAATAACGACTATTTTTCTGTACTTTACCCAAACCCGAAGTGGCGTAGAGTATAACACATGCGTAAATTAGTTACAATTCATATTGAAAAATAAATATTTATGAAATGTGTTTTTTACATAAAAAGTGAAAGTAGAAATGATAAAAAGGTCATATGCTTCTTTTTATTCATTTTTATTTTTATCACTTTATATTGGCCATAGCTGTTCATTGTGAATATTTTAATACAGAATATTTGTTATAAATAAATTATTTATTTATTTATTTCATAACAAGTAATATACAAAACCCTTCCAAGGCCAATAAACATATATTACAAAAGAAAATTCCTGAGTATAATAATAAAAATTACAATAAAAATTCTTATGATAAAAATATTAAAAAAAAATAAATATATCTTATTTAAATAATAAAAAGTTATAAAAAAAACTAATGTCTCCCCAACCGAAAAAGTAGAACAAATTAAAGAAAACAAATAAGAATGAATGCCCCTTAGTAGTAGCTATTAGAATATGGTAACTCTGAAAATCGTTATACATAAAAGTAACGGTTGCGAACATTAAAAACTGAAAAATAACTTTTGTTCAATATAAAATTATTAAAAAGATTTTTTTATCAAAAACAATAGTAATAAATAGTATAAGTGAATAAAAAAAGTTACATGGCACGAGTGAACAAATGTGACTAAACAATTTATATCATAAAAAATTAGTAAAAATCGCCATTAGAGAGAAAAGAAATGCGCCATCAATTTTAAACGGAATGCATTATTAAAATGTGAAAATAAACGTAGTTCTACTGGTAAATAATTCCAACATCGTACAACGCTCACAACAAAAGATCTCTCAAAACAGCTATACCCAATCCTAGGTATAACAACTTGAGTATTCCTACTGGAGTGAGAAAAGCAAAACTCAGAACAAAGTAGGGAAGGGAGACCATATTTAATAATTCTAAAAAAAGGTGCAAGTTACGATATAGAAAAAATGTTTAAAACAAATTCCAAGGAAACGTTTAACATATTCCGAAATATGCATCCTCTACGGACATTATAAACATGGCGCACAATAGTGTTAACAATGCAATTTAGTCTTGCAGAAGCATAAACAGTAGTGCCAGATATTACTTCAAGGCCATAAAAAATATGAGGCATTAAAATAGCATAAGCCAATCCATATTTGATTTGAACAGGTAAATAAATATTATTTGAATAAATTCGACGTAAAATTCCCAAAACTCTGCTATGAATGTGATCAATATGCTTTTCAAACGTAAGACGTTGATCAATAAAAATACGCAAGCATTTCATATGATCAACAAACAAAATACTTTTCTCGCCAATAAAAATATTTAAAACAGGAAGATGATAATCAGTATTACAAAACACTATAGCTTTTGTCTTACAGCCATTAATAATTAATGAGTTTACAAGACACGACTCAGACTATAATTGATATTGGATTCAAGGACATCGCTGTTAGAACGATGCGTACCAAAAAGAAGAATAATGTCATCTGCAAACAAAAATGATTTGCAAATACCAGTATGAACATATTCAGGTAGGTCATTGACATACATTATGAATAGAAGAAGACCTAAAACAGAGCCCTGTGGAACTCCAGACGACAGGGGAAGCATTCCAGAACTATTACCCTCAAAATGAACAAATTAAGATCTACCACACAAATATGAATAAATAAGCTTGCATGCAGACCTAGAAAACCCAAATAGCATAGCTAGCTTAGTCAAGAGACACTAAAGCTGTCATGAAATCCCTATTAACATTACCTCTAATAATATCCGACAAATTCAGCAGCAACGTAGTAGTACTATGACCACGACGAAAAGCATATGGTGAAGGAGAAAATTTTCTGCCAACAAAAGAAAGAATCTGATCTTTAAGAATTTGTTCAACTACTTTAGATAAGGCAGTGAGAATGGATATTTGTCTTAAATCGTCTAAACTATGAACTATCGGAACAATCCGAGCAACTTTCTAAGCCGAAGGAAAAACAGATGAACACAAAATCGTGTTAATATGAAAAATTAAAAACCGAGAAATATAAGGAAACAACAGCTTAAGGAACACAATTGGAATGCCATCATTTCCCACAGATTTTGATTTAACTTTCCAAATGCAGACCACAGCTCATCTTCAGATATGCTTCTAAAAGAAAAAGTACCACTAAAAAAAAATGGAATTAATGAAATCAACACTATCCGAGTCATCCATAGGAACAACATTAGCAAAGTGGTCATTAATATCATCCACACTAAAGTCACATTTAAAGCCATTATACTATTAGAAATAATATATTTTCAAATCATTTTTTACTCTTTATAATATAATTTTTCATTACTTGAAATAAATTTGGAATAAAGTTATTTAAATATTATTCCATTTGTTAACCAGTCAGATTAGCAAAAAATTCAGCAGAAGTATTTTAATATACATTTATAAAATTTAACTCAAATTTAAAAGTCTTCAACTAACTTGAAAATAAATATCATTTCTTTAGCTTGAATATAATTAATCTTTATTTTATTTTATTTTATATTTTAACAAGGTAGAGTGCTATATTAGGCTGTGCCGAAATTTATATACCCTTCACTCGGGGTGAGATATGTTATATGAAGATGAAATACATTATATTGGATGTAATTATAAATATGTTTACCTATACTATTCTATGTAAACACTAAAAGCTTTAAATAATTTATATTTTCACATAAAGTTGAAATAGAACCAAGATTTTATAAATCCTTTTACCCATATATATCATAAAAATTAGGTGTACGCTTGAGTATTAATAACAAGGTAAAATATAATATGCAGGGATATACAGAAAAGTTTTGTTGTAGCATTATGTAGATATATATAAGTGTATATATGTAGCTATTAAGAAACAAGCCATAGTGCCATTATCGGCTGGGTCGAAATTTGTATACACTTCAACTTTATATAAATTGATTTTTATCACCTACGTTAAAATGCATTAATTTGTATCTAGACAAAAAAATGTTACAAATGTATCCCCTTAAAATTAAAAATTGATATATTTTAAACTAATACCCAAAACATTTCGGTTTAAATGTTTCGTTCACATGAGTTGGACAATTTTTGAAATACTTCAAAAAATATGATTTTCGATCAACAGTGTACATAATATTTAATTAAAAAAAAATACAATATATGATACACAAATGACGTTTAATACATAATGAGTAAAAGAATTTTTAAAATTTGTTATCATTCTCGTGAAATTAAAATTTTAATAAAATTTTCTACGATTTTATTTTAAATACTATTTTATTAAATTTTGAATATTTTGCACAATTTTCTTCGTAATTTATATTCTAGGACATCATTGGAAAGGTGTCAATACTACTGATAAATGTATTTATTTAACCCTTTAGCCACACAAGTAATATTTTGGGATTTCGAGTCCATAAGTTAATTTTTATGACAAATAAATGATTAGTTAAGAAAATAAATGTCACTAAAAGCTTACATTTATCATAAAAACTATAAATTCGTATAAAATAGTTACTAAATTTCAAATATCTCTTTAATGAGATTATTAACGCTTTTTAAGGTACTTATATTTTTCCTAAATTCATTTATAATTAAGTACAATAAATACAACCATGTGACTTATTTCCAAAAATTGCTAATTTAACCTCTTGGGAAATAAATGCATAAAATTGACCCTCTTGGTGCTAGTTATGTATAAACTTCAATAGTATCAGGATAGACCATTCTAATGGTATATTAGATCAAGAATATGTAGAAAAGTATCCGAAATATATAATGTTTGAATAAAGAAAATAAGACAAGAACCGTTAGCAAAATCTTAATATTCCATGTCTGAAAAAAGACGTAACAATTGTTTAAATAAATATTTGTCTATTACAATTTGAAGTTAATTTTCTTTTAATGAAAGTTTTGATATTTTTAGAAGTGTTTTGAAAATGGTCCAGCTCACGTAAATTTAAACATTCAAATGTTATATTTTTGGAATCATATAAAAACAGACCAATCTTCATTTCTAGAGGGGTATAATTGGAATTTTCTTCATGAGGCTCTTTACCCTACGCCATTATATTTGTGGTCCAATTGCACATAAACTAAAGTATACCAATCGATTCCGAATCACTTGCTTTGTCAATTTAATGATGTTAATCCCTCTGTCCGACCGTTCATCTAAGTAAATAAACTACAGTATGCAATTTAAAATGTGACAAAAAGTATTTTCTGTAATTTTAAGGGCCACCAATTTTAATATTTTTTTTCAAATACCAGGATTAGTTCCAAAGCTATCAAAAAGATGAATATATAATTTTGTATTGCTTTCATATAAAAAAAGAAAGAAAGCTATAGTCGTACAAGTACAACCATATGATACCATTATGTATATAATGTAAAAGGATCTTATAAGGAACGTGTGGCCAATTGAGTATCGATTCTTGAGAAATTTAGAAAAGTAAATTATACACTTAAAAGACTTGTTTGTGTCAAATATTACCTTGATACTAAAATTTACATGAGATTTATTCAGATTAAAGTGATTTTTCCGAATTGGTGGTCTATGGTCAGCTATGGACCAATCCCAACAAAATTTGACAGTGTACTTACTGGTTTTATAAGACTTATTTGTGTTAAATTTTATCTTGGTACTAACATTTATAAGGGATTTATGCACATTAAGGAAGTTTTCGGAAGCTATGGTCATTTAACTTACTAAAATATCTTACTGGTTTATGCTTATATAAAGCTTATTTATGCACGTCGAATTTCATTTAAATCGTAATATATTTGAGGCATTTATAAGCATTAAAACCCTATTCCCGGAGAACATTTTTTGGTGGCTAAGTGAAAATAATGAACTGATCATAACCAGTTTCAATAGGATTGGTCATTGTAAAAAAAACAAACATGCTTAATTTCGTAAAAAACTACATGGACCAGCCAGACGAACGATTTTCACCAACTTTGACACGCACACACACACATATATATATATATATATATATATATATATACAGTATAAAAAGCATCTGACAGAAGTCAGCAATATTAATCAAAAGACTCCATAGCAAGAATATCAAGATCGTTACAATTTTATTGCGAATTCAGAATCACAGCATAAGTGATTGCTCCCTTATCCACTCCTAACAAAAATGTATCTCTGCACTAAATATCCCTTCACTGAAAAATGTCTTTTTTCCTTTTTCCTCCATTTTATAATCTTCACTATTTTTAGTTACCCCCCCCTCCCCCTCCAAAAAAAAAAAAAAAAAAAAAAAATAGAGAAAGCAATAAAAGCATAACAATTCCAAAAGCAAACTTAAGAGAATTTTTGATTATTCTTTTTAAGATAAGACCGTATACATTCATGTACTCTGATTCGTATATGGTTTTTAAATGATAACAAAATAATTTTCGGAGTAAATAGTTTTTGTTGTGGTAAAACTATTTTCCTTTTTTCATGTGATATTTTTTATGACAAGATTCCGACATCTTCTTAGTGGTTAATTAAAAGCACAAAGGATAAAGGAATACAACAGCAATGACAACGCCCTTAGTAATGGGAGTTAAAAAGCCTGGTTAGCATGGTAATGAGATAAGGTAGTAAAATCAAAAATTATCAAAATTTTTACCCAAATTTAAAGCTTATCTGTAGTCAAAATGATGATTTTGTATGCCAATTGTCTATGGTTAAGCTTTTAAAATTTAATAAGTTAACAGCATTTAAAAAATACATGAGAAGGTTTTATTTGCAAAAATATCTGGCACTACACCATGGGACCAACCGCAAATTTTTTGTTAATAAATCTATATCACCTAAACTACTAGTTGAAGTGAATTGAAATGTATGGGAGAATTGTAGAAAAATCAGGGTGTCTAACTTGAGTATGTAAAACTTTCAAAAAATCTTAACTTCTAAAAAATCAAGTCCGATTTCAAAGATTTCTATATTTCTATAAAGTATTTGGCAAGATAAAGTAAGATAAAGTGGTGAGTAAGCTATTTTTACTCACCAAAATTATCCGTTACAGTAAAAAAAAAATTACCTGAATTTTGATTTTTTTTTTTTTTTGATTTTTGATTATTTCAATTCGTGTAGTCGTGAAAGATGTTAAAATTCAGCACTTTGAAATTAGTATGAAAAATTGCTATTATTACCTCTTTTAATATAGTACAATTATTTTAGTTTTTACTCAAAACTTTTGTTAATAAAAAATTTTTTCTTTACATATTACAAAAGAAAAGACACTATAAATGGTTAAATGAAAAGATTTGTACTATACATCTTGCATTGGTCGAAAATGGTGAATTAATAAAAAAAAAAAAAAATGTCACAAGATTCTTTTTTTTAAGTTTATTAATAATGTTAAATTACAAACTATACTTAAATCTATTTGGCAGTAAACTGCTTTTCCGACCCGCCAAAAATGAATGCAGGTGTGCAGATTTTATGAAAAAAGTCAACACTTAAAATACTTTTTTAAAATTGCTCAAAAAAGCATATTAGCATTATATTTTCACCGTTATTTCTTATGTCATTTATAAAATAGATATCAATATTTCACATCCCCAAAAATCTTTTATATAGCTTTAGCAACCGATTTTTGGCAATTTTTCAAAAATAAACAATAGTTAAAAAATTTAATCAATTGTTACGAATATTATCTCGTTACACAAATACGCGTGAGTATAATTATCCCTGCAAACATTTTCTATCGAAAGCGTAACTATATCGACACACCAGGAAGTTAATATGCGTCGCTTTTACTATCGAATTCTGATCTACTTAGTAACACCGTTCGGGAAGAACTGTGCCACTAAGCGATAGTTCCTTTCGAGTAACGCTTCAGTCAGTATTGAATGTCACTAATTCGAATCTTCAAATCCCCACTAAAGCGTTACTCAAAAGCAACTATCTCTTAGTGGCACATTTCTTCCCGGTGTTACTAAGTAGATCAGTATTTGTAACGCTTTAGTAAATTTTGTACGTCAACGAATTAAGATCTACTATTCCGCAGTAAAAAGTGTCTAATAAAAAATCCTAATTCGAATCTTCCAATCCTCACTAAAGCGTTACTCAAAAGATGCTATCTCTAACTATATGAGAATTCGATAGTAAAAGCGAAACATATCAACTTCCCAGTTTGCCGACGTAGTTACACTTTCGATAGAAAATATTTGCAGAATTTTAAAACTATTTTGTATAAAATTTTTAAAATAATGCCAGTAATACTTACATTTTTAAATGAAGGATTAGGAATGAGCAAAATTATCAAAAGTAAAAATATTAAAATTTTTTAAATCACAAAATTAACTCTTTCTGATATTTAATATGGAAAGCAATAAAATTAATTACACAACAATATTTTCAATTCAAATTAACATTAAAAAAAAATAAATTAAAAAAGAATTCTAAGAAATATTTTAAGTACAAAATTAGAAAAGAATATTTGTTTCTTTCAAATTTAATAAAGTAGGTATATATAATAAAATAAGAATAATTTATTTTTTAAATAACAAAAATAACTCTTCCTTGTGTTTACTACAGAAAACAACGAATATAAATGCACAGAAAGATTTTGAATTCAAATGAAAATTTAACATCTATTAGAATATTTGCAAAATTTTCTGCAGTTATTAGTATGTTCGGCCTTTAGAAAGGTTATGATGTTTGCATTATAAAATGTGTAATTCAATATTTCCAAAATGTTTAGTAATATAATATACGATTGTATTGTATTGATTATCTATGTAATTAAAATATTTAAAATTATTTTGGAAATTTTTTTCTAAAATCGCCAGTTTTTCTAAAATAATTAAAAAAAAAATATATTACACTTTTTACAAGGCGAACACTATATAATTTTCTAAAATCATACTTTCTCGCTGAACAAATAGCTGACTATTAAGAATTTTGGAAATATTTGAAAAAATATTTATAATAAATTTTCTCAAATTTCTCTTTCAAATGTTTCCATTTTTATAAAGGGGATTCCCTTTATTAAAGACTATATGATCTTTTAATCATTTCCATACTCTATTACCAATTTTAATAATGATGTACCAGTTTAAATCATTATTTAAATTTTATCTTGGCCCTGAATGTTCTTTCAATCATTTTTGTCAATATTTAAGATTTTTGAAACTTAGAAATAAATACCGCTACTTAACCAAAAATTACTACAATTTACTCTACACATTTCAAGCATTACAACAACAAAACAATTTCTTCAAAATATTTAATAACAGAACAATGTTTGAGTTCTTTTCAAACTTAAAAAAAAAAAATTATTTAAAATTTTAAAAATTCAAATTTAATAAAGTGCAAAAATTCAGCTCTGCAATGCATTCTCATTTGATTGCTATATATACATATTTTAAACTTTCACAGAATAGACTTGTAAAATTGAATTTTTAATATATTAGTAATTTTTTGTTCTATAGAAAATTATTCAGAAAATTAGCGACTTTTGCTGCGGGCATGTCATACATCAGTCAAGCCCCCACATTTTTAAAAATGTTGTTTAAGTTATTAAGAATTTTATATAAAACAAAATTTTCTGTCCATGTTCTGGCCCTCAAATTGTTAATACTTGTATTAACAATAAATACTCATTTTATCGAAACTGAAAATGTTTTCCTAAATTTAATCGCTTGCCCAGAACTAGTTGAAATATTAATAATTTCTTTTTAATTTTGACAAACGCTTACCTTATTTTCTTAATTTTACTTTTATAAGTAAAACTTATGAATTTTTTGTTTCACTATCAGCTTACATAAATAATTTTAGTTAATCAGTCAATATTTTTTCATTTTAATCACTTCAAAATTTATATTTTTACTATGCAAAATTATATTGTTTCTGCTTGATCTTTTTCACATTATGAAATGTAAACAATCGCCAAAATCATGATTTTATGATAAAATTTCGAACCAAATGTGTGTTGTTTTTGTAAAATTTTGCACGTTCTACTATTAATCATCTTAGAGTGCCAAATTCGACAGATTATGTGGATTGTTAAAAAACAATCTTCCAAACGCTAGCAAAATTGTTGAAAAATAGAGTTTTCGTTTTTGGATAACTGTAACTGTTATCCAAACAACTTCTAATAGTGATTAAAGAAGTTACGTTCAGAACATTCAATTCGTATACTAATATATTTTGTTGTTGGAAAATTGAGAGAAATCTTCTATTGCACTTCTAAGAGTGACGAAGAAGTGAGCTATTTCGAAAAAGAATTCACTAAATGCATGCAGGGATATGTATTACGTATAAGCACATGTGTGAGTGTGTGTGTGGATATACATAATAAAATATAACTGAATTTTGCAAATTTTGACACGAGTTGTCAGTTTTAAGGCCATTATCCCTGTCAACTTTTTCTATCGAAATTTAAACTAAAGCGACACCTCATGTAGTTAATAACAGTCGAACATGATATAATTTTCTTATCGAAGAAGAGTCACCGTTCGGGAAGAAATATACCACAGTTCTAATACTTTTTAAATGATACTATTTATATTTCTAGTAAATATTTTTAATTATAATTGAGCTAAATTCTTACTCTAAATACACTGTAATAACTCATTACAACTTCATATTAAATATGAACTATTTCAAAACAATAATCACTAAACGACACTTGCTCAAAATTTGATAGTAGTCTACTAACAAGTGTTACTTGATGGGAATAGTGTTGCATTTCATATAACTACGAGGGAAGTTCAAAAAGTCACGGACTTATTGATCCACCCTCGTATTTACTGAGTGAAATTATGTTGTGCTTATTCTTTTTCTTTGCTCTGGAATGTAAACAGTCGCCCAAGTAAAGTCTTTTAGATCAAAATTCGATACTAATGTGTTTTGCAATTACCAAAAAGAAACTTTTAAATTGATGAATGAAAAAACTCTGTTTCTAATGCTGACATTATTATAGTGACCTATATAGACATGTTATATATCAGTGAATTGGAAGGACATGATAGTTTAGAAGGATATACATTTAAAAAAGAAATGTATATGATATTAAAGAATATGATATCAGCCCAGTATAGGTATCAAATTAAAGCTTAGAAGCCCTAAAATATAACAATATTTTTAATTTAAATGTTGCAGCATAAAAACTTAAGAAAATATCCTTTTGAAAATGTTACCTTTTAGTATTTATTTTCACATGTATGTCAGCCTGCAATAATCATTCTCACACATGAAAAAATCGTTATATGAATAAGGCTAGAGACCATCCATGGTAAAAATCTATATGCAGTTTTTCTCCTGGATATCAAATATCCTCTCAAAAGGATTTCATAGTTTCGAAAGATGATAAATTTTTAAGAATATTATAAAAAATTTACGAATATTATGTCAACCCAATATGGATGTCAAGTAAAAGCTACCAATCACTGTAATATAAAAATATCTTTTATTTGAATATTTCAGTACAAAATGTTAAGAAAACATGTTTTTGAAAATTTTACCTTTTAATATTATATTTATTAGTTAATAATATACTTGAAATAAAGGATATTTTCTTAACGTATTATTCTGCTACATTTAAATAAAAACTTTTGGAATGTTGAAGGGATTCTTAGCTTCCATTTGATGTTTATATTGAGTTGATATAATTTTGGTAAATATTTTATAATTGTTTTTTAAGTCATTTATTTTCCAACACTTTAAAGACGTTTTGGGAGAAAATTTAACTTCCTGGAGAATAACTAACTACGTAATTTTATTATGTATGATCTCTAATTTGATGCATATATCAATATTTTTATGTGTTAGAACATTTTTGGAAATTTGTGTATTCTTTTAATATTTTATAAGTTTTTGGAAACTATACGAAGTTTTGTTAAATAAATAATGGTTTTTAACTCTTTTTAAATGTTATTTATTCTTGACAAATTGCGAAAAAATGGTTGTTGAAGCTAATTTTAATGCTGAATTGGAAAATTTTTCACGGCTAGACGAATTGATGTAATCAAAAAAAAAATAATAATAATAATAATAATAATAATTGTAAAAACAATACTGATACTGATATACATCAGGACTTATTCCAGAAAAACGAAATAAAGTCGAAGCAAAAAATCAAAAATTAAAAACTCAAGCGTAAATAACTTTTGTTATTTGTAATCGGACTTGATTTGTAGAAGTCACGATTTTTTTTAAACTTTTGCATACTCGAAGTAGTCAAATTTGACACACTGTATCTTATCTCGTAACTAAAAGATCATTTTTCTGAAAGCTTGAATTTTCTTCTAGAACTCTGTTCCTCCATATACCTCAGGACTAATTCCGAAAAACTAAGCAACAAATAAAAAAAAACACTAAAAATTCAAGCGTAAATATATTTTTTTGATGTCATGTTTTTTCTTTATCTCGCCAAGCATTTTGCAGAAATATAAAAATCTTTAAAATCGAACTTAGTTTATAGAAGTTAAAATTTTTTGAAACTTTTACATATTCGAAGTAGTCAACTTCGAAAACCGGTATTATTAAAGGGTGACTAAAGGATAATTTTTCTGAATGCTTTTGTCCTCCTCTCCAACTTTTCTATACACTTCAATTCGAGCCGAGCAATAATTTGGGAGAAACAGATTTATTACTAAAAATTTTGCGATTGGCCCCACTGGGCACTAACCAATAAAAATAAAATGATCTTTATTTTAATTTAAAGCATAATACTTTTTTGTTGAATTCGGAGAGAATATTTTCCTCTACAATATGTTTTTCTGGACTGTTACCAATTCTTTTGATACGTTCAGCCAATGTCTCCAAATGAGCTATCATCAAAACTAAATAACACAAAGGATACGCATCATTGTTGCAATTCTCAATAAGCATAAATGTTTGTGCAACGTTTTGATATATATATGCTGCCGCATAATTGACGTTTGGACTTGCGAACCATTCGGGAAACCAACCACTATAGACCAATGTATGATTATACAAACCAATATAAGCGAAACCCATGCAGCAAAAGGAATACGATAAAGTAAAAACCAAATAGTATAGATGACAAGTGCGTATGGCATTTAATATTTTCATACGATCCTTGGGATTATCACTATTACGCTTATCTAAAGGATTTAGAAATTTATCCAATTCAAACAAAAGTTTACGGTTTAGAAATATGACAAGCTGTTTGCAGGGTATTATGGCCATGGTAGCGCTCATCGAAAGATTTACCACCAATTCTTCCCATGATTTTATAAAGAAGAGATTCATCAACATGGTGAAGGGCAAGCCAATGCTTAACACAATATTACTTAACAGAGAATAGATGTAGTAGGTGATGCGCCAAAATCTAGATTTGGTTGATGGTGGATTCATGCCACTGATGGTCCAATTAAGCCAAATATATTTCAGTCCATAAATGGAGTTTAATGGTTGACCCATATCGACAGGACGTCTTAACAACATGTTTGTTTTATTGAACTTTTCTTCTATTTGTTTTCAGTAGTTGCTGAGTTATTTTGTGTTGGTTTAAACGTGTTGAGGTGTGCAGTGATTAACAAAGACTAAGCTGTAAATTATTGATCTAATGGGTTTTTATATGGTATTTTTGTTAGTCACACTTGGTGGGCGTTTCAATTTTTATTAAGGCAGTAGCTACAAGTTAGCAGATATTATTAGTTTGAGGAACTTATTGTCAGTAAAAGGACTTATTTCTGTCTTAAAAATTTATCTTAAAAATTTCATATATTTAATTCACTCCACCTTTGTAGAGCACTTTTTAAATGATTTTTATATATTCTTTCAATAATTATTATATACTGTTTTCCTCCTTTTCAGAATTTTAATTATTTCAGTATTTAAATTATTTGCTCGTCAAGCCTCATTCAACACCATTTTCTAATCTGCTTAATATATTCGGATATATTAAAAAATTTTGTGAAAAGAAACAATTTTTTTATAAAATTTAAAAATGGTCATTTCTGAAAAAAAAATCATAAAACTACAAAAAATTTAAAAACTAACGTATTCATAAACAACCCAGTAAAAACTTTGTTTTCCTGGTAAGCTAGCAGGTATAATTAATTGGAAATAAAAATAAACTACTTATTTTTTGCCTGAATAACTAATTATTTTTGTTCGAGTTGTCCACAAATTCATGTAGTTATTTTTTGACTCTAGGGGTACTCAAAAATATGTATCTAAACGAAAACAGTGAGACTCGAACTTGGTCACAAACTAACCATTCGTTTTTAATGACTAACGTCTTACTCAGTACACCATCTCGCACATAACTTCCCAAGCTACAAAAACTCTTTTTAGTTTAAAATATCTTTTTAGACATTTTGTTATAAAAAACTAACAGCTTCAGAATGGGGTTGAATCAACAACTCATCCACGTGATTGCAGTATTACTGTGCTATTATACTATTGAGTTCTTATTAATGTAATATAGCGTAGGCAAATAATAATGGCGCCTCATTACCAAGAAACTACTTTAATAAGTAGTTGTCATTATCGAAAACCAAGAAGTTTTTGCTGGGAAGTTTCAAATTTAAAATTCATTTTAAAGACAATCATGCTAACCGCAAAAGAAATTTAAAATTTAAGTTTTGTTAAAATCGATTTTATTTTAAAATGGAAATTTTGTGTTTTTTGTTAACAGAAGGAATGAAAAAAAAAACTGTTTTAGAAGCTTTTAAAAACTTATATATTACAAAATTTTAAAACAATTTTCAATGAATTGAAATAACAAAAATAAATTTCAAAACAATATACTCATAAGCTTTCAAAACAATAAAAAAATCTTCTGTTTTTAATTTAAAAAGGAATTTTAAAACTCAATTTGAGAAATGCTTTATGGCAAAAAAAAAAAAATCATATATTTGAAAATTTTTTCAAAATATTATGAATCGAAAATGACTTTTTTTCCTAAACTTTTTTTCATAAAAAAATAAAATTTTATTCATAGATATTATTAAATTGTTCATAATGAAAATTTTAGTAATTTTGCATAAATGTTGTTATTAGATTTGATTGCAAATGGCGAATGAAAATAATTAAACATGAAAATAATAACAAAAAAAAAAAAAAAAAAAAAAAACACCTTAAAATGGCAAAATTCCAATGAAAATCTGTAATAAAATAATATTTTGAAATTTGCACAATTTCGCTCGCATTCTGCAGCACATCATTTTGATAAAAAGCGCTTCTGTTTTGTTCCCATAATGAAGCTAAAAATCATTAAAAACCTAAAATTCTCCGAAGAAAATTTCAAACATTTTTTTACAAATTGAAAATATAAATGAAAATTTAAACAGTTTATTTTAAGTCTTCTTGGCTTTTGATTCATTTCAAAACATGTAAAAAAGTGTTAATATTTAAGACATTATTCTTAAATATTATGAACTAAAAACAGTGAAAGTAAATTCTTATATTTATGTACAAAATTTTTTCAGTGTTATTTAAAATCGAAGTTTTAGCTTTTGTGGTTAGGCTGAGTAGTTGTATGAAAAGTTTGTTAGCATTTCAAATTTAAAAGCTGTTCGCAAATACGGGTATAAAATATGAACATTTTTTTAAGAGTTTGATTTTTTCGACACATTTTAATTATTATCATAATTAACAGATAATAATAATAATTATAATAATAATAATTGCTCAAGCAAATCAGCAAATGGAAGAAATCCAATGTCATGCTCAACCTCAAACGGCTCACACTCAACTTAATCTTCAGCAGCCACATGTAGCATAAAAAAGATCCTCCTTTCTGTCTTTGTAGTCTTTGAATTCACAGAACTTTTATGTGAGGAGAGAGAAATTTTGCGAAAGAGAGCCTACTTTCCGTCTTTAAAGTCTTTGCTAATTAACTTGCAGATCGATATCTACTTTTTTTAAATATTTATAGATACTAAAGATTTGTTATCCATATGGAATTCGTTCAAAAAAGAATTATTGTATTTGTTGTCAACAAAATTTTGTAGCGAGTTTCTATATTAAAAGCTTAGGACTTTAGCAACACATGATCAAAATAAAAATTAAATAATTATAACAATAAATACACAGTGTATCCTATACTTTTTTATAAGAATATACGATTAATTAATATTATAATTAATATTTTAATTGGAATAACCAAAAAAAAAACTAAAAAATATTATTTGTGGTGGTTGTTGTTGCTTTTTATTATTTATCACCAAGAAAACCACAAATATGCTCTAAAACCAGTGTGTTATGCTCATTAAATATGCTGCAAAAAATCGAAAATATACTCTAAAAACGCGAATATATGTTTTTTAAAAAACGAAAAATGTTTCTCATTTTAAACAAGAATTATTTTTTTCACTAAAACAATGTGTTTTATTAATATTTGTATATTATTTTTAATTCGCCATTTGTTTTTGTTATCACATAAAAACATTGACCTTACATTTGCATATCCATCTGATTCTAAACATTAGTGTTAATTTAGATTTTATCCATATTCTTAAAAAAATTAATAAAATTTACAATATTAACAGATGCTGTTGGTCAAGTTTAAAAGTTACTGTCTCCTATATGATATTTCAAAATTGGCTTGAATAAAGATCAATTAATCTGTTTTTAAATCTTCATAATTTGTTTTCATTTCGTGGTAAACAATAAAATTAATTTCGAATATTTTTTTTGGATCTATTACTTTTTTAAAAAAATTTAATTTGCAAAGTATACTCGTACCATTAGGTATAAAAAACAGCTTCAAAACGTCAAAATAAGATATGCTTTAAATATTTTCTAAGAATCACTATATGCAAAAATATGCCATTAAAGCTGAAATATGCAAAAATATACACTTACATATCCATGCCAAAATACTTTATTTGCTCTGAAACGGATAAATATTTTATTCAACGTACATGAAAATTCACTCAACTGTATATTTGGTAATAACTTACGACCGTTAATTTTAAATGTCTTTATTGATTACAATATCTTCTAGAGACATGCGATATTTAACAGCAGATCGAATTCTTGAAATACGGTTCAATGTCCGCATGCACACGGCAGTCAAGGAAATATGTACAAAATAAAATAAAATTTGATTTTTTTTTTTTTTGAACCTATTAGAAAATGTTTATTGAGTAAATTTTGACAAAAGTATTACATTTCAGGATAATAAAAAAGCTTAACAAGGACCTAAAGAATGAGATGAAATTTGGTTCAGAATTTCAGGCCCAAAAAGTAGAGAAGCTCCTAAGAGCTATACCAAACATATTGGCAAATTTTGTTCATTTCTTCAAAATTCTTTAGTTAATCAAAGCTAAACAAATTTTTAATAACAAAGCTGAGAAGGACTCTGAGGCAAAAGAATGATCAGAACTCCTCAATAATAAAAATAAAAAAAATATTTTCAATATTCGTATTGGAGAAAATGGTCCTGAATAGTATCGAACAAAAAAACAATAAAAATTTACAAAGTAATTTTACTTAAAATGCGACAAGATATATAATTCTTTTGCTTCTTTAATCTGAATAAACTCTAATAATCCTAACAAAGAATGTCATAAAAAGGCATAACAGTGGTCTTAACATTTTCTGGTCTGATTTACAATTTTGTCGGTACAGTACATAGAATTGGCATTATTTTAGTCCCACAGAGTATTAGTTATATAAACTGCCCAAAATTTTGGCAGTTTTAAAAGCCCCGTAGAGCACAATTGAGAATATTAATTTAAAATTCTTATAGAGCGATAACGTGAAAAATTCGTAAAAGTACTTTAAAATTTTATTTCAGAAGTTATGCCTAAAAAACATTAAAAATAAACTAATTGGCAAAAATTTTAATATAAAATGATATATCACAAACATTTGGAGAAGAAATGCTGCAAGTAGTTGATTTAGTTTTAATTCTAACCTATTTCGTTTATCTTTTATTTAAAAACAAATTATGTTTTATTTGAATTAAAATACTGCCACTGCAACATGTTACATATGTTTATTGAAGGTAACACTTACGTTTCCAAGCAATTATTCATATCTCTTGTAAGACTAATCCTGGAATATGCTTCCGTAGTCTGGGAACCTCAATACGAAGTTCATATAAAGAAAATTGAATCGGTGCAGAAACAATTTCTCTTATTTTGTCTTCGTAATCTTCCATGGAATCCTAATATTAATTTTCCACTATATGAAAGTCGATTATAGCTTATTGATCTCCCTACTCTTGAAAGTAGGAGAAAATATACGAATATTTCATTTATAATTAATTTAGTAAACGGTTCAATTAATTCTAAGTTCCTGCTTCGTAAAATGGAATACGTAATCCCAAATCGTCCAATTATACTCCTTTAAAAATCAAATATTTTCGAATCAATTATACCAACTTTGATCCCATGTGACCGTATATGCAATCAATTCGACAATTTTTATCCATATATTGATTTCTCAATAAATCCAATCCGCATTGAGAGGAGTATTTTTAACTTAGTTAAATTATAAGTTTTTGTTATTGAATGATTATAAAAAATATTTTATTGCAAATAGCTTTAAGAATAATATATATACTAGCCTGTAAGAAATTGTAATTTCATTGACTATTAAATTAAATATGAAAACACAAAAGCCAAAATCTCCTTAATAACACCATGTGGCAATTTCACAAAAATTTTCTCACACATAAAGAAATCGATATATGCAACAAACTAGAGCCCATACATAATAAAACTACATAGTCAGTTTTTCTCCAGAACGTAAAATTTCCTCTCAAGAGGTCTTTAAAGTTTCGAAAAATACACGACTAAAAAAATATATAAAATACTTATCGAAATTATATCAACTCAATACGGATATTTAATGAAAGCTAAGTAACCCTGCAATATACCAAAGCGTTTATTTAAATGCAGCAGAACAAAATGCTAAGAAAATATCCTTTATATAAAGTATATAATTTTAATAAATATAATATGTATTAGAGGGTTAAATTTTCAAAAATATATTTTTTTTTAACTTTAAATAAAATATATTGTTATATTTCAGTGATTCATAGCTTTCATTTGGCATCCATATTGGGTTGATATAATCTTCTTAAATTTTTTATAATATTCTTAAAAATTGCACATTTTTCGAAAGTTTGAAGTTCCTTTGAGAGGAAATTTAACATCCACATAAAATACTGGATACAAATTTTTTACCACGGCTGGTCTTTAGTTTAGATGTACATGTGAAAATAAATAGTAAAAGATAACATTTTCAAAAGGATATGTTCTTAAGTTTATGTGCTGCAACATCTATATATAAAAGATATTGCTATATTGTAGGGATTCTAAGTTTTCATTTGACATCCATATTGATTTAATATAACATTCGTAAATATTTTATAGCTTTGTTTAAAAGTGTGTATCCTTCGAAATTTTCAAATCCTTTTAAGAGGAAATTTGACATCCTGGAGAAAACTGTCTCTAGTTTCATGCATATAGCGTTTGAAATTGAGTGTCACATGGTATAATATTTTAAATAATCTATTTAAGATATATTTGCTGTAATTGCGCATGGGGTATATAAGATATTATTTTTCTGTTAAAAAAAAAATTACACAATTTTGATAATTTTCCCTTACTGTAATGTGGCATCGAATTTGTTATATATATATATATATATATATATATATATATATATATATATATATATATATATATATATATATATATATACTTCAAAAAATGTTCTCTGAGCGAGAACGATGCTCCTTGTTTCTTATATAATGCTTTAAAAATTTTTTCGTAAATATTTAAAATTTTATATTTACAGTGGCTCACAACTTACTTCTGGTACTTACTTTACTGTACCTCGTAGTTTTTGTAGATGCAGTTCTCTACCCTCGAGAGCATATTGTTGGATAATATACCGAACTGTAGAGAAGCTGAAGTTAACATTTTTGGCAATTTATTTTTTCCCATTTTTTAAATGCCTAAAAACCATTTTACTCTTTTCTGTGGATGTTGTACGATGACCCATATTAAAAATGCATCTGAAAAACTCTTTGCAAGTTCTAAACATCGTTAGTAAATTGTTTGTTACTCCATTGTATACAAATTTTTAATTTTGTAATAAAAATCTTCGTTAAAAATTTAAACATAAAATAAATAAATTATAATATTGTTCCTAATTTTGTTAAATATGGAATCATTATGATGTTGCTTTATTTTAATTATAAAAAATTACAATGCTGCTTACAAAAAATATGTATTTCGTTCTATTTACTACATCAAATAAGAACATTATCAACTCAAATTGCATTTGAGATTCAGAACTCGAAAATACTGTATATAAGTTATTTTGCTTCATAATTTCAAAACTAATTAAGTGTCCACCTTGCAATTTTGCACGTATAAGGAGTAGAGTTATGTCAACATTGTATATTTTTTTAAAAGTTTTAATAATATCGTTTTTTAGATATAATGGATTGATTTTATATGTCCAGCTTTATATTCTCTTTAATATGAAAGCAAAACTAGAGATCTACTATGTATAGTTTAAGAGTTATTAGCAGAGCAACCGAAAATATGCTTTTTTATGCTCATAAAAAATGCTCTTAAAATCAAAAGATATGCCCTTAAAATAAAAGAATATTATCAACTTTTCATGTTAAAAATAACTCCAATTTTATATCCAATTGCTACCGCATATTTTCTTTATACACTTAAAAATATTCAAAGCTATTAAACTGTATCAAGAACTTACAAAATTTCTATCAATTTATAGAATGAAAATTATTAGGCAATCGGGTTTGAAAAATGTTTGTGACAGTAAAACAAAAAATTTCACTAATGGCAAATTTTGTAAAAAATTCTTTTATGTGTAAATATGCAACATTTTTTTCTTGAGTGCAAATATGCAAACTTACTCTCTTTAGTGTAATACAGTGCATTCCCGGTATTTGCGACTACCCATTGTCAGATACGGAATAGGAGGAATTATACGATAGTGGTCATGGAGAAAAAAAAATTAAAGCGGACGATTGTATAACATCGATAAACATGTGCTTGCAGTGCTTTGGAAAATGATAAGCTGACAACAGCACTATATGAACTACGCGATTCAACTGTTATTTAAAAAAAATTATTTGCCAAAAAAGCAACTCAAAATCTATCATTTCTTTAAAAATTTTTAAAATATAAATATATCAATAAAAGGAATTCAATTTTTAAAAATTACATCAAATTTTTCCATAAAATTTTGGGTTCTGGTGTGGTTTTAATCTGGTTTTTAATTAGTCGCGAAAATCGAGTTTGCATTGTATATACAAAAACATGCTTTTAAGTATAAAATAAGCAATTATATGCTATTTGAATTTCGAAAATGTACTCTAAAATATGGATTTTTTATGTAAATATGACAGGTTATGCTGTTAAGCTCAAAATATGCTGCCAAGACAAACATATACAAAAATATGCTGTAACAAATCGATGTCAAAATTCTTAAGATTGTTTGAAAAGTATAAATAACTAACAGTTTGGTTCATTTGAAGCCCAAGAAAAAATATAATATATGACACTTTTGCTTGCCCTGGTTATAAGTAATTAAACAAGTGGACTTTGTAAAGTTTTTAGCTTCTTTTCGTTTTTTAAAACCTCATATGTTTGTACCTGAAAAGTCAATGTTTGTAGTGAGTTTCATTGAAGTAAGAGAAGCCAAATTCGAAAATGACAGTGTTTTTGTTCGTTTTTTTTTTTTTATGGCATCAACAAAAACAATGAGTTTCGCCGCTGCATGTCGCATAATATAAACCCAACCTAACTTATGTGTGACCTTTATGATGTTGCTTAATTCCCTCTTCTATAGTTTAATCTAGTCTATAATTCAGTCCTAATATAACTCACCACCATTTATTAAATACGTTTTAAATCGATTTAATGTCACTAAACTTTTTAAATTATAATTTTCTCTAAAAATCTTTTGCTCATCTCCATATCACTGCCTTCAAATTAGTTGCAGACAGTTATACATATATTTCCATAAGAATAAATTATATAATTTTACTAAATCTGCTAAATTAAGAAGATAGACGTAAAGGAAGAATGAACACAACTGTTAGTAATATGTCTCTGTCGAAGACATAAATTTTGTGTTAAATAAACAAGAGGCCATAATGACCAACCACATTTAGACACATAAATCTCTTCAATATTTTTCTGGTTTATGTGCTTGCCTACACTACGGCCTGCCACATGCTAAGAGAAAAAGTTAATTCAGCACTTTTAATTGCAACATTTTCGAAACAAAATTCATTTTTATTTTTTTTTTTTTTTTGCTAATAAATGGCAAAATAATTCCCATTTAGGACCAAAATATTATCCACAAAAGAAGACAAAAATGTTGGGATTATTTAGATTTGCAGTTAGAGTGAAAGCTTCCATTAAGTAGATAATATAGACAAGTTTTTATAAAATAAGGGCATAAATTGAAATGAAAATTTTTTTTTTACAATTAAGGATTTTAATATTAAATAGTTGCTTTATATCGTTAAATAGTAATATTTTTTAAATTGTCATTTAGTTATTTTTTCTTCCTTCCTAAGACGAGTTAAAATGTCTCTATTTTCATTTTGTCAATTCTATAATTATTTTGTTGTCTCTGACACTTTATTTTGTTGCGTGTCTTTTGTATTATTTAATATTGCTGCTTGGTGATAATTATAAGTTTAAAGCTTTCATGAAAATCAATTTAATAGTTTTTTAATAGTTTGAAATTAAGAACAGAATGGGAAACTAAATTCATATACATATGTATGTATGTATAGGGGTGATTCCATATCAAAATGGAAAGAAAAAGGCTGCATATTTTTGGATTTTATAAGTTAAATTCCAATGAAAGTTACTGCAGACAAATGATATTGGAAATGTTACTTAGATCATAAATTCAGATGTTTTGAAATTTGAAAAAAAAACTAAAACTTTCACAAAGGTATAAATGTTTAATTGTTAATAAGTTCTGAACTATACATTATAAAAATTCTTGTTTTAGTTTAATTTTAAAGGTAAAGATATTGCCTTTGAAATAATATGAATGAATAATATGAATGATTTAAAATTTCAAAAGTTGGAAGGTCAAAGTTATGCGTATAAAAATCAAAACTTAATATCCCAAAAAAAAAGAGATTTTTAAAATTGTTAAAATATTATATAATGTTCTCTCCTCTCATTCAAAATTTTGAGTTTAAGCCAGGTCATAGTGAAGATATCTGGCTTTAGTTTTACTATCGCCACTGTATATTTTCTACATGGGAATGTTAATGATCCAACACCGGAAGAGGTGAAGGATAAAACTCTATGAGGTATATGGACACGAATGTCTTAAGTAATATAATTTTTAAAAGAGAATAATATGACTACATACAAACATACGTACATACATACATACACACATACGCACATACACACATACATAGACATACAAATGTAGATCTAACCTTTGTTACCTTATCCCATGTTTCAGATTGGAAAGTATTAAAGGAGATAACTCTTTCCGACATATGTATCTACATACATACATACATACATACATACATACATACATACAGACATACATACATACACACATACATACACATACATATGTAGCCCTAACCTTTGGTACCTTATCCCATGTTTCGGATTGGAAAGTATTAAAGGAGATAACTCTTTCCGACCACAAATATATAAATTTTAACATAGACATTCCCTAACCCAAGAAAATATTGTACAGTAATCTAAGAAGAACTGATTGGGAAAAATATAAAGAAATAGTTAGCAAAAAAACTAGACAGTACTTAGTACACAAAATTTTGTAGATTTCAACGAAATGGAATCTTAATTGGTGAAGCCCGGGCGCTAGGACAAGCTATAAGAAAATGTTTTAATAATGTGACGAAATAGTGTAAGGATAAATCATAGACTGAGTGGAGAAATACAATAAGAAAATATAAAACAAATAAGAAATAGTAGATCAAGGCCAACCAAATGATAAGCCATACCACTGTGCATGTGAATCGAAGTTCGGTGATGGGTTTCATATGTGACCTGTGGGCAATTGTAGACAGATGTATTAATTGAAACATTTGTATACGATTTATACAATATAGGGTGAATCCCGAAGGTGGGCCTTTGGTTTCTGCTTATATAAAAGGAAATTGTGTCAAAAATTAATATGTTACTAACATTTGTATAGGATTTATGTACATTAAAGTGATTTTCGCAAGATATATGGCAGCAATGGTCGATTATGGACTGATCTTCATGAGAGTTATCTATTAGTTTATTTACTTACTTACTTAATTATTTATTTATTTATTCATTCATTTCTTTGTAGTCAATGAAATTACAATTACTTACAGGCTAAAATTCATATTATTCTTACAGCTACTTACAATAAAATATTTTTCATAATCATTCAATAATAAAGTCTTATTATTTAATTAAGTTAAAAATACTCCTCTTAATGCAGATTGGATTTACTGAGAGATCAATATATGAATAAAAACTGTTGAATTAATGGGATCAAAGTTGGCATAATGTTTTCGAAAATATTTGATTTTTAAAGTAGCATAATTTTTAGTAGGACGGATAACACTGGAAAACACAAATTATTACGAATTGGATCTAACGAACTCAGAATTAATTGAACCGTTTACTAAATAAATAACAAATGAAATATTCATATATTTTCTCTTACTTTCAAGAGTAGTAAGATCAATAAGCTGTAATCCACTTTCGTATGATGGTAAATTAATATTAGGATTTCATGGAAGATTATGGAGATAAAATAAGGGAAATTGTTTCTGGACAGATTAAATTTTCTGTACATGAACTTCGTATTGAGGAACCCAGACCACGGAAGCATATTGCAGGATTGGTCTTACGAATGATATGAATAATTGCTTTGAAATATAACGATTATTTAATTCTATTCCCCAGCGCTTAATGAAAACTAGAACTCCTTTTGCCTTATTAACAATTTGCGAAAAGTGGGAATTAAAGAATAGTTTACAATCAAGCAACATAACCAGATCAAGAAATTCTTCAACTAGATCAAGTTGATATTCATTTATTGTTTACCTACAGACTTCTTTTGTAAAACATCATGTGTTTACACTTTCTTAAATTCAGATCTATTAGATTCATCATACATCAATCATAAAAATTGTCAAGATCTGATTGGTGTAAGGAGAATTGATAGGAATAGTTAAATCTATGGAACAACTTTACATCATCAGCATACATTAATATTCTAGAATTCTTAATGCAAGTTGGTAAATCATTTAGGAATAGTAAGGGGCCGAGATTACTACCTTGCGGAATACCGGATAAAACAGGGATGGTTTTCGATATACATTCTCTTAATAATACACATTGGTATCTATTTTTAATATATGCAGAAATCCATTTAAGGAAAACAGGAGAAAATCCCAGTTTATACAGTTTCAAGAATAGGAGATCGTGATTTACTTTATCGAAGTCTTTACTGAAATCTGCAAATATTGTATCAGTCTGTAAACTGGATTCAAATGCGGTTATGACTGAGGTTGTGGAATCAAAAGTTTAGTAGAAGTGGAATATCCTTTTCTAAATCCATGCTAGAATGGGGAAAGTTAACAAACCATTTGATGCGAAATGATTTCAGTAATTATATATTCGAAAAGTTTTGGAATAACACATAATTTAGCAATACATTCACAATTGGAAATGTTGGATCTGTATCCGGATTTAAACAAAGGTATAATATAAGATTTTCTACAGACTTCAGGAAAATAAACTGTAAATATTGA
Organism: Protocalliphora azurea; assembly: GCA_932274085.1. Lineage (NCBI taxonomy): Eukaryota > Metazoa > Arthropoda > Insecta > Diptera > Calliphoridae > Protocalliphora > Protocalliphora azurea. The sequence goes on along the minus strand of OW026521.1, from coordinate 147,877,447 downwards.
TATGTTGAATAAGTAGGTTATTGGGGAGATATAAGAGAATGAAAACATTTTATAAGAACAAAGCTTAGAACGCCGTCAGATCCACATTTATCAGAAAAGATTCTGTACAGCTGTCATAATATTGGACAATTTATTGGGGTTGCACTAGGAATTAGATATGGATAATTGGAAAGTTGATGTAATGTTTTATCAGAATAGGCGGATGAGAAGAAAACAGCAAAGTAAAAGTGTGTCAAATTTAATTTAAATATTGCGAGTTGATATTGACATGGGGGCTAGATGAAATAATAGACCGGTCATATCCAATTTCATTAGACTGCATCCATGAGCCAAAATAATTATTCGTGATAGATTTCATCAATTTTTAAAATTGCGACATGGACAGCCATTTAAGTTTAGGGTCCGACGATTTTTTCTGTGCAATACCAACATCACCACAAACGCATAATACTTCATCCACCTATGGTGCTGTAGAGTATAAAAAGAGTTAAAAATGCCAAAAGAACAAGCGATGAAAATCCTATAGTGAAACTAATGTCCTTTATAAAGAACACATTGTACGGTGGTAAATTTCGGACAAAGATCAATAACTTCGTAATATATCTGTGTAAATAATTTAAATTCGATATACAGATATAAAATATAATTCTTTATTTACAAAACAAAATTTTCAAGGATATCAAAAGGGAATGGTCGAATAAATAAGGACAAAGAAGATATATGATAAATTAATATCAAAATAATTTAAGTAGTTTAAGCATAAGAAATAATTATAAATTTTTAATGGTATATGTTTCGTAAAAACCGGTTAAGTAAAAGAAGAGATATAAACGATTTTTCTTATATATAACGCATCCAATCGTAAAAATTTGTATTGTTGAGAAATTTTCAAAAATATAACAATATTTAATATAATAATATTTAAAAGTATAATAATATTTAATACATTTCGATACCACCAATCACCAAAATATAACATTTTCGAAATTCGTTTTTTATAAAAATATATAGTTAATTCACAATCATTTACATTATCTATTAAAATTTCATTGACCTAACAAGTACCGGTTGGGATTTATAACGAAAGCAATTTTATCTTAAGTGACATTTCCATATAAGGACTGCGCACGAAACAATTATTGCACACAATTCAGCTTAACTCTGTTGCATTTTTCATTCAGCTTTAACTGTTCTTTAAATATTATTTTATTATAGCCCAATAAATTTCAAATGGTCTGAGTTCCGAATAATTAATGGATTGGACTCCTTTGGTATAGAGCAGCACATAACACAACATTTTCGTAATAACTCTTACTGCTGTTAATTTTAATTATCTTTCTTAATTACAATATCTTCTAGACACATGACAGATTTAATAGCAGATCGATATCTTGAAATCCGGTCGTTTGACCGCGTAGAAAATGTTGATTGGGTACATTTTGATAAAAGTATAACATTTCAGGGTAATAACAAATTTTAACAAGGAGCTAAAGAATGAGACGAATCTCAGTTCAGAAAAAAAATCGGAAGAATAAAATCCAAACCAACAAATTAGAGAAGTTCCTAAGAGCTGTGCCAAACAGATTTGGCCGCGTAATGGAACGTTGTGTCCATTTTTTTTAAATCAAATATGATTTGATTGACTAAAGCTATGTCTAAGCTTTAGTCAATCAAAGTAAAAAAATAAATAACAAAGCTGAGAAGAACTCTGAGACAAAGAATGATCAAAGCTCCTCAATAATAAACAAAAGTAAATTAATAAATAAAATAAAAATATTTTCAATATTTTGTATTAGCCTGGAAAACATACGTTATTGCTGATAATAATCGAATAATAAAATGGTCCTGAATAGTATCGAACTAAAAAAAATAAAAACTTAAAAATCAATTTTACTAAAAATGCGACAAGATATGTGATTTTTTTGCTTCTTTAAGAAAGAGTGTTATAAAAAGACATTAAGATCGTCACCAGTGTTGCCAGTTTAGGCTTTTAAGGTTAAATTAGCCCTATTAGTTTTCGTTTAGCCTCAAAAATTTCGTTTTATCTCCTAGCTTTTTTTTTCTAGCCTTTTTTAATTTTTAAAATTGCTTTAAAAAGGCTAAAATGCCTAGTATTTCAACAACGAAGAAAATAGTAAATCTATTACTAATTTTATTTTTACAGAATCGTCCATTTAAGCATTTTTGTACATTTATTCACACAAAAAAAAAAAAAAAAAGATGCGGCATCATTCTCCACATCAATAGAAATTTAACTAATTATATGAACTTACTGTCAACTATTATAATTATTTTTTACTACACTTCATTAAGTATAGAACTATTTATAAATATATGTTAAACAAATTCTCGTAAAAGCGAAAAAATCATCTAAAAATTTAGAAATGCTTAATCAAAAAGGAATTTTAGTTCTAAAATGGAGACAAATCACTTGAAAAAATTAAGTAATTTTTCATATCAAACATAACCCAAATTTGTATGCAAATTTCTTGAACGATCTTTCATTGGGTCATTTTGCTAGCAGCCGTTCTATGTTTCATTTATAAATTTATTACAATATCATGAAAAATAAGTTTAAAAAAAAATATTAGCCTTTTTCTGGCTTTAGTTTTTTGGACATTTAGCTTTTTTATAGTTCAATTTAGCCTCTTTTTTCTCATCCTCTGGCAACACTGCTCGTGACATGCAACAGTGTTTTCAACATTTTATGAACAGATTTAGAATTTTGTTATTGCAGTAGAAGCAGCTAGAACTTAAAATGTTATTTTAGTCCTACAAAGTATTATTTATTTAAACTATACAGAATTTTGGCAAGTGTAAAGGAATTTTATCCAAGTTAAAAGCGAATTTAAGAAAGCCCCAGCACTGCTCAATTGTGATTATTAATTTTAAATTCTAATAGAGAGATATCGCGAAAAATTTCGTAAAAGTACTTTACATTTGTTTGTTAAAAAAAAAAAAAACAATTTTAAAAATAAAAAAATTATCTATTTAGCAATTTATTTTTATATAAAATGATATAAGAAGAAAAGTCCAGAGAGGAAATGCTAGTTGATTTAGTTTTAATCCTAACTTATTCCGGTAATCTTTTATTAAAATAAACATGTTATGCTTTATTTGAATCCAAGACGAATTTAAACAGGTAACCTCACTTAATCAGCTGATTATTATTTTTAGTACTTACAACTGTGAAACTCCATATAAGCACAATTTTTGCTTCGCTGTATTGTTGTTTTTGTCGAACTGCTGCCACCTATTTCATTTTTTCATGGTTGAGGCCAAACAAATTAGAATTCGTTGTGTCACTTTCTGTGAATGGAGTGCTTTTTCCATTAGTAATATGGAATTCATTATCATGATGTTATAAAAATATATTTAAAAAAAACAATTAGTTTCAATAATTTGCGTTCTCTCTTTTGCCTTCACAATTTGTCTAGCATTTCTATAAGGAACCTACAGTCTGTAAATCAACTTTTTCTTTGGTTATCAGAGATCTTTTCGGTGATCGTGAATTGTTTGTAGTTTTTATGATTCAAAAAACTGAATTTCCCAACTCCGAGCAATTGTTTTATATGGTCGACATGTGCTTTGATTATAAATTTAAATTATTCGTTTGTTAAATTTTCATTTTAAGAAGAGCTAATTATGTTATTACAACGAAATTCACAACATAGTTATTGAGAATAATAACAAATGTACACAAGTATTGGTGCTTATCTTCTTCACTCATAATAAAAGTTATAAGCCTTAAAGTGTGCACGGATTTTTTTCCTGTGAAGTCCTTATATAACAATGTGTAGACAAATACAAAAATTCTTCTTCCGTGAAATTTTGTGTTCTGCACTTACGATATTTTCGCGGTTAGGGCTCGATATACTGCACAGAAAAAATTATGACTAAAATATTTTTTAATTATTTGGTTGTAAATAAAATTTTATAAAAAAATTATTAGATTTTAACATTATGTTTTATTGGTTAAAAATAATTTTAAAACCAGTACGCAAAACAAAAACAATTTTATGCATTTTGACAATTTCAGTAAAATAGAAAATAAAATTATAAAAATATGAAATACAAATCTTGAAGATATTTCCTTACAGATTTTCCTAATAACCATTAAAATGTATGTATCATTCAGACGATAAATGTAACTTAACTCATAAAATAACTATAAGTAAGTAATATTGTTTTATTATCCCATATCCGTATTATTCTGTGCGTTAATTTAGAAATTTCCATCCTTAGAGATAGCTGCACGAACAGTTATTTGTTCTATGCTCTCTTCAAACAAATCGATTGTGTTCGATACAGATTTATCGTGATATTTTCATCTAGATTTTTCTGGTTGTCCGGGCTTCATAAAAAACTTTAGCGCTTTAAAGTATCATAATGGATCCACTTTTCATCGTTCTTAAAAATTCGATACAAAAACGATTTGGTTTTTAGGCGCATTTCAGGCATGCTAAGAGCCCTTACGACGTCTCTTGGCTTCTTCTCCCATGTCACCTAATTTCATTGCTTTTAGTTGAATTTAGTGCTTTTACATGTCTTGAAACTGTTGTTTGATATACACATAACAATTCTCCAACTCTTCATTTTCAAAAATTTTTAGCAGTCCCGAACACTCCTTATTATGCACATCGAAATCACTAATTTTAGATATCAAAACCACATATAAAACAAGTAAGTTGTTGTCAATTGGAACTAATGTTAAATTTCAAAAACTATTTGATTTCTCTTTTTTTAAATCGATTTGGTAATTTATAAAACGTGAAAGAAGGATCAGCATTTTCTTATTGTTTTTTTCTTTTTTTATATGAATGTGTATTAAGACTCACTATTATTTATGCATCATTTTTACAAATTGTATAAAATATCAACATTACACTTCATATACCGTATTCTTTCATAAATCCTAAACCGAATTCGCAGAAAAATTTTTAGATAATTTTTTCGCAATTTAACTGTAAATATTAAAAAAAAAAAAAATATTAATTATTATTAAAAATTTTATTGATTCAAAAATAAATATTGTTTGAATATCTGCTAAAAACTAAACAATATTTTTATTGTTTTACTTAAAAAAATCTATTAAACCCTATGAAAATTTTCAAATATTCCAATTCATAAATAGTAAAAATAATAAAATATTATAAGAAAAAAATTAATTCTTTTTCAATAAAACATTTACGAATTTGAATATTTGATTTTATTTTTTCTGTGTTGTGGCTTAATTTTACTGGCGTCAGATAAATTCTTTGATACTGTATCGAATATTCTGAGTAATTATCTAAAAATGCTTTCAGTCAGGGCTAAAAAAAGTGGATTATACATGAACCCTGAGAAAACCGAATTAGTACTTTCCACCAGGAAAAGGAAAAAAGATTTAATTTACCTAAATTAAATGGAGTCAGCTTCGCACTATCAGGCTCTATTCGAAATTTTTTGGTATATGTTTGATGGTAGATTAAACTGGAGGCAAAACCATAATGAAGGAAGCTTATGATGCAACGTATTCTTTTCATAAACTTATTGGTAAAAAAAGTTGCAATAAAAATCTAAATTATGCTATTAGTTATATAAAGCGGCCGTAGGACCTGCTGCCACATGACTGTCATGTTTAGTGGCGAATTATTACCAAAAAAGTATATGCCGCTATACTAAACAAACTTAACAAACCTTTAGACATATACGTTAATAAGTAATAAAAGTAACCTTTACGAGATTAAGGCAAACAGACTCATTGGCCAGCAGACCAAAATGGTGGGTCACTCAGAGATAGTGAGAGACATAATCGGAGATTATATCTCCATATAATCTAATGGAAAAGGAATTAAATACCACTTTCCCTTCACTGAATCATTGGCTACAAGGACAGGTTATATTTTAAACATTTATTTTTTACGGACGGATCTATAATTATTGCTGGTATTTTTTTTTTTTTTTTTTTTGGTGAAGAGTTGGAATTGGAAACTTTTTATTGTTTGAGAATAGATTTCAGTATCTTCCAAACAGAAAATCAAGGAGATGACAAATACGACTGCTGTCCACTTTGATATAGAATCACCTATACATAAGTACTTTTACTACTTTACAAAATTACTTTTATTATTTCATCATTCTCATTTTAATAAGCAGTTTCAAAAAGCCTTTCACCAGGTCACTGTTGACGTACGTTGCAGATACGTACTTCTCTTTAACGATTAAACTCCTAATTAAATGTTCATTAACGGCTCAAAAGCATATAATTTTTCCCATTTATTTTTCCTTTAAGCCAAATGAATATATAACTACATTTATTTGGTAGTATACACTTTTTTACAGATCGTCCACCACATGTTTCGTAGCCAATATTGACTAAACTGTTTCAGTAGATGTTTCGTTGTAATATTTTATGAACAGAAAAAAAACTAACTAACTACGAAATCCATGAAATCTATAATAGTATCCTTAATATCCAATTAAGAGAACAAAATATCAAATACATGCAGACAAATTAATTATGGACATAATGAACGAAGCAAACCCAGCAAAATAGTTGGAATTTACTTCCAAAAGCAATAAACAGTTTCGGTTTAATAAACATATAAACTAATACTACGTTTCCATTGAATTCAAAACAACCAGTTTTTAGTAAAAAAAGTCGAATATGTTTCTACTGAGCCGACTTTTCTCACATTGTCGAATTTTCAAACAAATTCGTATATTTCCAGTCCATACCAGTTTAATACCCTTCGCATAAAATGAAGGACATATATAATTTTATACAAAATCTTAAAATATACATTCGGGACCTCAAAATGAAAAATATTTTTAATTGTTATGATTAAAAATAACTTCTGAGAATATTAGTTTGTCCGTCTGAACGTCAGTCCGTCTGTGTGTTGAAATGGATTTTTAAAGCCGATATTCTAATAAATACATTTCTTTTTCAACACGTATATGGAACATAGTCTCGTATCTTTGGGGCTCCTTGTAAGTTTCTGCTTTTTTTTAATTTTTTAAAATTATTATTAAAAGACTAAATTTATTTGAAAAGAATTTCTTGGTATATTGATATATTCTTTACAAAGAAAGTGTTTAGGTTTCAACGAAACCAAAATGGATAAGACATCACGAATGCTGATGAAGTGTGTAGCGGCACAGAAAATACGTATTCCATTCTGCTGGTATCTAATTATGGTCCACAAACTCTGCTTTGGTATTACCAAACAGAGACAATAAGGCAATTTACGATTGCACACTTGTTTATGGTCCTTCGAGCCGGTTGTGACTACTGTAACCACATCTATAACAGCGTTCACGACGCTAGGTTCAGTCTCTCTTCTACTTGCCCCAAACGCCTGACGCTGCTAATTGAGTCCCTCAAAATTGCACCCAGTGCAAGGCGGGCGCCATGTTTAGGTTGCAACGAAATCAAAATGGATAAGACACCACTAATGCTGACGAAGTATGTAGCGGCACAGAAAATACATATACCATTCTGCTGGTGTCTTCTTTGGTATTGCCAAACAGAGACAACAATACATTTACAATTGCAAACTTGTTTCTTCATTTTCAAACAGTTTTGGCTGGCCGGAATGCTCATTATTTGTTTCATATCGTGGATATTAAAATCACTACTTTTTGATATCAAAATCACATTTAAGACATGTAAGTTAATTGGAACTTGTGTTAAATTTTAATAACGATTGGATTTCTTTTTTTTATGTCAATTTATATAATGTGAAAGAAGCACTTTTCAGCTTCCTCTTGTGTTCGCCAGGGTTCGCATACTTGAACAATCCAATTGATTTTTCTTTTTTTTTCTTATTGATTAATAAAATCAATTTTAATTTTTTATTTTCGATAAAACATTCAGATTAAATTGATAACTAAACAAAACTAGTTCGAAACAAAACTAGTTGTTTTGGTTTATGAAAAATCTATGGGAAATCAAATTGAAAATAACTACTTAGTTTTGTTTAAAATGACATGCTTTCCCCAAAACTTGCCAGTGGAAACATGGTATAAGACTGATTATAGAATATAAATTTATTACATTTATTACATACGTTTGTATAAGTATGTTCACATTTGGCAAATATTTGATCAAAATTGCTTGACCATTAGTTTTATAAAAATATTGTTTGCTATTGTTTAATCTTGTAAATGTCTTGTAAAAGAAAACAGCGTCAAACAAAATTTTATAAAATGTTAGGTATGATTAATGGTAAGTAAAAAATCATTTCTCATTAAAAAAAAGATATTAGGAATTATTTTATATATTAGTTACGTCATTTAGGTCAAATATTTGACAAGTCTGAACATACCTTAATATACAAAAACTATATGATCCAAACTACTTAATCCGAGTTGAAGTTTTCGAATAATAATTCATTACTAATTACTAGGATTGTCATTCGAACAGTAATTATTCGATTATTCGAGGAACAAATTTTTTATTCTTTCCAAACGTACGAAATTTTTAAATTTGAAATAAAAAGTTATTCGATTAATTTTTAACGATTAATCGAATAATTTTTCAAAACGAGTTTTTGTTAAATTATTATGCGTTTTTAAAATTATAAGTGTAAAAAGTTTTATCTAGTTAGAAAAATTTCTTCATATATCCACCTTTCATGCACAATGAAGTTTCAGTATTATTTGAAAAAAGAAATAGAACAGCTTTTTTAAAGATTATTCAAACGTCTTAAAGTTAGAATAAACGCGAGACGTATATATTATTATTAAATGCTGGAAATTTTTCAGCGCATACTAATTTTTTTTTTAATATTCAATAAAAATTTAAACCAGAGCATAGGAAAATGCTTTATTTTTCAAAATTTTTCATTTATTATTTATTGCAAAAATTATTTCAATGATTCAAATGATGTGGAAATAATTTAAGATTCTAAGATGTATAACGATGATTTGTTAACTGAAGTCAAAAAATAAATAATACCAAAAATTAAAAAAAAAATAGATTTAAACTATATTGATAATAATTGACTTTATTTAGAAAAATCTATAAAGAACAGAAACACTAGATCATCAATAGTAAGTGAAAGTATTTTTTCCACACTTTTGTTCCTATTAAAAAAATAAGTAAAAATAACTATTTTAGAGAAAAAATGCTTAATTACCGAGCAAAAACTTTTTGGTTTTCGGTAATGGCAACTATTTATTAAAGTAGTTTCTTGGTAATGAGGTGTCATTATTATTTGCCTACTGCTTAGTTAGCTAGCAAAAACTTTTTGGTTTTCGGTAATGGCAACTATTTATTAAAGTAGTTTCTTGGTAATGAGGATTCATTATTATTTGCCTACTCAATATTACATAAATAATACTCAATAGTATAATAGCACAGTAATATTGCCATTAGGTGCATTAGTTGGCTAGAGCGCTGGATTAACAACGAGAAGATGGTTCAACAACTATTCTGATGCTGTTAGCTTGTTTTTTACAAAATGTCTAAAAAGATATTTTATACTAAAAAAAAAGTTTTGGTCACTTAGAAAATTAAGCGCAAGATGATGTAGTGAGTAAGAAATTAGTTATTTAAAACGAATGGTTAACTTGTGTCCAAGTTCAAATTTCACTGGCGTTAAAATTATTTATTTTTTTTTTTATTTTTTTATTTTTGTTTAGATACATATTTTTGAGCACCCCTAGAGTCTAAAAATAACTACATGAATTTGTTGACAACTGGAACAAAAATAACTAGTTATTCAGGCAAACAGTAAGTAGTTTATTTTTGTTTCCAGTTATACCTGCTAGCTTAACAGGAAAGCAAAGTACTCGTATTTGCAGGGTATGTTTTTCTTTATAAATGAATATTAAAAAAAAAATAATAATAATAATTTCATTATATAATTTGTCTTTAATTTGAATGTAGTCTCAATTTATGAATATTTTTTTTTTTTTTTTTTGTTCTATGTTAATGAATTGTTATTTTTGGATTAATTTCACATTAATAAAACAAAAAACTGATTTACAAATTTTATTTTTTTTGCATTTTTCTAACTTGTAATTAATTATTCGAACAGTATATTTCATTCTTTATTCATTCGATTAACCGGAAAAAAATCAAATTTTATGCCATCACATGAATAATTAAACTTGTATGAATTTTATTCGATCAACTACAATGTCGAATAATTGGCAATTCTACTATTTACTGGGTTTTACCTCTAACAAGGTGTGCGCTTTTTCTTCTCTATAAAACACCATTTATTTGCTGAATGAACAAGAAAAAACAAAAAAAAAAGGTAAATGCAATTATGTCCATTATTGCGGATTTCTGTCAGTTTTTTTCTCACTCTTTCATGCTTTACCTGTTCTGAAACTGAGTTGCTGCGGCCGCCATCGATTGTTTTTATAATAAGGTTATGTTTATTGTCTCAGTTCCTGTTGCGATGACAAAAAAGAGGGATACATTGGAGTAATTATTGCGGTTTACATTGAAGTTGTTTTATTGTTTATTTATTTGTCTGCTATAATTTGTTTGGTAGTGAGATGGGAGTTACAGCAACTGTAAATGCATTATGCCAGCACAATTTCCGTTCATAATGAAATGGTCTTAAGTGAGTTAAATTGTAATGATTTTGTATTTTTCTTTCTTTCTTTTCTATTTTATTCTCTATCGTCATCGTACATATTCACATTTATTAAAAATGTTATAGGTCTGATTGTTTTTCAATTTGATTTGTTTATTGTTGTAATTCGTTGAGTTTGTGTAAGTACTGAGAGGATTTGATAAGTAGTAAGCTTAATCAATTTAGTTAAGATGGGTTGAGAACTGAAATATCTTGGTAGTAATACAAGCAAAATCTTAGGTACTTCATCAAGAATTATTGTATCGTCTGCAATAAATTATACTTACACTTAAAGAAAAAGAAGATGACTGTCATTAGGCATGAGCTACTAAGTTTAAAAGTAGTGTATAGACTTGAGTATAACGTATACAGAATAAAATTGCAACAAATTTTTCGGAGCTGATTAAAAACATTTTACTTATGATAAAGATCGTCTATCACCAACTTTGGATGATCTTTTCAATATACTGTAAAAATTTCTAGAATAATCGACCTCTTAATTTCTTCAAAACGTTAACAAAAGAAGAACTATCTTAAAAAAAAAATTGTAGTTGTTATTTTTTCGATTTTTTTTATATTTATACCATACCAAATGATTTAAATTTTATTTCAGGTGGCAGAAGTCATGGTCAGAAAAAACATTTTGTTCGCTAGATACTAAAAATAATAATAAAATTCTGTACAAAAGTTTTTCAAAGAAAAATGTCTTCAAGGGTTGAAGTCAATTTGTGCGAAAACATCTATATAATATAAAGTTATATCTTCTGAAATACTTAAATATTCGGATATTGCTACAGGATGATTTTGAAGGGTTGGAAAAATTTGTAAATTTAATCAAATTTTAATACTTCAAAATCATCAAATATTTTTAAATTTAAATTGATTAATAAATTTTGGACCAATTTAAACAGGGACGAGTTTGTAGAATCTTGTCGAGAAAATTTCATTGTAAATTAGGATATTATAACCATATAAGAGGTCATGATTAAAAAGTAATTCAGAACTGCTCGAAAGTGCACAAAATGATTCAAGTTTTTAACGTATAAAGCCAATAATAACAAGTTACCTTTTGAAAATATTATAAGATTTATATTAATTTTTGGAAATATTATAACATTTTTAATTTTATTGTAATTTTACTCCATATGCATTAGAGAAGACAAGTAAATTTAACTTGAATTTAAATTTTCTTTTCACTGGAGAACGATATTGAATTAAAGTGTAATAAAAGTTTACTTCCATGCTTACCACTGCATTCTAGACTGAAAATATATTTTATCTCAACTTTAATTTCAGCTAGGCCACATTCAGTTGGCAAATATTTAGAGTGTGTGATATATAATAGAAAATATATGAGATGCTATTTGGTTTATGCCATAAATCCAATTACAGACTCAGCCAAAACAGCAATCCAAGGCGAGGGAAGTGCAAGAAAGTACTGAGCAGTATTTACATTAGACATTAAGAATACTGTCAACTCAACTTTTTTAATTATACCCTACACCACCATACGTAGGAAAGATTATATATTTTTTGATTCTCACTTCGAGGTATACCACTCAATATATTATATATTTCTGTGTGGATTTAACAATGTCTGTCTGGCTGGTTTGCGGTAGTCCATGTAAATTATTTTTGTTTATCAACACATAGAGCATCCACTCGAAATTACAACGACATGGTACTGAGATTAGAATTTAAAAGTGCAACAAAATCATTAAAAATTGCTATTAAAAACAGCAAACAGAAGTTCTGCGCAGGACTCTGCGAAGAAATTTATATTGATCGGTGGGGTAAACCATATCAAATAGTGATGAAAAAATAGGTGTTATAAAACTGATACCAGGCATTAGAATGCCAGATTGGGCAACAGAAATTGTTGAAAAACTGTTTCCGTTCGACAGGAATTTTGAATACAAAGAACCATTACAACAACTAAATCAATTCCATCCGCTAAGCAAGGAGGAACTGAAACTGGCATGTAGTAAATTAAAAGCATGGCCCGAACTACCATTACACACATTTAACGTTTGCCTTAACAAAAGTAAATTCCTGACAAGTAGAAATACAGAAACTTTTTTTAATTTTGCGAAAAGGTGAAAAGCGCTTCACGAACCCAGCTCTTAGAGACCACTGTGTATGTTAGATTCGCTAGGAAAACTTATTTTAAACAGGCTCACCAAAGACATAGAGGAACTTGGAGGATTATCCCCCAACCAATGTGGATTTCGCAAGGAAAGAATCACAGTCGAAATGCATTCAATACGGCCAAATGGAGTGTGATTTCAGATGCGTTCAGTTACAAAGCAGTACGCGACTATGTTTATAATATAATAACGGACCACATAGATAACAGGATCGTACTGTATGAAACAGAAAACGGATTAACAGCTGGCATGCCATAGTGGTCTAAACTGAGATCTTTTCTGTGGAACGTTATGTATGATGGCCTTCTAAATATATCATTGCAAAATGATGAAATACCTAATAAATACGCTGACGATATCGCGCTTGTGGTATCACAATCGAAGACTGAAATTACATAAATAGTTATGAATAAAAGTCTAAGTAGATGCGATAGATGGATGAGAAAGAGTGGTCTACAGTGATTTCCAGAAGAACTTTTTAAAACCCATAATCAGGCTACAAAGAAATAATATTTCTTTTCAGCGTAATTTATGGTACCTAGCTCATCAGGACAGCTCATCAGAAATATCTGAAATAAAGCCTTAAAAACCGCAACATCGCTACTAAAAATGACCTTGGGGAGTCCCAAGGTCGTTAAGATATTAGTATTAGCTTGTCCGCCACCGACAGCTCTTCTAATAATACAAAAGAATTTTCTGGAAGATTTATATTATATATATATATCCACAGTTGATTTTTCGCACTAATATCAAGAATCTAGCAAACCAACGATTACGAGAAGCCTATATGCAAAAGAGTGCTAGAGCTAAGACGATATAACAGTGGCAGGAAAGATGGATACAGGATTTAACTGAATGATAGACATATTACCTAATTGCAAATGCTTCCACATGGAAGCATTGGTTATTGCATGACTCAATTCCTAATCAATAAGGGATGTCTCAGTCAGTACCTAAGCAGGTTTAATCCTCGATGAGACAGCAAAGCACGTAATCTCCGAATATACAAAATAGACTAACGAGAGGACGCCGTTAAATACTGAAATAGATCAGAAAACATAATTAGGACTATGACAGCGTCAAAAAATGCGTGAAAGCTATGTAAAAATCACATTAGCACAGTTGTAAAGGATAAATGCTCGATAGTTCCTCCCAATGTAGGAGGATGTAGGAATGTAACGAAACACATAGGAAATGAAATGCTTATGCAGTCTCAGGATGGAGAAGTTGTGAGGCCACTAGATGGTAGCTTGCTACTACTACGCCAAAAAAAAAAAAAATATTTATATTAAGTACGAAAATTCTAATATTAAGTGCAAATTCTACTTAAATCATGTAATTAATTCCTGAAATTTAAATTACGTCAAATTTTTTTAGAATTAAGAATAAAAATCTTACTCTCTCTCTCTCTCTCTGCTCTCTCTGTCCCTATTTGTCTATCGATAATTAAATAAATGAACAATTAATAAAAAACTGTTCTGAGTATGTAAACTTATTTCCAAATATACTTTATGTATGTACGTATGTATGTATGTATGTATGTATGTATGTATGTATGTATGTATGTATATTCATCCGTACAAAAAACATGCCACTTTATATCAAAATTCTTCCTTAGAATCACATTACTATGTTTTATTTGTGCTCTTTTAAAACAAGCACTTAATTGATTAAGAAATTATGTCCTGATTTAAGTGCAATTTCTACTTACATATTTAAGTGTGAATTACATAATTTATTTTCTGAGTGTACACACCACGACCCAAAATTTAAGTTCATGCAGCCTTATACGTTCACCATGTCAAGTTAATGCTATGAATAAAATCAATTATCTTGGGTGGTGAGAGAACATATATCTCTTTTCGAGGTACTAATGCTAGAAACTTTATACTGTGGGCAATGACATAGTACAGATAGCTTATCATGCGCCATGCTAAAACTGTACTGACTCAATGTTCTCCACACAGCATAACGTAATCTCATTTTGTACATCAAGTTAATTGAGAAGCTTCCACGTCAAATGGCAACCTTTTAATTTACCTCATAAGAGGACAAAGCCCTTAAAGCAGCCTGAGTGTCTGACATCACATATATATGTAAACCCATCGACTTTTTCCTCAAAAATTCTCTAACACAAATGTAGATGGCGTAAATCTCCGCACGGAAAATCGTTGGGTGTTTGCCCATAGGCAATGCCCTTTGGAAATTTTGTCTTAATATACCTTAGCCAGTTTCGCATCTGTTTGTTTGGAACCGTTGATAAACCAAACTTGATCTACAATATAATGTTATCAACACTGATCCAACCTCATATTCCCGGCGGGCATAACTTGGAATTGAAAATTAGTCATTTATCCTAATGACGAGACCATCCTTAAATAGATTTAATATTCTTATGTGCCCCACCAGATCACCAGCCTTCAAGTTGGAGATGCCCGATATTCCGACACCATTACTGTTAGTCTCTTCCATCACTGAAATTTACAATGGAGGAATATGCAAGGGCAAGAGTGGGACAGGTCCTTCTGCAATTGAGATACAAGTGAGGTCTAAAAAAGCTAGCGCATTGGCCTGCTCCGTTTTAGGGTGTTGCATGTGAGAGTCTTATCAAGAAAGACTTCACGATATTTCACTCTATTTCAAAATTTAATTGTTGGCTCTGTAAGCCTCAGATTTTGCGTATAGTAAATGGTAAAATTATAGTCTTTGAAAGGTTAATATTAAAACCTCTTTCCCTGCATCAGTTGTATTGAGAGCCAGTTGCATACGTTCCGATATGATTACGTCTTTTCATCCAACCATAGATATGACTGGATCGTCAGCGTAACCATATGTACGGAAACCAATATTATTAAGTTTTTCCAGAAGTTCATCGATGACAAGGGTCTACAAAAGAGGCGATAATATCTTGTACCAGCTGCCCTTTTAGGAGGATTGGATTTATCAGGGGTCAACCAGTCAGAACAACCCCTTTTCCTCGGAATCTTCATTCAAGAGCTTACTACATATATCTTTCATCGGTTTTAGGCAAAGTATTTGAAGCGTTTGTGTACAGCGCCATATAGTTTAGGCCTGTCAGCCCTGTCTTTCGCCTTACTTCCCTCATCCGTACAGGATGTAGAAGGCTGTATGTTTGGCGTCGATTCCAGCAATGCATCATCTTCATCGGTTGTTATTAGTACCTAAGTAGATTCAGGACAAATATCTTCCAACACTAGGGTATCATATATTATTTCCATTGAAGTATTAGGATTTGAAGTTCCTGATACAGGTTAAGTTAGGTTCATGGGGACCTGTTCTGAATTGTTAATGTTTTTATTAATATTAAATTTATCTGTAAGAAAAAAAATTTTTATAAAGTGGATAAAACAGAACAGTACAGAGCCCCTTGTTGTAAACTGGCAACAATGATTCGAATACTTCTCTTAAAATTGTTTCTAATCTGGCTTGTTAACAAATGGAATAATAATTAAATAATATTACTCCAAATTAATTTCAAGTAACTGAAAATTATATTATAAAGAGTACAAAATAATTTAAAACTATTTTATTTATAAAAATATAAATTAAATAAAAAAATAATTTATTTCTAACAAATATTTTGAATTAAAATATTCACAATGAACAGCTATGATAGACGGTCATTTACTTGGTTTATACGTAGTTCTTATTGCGTATAAAACTGCAAAATGTTACCATTTTATTTTTTTATTGTTACTTACTAACAGTTGCTGAATATCGATACTATTTACAAATAAAAAAAATAATAATAAAGTAAAGTAAAATGTTGCCACTTCTCTAACATTTTTAATGTTTTCAACTACCAAAAGGGCCTGCTGATATATAAAAGTCATAAAAAAATATATATTAAAATTGTTGTGAAAAAAGGGAAACTGGAAAAATATATTAAAGAAAATTTTATTGATAAAAGAAAAATTGTATTGACAATTTTATGCTGGAAATCAAAATTCTACCATATAATTTTTTTTTTTTGCAAATTGCTATATGTGTATAAACTATATTTACCAGAAAATTTATTTGCAAATAAGAACTACGTATAAACTAAGTAATTGAAAGCTGAAGAGGCTTTGGCAATATTTTAACAAAATAGCCGTGTTACGCATTACAGATCCCTGAGACACCCGTCTCTTACCGCAAGAAGTAGTAAATGTCTTCTTTAATTTTAATGGGTCATGGTAGATAAAAAAGGTACCTACACCGCTTTCCTACTTATTCTAATTTAAATATTACTTCCAAATTTTCCATTTCTATTACTTCTTACTTGCTTACTTGTTTTATTCATTAAACTAAGTTTGTAGAACATTATTTGTGATTTTCAAAAAATAATTGTAAATTTTCATTTTTCTACAGAAAAAAAAAAGAAACTCTGAAACATTTATTTAACAAATAATTGTTTTCCTGCATACAATTGTTTTATGAGGTCACACTAATTTGTTTCAATTATAACTTTTGATTTTCTGACATTTCAAAACATTGTTCTCATTTTGTGTTGCCTTTTTGTCAGAAAGTAGCAAATTGAGGAAAATGGAAAATTCATGTTCTTTAATTGTTGGTATTTGACACACACATATAAAAGTTTTCAGAAAAAAACAAATTTTATGTTAAAACTAGACACCACAATCTCATAGATGCAACAGTCAATTTCCAGGTCAAATGTTTATATTTTTGGTTTTTGAAGATAATAAGAAATATTTGGGTAAAAAATAGCAAACATTTCAATTGTTTTTTTTTTTTTTTTTAATAAGGTGCAGGGTTTTATAGAGGGGTGTGCATTGAGTAATTCTAGAAAGCTTTTTAAATTCCTGAAAATTAACCCTTCTCACTCCCACATCATTATTAACAATTTTCTTGTCAGTGTGTTTATTAACTGAACTAAAAAGTTGTCATTAAGTCCATTGAATTCAAATGAAAGGGTTACAAAGTTTTTAAGTTTTTTTCTTTTTTCTGATATACATTTTAATTATTTCATATCACTTAACATTCAAGCCAAACAATTTTTGGGCAATGCACGTACATATTGTTGTAGATTTTAAGAATTCAATTTATAAAAAGTAGCACATCTAAGTATTTCATAATGCCTTCAAGTATATGAGGTGGGTCGACATGATTAATTTGTTTTCTAAGGCTTAAGTCATAGAAGTTTATGTGAGAGACAAAAACCTAACTCAGATGTTAAAAACATAGTTCATGCAACAACAAAATACATGTAGGGTACATATATTTTGTTTTTGTGTTTTTAAAAAAATTTTAAATACTTTTATTTTTTATTTGTACATCCTTCATCACAGTAAAGACACAATGGTATATATACATACATATTTCAACTATGTCATTTTGTTGAAAACTTCAGACCACTTATGTGCATTAGGGCTATAACCAAATTTTTGGCATAGTGTTTTAGTAATGAAAATACCTGTCTCCCTCACGCAAGGAAGCAAATTTCTAAAACCTTCCAAGAAATTTTTTTTAGAAAAATTTTTTATTATTTATTTATTTTTTTGTATTTATGCAATATTCATGTATTCATTTATTCTATGTTTACATAGCAGTTTTAAATTTATATACTATTGGATGAAATAAACTTTAAGTTTAATGGTCGCGATGATTTTCACTGTGGATAAATATCTTGTACAACTTTTATTGCTCTCTCTGCACATATATTATTACTCCTTTGTTGCAAAGGAATTGCTTAAGGTTCTTTTATCCAGTGTCTTTCAAAACATGCCTTGTCCTTTGAAATTGGGTCAATGATTGTTCTAAGCCTTTGTAATTTTCTTCATTGAAGCACTGATCGGAAAACAAAATATCGTACCATTTTCCACATATAAATTGGCAAATTGGATATAGTTTAGTTCGGTATTTTGGAATAAGAATTAAAGCTAAAAAAGAAAGAATTGCCCTTGAATTCCATCGAGCATTGCTAAGTGGCGGTATGCTTTTCAACTATATTTTGGAAATTTTGTTGTTGTTTTGAAAGTACCTGAATACGGCTCCGAGTTCATATAAGAACGTCATATCATCACGCCACTTAATTGTCTTTACTTCAAGTGTTTCATTAATTTGCCTAAAATTTGTTTATAGTTCTTCATAGTTATTTATTAATTCCTCAACAAAGTTATATGCTATTTCTGGTGAAAAAGTTTTTTCAGTTATCAACTCGTCAATAACATGTCTTAATATTAAGTCCAATATGTGGTGCTGACAACCAATATATTGTGGAGGAAAAAGACATGTTGACACCATAAAAATTCTCATATATAGTTCCATATATGGTTATATTACTCATATATGGTTTAATATATGAATCCATATATTACAAATATTACTGCATACTTTTCATATATACAACCAAATATATCTATATAACCATATACAAAAATATATGAACGTTTTTCTCCTGGGTAGATTTTTTTTTTTTTTTTTGAGCTCCAAAAATTATAAATCATTAATTAATTTTTAAACAGCAGCTTTGAATGTCTTAATCACAATTGAGTTGTTAATATGTTATTACAATTTTAATCACCCAGCCAAAAATATTATGTATGGATCATATATTTAAGGATATATGCTGTGCTATATATTTGGATCCGAAAATTGAGCGTATATAAAAATATATTATCACACATATATATTATTATATATATCTGAAAAACTATTGTGAATTACAATCGTATTTTTTTTTTTAATTTCTGTTTTTTTAATTTTATTTAAAGCATAAAAATTAACAATAATAATATATGCAAACAATGGAAATAAATAAGATCTTTTGCTGTTCTTGAATTAACCTACCTTCCTTCATCTTATGCGTTTGATGACAAACACGCACTAGTAGCATTTTGCGGTCTAGATTTCAAAAACTCCCTTCACTGTTCTAAATACAAGATAAATCTTTTAGGAATCATCTGCAAAGGTTTTTAATCCGTTAAAGATAGCTTATGTTTTTTTCAATAATTAAGTGAAAAGTTTTTTACCTGTATAAGTAACACGTCTTACAAAAATAAAAATGTTCATTAATCAAAGAATTAATTCTAGTCTGAAAGATTTAAAAAGTGGTGTAAATTTCTAAATGGCAATGCATAAAAAATATTATTTAAAAAAACTTAAACTTAATAGTTATTATTGAAAATATCTAAGAATTCTTTTCATATTAGACACATATTTGCTTAATATAAATGAGGAAAGTTTTGCAGAGGTCCAACAGCTAAAAATCTTGCAAGAGACTACAATATTAGAAAAAACATATATGTATCGAAGTTCATTAAGGTAAGAAAAAAATCATTCGTTATTTTTAGACAATATTTTAAACGGATTTAAACCTTCAGTTTGGGGCTTCTGTATGGCGATCAAGTTATACTTGGCGGTGGACGACCACTAGGTCTTCGGCAATCATCAGTGATTGCTGTTGTGATTGCGGTAGGAAAGGTGAAGCTCTGACATACGATGATGTGTTGATATGTACGTTATGCCAAACAGTGTCATGGTGCGGGAATTTTTATTTAGAACCAGCTACCGTGAGTATGTTCTATTTATATTATATGCTGTTAAGAGGAAATGTGAAATAGTATACATATCAAGTCCAGCTGATATATATCTCGATGTACATATTTAAATTGCAGGTTTTGCATTGAAACGTGTGTATGTTATTTTTTATATTTCAAATAAAGTTTAAAAAATAAAAAAAAGATAATTATTTTAATTCACAATACAGTTACTGATGTATATTATTAAATATATGGATATACATATGTATGGTCAAATATCTCCTCAATTTTCGGAACCAAATATATTGAACTGCATATATGTATAAACATATGATCCATACATATTATTTTTTGCTGGGTATATATAATTATACACACAAATTTCAATATATGAGTCTATACTTTTTCATAAATGGACCCATATATTGCACAAAATTCCATATAAGAGTCGTTATATATAGATCCGTATATATCAATATATTTTCATACATGGGCCACATATAATAATACATGCTCGTTTTTAGCTTTTTTTGCTGTTTTTTTTTCCAACTTTAATTTAAAATTTTAATAACTTCCGTTTTCTTTTTAATACCCACAATTATTATTTTACAGTTATAACGTTTACATACGGTCAACTGCTAGCTTCTTATACACTTCACATAAAATGGGGGGTACATATAAGTTTGTCATTTTACACGAAAGTCTTTAAAAGGCCTCAAATTAAAAAAAATATTAGTGGCTTTTATGACTAGAAATGATTTTTGAGATGAAATGACTATCTGTCCGTCTGTATCTTGAAATAGATGTTTTGAAGCCCATAGACCAATAAATAGATTTGTCTTCCAACATATATGTGGCATATAGTCTCGAAAATCTTGGTATTAAAATTCAGCGAATTCCATTTAGGAATAGCGGAGTTATAAAAGATTATCTAAAACAGCCTCAAAACATTTTCCAATTTTCTTTCCCAAAATTAAAAATTTAATAATATTTTCTTTTTCACATACAATAGTATATAAATGTTTTTCTATGGGAAAATTGTTATATTGAACAGTATAGAGGAAGTGCTCTGGACTGCAAACCGTTAAGCTTGAGTTTGCATCTCTGGGATTCCTTAAAAATTTCTGTTTTTCCTAAAAAATATAAAAGAATTTTCATTATTAAAAAAAATTTATTTGACAAGGATTTCTAGACAGGTGTTGATGTGTCTTTTATAAAAAAAGTAATATTTAGATTTGAGCTGCATTTTATGCTTTTTATATAAGCAATATAGATAATAAGTTTCAACATATCGATGTGGTATACCGCTTGGGTATGTGACTTTGAAAGACTTTAGGTCCTCAGTTCGATACTTGGTCAAGACTTCGGAAAAGAAATGTTAGATTAAGGAACTGTCAAAAATATTTTTAATTAATTATGAGTGTTTCTTTGAAATTTATTAAATAAAAATTACATATCTATTCGCCAGGATTTGAACCCATACTAACAATTTAAAACTCCTAGCTCTAAATCTTACCCCCAAGGCCACATGGCATTTTAGAATCTTAAATTCAAAAAATAGTTTTACTTTAAATTGTATAAAAAAAAAATTCAACATTGTTGAATTTTAAATATATTCAACACATAGTGTTGTATTGTTTTTCAACAAAATTTCAATGGGTATAGATAATCTGATATGTTAACAAATTGCGTGTAGTGAAAAACATATATATTAAATTTTGCAAAATATTGCGAAAAAGAATTGCTGCGTTTCAAGTAATATTTATTCCACATTTGAAATATAAAATATAATATAATAAGAAAAGGTAGAATCACTAGAATTCTTACTAAGTCAAAAAACTGAAAAAATGGAAAACAAAAAATAAAATTCAAGAATGCAAAAAAAAAATGTTTTGTTTCTATTTATTATATGAAATACTTCCTAAAATGCAGAACTCCATTTTGAAAACGTTTTAGGAATGCTCATTGGTCCTTTTACACACACTATATTGATGAATATTTTCTTGTTTTTAATAGAATTAAGTTGAAAAATGTGTTCACAGAAAACTTTTTATTTAATATAAAATATTTGTTTCTTTTGTATTTGAAGTTTTGTTTTAAATTTTTTTAAATTTTTTTTTTTTTTTTTTGCTTTACATGTGATGGACTAAAAAAAAGGAAAAGCAGATAATAAAAAATAAATAAATAAAATTGGGAATGAACTTTCTTATGATTCCACCTTTAGTAGAGATACAAACTAAATATTTTTGTATTTTTCGATTAAAAATCTTCAAATCATGGTTCGTATCATCGTAGAATCCATTTGAATTTTGTTTTTATATAGGCATATATTTTGTGAAACAAAAGCTTAACAAGTAAATTCGAGTATGTAAAATGTTTTTAATGTACTTAATGTATTTAATTGTAATTGTGTTTTAGGTTTTTAAATGTAGATAATAAGATAGCATATCATGCTTTGTGGAATTGTGTCTTGGAACACCTCACGAACCTTTTCAGGAATTTTTTTATTTTCCCGCGACCCCTAGACATATTTAAATTTTTTAATAACACAAATGCAAAATGAGTATAAATTTCCCAACCACTTTTAAACTGGTCGCACAACATGTGGCCGAGCCTGGTCATGAGGGATAGTCATAAACTCATGTATGGTCGCATATTCTGGCCTATTTTTGTTCAAAACTCTTTTCATACTAATCAATTGTATTTAGCACAGATTTCTCGTGTTCGTTTCACCCTGTTGTCGCAGCGCATAATAGATCCCATTAATTACAGAACATTACTTTTAGATTTTCATATTAATCGGTTAATTCGACAAATAATTCAATTCAATGTTAAAAGATAACCGAATAGTCTTAGTAATAAATGTTCTTTTGCCCATTTGTATGAAAAAAATTGAATTTTTTGACTTAATACTACCAAATATTCTCCTAATTTAATTTATAAATCAGTCTTTTTAATTTTTTTTTTCTGCATGAGAATGATTTTTGCCATAAACTAATATAGGTATTTCTGCGTACATTTTGTTGATGAAAATCAAAAAATTTTTATTACTTATATAACTTAGAATTTATTTTACTTAAAACCATGCTTTGAAATTGATATTATAATAAGCTTAAATATTTGCGAAGTTATAATATTATAATCTTTTTATGTAGGAATTTATTAAACATTCTATAAAAAAAAAAGGTAAATAAGATGCTGAACTTGTGAATAGAAATGATCCGAATTAGCACTACTTACTTCTCATTGGAAGAAAAATATGCACAACATTATTTTCATTTCTTTTAATACAGTTCTTTTTAGTAAAAAATATTTGTAAAAATAACAACCGAATCCCTTGAATCTCTTTTTAGTAGAATATCTGAATGCTATTAATACTTTGAAAGTAATAAAAAAATACTCCCAAATTACTTTTATTTATTCTTGCTGCTATGTAACAGAATTTAACATAAATGTATCTTACAACAAAAACAAAAAAAAAAATAATAATAATAATAATAATCTAAATTTTTAACTCCAGAAAAATAAATTTTATTTAATCGGTTATTCGAAACAAATGACTCGGTTTATTAGTTATTCGATAATAGACAATTTTAACTTATGCGAACCAAAATTAATAGTATAACCTAATGACGGTTAGTCGATTGGATACCGCAATTACTTGGGAGGTTACTTCCGGGCTTTCGATTTTTGTATTAACAATTCGATGCTTTTGGACAAATTTAAATACTCTTAAAACCGATAAATTATTGCTTGATCTAGTCCTTATAATAATGCCAACTTTATTATAAAGTATGCATTTGGTATGATTTATGATCGAGCAAAGTTTTACATTCTTTATTCTTAAACCTTTATAAATTATAAATCGTCTAAATCATACACGAAAAGTTGTTTCAACTAGAGCACCAAAATACGATGACTTTCTGCAGTGTATTTCTTAAAACACAAAAACAAAAATATGAAGTAAAATTTTTCAATCCGGCTTCTATTCTTCGGGGAACACTCACGAGTACTAGACTAGTGCTATTAGCTATTTTAATACCATAATTAGTTCTTTGATCGATTTCGATCTCTCTTATTCCGAGAAAAAAATAAACGAATTTATATTCTATTTTAGACCTCTTCGTGGATCCCCTAAAACCCCTTAGAGCCCCAAAGTTAAAATTTCTTAAAAATTCTGAAAATTTTAAAAAAGCTAATTCAAGTTTAAAATATCTAAGAGTAAATTATCTTTTTCGAAAAAAAAAAAATATTAGTAGAAAACTGAAAAAGCATTTTCAAATTTTCATATCTCTTGTTTTTTTAGCTCTTTAACGCAGATGGTCTAAAAGATCTTCCTAAGTCATATGATCAAGGAATTTTCGGTGACTCTTTATGTTACAAATATCCTATGTCTTGGTTAATACCAGTTTATAAATATTAAGTATATTTTTAGATTAAAGCAAACATTTTTAAAAGATGTTTTTCCAATATGTTTAAATATTTATGAAATATATATTTTGTGAAGGGTATAAAGGATATAATACTTCCACTTGTTTTATCTCTTGATTGATAAGACATCATAAATTTAATATATTGCCAAACTTTTACTAGAAATTTTATCTTTTACGCTTTTACTTTTCGGTAACCAAAAAGTTCTATTTGAACATTTTATGGCACATATGAAAATGAATTAAGAAGAAAAGGGCTATCTATCTTAACTGCACGAATAATGGGATTAACATATTTATTTTTAAGGTTGAGGTTTAGTAGTCGTAATATTAATAAATCATAGAAGATAGTATTGCAAAATGTTGAAAACTGAGTGAAAGAAACAGTTTTTATGCTCTCCTGAACAATTTGGGTTTTGCAGATAGCCCGTTTTGAATATAAACCCTCGATATCACCTTCATTTTATGTGAAGGGTATAAAAACAATAAAATAAAAAAAAAAACGAAGAACAAAAATGCTTTTGGTCACTTGGTCATATTGCACACTTTCTTCTTGTAGTTGTTGGACTGCATAAAACTACGTATGTGCGAAAGTATGAATAAATGAATGAGTTTTACCACTTGGATTTCACGTTGTCCTTTTGTTGTGGCAACCAGGTTTTGTTTTACTTTTTTTTTTTGCTCATATTTTTTTATTTTTTATATTTTCATTATATCCTGCACCTTTGTTATTTCGGAGTTTTATACCATTGTATTAATTTGTTAGTGTGTGTGTGATACAGCTGTTAAATATTTTTTCACCTTTATGTGTTCATTTTTTTAATTAAAAATTTATTTTGATTTTCACGAGCAATACACACACACTCACCAAAAAAATTTTATATTTTAACAAAAAACGTTAAAGAAATTTTAAACTTTTATTTGCAGTTTTATTGCAAAGAATTCAGTGTTGAATTGTAGCTGCATTTTTATATTGGTGCAACATCTGTACAACGTACATTTTCAAACTTACACTTGCACGTGTATATTTTAAAACTTTGGTCTGAGTTTATTTTAAAGTAAAATGGTTTATACAGTTTTTTTGATAATACAGGGTGGTACATGGGGTTTAAGAACTTAATAAATTTTTATTTATACATTTTATTTATTTTTTATTTTCAGATTATAGAATATACAAAATAGAATTTTCTTACACTAAGTATGGAAAATAATATCACTTAAATGACCCCCGTTTCCAGCTTCGCAACGAAGTGGTCATTTTAGAGAATTTTTCAAATTTTTGCGCCATTGTTGGCCTTGAGTTCAAGGATTGTCTCGGGCTTATTCATATATACTCGCTCCTTCAAATAATCTCAAAGAAGATAATAGTGTGCAGTCAAATCTGGCGAACCCGCTGGTCAATTAAGTTCTGAATTTCTGGAAATTATTCGCTCTCTAAAAATTTAATTTAAAAGTGCCATTGTGTCTCGGGCAGTATGGACAGTTGCTACATCCTGCCGAAACCACATCTCTGGTCTATTTTCAAGAGCACGACGTAAAAAATATCACTTACATCTTAATTTTCGAAGAACTAAGACCCAGCAATGCCACATCTTAGGGTATACCTCATGGAATGCATTTGGAGTTGGTGGATGGCGCTCGGTTTTTCGCAACATCAGAACCTACAGTTCTGCATATTAACAAAATGAAAATAAGCTTCATCACTTATAATCAGATTTTCAATAAAAATGATTTAGTTTTTGGCCAGCTATTGAAATTTAACTTCAAAATTTAGACGTGACCGAAGGTCTGCGGGTTTTAATTCTTGAACGAATTGCACCTTGTGAAGTAATAACAGTAACAGTCTTTTTTTAAATGCAACGCAGTGATGTACGAGCCATTCCTAGCTGAGCATACACGTTCAATATTTTCCGTAGTCCGAATAAAACGTGGCCCACCGGTTTAAGGCAAATCCCTTACGGTGTCATGTTGGTGGTGACGATAAACTAAGCAACGAATCATTGTTTAAAAGGGCGAAATTCTGACGTTAACATGTCGACGATATGTTCTTTGCGTTAAAGTAATTGATCACTGATTTAAATAATAAAATTCTATTATTCTGGTTCTTTGCTCAGTTGCGGATCTCTCCAATATTTATTCTCCAGGTGTTATTTATATAATCTGAAAAAAAAAAACGAAAATGTTATTAAATTGTAAAAATCCATTGTGACTTTTGGAACTCCCTGTATTTTGACATTTTTTATACTGTTTTTATTTTTTTTATATAAAATATACACGTAAATTGAGTCACACTTTAATGGTTATTACTTTTATAACTTGGCCATTTTAGATAGCAATGGCATACAAACAATAGTAACTAGTAATGATGGCAATGGTAACTGTGGTTGGAATTTCTTTTAAAGGAATGTTTAAAAGCTCTTCTTACAATTTCAAATGGGTAATTTTGGAATTTAGTATTAATACCCCATTTACATTTTTTCTATTACAGCCCTATGTTCCTCGTAGGAGTTAAAAGGAACAAATATATATATGTATTTACATTTACACAAAATCTAGTTTAAATTATATTTAAAGAAAAACCTACATAACTTTACTAGATTTAAATTAGGTTTATCATACAAATAAAAATCTAGTTTCTAACAAGATTTTACCAAAATATAACAAAATTTAATTAGATTTTGAAAAATATCGTTTTTCAACACTGTTCTTCTTTTAGTGTGTTAGTAAAATATAACAGTTTAAAAAAATTATTTTAAAATTAATAAACAAATCAAATTTTATTTGAAAATTTTCATAAATAAATTTAAAATTAAATTAAAAATAGTTTTGTGGAGTATGAAGTTAATTTAAGTCTGTTTAGTGGATCCTTTAAATTTTTATAAGAAGCATTTATGAACCAAAATCTGCAAAGCTGTTCGGATGTAATATAAACAGAGTAGATTTTGTTTTCCAGAAGTGTAAGTGTTAATTGGCTATTAGGGAGTATAAGGAAGTACAAATACTCATTTCCAAATTATAAAATTTGTGAAATCAGAATTTAAGATGGATATATATATATATATATATATATATATATATATATTTCCTTTCACACTACTGTACTATTGATCCAATTGCCAGAAATTGCAATTCTATATTAAAAATTTCACGAATAAAGTTTTAAAACTTTAATAAAACTAGAAAAAATAAACGCATTTAACTTTTAGATAATTCAAATAAGCTAAAAAAAATGTATAAATAAAACAAGTAAGAAAGATATAGTCCGTCAAGCCCGACCATATGATACACCACACCATTGTGTATGTCCATCAAAATTTGTGGAGGGGTCTTGTATTAAATATGTAGACAATTGTAGACCGAGACTTTTATTAAGTGTAAAATAAAATATGCGAATACAGAATATTACGTTAATCCTAATATTTATATGAATTTATACAATTTATTATGATTCCCGAAAGTGGGCTTATATGGGAGGTATGATAAATTTGGTAGCGATCTTCATAAAATTTGTTACTGTGATTTCTACTTATATAAAACATATTTGTGTCCAATACAAACTTTATACCAACATGTGTTTGTTATTTATGCACGTTAATGTGATTTTCGGAAGAGGATTTTATATGGGAACTAAAGTCAATTATGGACTGATCTTCATGAAATTATATTTAAGGCATTTATGGTCGTTAAACCCCTATTCCGGGTGGACATTTGTATGGGGGCTAGGTGAAATAGTGGACCGATCATAACCAATTTCAATAAGATTCGTCTTTGTGCCATGAAAGTCCGGCGTGCAAAATTTCATTGAATTATCTTCAAAATTGCGACCTGTACTTTGTGCGCAAATTTTACATGGACAGCCAGCCAGCCGACCAGTCAGCCAGACGGACGGACGGACATTGTTAGATCGACTCAAAAAGTGATTTTGAGTCGATTGGTATACTTTAATGTGGGTTATGGATGATTTTTTCTGTGTGTTATAAACATCAGCACAAACGCATAGTACCCCAACCACCTATGGTGGTGTGACCTATATAAATAAAAAAAGTTAACTTAAAAAAATGGAAATTATTTATGCCAATCATATTTTGGAAACAACTACAAAAAGAATATTCTTACAAATATTAAGCCAAAAAATATTTAAAAATTTTTAGACACAATATATATGACGAGGTGGCCGAGTGGTTAAGGCGTTGGACTGCTAATCCAATGTGCTCTGCACGCGTGGTTTCGAATCCCATCCTCGTCGTTGTGCATTTTTTTTTATTCAAAACAAAGCTAAAATTTTGTAAAAACCTTTTTGAAAGAAAAATATCGGTTATGTTATAGAAATCGAAATAAAATAGATTTAAAATCGAAAAAAAATTAAAAACGACCCTGTAATTAAAGTCCATAAAATATTCTTTTTAATATAATTCTTGGAGTACTAGTTATATATACAAGAACACCTCTTAAAACCACGAAAAACTACGGTCGATTTTTAGAATATGCCCGTATATAATGTTTTAATATTTTATTTCTTAACAAAGATTTTGACCAAAAGTCAAAATTTGTATTCATAATTTTTTTTTTAAAAATTGTTTATATTTTATAAAGGCAAATCCCAAAGAGCTATAATCCTTTCAGTGAGATTTTGATTAACCCTCGGTTATGCGAATATTTTTGCCAGACCTTTTCCAGATCTTTTTCAATAGCGACTTAATTATATTTTTAATTGTTCTAACAATTTTATTTCTTCATTCCTAAACTAATGTTTTTTACAAACTTAAAAACAAAATTAGTTAGCAAAAACTTATACAGAAAATTTACTAGATTATACCTGGGGTGCTTCGTATTGAAATAAAAAAGTTCGGTGTAAATAAAATTAATTTTCAGTATACAATATTTTTCAGAAAATACAAACCGCTTATTAACAATCTGATAAAAAACGTCTTTGGACACGTTTATCAGTTGTAACAAACCGAATACTGAAATTGAAATCTATAAGGTAAATAAGTAACTTTCGAATCAGTCTTAAAATGTTTTGATTTATATAAAAATATGCGAAAGTTTGTGAAAAATAAAATCACCAACAAAGAAATAACTGTTAAATACAAAATCAAACCTCTTATGTGCTTAAACAATTCAACTCTATTTTTGTCTCTAAAATTTTTTAAAGAAGAGAGGGCGAATAAAACTCTGAGTAACTGTAATAACTCTCTCCCGTCTTGGGGATTTTTTCATATTGATTGTTTTTTCCATTTTGACGTTTTTTTTTTTTGTTTTCCCGATTTTGAATTTTTTTTTTTTTTTTATTTTAACATTTTTTGCACTTTGCCGATTTCTTAATTTTTTGGGTTTTTTTAATTTTGTCGATTTTTTGCATTTTTTGACGATTTTTTTCTTTTGTGCATTTTTTTATTTTGGCGATTTTGGCGATATTTGTATTTTTGGGTTTTTATAATTCGTTTTGACGATTTTTTCTTATTTTTCTATTTTTGCGTTTTTTGTCGACTTTTTTATTTAAACGTGTTTTTAATTTGTCTTTTTTTTTGCTTTGGCATTTTTTTCATTTTGTCAATTTTTATTTTGTCGCTTTATTCATTTGCCTTTTTTTATTTTAACACCTTTTTTTCGCTTCGGTGTCTATTTGATTTAGGCGATTTTTTTATTTTATCGTTTTATTCGTTTCAGTGTTTCTTTTTCGTTTTTGCGATTTTTTCAATCTTAAAACGTTTTCTCGTTTTGGCGATTTCTTTTATTTTGGTGAATATTTCACTTTGTCGATTTATTTGTGTTTTACAATACTTAAATAAATAATCGGAATCTAACATGTTACTTCACAAAAAGTAAAAATTAAATAATAACTTTTATTTATGATCGAAGAAATATAAATCTGCAGATAACTTACTCGTATTTAGGTTCAAAAAATATAAAAGTGAAAATATAATCCTTAAACTTTTATTATATATGTCATAACAGTTATGGTAACTAATTTGAAATATCCAATAAAACAATAAAATGTGCTTATTATAAATAATTAGTGTCACATAAAAATGTAAATTTGCTAAAAGCAAGGAACGGCATGAAACAAACAACCTTTGGAAAAGCAAAAAATATACTTTAAAATAAAGTATTAAACTCTTTTATATTTTGTTGTTCTCTTAAAATTCTCTCAATTAAAATTACGAAAAAAAAAATCTAACTGAGTGTTGTTATATCATTACAACTTATCTATTTTGTTTTTATTAAGAAATAACAACAATAACACAATAACAGAGATTTGTCTGAAAGATATGAGATATAAAATAGAGAAGAGTTTAATAATTTGGGATGCTTCACAGTAATTTTTTACCATATAAAAATCGGCAAAAAAAAAGTTCTTCTAGATTTATGAAATTTGGTACACAGCTATCTATTGGGAAAATCGATGCAAGGTTTCGCGCACCTCCCATATCCTCCGAATTTAAAAGATTGCGATATTTTCTAAAATTTTCGGCCAAAAATTGTAAAAGCTGGTCAACGTTCCACATACATCATTATGCTTATACCTTAAGTAAGTTTTTGGAATCGGAGCAAGGACACTTGCAACTGTCATATATCCTTTTTTAACTGTTATAAATCAGCGAAAATTAATTTCGTATTAAAATTATTTCGCATAGTAGTGCCTTTTAGTTATAAAAATATGAATATTTTTTTAAGCAGAGTTAGTTATTGATTAATATTACTCATACGCTCAGATTGCCATATTGGTATTAAGCACATAAAAATATTAAAATTGTTAGACATTCTAGTGGGGTTTCTTTTTGTGGTAAAAAATTAATAAACTTCTAGAATAAAGACATTTAAAAAGAGAAATTAATACATTTTACTATTTTTATTATCTCAATGTTTGCCTATTCTAAACAATTAATACAAAATTAAAATTAATCTTTCTAATTTTTTTCAAACTCATGAAGCAATTTCTTACTAAAACCGGTATTTATAATGATGTGGTGATTTTAGTGCCATCTGGTGAATCATATAATAGTTAAATTTTTTTTGAGGAATTTTTTTTAATGTACATATTATTAGTTTTCAATAAACTTAGTTTCAATTCATTCAGATTTTTTTTATAAAACGAATCACTGTGTTTGTGGTTTATACATATATATATATATATGAGTTTTATGTATATGTATTAGTAGCATCTTTTACCGCTTATAACTTCTGAAATACTGATAAATATATTTTTTATACTCTGCACATCTATGAGAAAATGCTTTACGAATGGTTTATTTATAATTAAAATCGGAGGTATACCGTGAACGTGAAAGGAATAACAAAAAATATGTTTGCCTATTAATTATATAGATAAGGATTTTTTCATATATATATCATACAATATTCATACAATGCGAACTCAGTATGCAAAGTTCAGATCGCAATTTTATATCCTAATTGCTATTTTTATTAATTTTTATATAAGAATTAAAATGAGTTCTTAATTTCACGAAAATCGGTCCATAATTGATAATAACTACCATATCAGGACCACTTTCGAAAATTAAATCAAAATTAATAAATCCCATATTTATATTATTATCAATATGATATCTGAATACATTTTAAAGTCAACCTACAATTGAGCAATTTATTAATAAAAAACCTCCGGAAATTTCGAAAATATGACACACATATATAACCGAGTAGAGTATCTTATAATTAGATTTGACCGTTTATTACTATCTTTTCTGCGTATAATATTGTTACTGTTTGTATACTATAGTAACGTATTTTTTGTCTTCAAAGTTGCAATTTTTTGAATCTAAAAACTGTTACGTTTTATATTTTCTAGCGTTTTCCAAATTAGTCAATCAATTCTTAATTTTCTGCGATTTAAGTGCAGTATTAAGTAAATAAAGTTAATCATAATTTAGAGGTCTTATTTAGAATATAATAAAAGTTTTAATGCTAAAATATATATTTCAAAAAAATTAGAATTCAAAACAATTTTAATGAAACTGTAAAAATTTGAAAATTTAAAGCAGCATTTGTTAAAAAACTCATGGATTAGTATTAAAGACCCAACAATAAGATTAGGAGAATAAATTTAGATATGCTTCTTAAGGAAAATATGTAAGTACAAAAAATAAAACTAGAAGGCGCTACGTACTAAATTTTCCAAAAAATTGCTCACTTTTTTCAAAACACAAATATTTTGTTATTGCATGAATTAGGCTTTCGACAATTGAATCAGATTTTTTCTCTAGATATTTATATCTAGTTATTAATCTATTCGTAAATATTTCTTAATTGATAATTACTAAAGTGAAACAAATGTATGAAATAATTTTTTTCAAAATTAGTAATTATTTTTTTTCTAAAAATTTCTTCTATTTTGAAAATGTATAATAATATCGTTATTAAATATTTTCTTCAATAACTATACTATATTTTACTATTTATTTGAACGTGACGTAGCTGCTGTTAATATTTCTAACCAAAGTTTGTTGAACTTTAATTTAGTGGCAAAGAATTCGTGTTTCAAATGCTTTTGAGGCAATCAAACACCAAAATACTCATACAACAAATGAGCCAAAAATGTTCATAAATATTTGTAGTTTATACAAAATTGCTATGTTATTTTTATGATCTCTTTTTTTTTGCAGTTAAAAAAATAAAAAATACCAAATTTTACAGAATGACCAAATGCACAAGAGCCCAAGTATTAAATGCAAAAAAACAAATCATAACTAAAATGATGGGATTTCTGCTGTCATAACATTTCAAACAAAATGAAAATTCTAGGCAGCTGGAGAGAAAAAATAAAAATAATTATGAGAAAGAAATATAATAAAATGCAAGTACCTACAGTACAGAAAAAAATAAAATAAAATGGGAGGAAAAATACAGAGGGAGAAATGTTGCGATATATTTTCAAAAAATATCGCATGCATAAGTTGGTTTTGGAATTGAGCTGATATTCTATAAGATTTATCATTTTATTATTTTAGAAAAATGAGACAAGTATATTCGGCCAAGCCCGACCTTATCATACTATACAATTGCGTCAAACTGATTTTCGGAAAGGCGTGATTTACATTTCTATACATTATATTATGCGCGCATTTATAATATTATGTTGATACTTACATTTATGCACTTTAGGATGATTCCTTTAAGTGGGTCTTATAAGGGAGCTATGATCATAATACTAATCAAAAATAATCATATTACTAACGTTTATATAAGATTTGTACACGTTAAAGTGATTTTCGGAAGAGTATTTACATTGGACCTTTGGCCAACTATGGACCAATCTTTATAGGTTTTATAAAACTTATTTGTGCTGAATATCTTAAACTCTTCTATATTTAAAGTATAAGGTGTGCGTTAAAATAAAACATAACATGTTTTGTTTTCTTAATAAAATACAATAGAATTAAAGCTAAATCTTCTTCTTCTTCGCCAAATTTTCCTGATATATCATTTTATATAAAAATTAATTGCTAACTAGATTATTTTTAATTTTTAATTTCATTTATTATCAAAAAATATATTGTATTTAAAAGCTATCAATAAATTCACTTGAAAAAAAGATTAATCAGTTTAAAATTAATTCCAATCGATTTAACCGGCTTAAAAAGTTTGTTAACGAGAATTATAAGGTATTAAATAAAAAAGATAATTGAGTTAATAAAAAGAAATAAAAATAAAATTAATTTAAAAAAGCAAACAAGAAAGTAATTTTGATAAACAAATTTTAAATTTTAAAATAGTTTTAATTAAAAAATTATATAGTGTTATGAATTGCTATAAAATGCCTTCCTTCTCTTTTTTATTTTTTAACATTATTTTTTATTTATATTCTACATGTACACTAGCTCCAAAAATCTTTTAAATCCTTATTTTTTGAAGTTTCGGTTATCGTATTGGTAGTAAATTTTTAGCGATATAAACAGCGAAATGTAAAATATTCGTTAATAGTTCATCATCGATATCAAAAAAAAAAAAAAAAAAAAAAAAAAAAAAATAAAAGTTATTTATTATCAATATTGGCAATAGTTCGAAAAAGATAGTATTCTATTTTGTTCATATCCATTTTGTTCATATCCATTTTAAATCAAAATATGATTTCAGTTTTGAAATTAAAATCTGATTTTCATTTCAAACATAGGACAATGTATAATATAATAATAAAAAATAAAAAATAAAACATTTACATAGAAGTGCTTAATAACAGGCTACTACAAAATAGTACTTTTTAATTTCACTCAGAAAACGATATAGTATGGATTGTCAACCTTTTTTAGGATATCACAAAACGGTTTTAAAGAATTTCGCAATACCCCTGAATTTCAGGATATAACGAAAAAAGTTTTCAGGATAGTCCCCACACTATAATTCTTGTAGCATCATAATTTTAAGTCAATTTAAGATTTTTATATTGATTTTGATAGCAGAAGGAAGTAGCTTTTTATCTATATTACTTTCCTTTATATGCACTTAAAATAATAAAATGAGATATTCCAATATAAAATCGCTTAGAAAATTAAAAGGTTATTAAGCGTTTTCTAAATTTTATTAAAAAATTTTTAATATATTTTAAGAAAAATTATTTGTTTATATTTTGAGAATAAATAAAATCGAATAATTTCTACAATATTTGTCTAATTGAAAAAAGATTTAAATTTGGTTATGTTTACAAAAATCCTTTTAAAAATTGTTGCATGGTTGCATAGCCTTTTATTGAAAAAATTTTAATAAATTTTTATTTTTTTGTCTAATTGTTGAAAATTTGTTGTTAAACCCACCATCAAAAAGTTATGTCGTGTATCATGTCGAAAAAATCAATTAAGACCCCATAAAGTATGTATATATTCTGAGTCCTGGTTAAATTCTGAGTCGATCTAACTATGTCCGTCAGTCTGCCTGTCTATTTAAATAAGGAGAGGGCTCTGGGTGCCACCTAGGGAGAGGAAATTTAGCTCAAACATTTATCTTATAGCAGGTTTACTTGGTATTCAAAATGGCCAATATCGTTTGATAAACGAAAGAGTTATGGGTCAAATACTAGAAACACAGAGCGTTCGTTGTAATTTCAGTTCACACTTTTCTGCTGATATCTCTTAAACAAAAGCATGTACGACAACCGAATTTTATACAGATATAAACTCAGACACCGAAAATGCACGTCCGTTCACATTCCATAAAAGGTGAAACATCAACGGAATTTTGTACATATAGTTCAAGGACCAATGTAAACTCGGAAGGAAATGAGCGTGCTCTACACACTTTGCACACTCATATCAGGTGATATTTTAAAAAGTTACAGATGATGGGTATATACATTTTCTTAGATCATCTTTTCTATCTTTAATTTATAGATCTTTTTTGATACAAATAGTTCTCGAAATTAAAGATCTTTATCTTTTATCAGTTTTTGATCGAAAATAAAGCTTTGAAAAAAAAAATTACAAAAAATTTTGAGAAATTCAAAAAAGGACTATTTGACTTTTGACGTTGTACTGTTATTGGAATAATGTTAAAGTTATATATTCATAAGAACTTGGCATTAAAGTTTTACTGTTTTGCATAAAATTTTGTCGAAATCTCAAAAACTTTAAAAGAAATATAAATAACCCTAGTTTTTGTTTGTAAATGTAGATATTATATATATTTTTATAAGTTTAATATTTAATTTAGCCATAGTAGCGTATGAGTAATATTTAATTTATCAACATATAACACAACGTATAATTAATCAT
Source organism: Protocalliphora azurea (assembly GCA_932274085.1). Lineage (NCBI taxonomy): Eukaryota > Metazoa > Arthropoda > Insecta > Diptera > Calliphoridae > Protocalliphora > Protocalliphora azurea. The sequence continues at coordinate 147,841,065 of OW026521.1, read as the reverse complement.
TAATTAATGTTATTCAATAATAAGTATACGCCTCGTGATGGGGGGAGAACAATTTTGAGTTTGTTATGGCAAGAATATTTTTTATATTTTTCCCATAGAATTTGCGTTCTTCAGAAGACCTTTTCCTGCATTTTTGGGAACAAATTTTTTAAAACCATTTTAAGGTAGGATCATAATTACTACAAAACAACTTATCAATACATTTCTCATAAAAAGAAAGAAAGTTTGAAATGTTCATATATTTTGACAAGAAAGATATCGAAATTTTTTGCCCATGATATAATAAAATGTACGCTAATGCAACAAAATAAATTTTTATCTGTATTTTTTACAACAACCTCAAAATACGAATTTTTGATAATATTCAGGTCATTAATACGCATCGTTTGAATGGTCTTCATATAATTTAATTTTTTTTCCAATGGAACACTATACAGTATAATGAGCTTTACAACTTCTATACTTAACCAATTTAAACAAAACTGGGTGGAATATTCATGGTATTAAAATAAACTATTAGATAAAATATTTTCAAAATAAAATAAATTTTCGCTAATGAAAATGACTGGTAGAAAGTCTTTGCTCAAATTTCAAAAAACTAACGGAATAAAATCAAAACGTTACGATTAAAAAAAACCTGTTCTAAAACTCGTATAATCAGAACCACTTCAGATTCTTTAATAACATCCTTAGAACTACAGGTGCCGCAACCAATTATGGCACTCATGGTGTAGAACCCTATTGTGTTTCTAAATTGGTTTTAGAAATTTTTTTTAAGAGCTAGTGCTTAGGAACTAATTCTGTACGAATTCTACATTACTTTTATGAACACATTTTTGATACCCTTAAATGACTTCCTATAATTGCTTTAAAAACTTGATAAAATTCCAAAAATTCCAAAAATTCCAAAAATTTTAAAAAGCAAAAATATTAATAATAATAATAATAATAATAATAATAATAATGATAATAATAATAATAATAATAATAATAATAATAATTTAAAAAGTGGTATTTAGGACAATTTCGAACAAATGCCATTGATTAAACAACCAGTTCTAGAACCGTTCCATAGAAAGGGTACTGGCTAGATACCACCTGCAGAACCAGATCTGGACATTATTTCCTGGGAATTTTAATATAATTTTAGAAAATTTATAATCTTTTAATAAAAATAACAAAAGCAAAAATTGCTATTAATTGCATAATAACATTAGCCATGACGTATGAGGAATTTTTTACAAATAGATATTAATCATACGCCTTATATGCCTAGAGTAGATAAAGTTCGCGTTTATACATCGATTTGAATGAAATATAACTTGTTTTATTGGTAACATATCCAGATTTAAAAATAAAAGGAAAAACATTTTGTTAGATTCCATTTGTTTACGATTTTTCATAAAAAATAACTTTTTAAGAAATTTTATTTTTATTCGACATATTTCCAAACCAAAGAAGGCAAGGAATGGAAGGCATGTTAAAACAAAATAACTCTTTGATTCTTATTACATGTACAAATATAATTACATATTTTGGCTTCTTCTTTATGAAAAAGTTGTATGGAAATTCATTTGCACAACCCTTACAAATTTGCGCGACTATTTAGACTCGCAAACTTGCATTGTTTAATTACGCATGTATAAATTAGCTGTGTTTTTTTTATATTTATAAATTATTATTAAGGGCGATATAAAAAACTATACTTATGTTAATTATAATAAAATCGTTGCATGTATCTTTGATTTCAACAATTTTTTTTAATTATTTACAATGAATTCTTATTTTCTTATCCCTAATATTGTACAACATTTGAAATAGGACTTTAATATAATATTTTTTTTTTTTAAGAAATAAAACAAAAATATTAATAAAATTTTCTCGCTTCCTGTGTTAGGTGAAATAATATCATAATTGAACATAAATTAAAATCCAATGAAAAAATTGTTGAATTGATAATTTTTTGTCAAAATTGATAAAATTATATAGTTAAAAAAATATAAAATCCGACAAAGAATTTGTTGATGTAACAAAAGTTTAATCAAAATACTGTTGTTAATTAACAATTATCATATTCAACTGAACAAATTGTTTTACTAAAAACTATTTAAAATAAATAAGTAAATAAATAATTAAACGAAGATTAGCTTGACAATAAAACGTTGATAAAAAACAAAATTAAAATTAAATAAACTTCTTAGTCAATACGATATATATTTTATTCATTATTTAATTTAAAAAAGTTGACAAAAATATTTAAATCTATTAGTCAATATGGCAAAAAACTTTATAGGTTGGAAAAATTGTTTGTTTGGGTCTTTGAATTTTGTAATCAGACGACTTGTTTTTTTCCGTGTAAGTTTTGAAATACCCCAACATATTTATATTCTTCTGTTGAAAAAATATAAAATTTAACAAAGGATTTTTTGATTTAATAAAAATTTAATCAAAATGCTGTTATTAATTAAACTAAAATAAAAATTCAATAAATATCTTAGTCAATATGATATGTATTTTATCAAATATTTAAATTAAAACAGTTGACAAAAAAAATGTTTATATTAGTCAATATGAGAAAGATCTTTATAGGCTGGAAATTGTAAAATTTTTGTTTTGTTCTTTGCATTTTGTAACCAAACGACTTTTATTATTTTTTCAGTGTAACTTTTGAAATATTTCAACATATTTATATTCGTATAATATTTTATTTAACTTCAGCATCATATTATGATTACGTATACGTATGGTATGACTGCCAGTTAGTTACAAACCTACAGTTTTGACGAATGACCGCTAACTAATGATTCTACTGGACATTTTGGGCTAAGAAACCGTTTACTTGTTTGCATAGAAGAAAGATAATTTATCTTTCCATAGTTAATTACAAAGAGACATTCTGAAACATTAAACAGACTACATTTTAGCTTACTGGAGGACAATAGAGATAAGTCAAATGATTTCATCTTTCCTTAAAATGGACATGTATATGTTATTTCTTTTACTTTAAAATATACGAATAGGAGTTCTGCCCAGTATCCCGACATTTATTAAGAACTGTAGGTAGTACAAGTATGTATGTGAACAATCTATATGTATTGGTGTTAGTGTAAGTTTTTTTTGTATCTGTGTCTATAAGTGGGTGGTATTAAAAAAACCAGCAACATCATCAGCGTCTAGTAAAATGAAAGCTTATGATTTATTAAAATTTCACAAAGCCTAACAGCCCTATAGGTCTTTTTTTTTGCTACTTATTTCAAACGTTTGTTTCTTGCAATAAACGGCAACAAAAAAAGTAGGAGTCATACATACACAAACGCACACTTAACTAAAAAGTATATATACGTGTGTGTGTTAGTCTTTGCAAAAGTATTAGTATAAAAAAGTGTCTCTGAGGACCAAAGCGCTTAAAAAAAATATATATAAAATAAAGATGAAAATTAAAAATACTACTGGAGAGAAAATAAGAAAACAAGGAAACCACATACAATGAATTGGAGTTTAGTAGCAATGTTTCTACTTCCGCTTCTCCTTTATTTAGCCCAGTTTCAATAAGTTTTTCATTAGAACTGAAATAGTATAATCATGTTGTTTAACTTTTTACTTTTTCTATAACTATAGATATACTAAATTTTAGTTCAAATAATTTAAAAATAAATTAAATTTGCTAAAAATATCAGTCGTAAATATTTAATTTTTATTTTATTGCAGAATATACATATTTATGTTCCATGGGTTTTTAGTAAATATTTTTTAAATCTAGTTTATAATCTCTTTGTAACAACATATTTAAAATTACTTTTTGTAACTATGTTTGTTCTAAATAAAATAAATAAAATTTCATACACATAAATAATTTCATTTTAATTCCCTGGTATAAATTACGGTAACTTTTTTTATGTCGTATTTTTCATTAAGGTTTATTTTATTTATTTTTTTTCACACTTCATTGAGGCATAAAGCTTATGATAAGCTTTCATGCTGGTGTTATACTACTGGCAGCAGAAAGTTAAAAAACAATTATATAAAAAATTTTCAATGGAAATATAGTATTTCGATAAAATTATTTATTATATTTAGAAGTAATTTTTTTAGAAAAATATTACTTCATGAAAACATGTGTAGATACGGCTACATAAGAATGACGAATACTAATTTTTGACAAAAAATTTATGCATTTTTTGTTTTAAATATCATATTGGATTTAGACATATGCGCCTGTGTGTGGGAAATATGAGCACTTAAAAATTCAAACTTAAATTAAATAAGTGGAAGTTCTTTACTTTGCTGGACCAAATTTTTTGTACTCTTCACGAAGTCTATATATTACATAAGTATATAAATTCATAATATAAATTTATTAAAACTTTATAAGTGAGTGAGTGAGATTTAAAAATCTTAACATATATAAAATTCCATAATTTGGAAACGTTTGATCTTAGAGTTTTATTTTTTCTTTATTTATTTGATATTATATTGCAGTTCACAGAAAAATATAAGTCATAATTCTAACCTCTACTTATAAACTTGTGGGCCTTTTTTGGTATCCTCTCCATTAGAGATTTGATAGTTATTGCAGTCACTTCTTTGGAACAGTTTACCTCACACCTTTTAAAATCTTTGATACCTTAGGACACCTTTTTGTGCTTTTCAATTCTCCTTTCACAAGAGCCCAATATCTCTCTACTGGTATTAGTTCCGGACAACTTGGAGGATTGACCTCTCTTGGTACAAAAACTATATTATTATTTTGGTACCACTCCATAGCTTTCTTACCGTAAAGACATGATACCAAATGGTGCCAAAAGTAAATAGACACCTTGTGCTCTGTTATGAAATGAAGAAGCCTTTTTTAAAAAACATTCTTTGATATATATTTCGTTATTTATAGAGCCCACTGTAACAAATGGCATGATTCTTTTACCGCAAGTGCATATAGCTTGCCATATCAGGATTTTTTTTTATGAAATTTTGTCTACTTTTGGGTCCTAAACTTATCTTTGACATTTTCTCGAGCATTAGCAACATTAAAAATTTTGACCCGGAGGCTCCAATAAATCTGCCAATTGCGACAATATGAGTATTTTTGTATGAAATTTGATTTTAATTTCCGTGCCTTATTCTAGGCTTCTAATTTTTTGCAGCATTTCTTTCTGGAACTTTTTGGACTTTGTGTGTTTTCAAGCATTTATTGGCTTTAACTGTTCTTACAAAATATTAGGAGCACCCAGCTAACGGGGCTGCTTTTCTACCAGATGTGTTTGGAGCTCTTTTCAATATTCTTTCAATTTTCTTGGCCTTCCCAATATCATGTAGGCTTTTTCTTCCCTAACCAGATTTGCTATCAATGGTCAAATTCTCCTGATACCGTTTAATAACATTGAAAAGAGTTTGACGGCAAATCTTTAATTCTTTGACCAATTTTTTTTAGGACCAATTTGGTTTTTTTTTTGAAAATTTTTAATAATTTTAGCATGTACTTCTTTTTTGTCACTCCTTTGATCAAATTCACAACAAATCAGCATGGTTGTCACTGAAAAGAGTAGTTGATAAATTTTTTATAGATAATTAGATAAAAAAAATTCAATATTGCTTCGGAAAAAAAAGTTAATAGGCAAAACGTGTGTTAAGATTTTTTCGATCACACTCCTTATTATACTACATTTTTGTTAAATTTACAAATATTGTGAATTTATTAAATTATATAATTTTTCTGGAAAAAATGTATGCAATTAAAGAAGTTCTAAAGAAATTAACCATGACATCGAAAACTCGTAATATAAAGAGTCCCCGAAAGCTGTTTTCATGGACATATGATTTATGAAGATCATACAGATGGTCTACATCTGTGCTAAGGAGCCGAATAAATATAAAAAAATTGTAAATTTCTTTTTTAGTTTCCTATCAATACTTCGCCTCGAAAGAGGTATCTAAGAATTACCTATTTTGAATTTGAATTCAAAATATTTTATTAGCCCTGAGAAAAAATATTAAATAATTTTGTTTAAGGATTAAAAAAATTTTCAGTTATAAAAATTAATATTATTTGATAGCTTCTATCAAGTATTTTTAAAATTTATATTTTTCTTTTACTTAAAAGTAAAAAGCCTTATGCAAATCTCCTCCCTAAACAGATCGCAGAAGCCCCAAGATCTAAAACAAGAATCCAGTTCATATTAAAAAAAGTCAATTGGATTCTACAAGGATACGAACTATGCACTGAAAATTTGTAATCTGGAACACTTTCTCTAGACCATCTATATCTAAGGAGATTTGTTGAAAAACAGTCATATGTTCCCCTCATATCTGTTAGTTGTATAAAAATCAATTTACAACACTATATATTGAATATATTTCGAATTCAACAATATTAAAAAATTATTCTTTTATACAAAATAAAATAAAATTATTTCATGAATTTATAATTCCAAGTTGCTATGTGGTTTACGGGGTTAGAATTTGAAGCCAGGTATTTTAAAGTTTGCGTATGGGTTTGAATTCTGGCGAATAGTACTGCCAGTTTAGCCATTTTAGGCTAAATTTAGTCAATTCATTTTGCTTTCAGCCTCAAAATTTTCCTTCAGATTCTAGTCTTTTTCTAATCTTTTTGAATTTTAAAAGTGCCTTAAAAAGGCTAAACTGTTAGTATTTTAACAGCGAAGAAAATAACTTACTATTACCAACTCGATATTATTTATATTTAGTAAAAAATCTCATCTGTGGCGTTTCATTCTTCAAATTGAAAGTACCTTAACTAAATTTTTGGAGTAACTAAATCGATAATGAAAATTATTTTTAATATACTTCATCAACAATAGAAAGTCTTTATTAAAATTAAATAAAAAAGATTTTATTAATAAGAAAAAAAATTAGAAATGCTTAATCAAAAATTTTAGTTAAAAAATAACGAAAACTCACTTCAAAATATTGGGCATCTCTAATTTGTATGCAAATTTTTTGGCCGATTTTTCATTAAGTCATTTTGCTGGATGTAATTTATAAATTTATTACAATTTATTGTGAAAAATTTCAAAAACTAATGAGAACGAGAAAATATGTATTTCTGAATAATAAAAAAAACTCTTTTACTCATCTGGCAACACTGCTGGCGAACGCAAGAGAAAATTTTATTTAATTAATTTCAAAGGAACATCTTTTAAGTATGTGTATGTGAAAAGATATTTTGACAATTCCTTATTTGATGTTTAAGCATTTTTGATTCCTGGTTTAAGCTAAATTGTAAAACAATTTTTCGAAGTCTGGGTCGGGGATCGAACTTAGGAACATCGAACATTTCTCAAGTCACAAAACCAAGCAGTACACCATAATGATGTGTTGAGTTTTAACATCTTTATTGCTTATAGAAAAGCCTAAACCACAACTCAAGGCTAAATAATATTTTTTTTTATAAAGAATATATCTAAATGCGAAGAAATTAATTTTCAAATTAATTTATTTTTTTTTTTTTTGTAAATTAAATTTCAATAATTTTTAAGAAAAAACAGAAGCTTACAAGGAGACCCATGGATATGAACTCAGGCTTAATGGTTTGTAGTCTAGAACACTTTCTCTAGACCATTCGTGCTCACAACTCGCCAATACAAAAACATTTATATATTATTGCATGTGAAATAGAAAATATTATTTAATTTCAATTCAATTTGAGCAAAGAAAATTGGAAAATTTTTTGAGGCTGCTTTAGTAAATTATTAACTCCGCCATTCCTGAACGGCTTTTGCTAAATTTCAATACTAAGATTTTCAAGGCAATGTGCCTTGTTTAAATAGAAATGTATTTATTACATTATTAGCTTCAAAAAATTAATTTCAACACACAGACGTATAGACGGACACAAATATCCTCAAAGGTTATTTTCAATTATATCAAAATACAAAATGACAAACTTATATACGAGTGCGGATCAATAAGTCAGTGACTTTTCGAACTTCCCTCGCAGTTATATGAAATGCAACACTATTCCCATCAAGTACCACCTGTTAATAGACTACTGTCAAATTTTGACAAGTGTCGTCATTTACTTTGCGTTTAACAGCTGTTCAAAACATACAAACAACCTCGTGTATATTTCTAAAAATGGAAAAAAGAGAATTTCGAGTGCTCACTAAACATTATTTTTTGAGAAAAAAAACCATCAATCAAACCCAGTAAAAGATCGAAAAAAACTATGGGGACTCTGCACCATCGTTTTCAATGGTAAAAAAGAGGCTTACTGACTTACTTTGTGGTCACACAAGTACAAATGACGTTGAACGTTCTGGAAGGCCAATTGAGGGCAGTACACCCGAAAATGTCGAAAAAATCAGCCGATCGAAGAGTAAAAGTGCGTAAAATTGTTGATGCCATAGGCATTTCATATGGCAGTGTAGTTTCGATTTTAAATGATGAGCTGGGTTTAAGAAAGTTGGGTGCCGCGTTTGCTCTCAATTAACCATAACGTAAACGTGTGACAACTTCAAAGGATTGTTTGGAGTTGTTTATCCGCAATCCGAAAAAGTTTTTGCAGCGTTTTGTAACTGTGGATGAAACATGGATCCATTACTGTACTTCGGAGGACAACGGGTTTCTCCGGGTGAACCTGCTCCGAAGAAGGCCAAGGTAAGTTTGTCGGCCAATAAGGTGATGGCAACAATTTTTTGGGGTGCACGCGGATAATCCACATCGATTACATTCAAAAGGGAAAAACAATAAACGGCGAATATTATGCCAATTTATTAGACCGATTTAATGAGGATTTAAAAAGAAAACGACCCCATATGGCCCAGAAAAAAGTTCTTTTTCCATCAAGATAATGCACGGATGTACACGTGTGCAGTCTCAATGGCAAAACTCTATGAACTGGGCTACGAATTGGTACCTCATCCGCCATATTCTCCAGATTTAGCCCCTAGTGACTACTTCCTATTTCCAAACCTAAAAAAATGGCTCGGTGGAAAGAGATTCAGCACCAACGATGAAATTATTGACCAAACAAATGCCTATTTTTTACGCAAAGTAAATGACTACACTTGCTCAAAATTTGACAGTAGTCTATTAAAAGGTGGTACTTGATGGGAATAGTGTTGCATTTCATATAACTATAAGTGAAGTTCGAAAAGTCATGGACTTATTGATCCGCCCTCGTATGTATGCGATTCATTTTATGTGAGGGATATAATAAAACTTATTATATTCTTATTAGGTTTTATTGTATTTTAAACACCCAGCAAAAACTTATCAATGGCATATAGTTATAGTTTAGTTACTTTTCAATAAACATAGCATACCGTTTGCATTACATAGAAGTAGTTCAGTAATTACTTGTTAATAATCCGGCATATAATTACTTATTTATAATTTTTGAAAATGCTACATTTTATTGATATTTTTAAATCAGTTTACCAATTTATATATTTAGAGAAGGTATAAATATGTATATGAAAAGGCAAAATTTGCATATGCGTGTGGTTATTCATAATTGCAATTAAAAACTTTAATTGGTACGCCAAAAACAATATGTTGTTGTTAAGGTTTTGAGGTCTGTAATTTAAGCTTATTAAATTTTCTTTTTATATCTAAATTAAAAATAAAAAAACTACTTATTATATTCTGACATTTAATTAGATATTTGTAACATATAATGTAACTAGTTCCTATTGTTTTCCATAAAAATGACTTCTGTCATACTTTAAAACAATGAGTTATTGAATAGCATGGAAGTAATCAGTTCTTGTAATGGCATCTCAGGAAAGACTGTCTAAAATGCCTACTTTAAATAATATGAAATAAGTAGTTGCTACTAATATCATCACCGTGTTAAAATATTGGGTTTTTCAGCTAATGTGCAAGTAGTGAATACTCATTATATTAGGTTCTTAAGTCATTACATGGCAATCAAAGTTTTTGATTGAAAATCAGACCCTAAATTTCTTCTTGAAAGGTCGAATTTTTCTATTTGGAACAATTTTCATTTTTTTTTTTTTAATTTTAATATGAAATTTTTAGAAAATTGTTTTCTTTGAAAATTAATATTTTATTCATTTTTTGAGAAACTGGTTTCTTTAAAAAGTTTTTAATTGTAACTGCACAATAATGTTGAATTCGCTGCTTTTGAGGGTAGCGAAAGCCAATAAAATTTTGGCATTGAGCCCCAATGGACTAATTGATAGTGAGCTATTTCATCAGACTGGTGATTGCAAGTTCAATTCTCACTAAAGATGTTGGTCTGTTTTCAGTACAACGGCAATAGCCTTCGTTAATCCGCTCGGTTAAAATTAAAATATAATTTTCAATTGTAATATGCAATTATTAAATAAGTATGTAAAAATAAATTACATGACTGTAATTTTTCCGAAAATTTTTAAATTTTTTGAAAAATTATACTTTTTAATAATTTAATACTTTTTTGAAAATTGTCTCTTTTTATACCCCACAATACCATAGGTGGTTGGGGTATTATGTGTTTGTGTTGATTTTTGTAACGCACAGAAAAAATCATCCAACACTCACCTTAGAGTACACTAATCGACTCAATATCACTTTTTGAGTCGATCTAACGATGTCCATCCGTTCGTCTATCTGGCTGCCCATGTATACCTTGTGCACAAAGTACAGGTCGCAATTTTGAAGATAATTCAATTAAATTTGGCTCGGGCTTTCATGACACAAGGACGAAGCCTATTGAAATTGGTTATGATCGGTCCATTATTTCACCTAGTCCCCATACAAATGTCCTCTTGGAATAGGGGTTCAACGATCATAAATGCCTTAAATATAGCATTATTTTAATGAAATTCGGTGTGAGAAAGTTTTGCACAAGTTTCAATCTTTGTGCCAAATTTCATGAAGTTTTCGGTACATAATTGACCATAGCTCCTATATAAAACCCTCTTCCGAAAATTAATTTAACGTGCATAAATCACATAACATATTAGTATCAGGTTTATATTCGACACAAATAAGTTTTACATAAGTAGAAATGGAAGTGATAAATTTTATGAGGATCGCTCCATAATTTATCATAGCTCCCATAAAAGCCCACTTTCGGGAATCACCCTAAAGTTAGTATTTACGTAATATTCTATATTCGTATATTTTATTTTACACTTAGTAATAGTATCGGTCCACAATTGTCCACATGTCTAACAATGGTGTGGGGTGGGCGTATTTTTTGGAATATTTGAAATTGTACTTATTTTGAAAATTGTTACCTTTTTACACTCCATGTACTTCAGTATAGAGAGTTTACCATGGTTGCGTTCTTGGAAATTGAGGGTGCGTTCAATAATATAACGATTAATAACCTCAATTGTCGCTGGTATATCTTAACATATATAACTTCTTGGTCGATTAGATAGTTCTTATGCTAAGCAGTAGAATGATTAATTCGAGCTTCGGTGAAGTATTGTTAAAGAAATTAGTGTCTAAGAGAACATCACAAGCCGGAGTGCTCTCTCACCCCTACTGTGACTATTCAACATTATTTTACGTCAGTTTAACAGTAGGGGACGGAAGATCGTAGCATATGGGAAAATTTCTTCCCATATTCAGTGAGATCGTGCAGTCGGCGCTTAGTAAGTTGTCTTCCTTGGCCAATGGTAAGGCGTTGGGAGTGAATTCTAATACAATGAAGTATAAAGTTGAGAAATTTAAATTACCGGTACTAGATGGTACGGAACTAAAATTGTCCGACTCGGCAAAATACTTTGAAGTATTCCTCGATAGTAGGCTGTCTTGGTAGAGGAACATTCAGGGGAGGCTCAAACATAGTCTCAATGCCTACTCAGGGCAAAAATTGTAAACTGGATTTATACATAAGTAATGAGACAAATTCTTGCTTATGGATGTTCTGTATGGTGAGAGGAGTTGGAAGGAAAGAGCAATAGGTATCCACTCCAGTATTATTTATAAAGTTAGCTATGGTGAAAATAATCAGGATTGGGGGAGTAGAACAAACTGTAAGGAGGGCATTATGGTCGGCACTCGACAAGGCAAAGAGGATTACTCTTCTGTGTTTGAATAGGAAGAGCTTAAGGATCATGGTTGGTGCCATAACGAGACACTGTATAATAGGGAAGATGAGGTCTAAATGGGACGCAGGCAATTCTGACTTTTGTAGAATGTGCGAAGACGTTTATGAGATCGAGTCGATTGAACATATTTTTGTTATTGTATAAGATTGCAACATCGTAGGATGAAATGATTAAGAAGTAAATTCTTCGAAGGTTTGAGTCTATCTATCTATATATCTATCTATCTATCTACCTATATACCTATCTATCTAGTTATCTAGCTATCTATCTATATATCTATCTGTATGTCTGTCTGTATGACTGTCTATCTATTTATACAACGGTTCATTATTAACCCATATAAGGCGCAGTCCCGGAAATCACTGTAACGCGCAAAAATGTCAGCATCAACGTAATATGAATTTATAAACAAATAAGAAAACCTAATAAAATTCTACACAAATATTGATAATCGCTTTTTAGCAAAGGCTTGTTTTCCTTAAGGAAGTAATGTTTCTTCTGTATTTAAATTTTTCAAGAAAGGCAAATATTGAGGTAAAAGAAAAAGACAATGTTCAAATATTGTTATGGAAATTAAGTCTATAAGTTAAAAAGATTTTATAATTTTCTAGCATATTAGAAGTTTCCAGAAATTCAAATTTAAATAAATTTTTGGTGTAGAAAAATAAATTCTGTTTACTTTTGATAAAATATCTTAAGTCTATTTTGCAACATTTTGAGAAGGGCTAAAAAGAAGTCTTTCAAATGTTAAAAAATACTATAGATAACTTATTTTTAGGTAAGCTATATCTATAAATAACAAATATAAATAACAAAAGGGCGCAGATTACATTGGCTACCAAATTTTTTTCCTCCTTTAAAAAAAAGTACATGAAATAGGTGAAATTTAATATGCTAAAAAAGAAACTACTTTCAGTTTTTTTCAATGAGGTGTTGATCCTTTTATGGCTTGTCTAATATGACCCCCCTTATTAGGCGGTAACTCGAGAATGGCTTATTCCAATTTACATAAATAAAACTCCAATAGATGCCGAATAAAATCAAGTTAACTCGGAGGTATTTAGAAATTAGTGTCAAAATGATCAATTTTTAACGCAAAATTGGAAAAATTATTAAAAAGTTTAAAATAGCGGTTTCTAATCTTTTATCATAAAGCAAGTTAATGAGACACCTTATTTATATCCTGTTAAGACTCTAAAATTCCACAGAATAAATATTTTCGTTTTTTATTATTTATTAAATCTTTTGATATACATACATTTATTGCTAATGCAACGTACATAATTGTTCGTTCAGAACATGATATAAATAAATTTTAAAATTTTTTCGGAGGTCATTCATTTTTATAATAAAACCAAGAACTGATAAAATTTTTATAAGGAATCTATAATGAGAGTATTCCGTTTGACAGCACAAAAGCTGTATGGAATTACTATACTTAAAACAATTTTATAAAAACCAATCTATCATTGAGGCAATAGTCATCGGTAGAATTATGTTACCAATACAATTGGTACAATTTTAGATTTAGATGAAGAAACATTAAACGCTTTCCACAAAAAAGAAATCAAAATCATTTAGAAATACAATAGAACTAAAAAATAATTCGTGTGTTAAATATATGTTGGTTGAATATTTTTGGTTAAAATATTATAAAGTTTACACATTGGTTGAGAAAATGAAGCATTGAAACTTTTTCATTTCTACTAGAATAAAAATCAAACTGTGTCAAGGGGTCTGCGAAAAAACAAAAATCATGAATACTGCCCTTATTAATTTTTACTTAATATTATAATATTTTATTATATTCTATCAGTTATTAACATTGGAAATCATTTTCCAGTTAATCGTTTTCTCTGTATGCGCAATATCTAAATATCTGGATAATGTGATCAGATATCAACAAATATTTACATATATATTCCTTAGCTGATTTAAGGTAATTTTAAAAAGTTCATGGCATTGACATAAAAATTTCTACGCCCAATTTTGTTACAATGTTCAAAGTAATAGACGGACGCAATATAACCAGTTCAGGAAAATATCAAATTAATCGATGTATTAGTTGTTAGTTCCTCATTTTTACTTAGGGCTATCAAAAAGTATCTATAACACCAAATGAGTAGGAAATTTTATAGTAGTAGTTACAATGTTCTATAAAAGATTTCCCTAAACTAAACTACTGATATTAGTATATTATTCTTTATCAGAGCTGTAAATGAATCATTCTTTACGAATTAGCTAAATTTTGAATTAATTAATTTCACAACAAAAAAGAATTGAACGTAATTTGAATCAATTCAAACGAATTAGGCAGAAATGAATTTCAATTCGTTTTCAATTCAAATGAATTTATAAAAGTGAATTGCAATTCATTTGAATTGAATTGATTTTGTATTCATTCAAAAGAATTAGAACAACGAATTGCAATTCAAATGAATGAAATCAAAAATGTGTTGCAATCATCAAATTCATGAGCAGATCTAGGGGGAATGAAAAATGGAAATTTTTTCTACCAAAATGAAAATATTCAGTACAAAAATTGAAAAGCATTGTCCACACTTTTAATAATATTTTCTCACTATTTGTTAAAAATAAAAATTTAAGTTTCTTTTAGCAAATGAACAAAATTTTTCCAATTTGATAGGATTTTCGCCGATACCTAATAATTCAATTCCTATTCTGCATTTACAGTATATCATGGAAATTTCATATCTAATATTTTTTTGTCTTTGGAGATTAATGCTTGCTGTCTTTTACATATAAAATTAGTTTAATAACAAAAGGACAGTGATGGTTACTGTAGATTTACTTACAAAATCAATTCAAATTTCAATCAATTCGATTCAAATGATTTGGAAATGAATTGCTAATTCTTTTTTCTAATTCATTTCAATTAATTCAAAATCAATTCAATTCAAATGAATTTTAAATGAATTGCAATTCACTTTGGCAAATTCATTTGAATTAGAAACGAATTGCAATTCATTTGACAAATTCATTTGAATTGGAAATGAATTGCAATTCATTTTTTACAAATTCATTTGAATTGACTAAAATTTCATTCAATTAATTTTTTTGTGTGAAAATAATTAATTCAAAATTTCCTAATTCAGTGCATGAATGATTCGCGAATTAATTAGAAAATTAACGTTTCATTTACAGCTCTGTTCTTTGTCATACTTAAAAAAAAAAAAACACAAAAAGCATTTACTTTTTTCTGATTAAAATTAAAATGTATTTTTTTTTGTATTTGTGACACAAAGAAAACGAGAGAAAATATGTCATTACATGTAATTTCTTTTCTCATTTTAATATATTTTTTTTTAGTTGCTCATAACTTTTGCAATATTATTTTTTCCCCCAAATAGAAAAAAATTCTGTTTTTTTTACAAAAATTTGTTTTCCCGTTTAGTTTTGTTTGTGTTGTATTTATGCGCTCTTAAACGCACAAAAGCTTCGTTACAACCAACATTATTATAAAATGTTTACGTATTTTTTCTTTTTCAAAGTTTTTTTTTACAAGTTCTGTGCCATCATTATGGTAAAGATTTTAAGTTGCCTCAACTGTTTTATAGGTTCCTTGGTTTATTATCGTCCCTTTTCGCTCGCCAAAATGTCAACCAACAAAAGGTATTAAAGGACAAATATAATAATAACGCATGAAAGATGAGAAAATCAAATTGCGTCTTCTTAAAAACACTGCTAAAAAAAAGACAAGGGGGCAGGTAGGTTGTAATTGAGGGAGCAATCTCTCGAGCAAGTGAAATGTAACAAAATTCAGGGGTGGCAATGTTAATTGAGGTTGAAATAATGAATACTTAAATTAAATAATAAATACTGTGCAACATGTTGTAGCTAAATATTTAGGTTTTCAATATTAATTTCTTTAATTCTTTTGACTCAAGAACTTGTACTATCTTGCGCAACATATGTGTAATGGTACAATTAAATCAAATTAATGAGCAAATAATATGTAAATAATTTTTTTGTATATATAAACACTTTTATAAATATAATGGACTCAATAAACAAATTATGAAAATAATAATTTTGAATTAATATATTTTATTTTAATATATAATAAGATGTAGTAATAGCTTTGTTCCCGTACTCTAAATTGAGAGCACTCGGGATCCCAATGTTATCGAAAAGTGTTCCGTACTCAAAACTTGGGTAAATGAGAGCTATTTTGAGAGAATAATGTTCTTCTTCTAGCACGAAACAGCCAAGAGTATTTCTTCGGGTAGATTATGTAAATTGTCAAATAATTAAAAAATATACAATAAAAAAAATTTAAATATAATGAATAAAAAATTATTTTCGTTACAAACAGGAAAGTTTCATTAAAAAAAATTAAAAACATTCAAATATGCTGAAAAATTAGCCGTTTCTCATTTTTCCGCACTTTACCCAAATGTACGGAAACAAGCCTAATATAATAAAATGAAATCATTATCTGATAGAATGGGATAATAACGTAGTAAGATGGTATAATATGAAAAAACGGACTATCAAATTGGACACAATATGATAAAATGGAGTCATAACAATTATTATGATCACTTCAACTATATTTTTTGTATGCGTGATAGAATGATAAAAATTGGGCCATTTGAGAGGATAAGGAGATAGAGAGAGAGTAATGATTAGAGTAATTAATGAGTACTTATTATTCTCTAGCACAGGGGTTCCAAAATGGGGATCCGCGAAGAGGTGTAAACATTATTTTTTTTTATTTTTTTCTTCGTAATAAAAGGGTTAATGAAAGATCGAAGCCGATCAAAGAACCAATTGTGGTATAAAAATATCTAATAAAGTCACTAAGTATTGTATCTGTTGCCTAGTAAACGTGTTCCCCGAAGAGTAGAAGTCTTATTGAGAAACTTTCATTCATTATTAATATATATTTTTGAGAAAACCGATGCGGAAAGCCAATTTTTGCTGGTGCTTTTGTTGAGGCAACTTGTGGTGAATGGTTAGGAGATTTCAGAGTGGTCATTTCGTTGTGCGAAAGAAGTTTGAAAAGTAATAATTGGAGGCTTTACTCGATCAAGACTTGTGACTAATGCAAGAAGTGCTTATTACAAAACGGAACCATTTGTGCATCAAATTGTTACGGGGATCTACTGTGATAATCCTAAATCCCTGTCAACCAAGAAAATAGCAAAGTCGAATAACTATAGCACCCATATAATGCTTTGTTTTTAATGGAATTATAAATGTACGCTGCACTGCTAAAACAGGATCAAAGAACCTCAAGATACCTGTGCCGAATTCTAATGATCCATACCAAAAAGAGCATTAAGCAACAAAGGGCCAAAAAAGGTGACCAGACACGAGCCTATAACTTTTTTATCATGAAAATGCTTGGCCTCATGTTGTGCGACCAATTAAAAACTATTTGGAAAAAGTATTTGGTAAGTTTTGCCCCATGAGCCCAGACATTAGCCCTTCTGATTATTATTTCTTCGGTCGATACAGTATTTCATATATAAAATATGCTTGACTTCAGAACAAGGTATCAAATGTCGGGTTGATTGCTTTCTTGCATCAAAAGTTATGAAGCGGTTATGGTATTAAATCCATAGGTCGCTAGAAAGGTGGAAAAAGTCCATAAAATACATACATTTAGCTTGAAGTAAACATCCATTATATACTACACCAACATACGTGGTTTGGGTATTATGTGTTCGCGCTGATGTTTGTAGCGTATAGAAAAAGTTAACCAATACCCACAATTGACTCAAAATCGCTTTTTAAATCAATCTAACGATGTCCGTCTGGCTGGATGGCTGTAAACTTTGTGCACAAAGTACAAAGCAATTTTAAAGATAATTCAATGAGATTTTGCACGTGGAACTTTTATGACAAAAGGACGAAGCCTGTTGAAATTGTCCAATATTTCACCTAGCCCCCATACAAATGTCCTACGGAATAGAGTTTAAATACTCAAAAATGCCTTAAAAATATTAATAATTAATTTAATTCGGTGCAAAGAAGTTCTGTACAAGTATCAATCTTTGTACCAAATATTATGAAGATCGGTCCACAATTGACCATAGTTCCCATATAAACCCCTCTTTCGAAAATCACTTTAACGTGTATAAGTCCCATACGAATATTAGGAACAAGTTAATATTCGGCACAAATAAGTTTTATGTAAGTGAAAATAACACTGCCAAATTTTATGAGAATCGGTTTATAATTTATCATAGCTCCCATATAAACCCACTTCCTGGAATCGCTCTAAAGTGCATAAAATCATCTAGATGTTAGAATCATTATTTAATTCTACACTTAGTAAAATTGGCCACTTCCCGAAATTTTATGCTCGCACACAATGATGTAGGGTATCATATATTCGGTCTTGGGCGACTATATCTTTTTTCTCATTTTTCATTAGAAAACGATGGGATGCATACCAATATAATAACTTGGCAACCCTGCAAAAATTTTTATTATTAATTTTGCATCAAGGAATTAAAATATGTCTGGGGGTCAGCAGGAAAATATAAAATTCCTGAAAGGGTGAATTATTGTGAAAACCTCCGCTCTAGCATATATAACTAAATTTAATAGCATTGGAAGAAAATATGATACACAGCAAAAGAGTACTATCTGGCATTTCCAATATTTCTCTTATTTAAAGCAATAAGGGTCTATTTAAAATTTTTGTTAAAAAAGAACGCAGACCCAATTAATCGGCCATTCTAGACTACTATTGTTTATAGAAATACCGCAATGTAAGTTAACCTGTTTGTTGGTTTTATTTCACATACTTTTTTTGCTTTTCCTGTTGCTGGTGGTGGTGTTGCATTATGTTGGGCTTTGTTATTACTTGGCCACACAACAGCAACAAGACAACAAAGAAAAATTTGTGGATCATAATGACGTTTGTTGACTAGAGTTGCTGCTGTATGTTTGTCAAATGTTTCTCGTTTACTTATTCAAAGCAGCACATACACAGTGACAGAAAGCAAAGCTGGCACAAGAAAAACAACAAAAAAAGAAAGAGCTGACAAAGCTTTGCAATCATTTTCTTTAGCTGGTGTTATTTGTTTGTGTTGTGTAGAGCTTGTGTTTATATTGCTATTGTTAAGAATTCATAATATTTTTGTGCCCTAAAGTCAAATTGTTTGTCAAGTCTTTTGTTAAATTGCTGTTGCTGTTTTTCTTTTTTTTTTTGCATTCATCTACTTTTCACTTTGTTCTTTTTTATTAGTTGTTGTTTCTTATATTTTAAATTTTTCTTTTCCTGGTTAGTTTGAAAAATAAAAGAAAGAAACTAAATGATTTTTTCATACCTATTTATATACACCATTATTAGAGGCAGGGGTATGTACCAGTCTGTAATTTCATTTGTAGATTCTGGAATTTTTTTCACCTAAAAATCGATTTTTCCAAAAAAACTCATTCCATTGCTTGGTAAAGGGTAAAACATATTCTATCTCACCCATTAACATAGCACCCTAACTTCTTCCAGCTAAACTTTTCTCTTTTTTACATCTACCGCTCGTTGACGTTTCTATGGAGAATTTTGTTGTCCTCCTCTTTTAATTCTTAACGCAGTTTAAGATTATTCTATAGAATATTTACATACAAACATATATACACATAATACATACACATTGCAACTCAAGTGAAATTATGAATTGTTGATGTTCATGTTGCTGTTACTGTGACAACTCAACAAAACTCAGTCCTCATTCATATCCTTAACAAGCAAAACATTCATGCATACATGTTGTCTGATATTATATTTAACTTTAGTATGTGTTTATAAAGAATAAGTATGTGAAATATTAATTAACCCTAGATACACAGAAAAACAAGAAGCAGAACACCAACAGCAGCAACAAAAATATTTTTATACCTTGCCAACCAGCAGCTACTTGGTTACACAAACTGACAGTTATACATACAAAAATTTATTTATATCAACATATACATACACATTTAAAAAAAATCCTTACATCCTTGTTTTTAATTTTAATGTTGTTTCTAGTATAACGAGGACGTATATTCAAAACCCTCTATCTTAGATTTTCAGTAAATTACGTTGATGATGCCATTATATTCATTATAGCAGTCCTCATCTATATATTGTGGGAAATTTTAGAATACGAGCTGAACATAAGTATTTTTTCAAAATTTTTGAAATTTTATAAATTAACTATTGTGTGAAAATACTGCAAAATTCCAAACAATATAAGTTTAAAAATATATTTTCTAAATTTAGTATGTTTGAAATAAACATTTTTTACACAAAAAGCTAGCATTTTTGCGCATCTTAAACCTGATGAAATATAACAATTTATACCATTTTATATAAAGAACTTTGCGTACATTTTTTTTAGTCAAATTTCAAAAACCATAGACCGCCATTAAAATTATTTTAATATTTTTGATGTAAATTTTGTTGCTCCCTTTACTTCTGTGCTTAAGTCAATATAAAACTAAAGATATCTTGTTTATTGGATTTTTAAAATTGCATATGCGGATATCGGCGAATGTATCCGGGGACTATCTAAATATTTTCTTTGTGTCGGACATACGGACGAACGAAATTATAATACCAAAATAGTTTAAAATACTGCATATTTTATTCACTATTATAATAGCTCTGTAAATTTTCATTATGATTACTCAATTTATTTCTTAGTTATTAACAAAAATGACTTGATATATACGCATTTTTTATACTAAATATTTAGTTTTTTTATACCCTTCACATAAAATGAGGGGTATATGTAGGTTGTTTATTTTATACGAAACTCAAAATTAAAGAAGATGGAAAAAAAGCTGTTTATTTCTCTTATTTTCAAATATGTATTTAAAAAATTTCTTTTAAAATATTTATTTAAAACCACGACTAAATCTTACATACAGTTTGTTTTTAATATTTTGTAATATTTTCGATTTTGCACTTTTAAAATACTCAATGCGTATTGTAAGGAATTTCTGGTTACCCGGGTTTGCAGCTGGGGTAAACTCAGTCGTGTCCAAGCTTCTTACATAAAATAACAACACTTTTATTTTAATTTTTATCCTTGCGTCTTTATTACTTATCCTTCACTGTACATATATTTTTTCACATATTTCTTCTATGTTGAGACAGTGCTGCTTCGTGAAACCTCCGTGTTTTCTTGCCGGTTCTATACCTCCTATTTACTATCTCCTACTTGAATATTTAATCTTGGATTTAATCCGAGATTTCTTAGTCCCTATATTTTCCGAGTGAAAACTTCCAAGAAAATATTCCATCACTTGGCCCTGAGCCAACCAGATTATTAATCTTGTTGAAGCTTATAATCTTCATGATTGTAAATCAGTACACCCTATGTTGAATTAATGTAATCATTTCAACCAACCTTATTTTTTCTTCTCTAAATCTGCTCTGTTAGTTCTTTTATTTATTTTATTAACCGGCTACTCACCACGTCTGCCTTGTTCACTGTCCAGCACAAAAGAAAAAGAAGGGACAGATCTTGTAACTTTATGATGGCTTATATACATTTCTTAAAACTAATATTATAGTAGTTTTCCTACACTTTGTTAAAACCGATAGCGGTTGTTACATCGAACCTTCCCTTCGTTGCTTCCTTTATGTTCGCTGTTGTAACAGTTTCGCTGATCTGTGTGTAAGTGTTTGTGTATGTGGCTTCTTTTTTGCTTATTTTGAATTTTTTCACGGCCTCAAAATTACAAAATATTCATGATTGTTATGATTAAAAATAACTTTTGAAAATATATGTCTGCCTGTCTATCCGTCTGTATGTTGAAATGGATTTTTTGATGCCCTTGGACTATGGACATTTCTCTTTCAACGCATATGTATCTAATATATTCCAGAAAATCTTTGTTTCGAAATTTAGCGAAATTCGTCTAAAAATGGCGGAGTTATAAACGATTTTCTAGAACAGCCTTAAAAATGTTTCCAACTTTCTTTGTCCAAATTTAATAAAATTTAGCATTTCACATACAATTATATATATGTAAATATTTTCCTATTGAAAAGGGGGTTGAACGGAGAAAGTGCTCTAGACTACAAACCGTTAAGAGCACCATATTTTAAAAAATCTGTTTTCTATTACTTATTTTTATATAATTAATTTTGGTTTTTATGAAAACCTTCTGAATACAAATAGGGTTGTCTTCTTGTATATAATTTCTCCTTATAGATGATGACGATAAGGGGGTTGTTGAAGATAAAAATGGGGTTGCCAATCTATAATGGAGAATGAGTTATAATTACTCTTTTGATAAGAGTAGTTATAATTTAGTGGGGTTTTGGGAATAAAGAAAATAGGGAGGGGGGGGGGGGTTCAATTAGTGGTGTAGCTGGTTCTAGTTACAACAATATCTCACCTTTTCTTTCAGGGAAATCCAAAGTAGAAAAAAGTAAAAAAAGTCTTGGCCAAGGATCGAAATCAAGACTTATAGACTTTCCATACCACATCGTTTCGTTTTATGTGTTTTATATAAGCAATATTGATAATAAATTTCAACATATCGTTGTGGTACGGAAAGACTATAGATACTGAATTCTATCCTTGGCCAAGACTTCGAAAAAAAGTTTTGTAATTTATTTTCAAACAAAAATTAAAATTTTGAAATGCCTGACTAAGGAACTCTCAAATATATTTTTTAATTAAATAAAAATGTTTCCTTGAAATTTATTATATAAAATTACATTTCTTCAGCCAGGATTCGAATCCATATGAACACTTTAAAACTCATAGCGTTAAATTCTTACCTACTAGGCCACATGAGATTTTGAAGTTTTGAACTCAAAAAATAGTTTTATTTTAATCTGTTAAAAAAAAAAAATTCAACATTGTTGAACTTTAAATATATTTAATACATAGTTCAGTAAATTGACTTTTATACAGTTCACATACATAATTGTTTTTCAACAAAATTTCTATAGGTATAAATATTCTAGTGAAAGTATTCTAGATTACAAATCTTTAGGCCATAGTTCATATCCTCGTAGAATCCATTTGAATTTTGTTTTAATATGACCATATTTTTTATGAAAAAGTAATTTTGGCATAGTCGAGATGTTTTTCCTAAAACATTATCACTTAAATGTAATCATGATTTAGTTTTTTAAATGTAGATAATAAGATGGCATTCATGTTTGGTAGAATTGTATCTTGGAGCCTCAAAGTTAAAAATTCTTAAAAATTCTGAAAATTCTAAAATAACTAATTCAATAATTAACCTACAAATTCGATTTCAAAAATCGCTTTCCATATTAAGACAAATTCACAAATATTGTGACTCATAAATATTCATAAAAAATAAATTGTGACTATAGTCTTAAATTTCTTATTCACAAAATAAAATTATACATTTTTAAACTGTCAAAATTAAGACCCGCTGTATAGTCGATCACAAGAATTATAAACAATGTTGCCAGAAAATGAAAAAAGAGACTAAATTGAACATTAAAAGAGGTCAAAAAAGGCTAAATGCTCCCAAAAAATAAGGCCAGAAAAAAGTTATTATTATTATTATTATTAATGTTATTGTTATTATTATTGTTATTATTTATTATTTTTATTATTATTATTATTATTATTATTATTTTATTATTATTATTATTATTATTATCTTTTTTAATTGAGAAACTTATCTTTTTCTTTCTCATTAGTTTTTGATATTTTTCTACAGAAATTGCAATAAATTTAAAATAACTAAATGAAAAATCGCATAAAAATTCTCATACAAATTTGGGTTATATTTCGTGTGAAAAATTACCCAATGCTTTGAAGTGATTTTTCGTTATTTTTGAACTGTAATTCCCTGTTGATTAAGCACCTCCAAATTTTTGGGTGGTTTTTCGCAATTATAAGTTTTTTTTAATTATTTTCATAAATAAGTTTCTATGGTTGATGAAGTATATTAAAAAGTAATTATAATAATCGATTTAGTAACTACACAGAATATGTTAAGATACTTTCAATTTGTAGAATGAGGTGCCGTAAGCAAACTTTTTTGTTAAATATAAATAATTAAAATTTTTTATGCAGATAAATAGACAAAAAAGCTTAAAAGTTTGATTCTGTAGAAAATAAGTTAGTAATGCCAAATAATAAATTATTTTTGTTGTTGCTGAAATAATAACATGTTAGCCTTTTTAAGGCTGTTTCGAGAGTCAAAAAAGGATAGAAAAAAGCTAGAAGCTAAAACAAAAATTCTGAGGCTAAAAGAAAAATAAAAAGGCTAGATTTAATCTTAAAAACTAAACTGGCAATACTGATTATGATTTGTAATAAACTGGCAAAAAGCGTTATGGATTAGTATTTCACATATAAAAGAATATTACCATTGGTACTTACTTTTTATTTTTGCTGCTTTCATTCATTTTACTTCATATTTAAAATTTCAAATAGAAATCATAATTCAAATAAGAAATTATAATTTTTAAAAATTCACAACTTCGACTTAACGTAGAATACTAAGCAAGAAAATATTTTTTAATAAGTTAACAGATTTTCAAGTTAAAATCGAGTCATATAAACAATCATAGTGTTCTCAGTCTCAACGAAATTTTGAATTTTTTAAACCTTTTTCTGTAAATAGGCTTGTTAGTCTCATTTCTGATGATTACTTTCTTACCCTAATTAATAGTTGTTTCCCAAAATAATTGTATTTAATAAATTTTTGATTCTTTTTAAGAAATGTAATCTTTTGATAGAAATATTAACTTCAGCAGTACCAAAAATGAAACTGGTTTATTCAGTATTGCCAGGTTTATTAAAAATAGCAACTTTTCGAACTATTCGAAAACCGATTTTTCCGACCATCCTATTATATATACAATAGTAATAAGTAAGAAAACAATAGTCGGCCAAGCCCGACCATATGGTAGACTATACCATAATGTATAGAGGTAAAAGTGATTTACTGAGATTGCCTTATATGGGAGTGTTTAGGTTTCAATGAAACCAAAATGAATAAAATAACATGAATACTAATGAGGTGTGTTGCAGCACAGAAAATACATATTCCATTCTGCTGGTGTCTAATTGTAGTCCAAAAACTCTGTTTTGGCACTGCCAAACAGAAGCAACAAGGTAATTTATGATTATAAACTTGTTCAGAAAGCTATGGTAAATTATGGACCGATCTTCATGAAATTTGGCATATAGATTAAGGCTTGTATATGTGTCGAAATTCATTAAAATAGTGACATATTGAAAAATGAGACTAAGTTTTATATATATAACATTTAAAGAAATTATGATTTAATATGCAAAAAAACGTTATGTAAATTGATAAGGAAATTATTTCCACAAGATTTTAAGACTCTAATAGTTCTTTAGATATACGATAATTATAATTTTGTTTGTATGGGTGGGTACCATTATCCCTTTATTTATTTTCCCATTCCGACCCTAAAATAAAGTAAAGAAGGTATTTTTTTATAAATTTAGAAAAGTGCAAAACCTCTTAAATCTCTTTAGAATCACAAATATTACAAATAAATTATACATAAGACAATTTATTAAACAATTGAAAAATCAACTGTTTTTTTTTTGCTCTAATGAAAAAATGAGTTTTTCGAAATAGAGGGTTTCGAAAATAGACCCTAAATATTTTTCTTTTTCATTTCATTCACATACAAGTATTACTTGTGCATCAAAAAAAAAACAGGATTTCCTATATTAATTTATGCATAAGTAGAAAGGAACCCAGCAAAATTAGTTTTAATATCAAAATTATGTTTTGACATTTTCTCTATAATTCACATTACAGACCAAACTAAGAATTTGAATATAACTCAGACAGTAAACTAGTATTCAGACCAGACTATAGACTATCGTATAGTACAGATTATTGACCATACTAAATGCAAAACTATAGTCCAGATTAAAGATAGGACCGTAATCAAGATTATAGACTATTGACTATACTATATATTAAACTATAGTTTAGACTATGGTTTAGACTATAAACCAACCTATTGATTGGAATATAGAATAGACTAAAGACTGAATCATGCTAAATAATACACTATAGTCCAGACTATTTGACTAATCAATTCAGTTTGGACTATATTTCAGACTATATGCTACAGATTATAGACTAGATAATATTCCAGAATACACACTATATTAAATTGTATTCCAGTATATTTCAAACTATAGACTAGACTATGATAGACTACAAAAAATAAACTATAATCCGAACTATAAACTGTATTCCAGACTATATTTTATAGTCATACATACACTAGACTATAAATAAGCTAATAGTCAAACAATAGGACTAGACTACAGTTCAGACTATAGGAGTAGCCTATAGTCCAGACTACAGCGCTCAGTATAGATCTAGGTTATAAACTATATATTAGACATTAACCCAGAAATAGTTTAGAAAAAAATATATTATTTTAATTTTAAAAACAACAACGCTATGGAAATCGTAAAATTGTTCATAACAAACTCCTGAAATCAAATTTGATAATCACCACTAAAAATATAAGGAAAACATTTTCTTTCCTAGAGAAAATAATTTTTTTTAGAATAATTCGGGTATATCAAAAACAACCACTTCCCTTTATTGATGTTTCCAATTTTTATAATAGTTACCACAAAATCGCAAATATATTAGTTAATTTTTTAAAACAAAATATTGTAGAAATATTAAGTGACAAATTTCTAAAACAAAAATTTTAAATTTCAACTAAAGGAATTTGGATAGAACGAAATGAGAATAAAATAGAAAAAGCAAAATTAAATTTCTTTGACTTTTTAAATACAGAACCTACAAATATATATAAAACTATCTTGATAAAAATAAAAACAAAAAAAAAAAAAAACAAAAAACAATTATTTTGAACAAAAATTTTAAAACTGATAGTTGCTAATTTCTAGATTTAGAATTAAAATTTCCATTAAAAATATTTGCACAAAATTAAATGGGAATTGTAAAACGGAAAGACAATTTATATTTCTTTGATTAAGAAAATACAAAACCGGCAAGAAGTAACATTTCCCCACTGTAGTCTAGAGTTTTTCAGAGTTAGTTCAAATTTCTGTTTTATGGTCTTTAAAGGTCGAATTTTTTGGAACCCTTTTTGCAATATATTTGGAAATAAAAATCATAAAAATTATTTAACTCAAATATTATTTTACGTTGCTAATTTACAGACAACTAGCATTATTTTACTAGATTTTTGCCGGATGCCACTCCCTCTTTACGCCCATTTTTGTCATAATATTGGTTACTTGACTTGACCTTATGTCTAAAAAACTGAATTGATTAAATTAAAACATGGCATAAAAGAAAGTGCTGGCTGCATACCGCGCCCACACCTATCCTAGCAGGAACATTAAAGCCATTGACTTAAAAAATTAGCGTAAATATTTTAATTGATTTAAACCATGATAACAGAATACTATTTGGGCTTATAGGTTAACTTTTCGGAAATAATATGCTTGGACATAATACAGGTACCATGCATTGTTTAATATTATCTGCTGTAGCTCCATAGACATTTTCAGTGTAATGGATTACTTGGATTCTTAGATATTAATAAAAATGTCGTAATAAAAAATATACTTTAATTAAAAAACTAAACTAAAATATTTAGTATAAAAAAAGAGAACTATTACGAATATAGTCATGAATCTCATTCATTCCACGAGAGATTTATAAAAAATGCCAATTTTTCGATGGAAGCTCATCAAATTTTGCTCATATTTGGTACTCATATAACCTATGAAGCCATTTAGTCTTTCTTATTATTATTTTTTTTTTCAATTCCAAAAAATCGGGATTTTTTTTTTAATTATAAAATCTGACAAAGTACTCAAATTTAAATGTTAATAACTTTTTACGATTTAGACGGATTTTAATAATTGTAAATTCCAATACAGGCCAACTAAGGTCACTTTAAAGGGAATAATGCAAGAGTAAATTGTTTATTTAAAAATGCACTCATAATGCAATTGCAGTTTTACAAAGCATTTTTGAAAAAATTCTACTCTTTCGATTTTAATTTTCATTTAATATGTTTAAAAGCAATATGTCTACTACAAAATGCAATAGACAACGTGATCTTCTATTTTTAATATTTTTTACAAAAATGACTACCAGTTTTTTCATAAAAAATTTTTATTTTTTCATAATTTTGTTATTTTTATTTTCTAAGTTATTCTTATTTAGTAATACATAAATTTATGTGTTCATAACCCTTTAAATGTATGTCGTATTTGATTGATTTAAAAAACAGTACAAAGTTTATTACAATAAATTTGGTAAGTCATGCTAAAGGTGCACTCACAACAGGAATACAATTTTCAGATGCATTTTTAAGAAATTTGTACCCTTTAATTTTTATTATTATTTTTTTTTTTTGAAGTATTTTAAATATTTTTTCTTAATATTCAAGACAAATATGTTTATTTCACAGTTAATTCATAGCTATTCTGGTACAAAATGCTTTATAATAATGAAATTTTATAACTAAAAAATAATTAAATTTTATAAATAAAATTAATTTTAAAAATAAACTCACAAAAATTAAAAAAAATATATATTTTTGTGTGAAATAATCTGAATTAATATTTAAAAAAATTCTTTTTTAACTATTGGACCATTTTGTCCCAGAACAATTTTTAGTAAACATTAAAATTTTTCAAAAAAGCATCCTAAAATTGCATTTACATTATGAATGCATTTTTAAGTGATAATATCACTTTTAAATTACTGCATTTAAATAGGACGTATTCGTATTCTATATGTAATTTAGATCATTAAAATCCGTTTACAGCTAATAGATATTGGTATTTAAATTTACATACTTTTTAGATTTTTTTGACTTTTCAAAAAACTAAAATCGTGAATAAATTCTCCAGGTATTCAAAATTCAAAAAATAAAAACAAAGATATTCAAACGGCCGACTACTTAAGGAAAATCTTTCGACGTTCTTTCATGGAATGAATGATAGATATTTTCATATTATTTTAAGCCCTTTTGGTGGTCCGTCCGTTACGTCCGTCCGTACGTCCATCGCGGACATATAACAGCAAATAAAATTTTTTAAATCCAATATACAAGCTATCAATCTTTCATTTTATATATATTCATTTTAGCTTAGAAGTAAAGGGAACAACAAATACGCATTTCATTAAAAATTATTTTTCACACAAAGTATTTGAATGTAATCTATACAAGAATTTTAATAACGGTTCTATTGTTTTTGAAATTTATAACTAAAAATAAAATCTTTGCAAAATTCTTAAACCAAAGTGGTATAAATTATATTCCATAAGGTTTAAGATATGAAAATAATACTCTTAAAAATGTGACAGCTTTTAGTTAAAAATGTTTATACCCAACACCACCATAGGTGGTGTGGGTATTGGTATACCTTAAAGTATACCAATCGACACAGAATCACTAACGATGTCCGTCTGTCTGTCTGTCTGGCAGAACGTCTGGCTGGCTGTCCATGTAAACTTTATGCACAAAGTACAGGTCGCAATTTTGAAAATAATTCAATGAAATCTGGCACGTAGGACTACCATGGTACAAGAATGAATTCTGCAGAAACTGGTGATCGGTACATTATTTCACCTAGCCCCCATACAAATTACCTCCCGGAATAGGAGTTTAACGATCATAAATGCCTTATATATAGCAATATTTTAATGATTTTATAGCTATGGAAGTTTTATATAAGTATCAATTTTTTTGTCAAATTTCATGAAGATCGGTCCATAATTGACCACAGCTCCCATACAAAACCCTCTTCCGAAAATCACTTTAACGTGCATAAATCACATACACATGTTAGTATCAGGTTTATATTCGACAGAAATAAGTTTTATATAAGTAGAAATCATAGTGACAAATTTTATGAGGATAAAGTGCATAAATTCATATAAATATTAGTATTAACGTAATATTCTGTATTTGTATATTTTATTTTACTCTTAGTAAAAGTATCGATCTACAATTGTCCACATGTGAGATAATAACTACTTTTGCAAATTGTTCGCTTAGCAAATTAAGTTTTCAATTACACCTTATGTACTTTTATTTACATATTATTTCCAGAGTTCTCTTTCCTTAAAATACTTTCTTGAAAAATCTTTTTTATTTTCTATATTACACCACGATAAAAGACACTACAAATAAGAAAATATCTGAAGAAATATAAAACAAACATGATATTTAAATCACCATGTGGAAGCAAGATAAAACCCTTAATCACTTGTTGACTTAAGATCTCGTTTATTTTTCACTTTCTTTTTAATTTTTTCTTAAAATAAAAAAATATAAGTAAAAGGAAAAAAATTAAAAATAAAACTGTTTATTAGTTCAGCTTTTTAAGATATGCTGTAAATTATAAATGTAAGAAGTAGTTGGGGTAATTGAAATTAAATATTTGCATTTCAAAAAAAGAGAAATTTATCTCCGACAAATAAAAGAAATAATTATTTCAGTACTTGTTTGTTGTTGTTTATCTCTTAACAAAAGTCAAAACGAAGAAAAGGAGAGTTTCCTATGAAAAGAAAATCTTATAATATGAATATAAAATTTTAGGTGGCACAATAAATGCTAAATGTTTTGCTCGAAGTCTTTCATTTGAATGTTAGTTAAGAGGATAAATGTAAATTTATAATTATGGTATTCAAAGAGGTTTAGGAATGGGGAGGAGGTTGGTAAATATTAACTAAGGGAAAATCAGTGTTTTAGAAGAAAAATAAAGATTTTATTTAAAGGTTTATTACAGTGAAACTTTTAGGCCACAAGTGTCCATATAAAGGGGATTTTCTTAAACTATTAATAAACATTTTTTAGCAACATTTGTCAATAATAAGAGCTATAAGATTTAAATACGTATTTGACATATATTTTCTCCTGGTTTGCAGCCTTCCATATCTTACCAAACTCTAAATATATTTTTTTTTATAAACAATGAAAATTTAAATTTTATTTTGTATGTCGACAATTCCATGAAATAACACCCTAAAAAAGGACATTTTATCTGATGTCTTTCACTTTCCATGAAAATTTTTACACACAAACTCAATTAAAACACTTATCGATTTAAGTTTTCAGTTTCGCTAAAAAGTAAAAATTAGCGATTTTGTTTCCCTTTTTCACTTTCTCAAAAACCCCAAAAAATTAAAAGTATGTAAATTTAAAGAGCACTATCTCCAAAAACGCCTTGTGAATTCTAATGATTTAAACTGAGTTTGAATTTAGCTTATGTCGGCTTTAACAGAAACATTTCAAAAATAAGTAAGATTTTTAAATGCATTTTAATGCAATTGCATTTTTGATATGTATTTTTCGTTAAATATGCTATTTAATTTTTTTTTTTTAACATAATTAGAAAATATGAAATCTTTACATTAATATACAAATCTACTGCGTATAATAAAACTTTTCAAAAAACATGTTCCACATTTCTTATATGGAATTCTTCTTTCTTATTTTTTGAAAAAAATTATTTAAATTTGTAAAAAAAAAAGAGTTAGCAAAATAGAGAAAGTTTGCAACTTTAAATATTTATATCTTTTAAAATTATTGAAGGATTTATATAACTTTAAAAGTATATAAAAGACTTCATTTTTTTTGGTAATTCAGTCAGCATTTCCAAAATATCCTTTTTGTTAAAAATATTGGCAAAATAAAAATGCATAAGTTGATGCATTTTTGACAAGTGTGAATTCATTGAATTTTACTTTTTCTTTAAGTGCATTTAAAATTGTTTTGTTTAGTATAAATTGCAAAATTAATTTATCTATTACATATACGTTTACTATTTTTAGTAAATTTTATAATAAAATAAAAAGTAGCCCAATACATTTTCTACATAATCATATTCACATTTTAAAAATAATACCAGAAAAAAGATAATTCTTATATGAGAAAGTGTGAATAGGTTTCACATGTGCATAGAAGATGTGTGCGTCCCAAAAAATTTGTATTCTTGTTTTAAAGTAAAGACTCTATACTTTCCAAATATGTTAAAAAAATCGAAAATTTTAAATAGAAAATACAACGAGAAATATATTTAAAAATGCAATTGTATTAAAATACATTTTTAAAAAATCTTTCTTATTTTTGAAATATTCTTATTAAAGCGGATATAAATAAAAACCAAACGCCATTTAAATCTTTAAAATCCACAAAGCATTCCCAGAGATATTGATATTTAAGGTTATATAATTTTACAGTTTATATGTTTTTGGGAAAGTGGAAAAGCTAAATAAAATTACGAGTTTTTGCAATTTCGCGAAACTGAAATCGATATAGATTTTTGGGCGTTCTTCCATGGAATTGTCGATATATATTTTGTTTTCTAACATATCAAATCAAAGACTAAACTTTATTTCTCTCAAATAAAACTAATTTTCTTTAACTTTAATTACTACTAAAAACTTTTATCTTGAAAACTATTTCTCATTTCATACAAATTATGGACAAAAAAAAAAAAAACAATTCAAAATCTTGATAAATCATAAAATTTTATTTAAATAATATGATTTTTTCTACTAGATAAAGAATCACTTAGTTTCTTTGTTTTAAACTTTAATTTACAACGATTTTTCTTTCTATACATTTTAATTTGATTTTATCTTTCTTACAAAATCTTTTCAAAGAAAAACAAGTAAAAAGGTTTATTTTTTATATGTTTCTCATTCTACTTTTCTTTTAAAAATTTCCTTTCAATCTATTGTTATAAACATAATTCAAAATTAATTTCTCAATTCTATTATAAATTTTATTTGAAAACTTTTCAATTTCTGGTAATTTAGCAAAACAGTAGAGAGCAAAAACAACAAAAAGATTCAAATATAGAAAATAGCAATGTTAAAATTTTTCCTAAACAAAAGGAAAACTGAAGAGAAGAACGAAACCAAAAACTCAACGAACCATGGTAACCCCAAACGTTGAAGAGGAGAAAAGCAAAAAAGTAAAAAAAGTTTAAAGCTTTTTATATTCATATATAAGACTAAGAATACACATATACATATATAACATATATAATCGTAATACATATATTGATATTTAATTCTTCTTAAGGACACTCACACACATATCCTTTTTGATATATACACAAATACTTTATAAGTACACTGTCTGCCGCTTTAATGAGGAATCACATTTTTTTAACTTTAATTAAGTATATCTCCTAAACTAAAGTTCAGAAAAAAATAATTTTTTGCGCAACCAAATTTCAAAGTGTTGGCTTTAGTTTGCTGAAGAGATAAAAAATATACATATTTTGTTATACTAAAATTATGCATTTATTTAAAGACATGTATTTCTGTGGTATTATTTCGTGTGTCTCTTGAATATTTTAATTTATTGTAATTTATTTTTAAATTTTAGGTTATAAAAATGAAAGTTATTATCTTCTAGCATTCAATTAGTAATGAGCACTGTTACCATTTTTATAAATAACCTCAAAAATGCGATTTGGCATCGACTTGATAATGACTCTAAGTAATTTAGCGAAATTGAACTCTTCAGGAAACTAAAGCCAACACTTTGAAATTTGGTTGCGCAAAAACTTATTTTTTCTGAACTTTAGTTTAGGGGATATACTTAATTAAAGCTAAAAAAAATGTGATTCCTTATTCAAGTGGCAGGCAGTGTATGTAGTCATAATGCAAAATACTAAGTAAAGCATATTATTGCATTATGTGCCTAAGCTATAATTTTACCAAATAATCATAATACTCAATGTCACAAGGATCCTTAAAATAAAGCTACATTTATACCTACATGAGTACAGCTATATTGTAAGACCTATATTGTGTCAAAAATTAATTGTTGAAAGTTTCCATAGCAGCATAATAATTTCATATCAGCAATTTCTATTGAATCACAATAATTTTTCTTACGAAAAATCTAATTTTGGTGAAAAATATTAGTGTTGCCAGTTTAGCCATTTTAAGACTGAATCTGTCTTTACTACTTTATTTTAACAGAATCATTCATTTATGCACTTTTGTGTATTTATTCGCACAAAAAATTGAGATTATTTATATTTAATAAAAAATTTTGCCTGCGGCACACTACATACTTTTTTGGAGAATAAGTGTTCAAAAATAAGTCAAAATATAAAAATCAATGCCTGAGTAATTTAAATTATAATATTTATCTTAATATAAAACATGATGAAATTTCTAAATATGTTTTTGTTTCTATTGTACCTCTTTTAGTTGAAAAGATATTTGGTTTTAAAATCGGCTACATTTAGTAAGAATGAAAAATAATTTTTGTTAGGAAAATTTTTATTATTTCGGTATTATTTTGAAAGGGTTAGATCACAGAAAAAAGTTTGTGCATAAGTACACAGAAAAGATGCATATATTTGAAAACTTTTTACATAAATATTATGAATCGAACACGACTTCTTTTCCCAAAATTTTTTCATAAAAATTAAAATTTTGTTCATAGATATTATTAAATTGTACTTAATGATAATTTTGCAAATTTTGCAAAAATGCTGCAAAAATTTTAATTTAGTTTTATTAGATTTGATTGAAATGCTAAATAAAAACAGTTGTACATGAAAATATTAACAATAAATGCCTTTAAATGGCAACTTTACAAATAAAAAAGTTTATAAATTTGTATAAATTTGCTGCCGTTCTATAGCACATTAATTAAAAAAAAAAAACGCTTCTATTATATTCTTCTGTTCCCAATATATATCCAAAAATTATTAAAAAATAAAAATTCTCCAAAGAAAATTTTAAACATGCATTTACAAACTGAAAATATAAATGAAAATTCAAACAATTTGTTTAAGTCTTCCTGACTTTTGGTTCATTTAAAAAAATGTAAAAATACTGCCTGAAAGGCAATGTAGCAAAAACCTATGTAAATGGGAAAAAATTCTAGAAATTTCAAAGAAAACTGTAAAAAAGTGTTAACATTTAAGACATTATTCTTAAATATTATTAACTAAAATCAATGAAAGTAAATTTTTATATTTATGCACAAACTTATTTCTGTGTATAAGAATTTACTTTCATTGATTTTAGTTCATAATATTTAAGAATAATGTCTTAAATATTAACACTTTTTCATTTTTCTTTGAAAATTCTAGAATTTTTTCCAATTTACATAGGTTTTTGCAACATTGCCTTTTAGACAGTATTTATATTTTGTCTGCGATCCTACAGTCCGTAAATCAATTTTTTCCTCGATTATCAGAATTCTTTTCAATGATCGTGAACTCTTTGTATTTTCTATCACTCAAGAAATTGTATTTCCCGAATCACCTACGTTTCTAGGAATTTTTTATATGTTCGACATGTGTTTCTATAATAAATTTAAATTATGCATTTGAACAAATTTTGTTCAAAACTAGATATGCTATTATAACAAAATTTAACACAGCGTTACAGAGAAAAATAACAAATATAAAAAAGTTAAAGGAGTTATTTTTTTCCGTTTAATAAAAGTTATAAGACTTAAGGCTCCAGGTCTTTACCGTAAATGTAAAAACGTAAAAACATAAAGTAACTCAATTTCATTAAGTCACTACGTTTCATTTACTTTTATTAGTACCCGTATACACATAACTTTCATAAACAAAACGTGTCTGCTGATTCGTTACATTTATGTTTACATTAGAGTAATAAGAGCTTTAAAGTGTGAGGTGATTTTTTCGTACGCAGTCCTTAATTTTATATTTTTTCCCACGTATTTTGATCCTCTAGAGGAATTTTATGAGCCTTTTGATGAAATAAACTACTTTATGGTAGACTACGATTACTACCAAACAACAATATTTTAATCATAAAAGGAACAAAAGTATGAAACTTTTGTTCTTCTTGCAAAAAAGTATAACGATTTTTTCCCGTGATATTCAGTGATCGAAATTTTTGCGAAAAAAAAAATTTAAAACTTGGATTATCATTACTACCAAACAACAATAATTTACTCATAAAAGGAACAGAAGTATGAAACTTTTGTTCTTCTTGCAAAAAAGTATACCGATTTTTTTCCCGTGATATAAAGTGATCGAAATTTTTGCGAAAAAAAAAATTTAAAACTTGGATTATCATTACTACCAAACAACAATATTTTAATCATAAAAGGAACAAAAGTATGAAACTTTTGTTCTTCTTTCAAAAAAGTATACCGATTTTTTCCCGTGATATAAAGTGATCGAAATTTTTGCGAAAAAAAAAATTAAAACTTGTTTCATTACGATTTTAATAATACACATTTGGAGACAAAAACCGATTTTTTTTACAAAATGTACTAGACCCTTGGTTCTTAATAGCTGGTAGGGAACTGAAAATGCATTTTTAATTTTTTTCTTGTATTCCGCTCCGCTTTTCTAATTAGTCTGCATAGAATATAACGACTATAAAGTTAAAATATTTTTAAATTTGTTTTTAAAATTTAAGATAAGAAAATTGCTTTTGCAAAAAAAAGCCAAAATTAAATTTTTTAGTTCCGAAACTTTATAAGAGAGGAACTTGTTACTTTTACATGGGATAGTCTTTGGTGGTGGTCAATTAACACCGTTTGGATACTGTTGGACCGTTCACAGCACTAGTCTAAATGTACCTGTTCAATGCTGGTCACAATAATATAAATTTTCACAGTCTCAGAACCAAATATTTTTACTACAATTTTCGCAAATTTCATTTATTATTATTATTATTATTATTATTGTTATTATAATTATTATTATTATTATTATTATTATTATTATTATTATAATTATTATTATTATTATTATTATTATTATTATTATTATTACTATTACTATTACTATTATTATTATACCTTACACCGCCATAGGTGGTTTGTGCTAATGTAGGTAACGCATGGACAAAGTTATCCAACACTCAACTTATAGTATGCAAACCGACTCAGAATCATTTTTTAAATTGATCTAAAGATATCCGTCCGTCTGGCTGGACGGCTGGCTGGCTGTCCATGTAAACCTTTTGCACAAAGCAAGGGTAACAATTTTAAAGATAATTCAATGAAATTTGGCACGTGGGACTTCTATGATACAAGGACGGAGCCTATTGAAATTAGTTGCGATCGGTTTATTATTTCACCTAGTCCCCATAAAAATGTCCCCCCGGAATAGAGTTTAAACACTCAAAATTGCCTTGGAAATAATAATATTTTAACGAAATTCGATGGAAAAAAGTTCTGTGCAAGTATCAATCTGTGTACCAAATTTTAGGAAGATTGGTCCACAATTGACCATAGCTTCATTATAAACCCCACTTTAACGTGCATAAATACCATACGAATGTAAGTATGAAGTGAATATTCGACAAAAATAAGTTTTATGTAAGTAGAAATAATATCCAAATTTTATGAGAATCGGTCCATAATTTACCAAAGCTTCCATATAAACCCACTTCCAGGAATCGCCCTAAAGTGCATAAAATCATCTAGATATTAGTATCAACGCATTATTCTGTATCTGTATACTTTATTTTACATTTAGTAAGATTGGCCACATGTGTAATATAAGTCACCTTCTCGAATTATTATGCTCATACATAATGGTGCAGTCAGTCTAGAACGACTACATCTTTCTTTCTCGTTATTATTATTTAAATGTATATTTTTTAGTAAAAGTTTTATGGCGACACCCCGAATCGAACCAACGTCCTTCTAACTTATGTCATGTTTTATAGTCACACGCTAACCACTCAAACACAGATTGTTATTTCGCGCGTGTTGGTAACTGAGCATTTAACAAGCATGCTAGAAATTGACTCTCAACTAATACTTAGTGAGCTTGTTTGTAGCAATTGGTACTAAGCTGAAACTTTGGTGAGCGGTTAGATGTCAATTGGTACTAAATTTGTACTGAGGGACCGGTACTATTGCGGAATTGCCACTAACTTCCCGCAGGACTATTATATCATGAAAAAAATTGCGATATATTTTCAAATATTTTCTATAGATACAGAGCCCTCGAAAAATCATATTCCAAAAATATGTATCTTCCTTAGTTTAGTAACAAAATTAAATTTTAGGTCATCCATACCTAGGAAATATCAGTGATAGCAGATTTTTGTCCTTTTAACTCTATCTATTCTGGTTTAGCTATAAAATTCATTTTTTAATTTTTCATATGAAAATAAATTTTTAGGAGGAAATATGAGTCATCACAGATTTTCGTATATTTTGGTCTATCGGCTCTTATATAACCATAAAGTCGATTTTTGGGTGTTTCACGAAAAAAATTGACTTTATGGTAGAAAATATAAGGGCTCACAGATTTTCGTCCTTTTTGATGTAACTGCTCTAGTTTATCTATAAAATCTATAGGTTCTGCATTTAACGTTGCTAAGTTATCAAATATAATCCATAAAAAAAACGAATACATTTCAAATAAAGTTTTGAAAGACTTTTTTGCTTAACATTATCTCCTATTTCCCTTATAAAAAAATCAACTGATTTCAGTTCAAAATTTTTTCAAAACCCGTTTTTTTATATAGAGGAAAACTGTAGTGCTGAGAAAATAATCCTCAATAGTCCGCAAAATAATTAGCACAAAATTTTTTATTCGAGTACTCGATTATTCTAATGATATTGATAAAATAATTTTGTGTTTTAAACTAAAAAGTTCGTTCGAATAAATTTTAATTTTTTTCTTCTATTAATATTTTTCATGTTTTTCTATGTACCAAATATCATTGAAATCAGACATGGTTCTCTATATATTTTTCTGTTTCATTAAATTATTCTATATCTATAAAAAATTATATATTATACCATTTATTTTCTTTTTTTGCATTCACCCACCTTGTCATTACAATTTTAATGACATTTCCTAACTATGCCACTATAATCATTAGCAAATGTCAATTAGGTCACACAATATTAAACATGTGAAGGCAAACAAATAAATATTTATAAAAACAATATAATTTCGCCTAAAAACATATAATATAAAAGTACAAATGTAATAAATAGATTTGTTTTTTATAATAAAAGGGATTTTAAAGATACTTTAATAAAAGTGCAAAACTTGTTTAGCACCGCACAAAGGTTCCAAAATGTTGTTTTTCTTTTCCCTTCTTTTATAAATAATTCTGTAATTTGTGAACTGTTGGAGATACTGAAATAAATTTTCAGCTGGCCAGAGACGAGGTGCTTTCAAGTTGATTTGAAGGAGTACAGATTCTTAGCTGGTTAGAGGAAAAGTGGGTAGACCTCCAAAATGGGTCATCTTGGGTATGCAATCTTTTTAAAAATTCGTCAAAAATTCATTTATCATTTGAAGTTTTTTTTTTAGCTTTTTTTAAATCGATGGGATTAATAATGACCTATTTTTTTTTGTATATTATTCGGAATGCTTACAAAATTCTAAATAATAATGCTGCAAGAATCATATAATCTATAAACAGTTATATTAATCTGAATTTGGAACTTTAATAAAATTTCATATTTTTTGGGTGTTTAGGTTTCAACGAAACCGAAATGGATAAGACACCACGAATGCTGATGAAGTGTGTAGCTGCACATTCTGCTGGTGTCTAATTATAGTCCACAAACCCTGCTTTGATATTGCCAAATAGAGACAACAAGGCAATTTACGATTGGAAACTTGTTTATGGTCCTTCGAACAGGATATTGGAACCACAACTATAACAGCGTTTACGACGCTATGTTCAATCTCTCTTTTACTTGCCCCAATTGCTAATTAAGTCCCTCAAAATTGCACCCAGTGCAAGGTGGCGCCCTGTTTATGTTTCAACGAAACCAAAATGAATAAGACACCACGAATGCTAATGAAGTATGTAGCGACACAGAAAATACGTATTCCATTCTGCTGGTGTCTAATTATAGTCCATAAACTCTGCTTTGGCATTGCCAAACAGAGACAACAAGGCAATTTAAGATTGCAAACTTGTTTATTGGGTCTTTTCAAAAAAGTTGACAATATTTTTATAAAATTTGTTTTTTAATGTTTTCCAAAGGAATTTTAATGTAGATGCGTGTGAAGTAAACCCGAAGACGCTTGGGGTAATGGTTTCCCCAAAAACCATTTCCATTTTGTCAATTTTCCGCAATTAAAATTTTTTTTTTTTTTTTGTAAAATTCTCAAATCGCTCAGCTGGGATCAAACAAAAAATTATGTTAATTAAATAATATAAAAAAAAAAAAAAAAATGGGTAAACACACAAAAATTATTTTCTGACGGATGCCTCTTATAACGACAGATGTAAGTTGTATATACAAGTATTTAGTATCTCTGAACTCGTGAGATTGTGGAGAATAACATCTAGTAGAAATAAAATAAACATGGTCAAATTTCTTCAAACCATTACCTGAAAAACTTTAAATTTAAATTTTAAGTGAATTTTAAAATTTAAACGAGCGTACGTATTCAAATTCAAATTAGCTTTTGACACAATATAGACGGACTTGCCCTAAAATCAGGGAATTAAAAACATACCCACTGTTTTGTACCAAAATACCCAAAATCTCAACCTGGGAAAAACGTCTTTTAAAAATTGAATTTTTCCATTCAAATGGCTACACTGTCGTAGTAAGAGGTGTTCGTCGGAAAATAATTTTTATATCTTTACCCAATATATGGAGTTATTTAATTAACATAATTTTTGATTGAGCCCAGCTTTGCGATTTGACAATTTTAGCAACAAATTTAAACAAATTGTTGAAAATTGAGAAAGTTTGAGCAAGGCTTGTGGGGAAACCGTTGCCCTAAACGTCTTCGGATTTAATTTCACTTGCATGTCCATTAAGATTCCTTTTAAAAACATAAAAAGAAATTATACAGACCAGAACAAAAAAATATATTT
The DNA here is from genome assembly GCA_932274085.1 of Protocalliphora azurea. Lineage (NCBI taxonomy): Eukaryota > Metazoa > Arthropoda > Insecta > Diptera > Calliphoridae > Protocalliphora > Protocalliphora azurea. The sequence continues at coordinate 147,800,224 of OW026521.1, read as the reverse complement.
TATAATAAAAAAATATTATCACCTTTTTTGAAAATGTATTTTTTAAAAGAATAATCTTTATTTATTTTTTTTTTCTGTCAATTCATAAATGAATTTTTAGCGATTTTTAGAAAAACTGCATATTCGCGATTACCAATTTTGGAGGTCTACCCACTTTCCTCTGGTCCGCAAGGAACCAGAGCTCCTCCAAATCAACTCGAAGGCATCTCGTCACTGGCCAGGTTTAATTTTATTGATATATTTCCAACGGTTCACAAGTTACATAATTAATTCCAAAAGAAAGGCTTTTGGAAGCATTGTGCACTGAGGATTTTCATATTAAGTTTAAATTGTTTACTAATCTGACTGTAATACAGTTTATGGATTTTTTGATTGCTGAAATTTATGAAGTGAACTTTAACGTTTTCATCTTAAAGGATCCATAACTAATTAAATCGATTAAAAATAATTTTCTTTATTAAAATCAGTATACCAAATTCATCGCAAATTTATACATATTAAAAATACAAAATTCGCTTTAAATATCTACTGTATGTATATATAATAAAGCTGAAGGTAACCATATAGTTTGGATATAATTAAGCTGTACCACAAAATGTTCCATCTCCACAACATAAACGTTAAATAAATTTATATGTAAATATTTGAGATTTCCATGTCAGCATTCCCAGCAAACAATGACCCAGCTTCAATAACAAATTAAGAATGTTTAGAAATTATTCAGAATCTTAGAAGTTAAACTTTTGGAAATTATTTGAAAGGAATGACATTTTCAGCTATTAAAATTGACTTGGAAGTTTTATATTAACATTTAATGTTAACTTGAAGTAAACTTTAAATTTTAGCTGGGTATCTATAAATTAATATACCAAAATGCAAACCACTATTCAAATATGTGCATGTGTTTTTGTGAATATGTTTTAATTTTTTGTCATTTATACAGTGTCATTTATATATTACTATCAGATTTTGTAGCCAAACTGAAAAAGTTGGTAAAATAAAATCATTTTGTTTTTATTTACATGATAAAACAATACACCCATTTATGTGTTATCATGACTCCAACTCTAACTATAACAACTGCATTTAGTCGTCAAACGGATGTTGATTTAAAACCGGATGTGTGTGTCTGGATTCTTCGACAATTATTTGAACATTTTAAACATTTACAGTCAGTGACAACAAAATTCATATAACTTTTATTTGTTATATATATATGGGGCGTTATCAAAAATATTTGATTTTAGGTCTTCAAAAAGAATTTTTTTGGCATATAAAAATCATGTCTGTAAATATAAAGTGTCTGGAATACATACAGGGGGCTCAAAAGTTATGGTGGTTTTAAGGTAAACATATAAAAGTGTTTACAAACTAGAAGTTTATGTATAATTCTTATAAAAATTATTCGTAATATCAAAACCTCTTGATATCGAAAACTTTTTTTCAAATAAAGTTTATAATATTTGTTTGATGGTATTATTATAACATATTTTAGGGTGTCCTAGTAAAATATGAAAAAGGCCTTTATATTTAAAACTGGAATTTTTAAAAATTTTGCGAAAATTGCGGATCGAATCTAAATTATGTCTTCATGTATTACACCGTACAACAAAAATAAAAAATTTGTTTTACATATGATAAATTTCATATATATGTGAATATATAGAATTAATATAAAATAACTGCGTTTTACATTTTTCATTTCGTGTTTAATATCATTGAAAGTTTCCAACAAATTTTTTCCAAAATAATATGTTTTCAAGATGCCATTATCTAGTTTCAAGCACCAAAAATTTATAGTTTTAACCTTATTACTTTAATCTACAAAACGTTTTGAAAATTGTTCCTAAAAACAAATGTACAAATTTAATTTTCAGTTATTCTTAAAAATAATATGATAGAATCTGCTAAAACAAAAGCCTTTATTGTACCGATTGAAAATAAAGTGAGATTTTGAAAAACGTGCAACCAAGAATACTAATTATTAAACAGATATGCCTGACAAATGAAATTCCATAAATAACTTTTAAAATCAATAGCCCCAATTCTACTGTTTTCTACTGAAAAATTTCACTATTACAACAACATTGATTGAAATAGGAATTGGCCAGTCTTGCTAGACTAAAGAAACAGTAAAACTAAATATTCCAATCAACAACATTATACAGCAGGAAAATAATTCTAAACTATTGGCGAAAGTTAAACAATTTCTTGAAATATAAGATAATTATGAAATCTTTATATTTTTTCTTTTTTGGCAATGTAATATAAAACATTAATAAATTTATTACATACCAAAAAATAAAAACAATCGTATCAATATCTGCAATACTGAGATATATGCAGTTAAAGCTAACATGCTTCTTCATAAAAATTTTTAATAAAATTAAACTATTTTTAAAAGTAGCAACTTTGAATATTCATTATTGGCTCTATAGACACTTTCCAATATTCTAAGTGTTTTTTACTAGTAAATACGAAGAATTTCTTTTCAAATTTACTTTTGGGGGGTTTTTGTTACACCGTTCAGTTAAAATTAGAATATAATTTTTATATATTATTCAATAAATATAAAATTTGAGTTAAATATACTTATATACTTTTACTGTATGTTTTTTAAAAGTTTGATTTTTCAGACAACTAGCTCTTGTGACTAAATTTATCAGTGGTTTGTCATATTTTTTTTGTTAAATAGCTTCAAAAATATATTGTTCATTCTAATTTAATTCGAGTAAGTGCAAAAACCATAAAATCGCCATCAAATTATAGACTCAAAAGTTTGAATTATTGTTAAAAATTTTCCAAAATCACACTTAGTTTAAAAAAATATAGAAAATTTCATCATATTTTTAAAAATAATTTAGAATTTATATTTTAAAAATTACAGTTCAAAATGCAAAAAAAACAAGGTAAAAAATTATAAATTAAATTTTTGAAGTTAGATATCTTTTAAACAATAAGAGATAAGAGAGTACAGTGTTCTTATCTGGTTTAGTAGAATTTATTAATGCAAAATAGTTAAATTTGGTTCATATTTTTAAAAGTTACAAACTTCGCTATGTTTTGTACAATCGACCCACTTGACCACTATAGTCCCACTTATGCTTCAGTTGTACATTCAAGGTAACAAACAGTATTCTAAAAGCCCAACTCCTCTTCTTTCGATGTTCCAGTTTCATCGGTCTAGTGGTTTAAAAGATCCAGATTTTTTACCATTTATTTTAGAAAAGGCCCCACTATGTAGTGTGGTGATCTTATATGTTGAAAATTATGCTTAAAATTTACTTAAATATGCTTAAAATTTCAGTAAGCCGATTATGCTAAAAAGAATTTAGCAGAATTTTTCAAAATAAATATAAATATAAATACAAATGTAAATATAAATATAAATATATAAATATAAATATAAATATAAATATAAATATAAATATAAATATAAATATAAATATAAATATAAATATAAACATAAATACAAATGCAAAAATAAATATAAATATAAATTTGCCAAACCATTCTGATAAATTCAGCAGAAAAAAGTGCTAAACTAAAAACTGGTTTACTTTATCGAGCATACAAAACCAATATAGACAATTTTGAATTTTAGTATTTAAATTTTAAGTAATTGTTATATTTAATATCATTTTTTAAGTAATTAACAAGAAAAAATCTGTAATCACTCAAGCGCAACCACATAATACCCCAAATCATCATGCACTCGCGTTAAAGTTATTTCCGGGAGAGTTCCTTATGACCATATATGGACCGATCTTTGTTAAAATTCATATTGCGTTTTATACATTTATACAAAACTTATTTATGCCAAATTTAGTTCAAAATCTAATATTTTTTATGAAATTTATGCGCTTTAAAGTATTTTTCTTGAATGAATCTTATATGGGAACTATGTTCAATTGTGGACCGATCCACTTGAAATTGGGTAATGTCATTTATAGTCATATAAGCTTTAGTTGTTAAAATTACAAAATAAAGAGACATTCTGGAATTGGTGTTCTATGGTAGATTTGGTCGATTAATCACCGATCTTTGCGAATTTCTATACTAACATTTTTACGTCATATTAAAGTATTTGTCAAGTGGGGCCTCATATGGAAACCATGGTCAAAGATACGCCCAACCACTTGAAATTTTAATGTACGAATAATGCCGAAAGAAAACATTCCTTTTCCGATTTGTGCATATTTAGGGTAATTGTGATCTCTAAAGCGATTTTGAACAATGAACAGATTTAAAACATTTTCTAAAAGCTTCGCTCTTACGTTCAAAAAAAAAAAAATACTAACAATTATTAAATATTATTTAAAATTGTAATATATATAACGAAAACGAAATTTACATAAACACTGACAGGACACTTTAAAAATTATATGTAATTTAAACTGTTGAAGCTAAAAGCATTAAATGCAAGAGTTAATAAAATATATCGGGATGTGTTTAAAACTATTATAATTTCAAAGTTATTTGTTGGAAAATCTCAAGGATTTTTAAGTATAAAATACTTGAAGGACATTTTTGACATTATAAGGTGCTGAAAACTTTAAAAAATTAATTTTTCTAGAATTTCTAAATCCCATAAAATGGGATTTAGAAATTCATCATTTGACGCCCATATCGACACCATTGAGGTAGTGACAGATTTTAAAATAATTTATACAGTCCTTTTAAAAGGATTTTTTAACATAATATGAAATACTGAGTACACAGAAAGTGCAATTTTTGCGTAAATTTCAATAAGCCCATAAAATTATTTTTATAAAATTTATTTTCGTTGCTACTTCAATTTTATTATTTAAAATAATAAAAAAAAACTAAGTTCACGCAGTAAGCTTGCTATTCCATTAGAAGCTATGAAACAGATTTTTTTAAATTTTAACTCTTTTTCGCAGAGAAAAAACATGGTTGCGGTATTGTTAATTCATTGTTAATTTTTATTAATTTTAATAATACTGTGTTCAGGGATACAATGTTTTTTTTCAGTTTTATCATTCAATATTTACAATCAATCAAAATTTTAATATATTTGACTATAAAAATTTAATGGATTTGAATATTTTTAGCAGAAACAAAATTTTATTAATATAAAAAAAATATCATTTTTTTTACAACCATTAAATATTATCAGTCTTTTTTTTTATATTAAACTATATTTTGTTTTCAAACAATATTGATATCATTAATCCTGTAACAATAAAACATATAAATATACTTATTACAAATGTGGTTAAAAAATTTATAACTTTTTTGTTTTTAAATATATTTTATTTTTAACGTTTGTTTTAAGCCTTCATTATAATTTTCATTTAGTTTGTATATGAATTAATATAAGTAGACAAGGTTTGGTTACATTTTGTGTGATTCAAAGAGTATGAGATGCTGATTAACCGCTAAATATTTTAGTTAATAAAAGTATTTTTGTATTGCCTAGTACAATATATAATGAAACAAATAAATAGTTAATGGAAAAATAATATTTGATCATAAAAAGATAAATTTGAAACATGTTGTCAGAAATTTTGATAAATTTTTATATAATACTTATGACAAAACTAATTCATAACATACGAGTAATAAAATCGAATCATAATATGGGAAAATCAGATCATAATGTAATAAATCCGGATCATAACATGATAGAATTTGTATATATAATCATAACATGTATATATGTTCATAACATGATAAGTTACACCATTTTATGATTACAATTTTCATATTTATTATTTTTTATGACCATGAAAATTCTTACAGTAACAATATGGTCTAATCATAATATGTTGCTCTTAGATTGTAGCATCCGCAACTATATTTTTTCTCTGTGTGTTGTTTTCCAAATTTTGATATTATCTACTGCATTGACTATTTCGGGCACATCAACAACATATGCATAGTTACAACAAGAATCAATCCCTATTTCAAAATTTTTATTTCGTTCCATTGGGTGCACAGAACCCGTCCAAAAACCAAAAATTTTAAAAATTAAAAAATTTTGTCATCAAAATTGGACTACCCTGTATGTAACTGTTGAAAGTCTGCACAACAGCAAATAAGGTATATAATTCATCCACCAAGTCCGTTTAGTTTACATAAGATAGAATTAAAACTTATAAACACCCGAACAAAAATTATAGAAAAATGGGAAAACGTTAACTAATTTTTAGACCTTTTTCAATGTATTTAAAATTTGAACCACAACTATGATCACAAAATGAAACATATTATGCTAAAATATTCCACTCTATTAGTTTCAAATCTTGTGAGTTCAGATCTCTAACCCATTTGCCTAAAATAGTATTACCACAAAACTCCCTAAATTAAAAACAGTTTAAAAAATTTTTGTTAAAAATTTTTTGATAATGGCCCATATGTATATTCTAACTATAGTCTATTCTTCCCCAATTTGCAAAGTTAAAAACGTTCTATTATACATCTAGAGCAAGGGTTCTCACAAGAGCTCGCTTTGCGTTTCCCTTTTGGTATTACAATTGAAGCGCGACCCATTAGAAGTATGACTAGTTTAAAAATCACATAAAATGTTATGTAAAGATAAAATAATTTAAAAATAATATTAATAATAGTGACATTGTTTTTGCTTCATGAGATCTTTAATATGAAGACGCTGTTCGGATAAAGCATATATAATATCATTCTCTACGTCTTGAAAAAGATCGATTCTTTGTTTCGATGGACAAAAGAGTGAAAAAGTTAGTTTCACATAAAAATGTTTTTTGATGAAAATTTTTCTAATAATTTAAGGGCTTCGGAGCCAAAATGTTGATAAACTATATTTAAACTAAAATGCTTTAAAATCTGATGATTCAAAATTAAATTTAACACATGAGTTACATTTTAACACCTTTTGATATAAATCTGGCATTTTATTCATATTCGTATGAAAGGATTTTTCGTCTTTAAATTATAAAGTCGTTTAAGCAAATTTTCTTTTTACAGACCACAAACTTCTTTAGGAAATAAAAATTTTGTGTACTTAACATTGATAAGTCGCACCATTCGAACAAATTTTAACAATCTTATTATACAGGATATTATTTTATGGTTAAAATCCGGAAAGTTCATTGAAACAACTTTAAAAAAATGTTCTTGGCATAAAATATATATATATATATACTTAACTTTTGCCTTAAAATTTGGTTATGTTTTGCATAAAGATGACTTTCCATTCTTAAATAGTTTCATGCTTTCATTGGAATTTTTATTTAAACTTCTAAATAATATTTGCATTAAAAAATTCTATGTTCTATAAGATTTTTCAGGATCTTTTCACAACAACCCACGAATGTCCTTACAAATTACTTTGTGGGTCGCGGACCCTCATTTGTGAACCGTTGGTCTAGTCTATAGTTTATTTTAACTATAGTATTACTATAGTTGATAGTTTAGTTTTTCCATTCAAATTTAACAAAATAAATTTGTTTATACTTCAGCAACATATGACTGTGGTGATATTATGCTACTTAATGTGTTTTTATTGTTGGTGTGATGGTTTTGTTGCAGTAACATTTAATATTAACATTTATTTAATACTCTGACATAGGCATTGTGTTTCAATCACACACTCTTGTTTGAATTTATACATTGAAACATATACAAATTTAAATGCATCAAAAGAGAGTTTAAATTATATGTGGTAGAGTTTAAAAAATAAAAGTTTATACAATTTGTTCTTTGTTATTGTAAATTGGATTTCATTATATTCAGACAAATCCTGTTGGCAAAATAACAACCCTAATGCCAAAAATTAAACCAAGTTGTTTATAAATACGCAGATTGATGTGAAGGCCAAAGGAATATTTGGAATATTTGATTTGAAATTTTATTTGGTAGAATGACTAAATGTTAAGTCCCTTCATAAAAGAGAAAATGAGTTTGGAACTGTAGTGCAAAATATAAATTGAACAATTTCAAGTTTTGTAAGCAAACTCAGTAATGATTTCCATATGGCATTGATATTAATGAGTCTGTATTATATAGCCTACTTTTAGGCCTCTGATTAATTTCTTATCCAAACATAAGTTTTAGCTTAGTTTATGGGTTTGCTTATAACCTTTGCAATTTAAAAACTATTCCTCCGAATACTGATTTTAAAACTTCGGCTATTCATTTTTCATTCTTATTTGTCACTAAACACTCAGGCTGTAGACTTAGTAAAAATACATGGGTATAAATATATATTTTTATTTCTTTTTTTGTATTGGTGTGTGAAAATGTTTGCGAAAATGTGTTCAATTCGTTGTGGTTTTTCTGCCCGATCAAATGCCATTCATGGCATTGTTTCAGACAACAACTGTTTTTTTTTCATTCTCTTATGTTTCACAATTCAATTGAATTGAATTGTTTCCATTGCTAACCATCCAATCGTACATTTCATTTTATTTTAAGTTCTCATTTGTTTGTTTCCCTTTTTTTTTTTTTTTTTCTTTGCAATACTGATTTTCCTGCCGAGACAATGAACAATTGAATTTCAGTATTTTTATTCACAATTAAAAAATTTGCTGTAACGCTTGATTAACAAATGTAAAGTTAAACAAACAAATTTATTTATTGTATAAAAAGAAAAAAAACATTTAATAGGCTTCAAATAGACATTTATTAAGTTAAATAAGAAATTAATTAATTTTTAAAAATAACAAAGAAGTAAAAAAAAACGAAAAAAATATAATTGAAATGGGCTAAAAACCAAGGAAGTAAAGGGCTCTTGAAATGGGAAAGACAATGATTATTAAATGGCATACGGGTCAGATAAGAAATATAGAAATGGATCCACTAATACTGACAAAAAAAATAGATAGATAGAAAAAGGTTAGCCAAATATAGATAAAGATAAAGACTTAGATAAGGACTTAAAAATTATTCTTGATTAAGGTAAGAAAAAGATCCATGATTAAAAAGAGTTTCTTTTCAACATTTTTCAATAATAAATCCTCACCAACTCACAGTATCACATTTATCCAAATTAGAACAACAAAAATATGAGTATAATAACTTAGTAATTGAAGGAACCTTTTTCATATTAACTATTAGTAGTAAAAATATCATATATTATGGAAAAAATACTTGGAATATTGGAAAGTGTCTATAGCATGAATTATGGATTTTCAAAGTTGCTACTTTTAAAAATATTTTAATTTTATTTAAAATTTTTGTGAAGAAGTACATTAATTTCAACTGCATATATCTCACTAAATACTGCCGATATTGATATGATTGTTATAGTATATATTAACTAATATATCCAAATTACATTATTAGAAATGTGTAGAAAATATTCAATTATAAAACATTTTTTTTTTTTATTAAAAGAAATCCTAATATTAAAAAACAAATATATTTTTTGAAAAATCTTCTTTTAATGGATTGGAACTAAAAAGTTCCATCGAGTTCCAATCTAAAGATACAATTGGTATATAAAAGGATATCCATAACGTGATATTTGAGAATTTTGGCCGCAACTTTTGTGATCTTTTAAAATATTAAAAAAATGTACGGTATCTGATATAAGCAATTTGTTAAGAATTCATTCAAAATTTTAAGGTAATTTAAAAAAAAAAGAAAAAATGTTATGCAAATAGTATATTAAAATGGGTGTGATTAGACCCTGTCAAGCGTACTTTTAAATTATTAAAATATATCCGAAATTCCGAAAACTTTATTTATTTATTTTTTTTTTTTTTTTTTGTATAGAAGTGGCAATGATTCTACCCGAATTTTTTTGGAAATATTTACAGTCTTGGCTACAAAATAATATAATAATATCTACAAAACTGAAGTTTTGTCATTCTAAAGCTGTCAGTTGTGACACTATGCGACTTACTACATTTTAGCATGCCTGCAATAAGGTAAAATTGGAAGCCATGACTCTACTCCCTTGTAGGATATATCGAAAAATCTCTTTGAGTTTAGAAGTATACTTCAGAAAATTAAAAATGTTTATTATTGGAATTGGGATCAATCAAACCAATTGTATAAATTGTAGACACTTCAATAAAATTTTCCACCTCATTGGAGCTTAACTATGAATACCATAGTCATGACTCTTGAACAAAGACTATGCCAGTAAAGGAAAATGGGGTAAAGTAGAGTACACTTTATTCAAACTTCAGTAATACACCAACCAATAATCTTTGAACTCTGCAATAGAACTATTATATAGAATGGATTATTATCTAAGATTTTGCATAAAAAGAAGATTTATTTTTTTATTTCATTTATTTTTTGGTATTATTGTTAGTCTCGGGCACAAATTCTGTGAATTATTTTTATTAAAATCGGACATTGTTTAGACCAAGCACTCATAAAAGTTTTGTAGAATTTTCGATTAAAAACATCACTTTTCTGTGTTTTCGTTATATTATTTATATGAATGTGTGAGAATGAAATGAATAGCAAATTGTTAGTAGGTTTAAAAATATTTTAAATTATATTTATTGAAATACACATTGGAAATTTCGTATGATGGAATTTTATGTATATAAAATTTTTTTCATTCACAAAAGTTTTTCAAACAGCATACGTAATACGTAGGAAATATAAAATATATTAACTAATTTTGAATTCTAATCAGAAGGATATTTAGGGCATTTTTGTTACATTATTAGGTATCAATATATGATTCAATAGAGATCCTACAGTAACCATTTAAAACAGTTGATCGAAAAATCGAAAATCATCTATTAACTTTTCATAACATTGATTAATCCTAATCATAAATTATTACCTTAAACAAACTTCGCTATTGCTAATTCTAAAATTTCATTTAAAATCTGCATAATCTATACAAATAATCCTATTATATCTTTGATCTAACTTAACTTTCTTAAAACTAATAAAATTGTTAAATTAATGTTCTTAATATAAATTAAACCTAATTTAAATCGTAACCTAATTCTTTTTTTAAATCTTATTTTTCAAAAATAATATATATTTTTTCTTAACTAATTTATATTAAAACTATCTATTTAACTCAACTTATATTTTGATATCAATTATAATTTAAATTAACGTAAATTAAAAAAATAGAAATGTAAAAATGTATATATAATTTTATACATAATGCACTTTTTACACAACACTTTTATAATACTAAAAATAATTATCCTGTTGAAGATACAAATTCATTCAAATTTATAAAAGGAACATTCTGCAAATTTGATTATAAATTGGAAAGTTTGGGCAGTATTTCTCACGAAAATCAAATTACCAATTCATAACCAGAAACAAATTTACAACACAGGATTATCTAAGATAATCCTAATCCGATTATGGTCGAAAATCGATTCTTTTTGTCAAAAATCGATTCTTTGTAGTCGATTCTTACCATCCAACTTTATATTCAAATCGACTTTTAGGCTTCGATTAATCGAAAAATTGACATTGGACAGTGAAGTACTTTTGTTTAAAAATAAATTACAAGAATTGCAAAACAAAATTGTAAACTTTGTAAAAAATAAATGTTAGGACAATTTTTTAAAAGATAAAAAATCAGTAAATATAATTCAAGAAATAATTGTTAATTATAATGAAAGAACTTTTAGTACTAGTTATATAAAATCTACATTTCTTCCCGCAGTGCAAGACATTTACATAAAAAATGAATCTTCAATAAAAGATGTTCCTCTATTTGACAATTTGACCAGAGGTATATAATTATCCGTCTCTGTTTCTCTTATATTCGTAGGCTACCAATTTATTTAGCATTCATTCGCCATTTTGATCCCACAAATATCCTGTTACCAAGACTAGGCTGGGAAGTATAGATAGTGATTGTGTGCAGTTGAGTAAACATTACGGCTTCAGAACTTATGAATTCCGAGCTTTAATCGCGGCATTACCATTCAAATTAAAGTCTATATCTTCCGAAACAAGTGCAGAAAATATTCCGGACTCAGTTCTCAATTCTATATGTAATATTTTATATCACTTCATATTTGGTGAAATTATTAATTTGCTTCCTATGCTTTTACAAAATACATGTATTTGAATTCTATGGTGCTAAATTAAAGACATTTATTTACGTTATTCGAGTGATCTGCGGAAGTAGGTTAATAATAAATATATTGATTCTTTTAAATATCTTTTGATATTTTTCGAACAGTCACATGACTATTGTATTCAATGCATTACATTCTCAAAATGTTTGGTTAAAAAAGCATGCTCTCTGGTTTAATTGTTAAACATATCGACATACAATATAATATATACATACCTAAATATCTAAGGGTCCTTTAAAACATAATCTAATTTAATTTTAATTTATTTTTTTACTAATTTTACAAACAATAATCGTTTAAAAATCGAAAAATCGAAAATCATAATAATTTTTCATGCCATTCACTAATCTTAGTCCTAAATTATCACCTTAAACAAACTACGCTATATATATAAAATTCAAAAAGATTTAATCTTAACCTAGTAGATACATACTAAATTGAGAGTATGAGAGCAGATCAATAAGTACGTGACTTTTCAAACTTCCCTCGTAGTTATATGAAATGAAATAATATTCCCATCAAGTACCACCTGTTAGTAGACTACTGTCAAATTTTGAGCAAGTGTCGTCATTTACTTTGCGCTTAACAGCTGTTCAAAACATACAACCTCGTGTATTTTTCTAAAAATGGAAAAAAGTGAATTTCAAGTGCTCATTAAGCATTATATTTTGCAAAAAAACCGTCAATCAAACCAAGGAAAAGCTTGATAAATACTATGGGGACTCGATTTCAATGGTAAAAAAAGTGGTTTACTGACTTTCGTTTTTGGTCGCACAAGCGCGTGAGATTGTTGACGCCATAGGCATTTCATATGGCAGTGTGGTTTCGATTTTAAATGATCAGCTGGGTTTAAAAAAAGTTGTCTGCAAGATGGGTGCCGCGTTTGCTCTCAATTTACCATAAACACGTGTGGAGTCTCAATGGCAACAACTCTATGAATTGGGCTACAAATTGGTACCTCATCCGCCATATTCTCCGAATTTAGCCCCTAGTGACTACTTCCTATTTTCAAACCTAAAGAAATGGCTCGGTGGAAAAGTAAATGACGACACTTGCTCAAAATTTGACAGTAGTCTATTAGCAGAGAAAATTCACGGACTTATTGATCCGCCCTCGTATTATTGTAGTTTTAGTTTCCTATGATTATTTTTCAACAGTGTTGCCATGTGCAATTCTTTTTAAAAAAAGCTAAATTTTAAATTATATTACTACAATAAAAATATTTGTTACTTATACTTATATTGAATCTATTAAATTTGTTTAGACAATTTTTATGAATTACGCCCAAATTACATGATCCTACCTACTCCTGCTTTAAAACTGCAAATTAATTCGGAATAACTTTCTATCTTCGTCTGCCCATCCATGTGAACCTTAACTTAAATAACTTAAAACTTAAGGTTAATATTTGGAAACAACATGATGTAATTTAGCCCAATATTATTTTTAAACTACAGCGCAATTATTTTACAGTAAATTATATCCTATTAAAAATTTCGTATAAAGTATTTTTTTTCAAAAATTTATCAAATACTTTTGTTAAAATAAAATCAAAAAATTAAAATCATCAGCCTGTTCGTGTGTTTTCTAGTTTTACTATTTTGCATTATTTTTTGTACTAAAATTTTCCAAAGCAAATAAAAATAATAAAAATAGTAAAAAACGAACAAATCACAAGTGAAAATATTTATGTACAATAATTGGTTTATATAATTTTAAGTATTTAACTGAGCGTTAAAAACACAAATCAATATAATTTGCAAAATATTTTTTTAAGATGAAAAATCATATTATTAAAAATTAGGTAAAAATAGGGTCACATTTAGTAAAATTCTATTTAAATGCATTTTAAGGACTAGTTTTTATATAAAAGTAAACAAATAAATAAATGTTTGTAAGAACTAAAAAAAAAATTTCAAAATAAGCTTTTCGATTTAACTAATTGAGCTAATTCTATACTTTTTCTTTAGTATTATTCAGAACATCATGAGGTTATTTGTTAAAAAAGTTAAATGCTAAAATCACAAAGAAGTTAATTTAATTAATAATTAAATTTTTTCAAACGAATACCTTTTGCACAATAGGATATAATGGGATATAGTAAGCACTATTTTGACTCACTTAGTGAAACTCAGAAAGCATTTAAAATCGTTTCATATTTGGGAAAATTCCAAGCATCGAAATTGTTATCATAGTTGTCAGATAAATTTAGTGCAAAATCAGCAAATTTTAAAAAACCATCGACAAAATCTATTAATCGGTTTTTTGAAATCGACAATAAATTGCCAACATAAAAAATTAGGGTTTTCTATGTTAATGGACATTTTCAATATAAACAAGTTTGCAATTGTAAATTGCCTTGCTGTCTATATTTGACAGTATCAAAGCGGAGTTTGTGGATTATAATTATACACCAGCAGAATGTAATATATATTTCCGGTGCCGCTACACTCTTCATCAGCATTCCTTGTATCTTATATATTTAGGTTTCATTGAAACCAAAACACTATGCCTGCTTTTATGGAAAATTTATTTTGTTTATGATGAAATTTGAAATCTTAAGTTAAAAATTTCGTTAATTTTTCTTTTATAGACTTATTATGAGAGCCATGTAGTAACTGTTAACACCAGATATACGTGTATGTACCCAATTTTGGATAACTTTCATTTACCATGTTTCCGAAAAGTTGTTAAAATATACAGAATTTTTTTAAGCACCTCGACGATATACGAAATTTACTTTTTAATGAATACATAAAAAGTGCCTTTGGATTAATTTGCAATAAGTGATTAGTAATAAATAATGTATTGATTTTAAAAATAAAAGTTTTAATAAAAATTATAAAAGGGTTATGGTTTTTTATAAAGTATTTATTCGCCATTTCATAAACAAGTTGTCCAATATTGAATTGAATTCTATAATAGAATGATTCTCATCAATCTTTATTACTTTCGCTTAAATTTATCTGAAGAGAAAAATATATAAAGAATGCTGAAAGTACTTAGTTCTGCATTTCCTTTTAGAACACATTGTAAATTTTAGGGCAAAAATCATAAAATCGTTAACAAACCATTTTTAGCAACAAAAATCGTTAAAATAAATCCTAAAATCTGGCAACAGTGATTGTCACTTAGCAGGTACAATAAAATCAGTGGACTGATTTTATAAATCGAAACGTAAATTTTTATATTGATTTAATATACGAGTATTTGTTGTATTGAAAAACAAATTGTCGAAATAAATTTTTGTTTCGTTTTACAAAATCAGGCCACAGCTGGGAGTTTATGACGACTTCATAAATATTTTTGTGTCTTTCATCCTCCATTTATCCATGAATAATAAAGTGGAAAAAATATAGAAAAATGCAAAATAGAAAAAAATCCATTCTTTTTGGAAAAAGGTACAAGAAAGTGATAAAAAGCATTTAGCACTATTCTTTTGCAAAAAAGTGCAACTGTAAAAAAATAAGTGCTAGAATTGCACTTTAAATGCCGTTATTCCAACGCTGTTCTTCAATAATATAATATAAAACGGTTTATTATATAAGAGATTTAGAGTTTGCAAGTAACGTATGTTAAAAAAAATCATCGTACAAAATAAACTAATATAAATAATTATAGAATATTCTTACACGGATTCCCTAGTTCTTCCCCTATACACTTGCCTTACGCTTTGTAGCATCATCAGTGTCAACAATAACAGTGTCACCTAGTGTCGCCACTTTTAGTGAAAACTCCATTTTCGGCATTTTTCAGATATTTAATTCTTCGATTTTAGGGTAAAAAATTATCAGATTAAAAATTACAATTAAAGTAACTTTCTTTAAATTTAATACAATATATCTTCGTTTTTATAAATATCAATTTTATTGACAACATTTTGCAAACAATAGATTTAAAACTGTTCATACATATAAAATAAATAAATGGACAATAACCAAAAAATAAAATCCAACCAACATCAGAAATGCATTAAAACTAAATTCTATTGTGGTCAATTAGTGATGGCTAATTAAACATAATGATGATAACGATGAGAATAAATTTGTATGCGTTCGTATGTTTAGTTACAAAATAATTACACAACAACTAGCAACAACAATAACAACGTTACAATGACAATAACATACAGTTTTCCGTAACAACAATCACTTTGCATAGATTAAATTTAAATACATAGTAAAAAAGAAAACTATATATTTAGGATATAAATATTATAGCATTTAAAGAAGTGTATTTTTCTTTTAATTAAAGATTTTTTTTTAATAATAAAAATGAACTTAATGTTAAACTTACTACATAAATATTAATGAAAATATTTTAGTTAAAAAATGAATATTTCCTTCTTTTCCTGGCAAAAGTTTATCAAAATATTTTAATAACTGTAGATAACAGTGGGGCAGAATCGATACTTTTTGGAAACAAATCGCTAACTTATAATCGGCATATGATTTTTAACATGAAATTTCACATTGGTGAAGCAGAGGAGTGTTAGTTTGGAAGGAGGGCCTCACACACCCTTCAGGAGAGGAGCTATTGTGGCTAGAAATTTTTTTACCGTTTTCCAAATTTTCCTTTGTTGTTTATCCCTTATAGTTTTCAAGTTATTTGCATTTGAAATTTAAACTACACTGAAGCCCTGATCTGCGTCGTTAATGGGGACTGGAGAATTGCGACACAAACTGAAACAACGTAAAACTAGTCAATATTTTCTATATATTTACACTGTTTGCTTAATAACTGGTACCAGGATAAAAATATTTGAACACAAAAGAAGTTAATCCTTAATAAAAAATACAAAGAGGTGACACTAAAATACTTATTTAATTTATATTTTGATTTCCTAACTAAAAGCAGAGAATTAAATCCATTTTTTGCTTAAAAATTTTCTTCAATACCTTTGCATCTGTTATTAAGAACTTTGAAATTCCTTATAACATTGATTTTGCCAAACTTATAGTAAAAAATTACCTTTTGAAAAATATACTAAAGAACATCAACGAATCAATAAATTTTTCATACACAATTACTTAAGTTACTTTAGCTTCCAAAGAAAAGATAATATATATAAAAATTAAAAAATAAAGATAATTTTTTTTGTGTTTATATCCTACACCACCATAGGCGGTTGCAGTATTAGGTGTTTGTGCTGATGTTTGTAACCTCAGAATCACATTGTCCATATAAACCTTGTGCACAAAGT
Organism: Protocalliphora azurea; assembly: GCA_932274085.1. Taxonomy (NCBI): domain Eukaryota; kingdom Metazoa; phylum Arthropoda; class Insecta; order Diptera; family Calliphoridae; genus Protocalliphora; species Protocalliphora azurea. The sequence goes on along the minus strand of OW026521.1, from coordinate 147,782,998 downwards.
ACGAGTGTGTCACAATTTTAAATATAATTTAATGAAATTTAGCACGTGCAACTTTCATGATACAAGGCCTATTAAAATTTATTTTATTTCACCTAAACCCCATTCAAATTTCCCCCGGAATAGAGTTTAAACACTCAAAAATGCCTTTTTATTTTAATATATTTTGATATTTTAATGAAATTAATGAAGTGCGGTGCAAAGATGTCTCGTGCAAGTATCAATCTCTGCACCAGATTTTATGACCATTTTATGACAATTGACCATAGCTCCCATATAAACCCCTTATCCGAAAATGACTTTAACATGTATAAATCTTATACGAATGTTAGTATCAAGTTAATATTTGACACAAACAAGTTTTATGTAAGTAGAAACAACATTAGCAAATTTTATGAGAATCGGTCCATAATTTTCCATAGCTCCCAATAAACCCACTTCCAGTAATCGCCCTAAAGTGCATAAAATCATCTAGATATTAGTATAAACGCATTATTCTGTATTTGTATATTTTATTTAGTAAAATTGGCCACAGGTGTAATATAAGTCCCCTTCCCGAATTTTTATTCTCGTACACAGTGGTGTAGGGTATCATATAGTGGGTCTTGATCGACTATATCTTTCTTTCTTGTTTTTTTTTTTTGCTGAAAAAGCGTCTACACTTTTTTTCTCTGAAATAAAATTTTCTTTAAGAACATACAATAATTTTATACTTTTCTGAAAGGTATCCTAACAAAAACTAGCCCAAACACCCAATAGAACGAAGTACAGACTCGAGTTAGACCTACTTTATATTAAAATTTTGAATTCAGCCTATATGTTCCAAAATACCCAAGCGTGAAACTACAAACAGAATGCAGTTTAGGGAACTCTAATGTGTTCCAAAGGCTTTTTTAGACTGTAAAAAATGTGGACTTTAAGGGAAAAACTCAACAAAATTAATTTTTGGAACACACAAAATAAAATTTGGAATTTAGGAATTGTGGGATTCCTTTTACAAAATTCCTAAATTAAATTCTATACTTTATCATTTCAAATGATAAAGTCAACAACCATCTAAAATTTCGTTAGAATACCCTAGATAACAACGAATTTATTAAACATAAAATATTTATAGTTTCTCCAAAAACCAATTTTTTACACAAATTTTAATTTAGTTCCAAAAATCTAAAAAACTATCTAGCTGACATAAATCTTAATTATATACGATAAGATTGAAGTCAATATCTTTTACGGAACTAAAACTACGCTTCTTTATTATTCTATATGTAAAAATATTTGGATGAGAAACAAAAATTTGGCAAGCGGTTTAAAATTTTCTATGTCAGAGATACTCTATTTTGAGTCCTAATACCATCGCTTCAGAGGGGTATGCGGGGCCACCTTCAAAACTTAAAATTGTGCTCTCCACTGCTACGTCTATATAAAAGTCGATTGGAAGTTACAGACTTATTTTCAAAAAAATTTCGAATGAAACGAAAATTAATATCAATAACAAAACTCTAGAAAAATAATGAAAAAATTTAATTTGTAAAGTTTTTCAATAATTTGTTTTATATTTTACTTACTTTCTAAAATTCTCATTCATTTTATTTTAATAATGTATTTTCTGCAGTCTACAATGTGCTTAATGTTATTTAGTTCAAAAAATTTAATTTTGCATTGAGAATCAAATTTTCAAAATTAAGATTTAAGAATTAATATTAATCATACGCTCAGTTGTTTTTTTGAAGCTAGTTTTAAAAAATGGTTTATAACTTTTAAAATAACAAAACTATTTTAAAGAAATTTTAAGTATATTCTAACGATACTTTAAGGAATATTTTGAAAAAGAAATTATTTAAAAAAATTTAATAGAATTTTAAATGTTTATTTCATTAGAAGTATATTATTGTTATTTATTAGTAAATTATAAAACCATGAAAAGTATAAGGGATTTTAATTTAAATAATAACGATAATGCCAATACTTATTTTACATTATAATTTAAAGATAACTTAGTCCCACTGTTCGTACATATAAATTCATTTTATTGAAATTTCATACATAAATGCAAAAAATATATAGAATTTTTCACAACAATCCACCACAGATGCCATCAGCAAATTGAAAAAAGAATAATACTTAAAAAAAATCCACATAAAACATATGTATGAAATGATTATCAAATAATAAGCTAAAAGTCCTTTAAAAATACATTCATATTTTCTAACTGAACTTTGTTGGCGAAATTCTTTATTAATTTTCTACTTTAGTTTAGTCTTTCTATATATATATATTTTTTTTTTTTTTTTTTTTGTTAAATCAAAATTCTTTAGAGAACAAAAATCAAAAGGCCAGCTAAAGTTTCATTTACATTAGGGAATTGTTGATTTCATTCATTCTACTACTATTGCTCTTGCTCCCAGTGATGTTAATTCTAATAAAAAACACTTTTAAATCATTTTTTCCCTTACTTACCCTTCCCCACTTTAAAGGCATTTTCCGGTTATTTTACTAAATATGGTTGGAGAAAATTTTTATATGAAATGAACAGTTCTTGCTTTTTTATTCGCCTTTTAAGTCTATGAGGATTTTCATTTGCTTTAATAGTTTTTTATAGTCATGTTAGTAAATTGAGTGTGAGTAGCATGATGCTGCTGCTGCCATTTCTACTACTTTGGCCCCTAAATGCCATTAGTAGCTTCATTTGTAGACCGACCACAGCACTGGCCGCAGTCAGACATGTTAGACTTTTATTTTTGCATGGCAATGGATAGATTAACTTGTTGGATATCATACATACATCCATTCAGATATGTGTATATAGAAGCTATAAAATACTATGTAATATGAACAAGGTATTTAAAAAATTATTGTTATTTTTTAGTTAGTTAGTTATTTAAGGCAATTTTGTGTTCAACATTGTTTCATTAAAAATTTATTTAGATTTTCCAAATTTTGTAATATTTTAAGGACTAAACTTTCATAAAAACCAAAATTATAAATATGTGATTTTAAAATGATATATGATTAAAAATGTCCTTAATTTTCACAACTTATTTGAACCTCCCTATTAAATATACTTTTCCCCAAAAATAATGCATATTAGTAATGATGAGAATGATAAGAATGAATTTAATATATAAATTATTAATTTACTGAGTTTATTAACCTACCTTCAAACTGTATATTTTTGAAGTTTAGCTGGAATCCTGATATAAATTCGTAGTCATATTCAAAACTATTATAATTTTTTTGTTTTAGTTTATATAAGGGTATTCACACAAAAAATAAAATCAAATAATTGTTCAAGAAAATTAAAACTAATAATTTCGAGTAAAAATTTATTCTAACAAATTATGTCGATTTATCGAAGAAATTAGAGTAGACAAATTTATACCTATTTACTTGTATTTTAAAACAAATAAGAAAGACATAGTCGGTTCAGTCCAACCATATGATACCCTATAACATTGTGTATGTGCACCAAAATTCGGGAAAGGGTCTTATAAGGCACCTGTGGCCAATTTTTACAATGTATTAAGTGTAATGTATATTTCTATAAAATATACATATAGAGGGCCTATATACAATACCCTCTATCTTCAAAAACTTGACTTTCCAGAAAAGCAAAAAATTTTTTTCTTTCGCGTATTTTTCAAGTATTTCAAAAATTTTCTTTTACAATATTTATTTAAAATCACAACAATCTTTCATATAATTTCTCTTTAATATTTTGCAATATTAGCAATTTTAAAGAGAGATACAGGGTTTTGCATTGTAGAAAAAAAAACAATTAATTACCTATTAATGCTTGTTTAAAAAAAATTTTAAACTAGTTAGTAATTTGCAAATCAACGTAATTGCAAAAGGAAGGAAGGGACTCACAATGGACCTCTAGGTCTCCGAGTGGATGCACAAGCACTCTTCTGAGTGCTGTGCAACCCTTCTCTACCTATCTATCTAGTTGCAAAAGGTTATTTTATTTTGAGATCGGAGCAGGGTAAATGTTAACCACCATACGTACAAAATATTAATTATCGCATATCTAAGGAATTCAAAGAAAGTCTTAAAATTTTGTGGTTATATCTTTCTCATCAACTTTCATAATTGAGATAATGATAGAAAGGGTAGCTACAGAGGAAGTGGTATTAGAGCAAAATTGTGAGAATAATTTCCTTATCAACATTTATAATTGAGATAAAAATAGGGGAAATATTAATCCCCATACAAAGTACATCTTAATTATCGCGTATATTATGTTGATACTAATATCTACAAAAATATTATATTCTCATTGTTAATATTCATTATTTTAATAATACTGTGCTCATGATAAGTATGTTTTTGTTTCAGTTTTATCATTCAATGTTTACATTCAATAAAAATTTTAATATAACTGCCTATACAAATCTCATGTTTTTGAGTATTTTTACCAGAAACAAAATTTTATTAATATGAAAAAATATCTGTAATTCTCCAACCATTAAATATTACCAATATATTTCCTTGTTCTTAAACCACATTAATATTATTATTCCCATAACTATAAATTGCTACATATAATTATATTACGTATATTTTTTCCAAATATGGTTGTACTACACATAACTTGTTTGATTTTGAATATATATTGTTTTTAATATTTGCTCTTCGATTATGGTTCAAGTAACCAAATTTTTTATGCACTTTAGGGAGATTCTGGAAAATGTGTCTTAAATGTGGGCTTTGATCAATTATGGACTGATCTTCATAAAATTTGTTAGTGTGATTTTTACTTATATAAAATTTATTTGTGATTGGCTTGATATCTACCAACATTTTTTGGGATATATGCACGTAAAAGTGTTTTCTGAAAAAGAGTTTAAATGAGAACTTTGATCTGATCTTCATGAAATTTGCTATATAGACTTATATTTATATAAGACATATCATTAATATGATTAAAATAATTGACCGATTACAACAAATTTCAACAGGGTTCATCCATGGTCTAATAAAAAGCCATATATTAAATATCATTAATTTATCTTTAAAATTTTAACCTATAGTTTGATTACAAGGTTTACATATACAGACGAACGGACATCAATAAATCGAGTCAGAAAGTAATTCTGTGACGAAAGGTATACTTGAAGGTAGTGATACGATGATTTTCTCTATGTGTTATAAATATCAGCACAAACGCATAATTTCCCAACTACGTGTGGTGGTGTAGAGTATAATAATATGTTAAATAACTACAATGATTCATGTTTATCGAAAATGCATAGTGCAGAATCAGAAATACAGTGGGGCAAAATCGAAAATTTTTGAAATAGATCTAGCAGAGGAGTGTACAATTCTAATAAGTCAAAGACATTTACATCTACTTAAAGCCCTCGATAAGACCTACAAAAAATATTTTTATGGTATTTATATTTTACAGTTTTCGAGTTATTTGTATTTGAAATTCCAATTATCTCAATTTTGCAAGATTTTAGTTCAGTTTTTTTTATATATAACTCAATCGATCTTGTAAGATTTTTTTACTTAGTTAAAGAACGAAATTATATATTGAATAAAGTAAATTTGAAGTGGATATATTTACCGAATCCAAAAATAAACGATTTTAAATTTGAAAATTGAAAAATTATTATTTTTTGTGTTTCTTTGGCCGAAAAAGTGTCTACACTCTTTCTTTCTATTAAATGAAATTTAGCTTAAGAATATATAATAATATACTATTTTGAAAGGTATTTTCACGAAAATAATTTTAAGATAGAAAACGAGTAAAATTACCCTATATTGCCAATTTTATTTAAAATTTTTGACTTTAAACTTTCATTTTAAAATTATCTCTTTGAATAAACACAGAAAAAACTTAGTAATAGCATGTATTTGTGAATTTGGTTACTTTTCTATAACAACAGCTTACTATCCGCATTACATAGAAGTTGTTTAGTAAGTACTAATTTATAACCTGTTATGTTATTACTTATTTAGGATGAGATTTTTTAAAATACTATTTTTATTGATTTTTTTGTTCAGTTGCCCATGTAGAATTTCATCTTATGAGAAGCCTTCAATATTTTCCCTACAATTGATTTTCATTTATAGCAAACTACTTATTTCAGTAGTTACTTGTTAAGAAGGTGTCATTATTTTTTGCTTACTATAAACTATAAAAATATAGAGTTACTAGTAAAATAAAACGTTAATATGGCATACACGTGGATCAGTTGGCTCGAGCGCCATAGAAGTTAATGCTTTTTTATGATAGAGTGGGTCAATTTTGACACCCTGTAGCTCATCTTGTTTTATAAAAGGACAACTATAATATTCTTTTTCTGAAAGATCAGGTTATTGTGTACAACTTTCTCATACATGTCAATTCGATATAACAAGTAGTTTAGGAGATTTAGATTTAAAATCTTTTGGAAATAAATCTGTAATTACTAACCTGCTAGTTGGATTTACGTAAAATTTCCCATAAGAGTAAAAGAGGAATGTACAATGTTATATTCTGAAGGAAGCCCTACATACCACTAAGGTGTGAAGCTATCAGGGCTCAAAATAGGGTACATACATCTTCATAAAGCTCTTGATAAAGCCTATTAAAAACATGAATGTTCTATTTATATCTTATAGTTTTCAATTTAGTTGCATTTGAAATTTCAACTACCTCAATTTTGATATCTCTTGAGTCTGGCGCTCAGCGGCATGTATGTAAATCCAAGCAGCAGATTAAAAGTTACAAATTTATTTCCAAAAAATTTCGATTTTTACCCACAGAACACTTTAAATTTGTGCTCCCATATTCAAATCTTCAATTTAACATCTACAGCAACCCAAGCATTTTTGAAGAACGCAAACAAAAATAATTTAAACTAGAAAGAAAGCTATAGTCGGTCAAGACCGATTATATGATACCCTACACCATTTTGTACGAGCATAAAAATTCGATAAGGGGACTTATGTTACACCTGTGGCCAATTTTACTAAATGTACAATAAAATATATAAAACAGAATAATGCGTTGATACTAACATCTAGATGATTTTATGCACTTTAAGGCGATTCCTGGAAGTGGGCTTATATGAGAGCTATAGTAAATTATGAACCGATTCTCATAAAATTGGGTAATGTTGTTTCTATTTACATAAAACTTATTTGTGTCGAATATTAATTTGATACTATGGTCAATTTTGGACCATATTTTTGAGGCAATTTTGAGTGTTGTTGAACTTTATTCCAGAAAAACATTTGTATGGGGCTAGGTGAAATAATGGACTGATTACAACCAATTTCAATAGACTTCGTGCTTGTATCATAAAAGTTCCACGTGCCAAATTTCAATGACTTATCTTTAAAATTGCGATCCGTACTTTGTGCACAAGGTTTACATGGACAACCAGCCAGCTGTCCAGCCAGCCAGATGGACGGATATCGTCAGATCGATTTAAAAAATGATTCTGAGTCGATATGCGTTACAACATACTTTAAGGTGGGTCTTGGATAACTATTTCCATGCGTTACAAACGTCAACACAAACGCATAATCATAGATGGCTGGGGTATTATGCAAAGTTTTTGCGGGGTTCATTTTAAGGTTTGCTTTTAAGTTTTCTGCATCTGCGGTGAACGTTATCGAGGCTTCTGTTTCTACATAATTTAATGGTGAATAGCTCCTTTATTAGCTGTTTGATATCTGGTTTTATGAATATTCCCTTCTTAATTTTGGCTTCGCGGAGAGAAGAAAATATTTCGTTAAAGCCTGGACCACCTTTGTTTGTGTGCGGGTTAAATGAGAACATTTTAATCATGACAACTTTAAGAACTTCTAGCGGGTAAGTGGAGCAAGTAGCACAATTACTCCTATACAAATAATTGACATAATAATTTGCTCTGGCTCTTATCTAGATAATTATATAACCTAATAACTCCTTGGGGAAGCATATTTTCCTAGGTCGTTCAAGGGCTGAATTTGAGACTTGATGAAATAAAACTTATATTTTTTGTTTTACTGATAGGAATGAATATTCTTACAAAAAAAAAATATAAAATTTTTTTCGCTATAATTTTTTTGTGTTATGTAATCCGTATTGTCTTCATTTTTAGAAACTTTTAAAAATGACACAAATCTATTAAGAATTTAAAAAAGACAAAACTAACCAATGTAACTAATTAAAAGATCCGCTGACAAGGTTTGGCATTTGTTTACTCTGTTCTTATACCCAAATACTACTCCTATAGCCACAAATATTTTCAGTCAATGTTGACCATGTCGGCAAGATTATGTTGTTTTAGGTTTTTGTCCTTTAGTTGAAAATAAATGACCACAATCTAACAAGTGGTGTAAAAAAAGGATAACAAAAAGAAAAAAAGCACAAAACGAACATGTCATTATCATTATACACATGTATCATCATACGCCACATAAGAAAGACAAGAAAACGTGGCAGGATACAAAACGAAGAGGAAAAATGAAAATGTGTAAACAATATTTTTGGCTTAAAAGCCATATGTCCACTATGATTTTTACATTTTCCTCTACCACTGATGATGGTTTTATGATGTTTTCAACTAAAATAAAAAAAAAATAAGATACATAAAACCTGATAAACTAAAACATACATGAGTAACAGTATGACTTAATCATCGCTTGTGGAAAAGGAAATTCACACTCAAAAGGATGTAACTAGTTGATGAGACAGAGTTAGAAATTATTTAAGTTTACTTTATAAATACTTGGTCAAAGATAAGGACCAAATAAATACATATGTATATACATCCGAATATATGTCTCTTAGCGTCATAGTTATTTGCTTGTTTCTGTGTGGTTAATTAATCACAACATGATCTACTCCATCTTGTCGCTTACCCACACACTTGCGTATGATTGCAAATACTTGCTTTATGGTTATAAGCATTTTCAAGTTCATAGATGAAAGATAAAAACTTAAAATAAAACAGATAAAAGGATACTAATGAACTCTGTGTATATTTTTTAGTTACGTTCTTCTCTTCAACAAAACACATGAATATTAAATCTAACCATAGAGTTTTATACAAATTTAATGGTTCGGTTGAGTAAAGCAACACACATCTTCTTTGTGGCCATCTACCTAAATGTCTGTCCACAAACAACCAGCCATCTTTTGCTGTTGTTTTTGGTTAAAAGTTCTTATTACATCTTTTTTTATTTTTTATAACTAATTGCTTAAACGTGGTTATTAATCATGGGTCAGTTACTTTTCCCTTAAGGGCATTATGCTTGATTCCTTGCTAGAGTAAGTCAATATAAAGTAATTTGTAGATATTTGGTTGGTAGGGAAATCATTTCAATTTATATTATAAATTAAATATCGAAGCTTTTTCTTCAAATAGAAATATATAACAATCTAAAACTAAAGCTTTTAAAGTTTTTTATAGAAAATTTTAAGCTAAAGCTTTAAAAATTGTCTATAGAAAATTTTAAGCAAAATTTTTTATAATTTCCTATAAAAATTTTAATTAAAATCTATTAAAATTTTCTATAGAAGATTTTAAGCTAAAGCTTATACAATTTTCTAAAAAATTTTAAGTTAAAGCTTTCTAAATTTTTAAAAGAAAATTTGAAATTAAAGTATAGAATCTAAAGCTAACACTTCCAAAATTTTCTATAGAAAATCTTAAGCTAAATATTTTAAAATTTCCTATAGAAAATCTTAAGAAAGCTTTCAAAATTTTCTGTGTAAAATCTTAAGCTAAAGCTTTCAAAATTTTCTGTAGAAGCTTTTACAATTTTCTAAAAAAAATTTAAGCTAAACCAGAGAAAACATGATGTATCTTTTTGAAGCTCTTTGTGAAATTACCTTTTCCCTTACCCTATTCATTCCAATTAGGGTTTCCCCTAATATTTCTTTTTCCGAGAAACGGGAGCGAAAACTTCAATTCCCTGAAAATTCTCAGGATTCATGGGATATTGAATTTTTTATATCTAAAAGCTTAAATTATAAGATGATAGCAACGATTTCATATAAGGAATATTAAACAGTATTATAAATTATAATTATTTAACAAAAGATAAAGTAATATTAAAGATTTATCTTTTAATATTTAAACAATTTTAAACATTTCATAAAAATAAAATAAGCACCTAAGTTATATTAAAAACTGTATATCTCAGATTTTTAGATTAATTGGTTTTTCATGCTAATAATAATAATAATAATAATAATAATAATAAACCCTAACCTATGGTACTATATTTAAGTTTCAATACGATTAGATTTTTTATAGTTTTATTTGCTTTTCACCTTCATCTTACATTAGTAATTAATTCCTTCTAATTTATAGATGTAAAACACAATTCTGCAATATATTTAAAATTAATTTTTAGTTAAGTTTTGACACTTTAACATTTACATATATATTTCTTTAGAGTTTCATTGCTTGTGTAATGTACAATCATGTGTCTCAAAAAAACTGAAACATATCATGTTTTCAGTGCAAAAAATATCAACTTAATAATTTTTTTTTATAATAGTGAACTTCTCCAAAGCGCAATTTAATAAATATTAATTTCCAAAAACTAATAATATACTTAAAAATTTAACTTGCCAAAAGTATTTTTTTTTTTTAAATCATTAAATTCTTAAGATATCCTAAGACGAGAAGTATTAATAGCTTTGAAAAATAAAATAAAATAAAATAAAATATTTTGTCAAAAGATTGGATAGTGAATACTTTAGACGGTAATACAATAATTTTTATATTTTATTTAGTTTTTATTTTTCTTTCAATATTTTTATACCCTACACTACCACAGGTGATTGGGCTATTACGCTTTTGTGCTGATATTTGTAACGCATAGAAAAAGTTATCCAACACCCACCTTATAGTATGCCAATCGACTCAGAATCACTTTTTAAATCGATCTAACGATGTCCGACCATGTAAACCTTGTGCGCAAAGTACGGGTTGCAATTTTAAACATAATTCAATGAAATTTGGTACGTGGGTCTTGAAATTGATATTGATCGGTCCATTATTTCACCTAGCCCCCATGCAAATGTTTATGAGAATGTTAGTATCAAGTTAATATTTGACACAAATAAGTTTTATGTAAGTAGAAACAACATTGTCAAATTTTATGAGTATCGGTCCATAATTTTCCATAACTCCCATATAAAACCACTTCCAGGAAACGCCCTAAAGTGCATAAAATCATCTAGATGTATATTTTATTTTACATTTAGTAAAATTGTACACAAATGCAATATAAGTCCTCATCCCGAATTTTTATGTACGTACACAATGGTGTAGGCTATCATATAGTCGATCTATATCTTTCTTTCTCGTTTCTTTTTAATTTTTTCTTTATAAAACTTTGATATAATCTTCTTTTTGATAACGTATAAAAAGTACCTTATTGATACATGTAAAAATAAAATATTTTTGAATAATTTAAATTATGCCTTTTACATTGACAAATCTTAATATACAATATTGCCATCTAAAAATGTCTTTAGTAATTAGAGTTTTTACAATAATGTAAATGTTCATTGCAGCGTTAAAAACAGTAATGTTTTTTTTAGAACTACATATCAAATTAATTTTCAATTTTCCGTTTTCTCAAGAAGATTAAAAAAATTCCCGGGAAATCCCGGACTCCACACCCTAATTCCAATCTAACAACACCGTCCATCTGGGTGTCTGCAAAAAAAAATTTACTACCCATTTTTTAAAATATATGTATGCATTTGTATAAAATAAATAACATTTTATGTCATACGAATATAAATAATGTCACTTTTTTATCACCCATTTTTCCAATTACTCATACTTGCACAAAAATTTTGTCTGTTGCAATTTTTCTTTTATTGTTTTGCACATTATTTTCGTCTCTATAAAAATGCAAATAATCAAGTGTACAATTATTGATGTATTCATCTGAATGGTTAAATTATTGTATACATTGTAATTGCGAATTTGTGGAAGATAAAATTTTTCACCATAGACATTAGGTGGTGAAAAATTTCCATAAATTTAATATTTTAAAAATTTTAAAACGAAAAAAAAAAAATTAAATAATTTTCTTAATGTAATACGTATTTAAAAATCAAAAAATTTTCATACATACTTTTTTTGTGTACGGTTTATACAATTTCTCAAAGATAAAAACTATTCCAATTATTTTTTAATTGTATCAGTTATACAATTGATAAAAATTAAAATTTTCTAATACCTTTTATTGCAATTTATCGCATTTCAATTATTTTTCTTGTTATATCATTTAATAAATTAATCAAATATAAATAAAAATAAGTGATATTTTAAATAATTAAAAATACAATTTTTTTAGGTTGAATTTCAATTATTGAAATAATTATTCGTAATTAAAATTGGATTTTAGATTTTTCTATATAAAATTTGAATTCAATTTGCTATATAAATTGTTAAAAATAATAATAAAATTCTCATGTTTTTCAATTTATTATTATTTTCTTCTCAAAACATATGGGCAAAAGCTCAAAAATTTTATGTTACAATAATTTCATACATATTTTTGTTTTTGGCAAAACTAATAGTAGCATCGTATCAGTTACAATTAGGGCATCCAATTATTAGGTTTTTCATATTAATCGACTAATTTGAGAAATATTTATTCGAGGTTAAAAATTAATCACTTAATGGCAAATTATTCGATTAACCGAATTGTCTTAATAATCAAAGTAAAAAATATAAATAACTTTAATTATATCTAATCTATTAAAGCAGTTATTTAGAAACGTATTGTTGATCAAATTCTTTCACAAAAGCTTCATCTTATCAGTTCTTTCGCCCATGTGTATGAAAAAATTGCATTTTTTTGACCTAGTACTAGTAATTCAAAATATTCTAAATCAGCCTGATTTAATAAATCAGTATTTTTAATGAAACTCTCTTTATTTTCTGTGTGAGTATGACCTTTTTGTCATAAAAGTCAAAATTGATATTTTTACGCACATTTTCTTGATGAAAGCTAAAATTTGTTTATTGCTTTAAGTTACTTTACACGAAACTGTGTTTTCAGGGCGCTAATTCTGGCAGTCGTGATCGAAATTGTTTTCGAATCGAAATTTATTTCGACAGTGAAAAATTTTCTAATGATGGTACTCGATACGAATCGAATCGATTCATTGCTTCAGTGTTAAATAAGTACGTATAAAATAAAAGAAAACGTAAACAAAAAACATATGGTTGTGCAAAAAACAACACAAGTGAAAGTGAAATTTTTTAAAGATATAATTTTAAATTAAAAATGGATCCCTTTGTCGTTTTTTGCACGTCGTCTTCTGATTGCGACGAGATTGAAAACATTAATGTCATAAGGAAACAAATAAGAAACTCCTCCGACCCCTTAAGATTGACAAACAATGAGTAAGTATAAATAAGTACATACATACATATGTATTAATGTATGTGTTTTTCTAGATTCAAAAGAAGTTTTAGGCTCACAAATGAAGCATTTAATTATGTTCTTAGGCAGTCAAAGTTTGAGGGGATACTTTCCACCATGGTTCCACCAAAAATTCAGTTGGCGGCAACATTATCATTGTTGGCATCCGGAGGTTGGGAACTGTTTGATAAAATACTTTTTGTCAAGTCCGTATGTTCTGCCATAAAGTCGGCCTGAATCTCCTTTTGTGTATAATTTATTTTTGTTATTTTTGACCTAAAAGTAATAAAATTATTAATATTATAACAAATTTTTTACTTACATTTTCTTTTTTTTTCTTCTGTTTGCTAAAAATACGTTATTTCGAATGCTTCTTTGCTTACGAGTAAAAACGAATGATCATTCGTTATCGAATGCCATCATTAGAAATTTCGATATATTTTATTCGCTATGGAATGAGGGAATCCCAAATGTTAAAAAATTCGAACGTTCGAATGAAAATTTATTCGCATACGAATGCGAGAATTAGCCCCCAAAAATTATTTTAATATAAGACAATAACATTTGAAAAATATTTGTTCTGCACCGAAGTAACTGTATCTTTCTTAAATATGTGCGTCTTTAAATTTGTTATTTACAAGCTTTTACCAGTGCGCTTCGCTGTCCTATTCGATAAATAATATTTACTTTATATGATAGCCATTTCAGCCTATTTGACAAATTTTTTTAAGACTTGCACTGTAATAGTCATTCAGATGAAAAAATTTCTATTTTGTTTGTGTGGGGACTATGTCACCCCTGGACCTATCCGTCCTATGATATGATAGGACAATGGTTCTCAGGCAATTTGAGGGCTTTCACTGTATATCATTATCATTTTTATAATATGTATAAGGATATAAGGGTTTATAAACTCTTGATTCCATTCAGCTTTATATGAAAATACAAATTATTTAAAGTTTTTAGGGTTTACAAAGATATACGAGTAGTATAGATATACGAGTATATAGATAAACACATTTGTAACTACATGTGAAATACATAGTGAACTATTTATATGAAATCTGTAAAGAATCTTTAAACCCTCATAACTTCGTAAATATGCATTTAAATGAGAAACGGGCGTTTATTTGTGATCACTAATATTTTTGACCAAAAAATTTATTTTTTCATATGAAATTTGTAAAAATCTTTAAATCCTCATAACTTTGTAAATACGCATTTAAATAAGAAACGGGCGTTTATATGTTATCACTAGTATTTTTGACCAGAAATCGATTTTTTTAAATTGAATTTGTAAAAAATCTTTAAATCCTCATAAATTCGTAAATACGCAATTAAATGAGAAATTGGCGTTTATTTGTGATCACTAGTATTTTTGACCAAAAATCGATTTTTTTATATGAAATTTGTAAAAAAACTTTAAACCCTCACAACTTCGTAAATACGCAATTAAATGAGAAATGGGCGTTTATTTGTGATCACTAATATTTTTGACCAAAAAATTTATTTTTTCATATGAAATTTGTAAAAATCTTTAAATCCTCATAACTTTGTAAATACGCATTTAAATAAGAAACGGGCGTTTATATGTTATCACTAGTATTTTTGACCAGAAATCGATTTTTTTAAATTGAATTTGTAAAAAATCTTTAAATCCTCATAAATTCGTAAATACGCAATTAAATGAGAAATGGGCGTTTATTTGTGATCACTAGTATTTTTGACCAAAAATCGATTTTTTTAAATTGAATTTGTAAAATATCTTTAAATCATCATAACTTCGTAAATACGCATTTAAATAAGAAACGGGCGTTTATTTGTCATCACTAGTATTTTTGACCAAAAACCGATTTTTTTATATGAAATTTGTAAAAAATTTGTAAACCTCCAAAACTTCGTAAATACGCATTTAAATGAGAAACATGCATTTATTTGTGATCACCAGTATTTTTGACTAAAAATTTATATTTTTTATAAAAAATTTTTAAAAAATCTTTAAACGTCCATAACGTCGTAAGTACGCATTTAAATGAGAAATGTTCGTTTATTTGTGATCACTAGCATTTTTGACCAAAAACTTATTTTTTATATTAAATTTGTAAAAAATCTTTAAACCCTCATAAATTCCTAAATACGCAATTAAATGAGAAATGGGCGTTTATTTGTGATCACTAGTATTTTTGACCAAAAATCGATTTTTTTATATGAAATTTGTAAAAAATCTTTAAACCCTCATAACTTCGTAAATACGCATTTAAATGAGAAATGGGCGTTTATTTGTGATCACTAGTATTTTTGACCAAAAATCGATTTTTTTATATGAAATTTGTAAAAAATCTTTAAACCTCCATAACTTCGTAAATACGCATTTAAATGAGAAATGGGCGTTTATTTGTGATCACTAGTATTTTTGACCAAAAATCGATTTTTTTATATGAAATTTGTAAAAAATCTTTAAACCCTCATAACTTCGTAAATACGCATTTAAATGAGAAATGGGCGTTTATTTGTGATCACTAGTATTTTTGACCAAAAACTCATTTTTTTATATTAAATTTGTAAAAAATCTTTAAACCCTCATAACTTCGTAAATACGCATTTAAATGAGAAATGGGAGTTTATTTGTGATCACTAGTATTTTTGACCAAAAATCGATTTTTTTAATTGAATTTGTAAAAAATCTTTAAATCCTCATAACTTCGTAAATACGCATTTAAATAAGAAACGGGCGTTTATTTGTCATCACTAGTATTGTTGACTAAAAATTTATATTTTTTATATAAAATTTGTAAAAAATCTTTAAACATCCATAACTTCGTAAATACGCATTTAAATGAGAAATGGGCGTTTATTTGTGATCACTAATATTTTGACCAAAAATCGATTTTTTTATATTAAATTTGTAAAAAATCTTTAAACCTCCATAACTTCGTAAATACGCATTTAAATGAGAAATGGGCGTTTATTTGTGATCACTATTATTTTTGACCAAAAACATAAATTCGTAAATACGCAACTAAATGAGAAATGGGCGTTTATTTGTGCTCACTAGTATTTTTGACCAAAAATCGATTTTTTTATATGAAATTTGTAAAAAATCTTTGAACCCTCATAACTTCGTAAATACGCATTTAAATGAGAAATGGGCGTTTATTTGTGATCAATAGTATTTTTGACCAAAAATCGATTTTTTTATACGAAATTCGTAAAAAATCTTTAAACCTCCATAACTTTGTAAATACGCATTTAAATAAGAAACTGGCGTTTATTTGTGATCACTAATATTTTTGACCAAAAATCGATTTTTTTATATGAAATTTGTAAAAAATTTGTAAACCTCCATAACTTCGTAAATACGCATTTAAATGAGAAATGGGCGTTTATTTGTAATCACTATTATTTTTGACCAAAAACTTATTTTTTTATATTAAATTTGTAAAAAATCTTTAAACCCTCATAAATTCGTAAATACGCAACTAAATGAGAAATGGGCGTTTATTTGTGCTCACTAGTATTTTTGACCAAAAATCGATTTTTTTATATGAAATTTGTAAAAAATCTTTGAACCCTCATAACTTCGTAAATACGCATTTAAATGAGAAATGGGCGTTTATTTGTGATCAATAGTATTTTTGACCAAAAATCGATTTTTTATATGAAATTTGTAAAAAATCTTTAAACCTCCATAACTTCGTAAATACGCATTTAAATGAGAAACGGGCGTTTATTTGTGATCACTAGTATTTCTGACCAAAATTTCATTTTTTTATATGAGATTTGTAAAAAATCTTTAAACCCTCATAACTTCGTAAGTACGCAATTAAATGAGAAACGGGCGTTTATTTGTGATCACTAGTATTTTTGACTAAAAATTTATATTTTTATATAAAATTTTTAAAAAATCTTTAAACGTCCATAACTTCGTAAATACGCATTTAAATGAGAAATGGGCGTTTATTTGTGATCACTAATATTTTGACCAAAAATCGATTTTTTTATATTAAATTTGTAAAAAATCTTTAAACCCTCATAACTTCCTAAATACGCATTTAAATGAGAAATGGGCGTTTATTTGTGATCACTAGTATTTTTGACCAAAAATCGATTTTTTTATATTAAATTTGTAAAAAATCTTTAAACCCTCATAACTTCGTAAATACGCATTTAAATGAGAAACGTGCGTTTATTTGTGATCACTAGTATTTTTGACTAAAAATCGATTTTTTTATATTAAATTTGTAAAAAATCTTTAAACGTCCATAACTTCGTAAATACGCATTTAAATGAGAAATGGGCGTTTATTTGTGATCACTTATATTTTGACCAAAAATCGATTTTTTTATATTAAATTTTTAAAAAATCTTTAAACCCTCAAAACTTCGTAAATACGCAACTAAATGAGAAATGGGCGTTTATTTGTGATCACTAATATTTTTGACCAAAAATCGATTTTTTTATATGAAATTTGTAAAAAATCTTTAAACCTCCATAACTTCGTAAATACGCATTTAAATGAGAAATGGGCGTTTATTTGTGATCACTAATATTTTGACCAAAAATCGATTTTTTTATATTAAATTTGTAAAAAATCTTTAAACCCTCATAACTTCGTAAATACGCATTTAAATGAGAAATGGGAGTTTATTTGTGATCACTAATATTTTTGACCAAAAATCGATTTTTTTATATGAAATTTGTAAAAAATCCTCAAACCCTCATAACTTCGTAAATACGCATTTAAATGAGAAATGGGAGTTTATTTGTGATCACTAGTATTTTTGACCAAAAATCGATTTTTTTAAATTGAATTTGTAAAATATCTTTAAATCATCATAACTTCGTAAATACGCATTTAAATAAGAAACGGGCGTTTATTTGTCATCACTAGTATTTTTGACCAAAAACCGATTTTTTTATATGAAATTTGTAAAAAATTTGTAAACCTCCAAAACTTCGTAAATACGCATTTAAATGAGAAACATGCATTTATTTGTGATCACCAGTATTTTTGACTAAAAATTTATATTTTTTATAAAAAATTTTTAAAAAATCTTTAAACGTCCATAACGTCGTAAGTACGCATTTAAATGAGAAATGTTCGTTTATTTGTGATCACTAGCATTTTTGACCAAAAACTTATTTTTTATATTAAATTTGTAAAAAATCTTTAAACCCTCATAAATTCCTAAATACGCAATTAAATGAGAAATGGGCGTTTATTTGTGATCACTAGTATTTTTGACCAAAAATCGATTTTTTTATATGAAATTTGTAAAAAATCTTTAAACCCTCATAACTTCGTAAATACGCATTTAAATGAGAAATGGGCGTTTATTTGTGATCACTAGTATTTTTGACCAAAAATCGATTTTTTTATATGAAATTTGTAAAAAATCTTTAAACCTCCATAACTTCGTAAATACGCATTTAAATGAGAAATGGGCGTTTATTTGTGATCACTAGTATTTTTGACCAAAAATCGATTTTTTTATATGAAATTTGTAAAAAATCTTTAAACCCTCATAACTTCGTAAATACGCATTTAAATGAGAAATGGGCGTTTATTTGTGATCACTAGTATTTTTGACCAAAAACTCATTTTTTTATATTAAATTTGTAAAAAATCTTTAAACCCTCATAACTTCGTAAATACGCATTTAAATGAGAAATGGGAGTTTATTTGTGATCACTAGTATTTTTGACCAAAAATCGATTTTTTTAATTGAATTTGTAAAAAATCTTTAAATCCTCATAACTTCGTAAATACGCATTTAAATAAGAAACGGGCGTTTATTTGTCATCACTAGTATTGTTGACTAAAAATTTATATTTTTTATATAAAATTTGTAAAAAATCTTTAAACATCCATAACTTCGTAAATACGCATTTAAATGAGAAATGGGCGTTTATTTGTGATCACTAATATTTTGACCAAAAATCGATTTTTTTATATTAAATTTGTAAAAAATCTTTAAACCTCCATAACTTCGTAAATACGCATTTAAATGAGAAATGGGCGTTTATTTGTGATCACTATTATTTTTGACCAAAAACATAAATTCGTAAATACGCAACTAAATGAGAAATGGGCGTTTATTTGTGCTCACTAGTATTTTTGACCAAAAATCGATTTTTTTATATGAAATTTGTAAAAAATCTTTGAACCCTCATAACTTCGTAAATACGCATTTAAATGAGAAATGGGCGTTTATTTGTGATCAATAGTATTTTTGACCAAAAATCGATTTTTTTATACGAAATTCGTAAAAAATCTTTAAACCTCCATAATTTTGTAAATACGCATTTAAATAAGAAACTGGCGTTTATTTGTGATCACTAATATTTTTGACCAAAAATCGATTTTTTTATATGAAATTTGTAAAAAATTTGTAAACCTCCATAACTTCGTAAATACGCATTTAAATGAGAAATGGGCGTTTATTTGTAATCACTATTATTTTTGACCAAAAACTTATTTTTTTATATTAAATTTGTAAAAAATCTTTAAACCCTCATAAATTCGTAAATACGCAACTAAATGAGAAATGGGCGTTTATTTGTGCTCACTAGTATTTTTGACCAAAAATCGATTTTTTTATATGAAATTTGTAAAAAATCTTTGAACCCTCATAACTTCGTAAATACGCATTTAAATGAGAAATGGGCGTTTATTTGTGATCAATAGTATTTTTGACCAAAAATCGATTTTTTATATGAAATTTGTAAAAAATCTTTAAACCTCCATAACTTCGTAAATACGCATTTAAATGAGAAACGGGCGTTTATTTGTGATCACTAGTATTTCTGGCCAAAATTTCATTTTTTTATATGAGATTTGTAAAAAATCTTTAAACCCTCATAACTTCGTAAGTACGCAATTAAATGAGAAACGGGCGTTTATTTGTGATCACTAGTATTTTTGACTAAAAATTTATATTTTTATATAAAATTTTTAAAAAATCTTTAAACGTCCATAACTTCGTAAATACGCATTTAAATGAGAAATGGGCGTTTATTTGTGATCACTAATATTTTGACCAAAAATCGATTTTTTTATATTAAATTTGTAAAAAATCTTTAAACCTCATAACTTCCTAAATACGCATTTAAATGAGAAATGGGCGTTTATTTGTGATCACTAGTATTTTTGACCAAAAATCGATTTTTTTATATTAAATTTGTAAAAAATCTTTAAACCCTCATAACTTCGTAAATACGCATTTAAATGAGAAACGTGCGTTTATTTGTGATCACTAGTATTTTTGACTAAAAATCGATTTTTTTATATTAAATTTGTAAAAAATCTTTAAACGTCCATAACTTCGTAAATACGCATTTAAATGAGAAATGGGCGTTTATTTGTGATCACTAATATTTTGACCAAAAATCGATTTTTTTATATTAAATTTGTAAAAAATCTTTAAACCCTCAAAACTTCGTAAATACGCATTTAAATGAGAAATGGGTGTTTATTTGTGATCACTAATATTTTTGACCAAAAATCGATTTTTTTATATGAAATTTGTAAAAAATCTTTAAACCTCCATAACTTCGTAAATACGCATTTAAATGAGAAATGGGCGTTTATTTGTGATCACTAATATTTTGACCAAAAATCGATTTTTTTATATTAAATTTGTAAAAAATCTTTAAACCCTCATAACTTCGTAAATACGCATTTAAATGAGAAATGGGAGTTTATTTGTGATCACTAATATTTTTGACCAAAAATCGATTTTTTTATATGAAATTTGTAAAAAATCTTCAAACCCTCATAACTTCGTAAATACGCATTTAAATGAGAAATGGGAGTTTATTTGTGATCACTAGTATTTTTGACCAAAAATCGATTTTTTTATATGAAATTTGTAAAAAATCTTTAAACCCTCATAACTTCGTAAATACGCATTTAAATGAGAAATGGGCGTTTATTTGTGATCACTAGTATTTTTGACCAAAAATCGATTTTTTTATATGAAATTTGTAAAAAATCTTTAAACCTCCATAACTTCGTAAATACGCATTTAAATGAGAAATGGGCGTTTATTTGTGATCACTAATATTTTGACCAAAAATCGATTTTTTTATATTAAATTTGTAAAAAATCTTTAAACCCTCATAACTTCGTAAATACGCATTTAAATGAGAAATGGGCGTTTATTTGTGATCACTAGTATTTTTGACCAAAAATCGATTTTTTTATATGAAATTTGTAAAAAATCTTTAAACCCTCATAACTTCGTAAATACGCATTTAAATGAGAAATGGGCGTTTATTTGTGATCACTAATATTTTGACCAAAAATCGATTTTTTTATATTAAATTTGTAAAAAATCTTTAAACCCTCAAAACTTCGTAAATACGCATTTAAATGAGAAATGGGTGTTTATTTGTGATCACTAATATTTTTGACCAAAAATCGATTTTTTTATATGAAATTTGTAAAAAATCTTTAAACCTCCATAACTTCGTAAATACGCATTTAAATGAGAAATGGGCGTTTATTTGTGATCACTAATATTTTGACCAAAAATCGATTTTTTTATATTAAATTTGTAAAAAATCTTTAAACCCTCATAACTTCGTAAATACGCATTTAAATGAGAAATGGGAGTTTATTTGTGATCACTAATATTTTTGACCAAAAATCGATTTTTTTATATGAAATTTGTAAAAAATCTTCAAACCCTCATAACTTCGTAAATACGCATTTAAATGAGAAATGGGAGTTTATTTGTGATCACTAGTATTTTTGACCAAAAATCGATTTTTTTATATGAAATTTGTAAAAAATCTTTAAACCCTCATAACTTCGTAAATACGCATTTAAATGAGAAATGGGCGTTTATTTGTGATCACTAGTATTTTTGACCAAAAATCGATTTTTTTATATGAAATTTGTAAAAAATCTTTAAACCTCCATAACTTCGTAAATACGCATTTAAATGAGAAATGGGCGTTTATTTGTGATCACTAATATTTTGACCAAAAATCGATTTTTTTATATTAAATTTGTAAAAAATCTTTAAACCCTCATAACTTCGTAAATACGCATTTAAATGAGAAATGGGCGTTTATTTGTGATCACTAGTATTTTTGACCAAAAATCGATTTTTTTATATGAAATTTGTAAAAAATCTTTAAACCCTCATAACTTCGTAAATACGCATTTAAATGAGAAATGGGCGTTTATTTGTGATCACTAGTATTTTTGACCAAAAATCGATTTTTTTATATGAAATTTGTAAAAAATCTTTAAACCCTCATAACTTCGTAAATACGCATTTAAATGAGAAATGGGCGTTTATTTGTGATCACTAGTATTTTTGACCAAAAATCGATTTTTTTATATGAAATTTGTAAAAAATCTTTAAACCTCCATAACTTCGTAAATACGCATTTAAATGAGAAATGGGCGTTTATTTGTGATCACTAATATTTTGACCAAAAATCGATTTTTTTATATTAAATTTGTAAAAAATCTTTAAACCCTCATAACTTCGTAAATACGCATTTAAATGAGAAATGGGCGTTTATTTGTGATCACTAGTATTTTTGACCAAAAATCGATTTTTTTATATGAAATTTTTAAAAAATCTTTAAACGTCCATAACTTCGTAAATACGCATTTAAATGAGAAATGGGCGTTTATTTGTGATCACTAATATTTTGACCAAAAATCGATTTTTTTATATTAAATTTGTAAAAAATCTTTAAGCCTCCATAACTTCGTAAATACGCATTTAAATGAGAAATGGGCGTTTATTTGTGATCACTAGTATTTTTGACCAAAAATTGATTTTTTTATATGAAATTTGTAGAAAATCTTTAAACCCTCATAACTTCGTAAATACGCATTTAAATGAGAAATGGGCGTTTATTTGTGATCAATAGTATTTTTGACCAAAAATCGATTTTTTTATATGAAATTTTTAAAAAATCTTTAAACGTCCATAACTTCGTAAATACGCATTTAAATGAGAAATGGGCGTTTATTTGTGATCACTAGTATTTTTGACCAAAAATCGATTTTTTTATATGAAATTTGTAAAAAATCTTTAAACCTTCATAACTTCGTAAATACGCAATTAAATGAGAAATGGGCGTTTATTTGTGATCACTAGTATTTTTGACCAAAAATCGATCTTTTTATATGAAATTTGTAAAAAATCTTTAAACCTCCATAACTTCGTAAATACGCATTTAAATGAGAAATGGGCGTTTATTTGTGATCACTAGTATTTTTGACCAAAAATCGATTTTTTTAAATTGAATTTGTAAAAAATCTTTAAATCCTCATAACTTCGTAAATACGCATTTAAATAAGAAACGGGCGTTTATTTGTCATCACTAGTATTTTTGACTAAAAATTTATATTTTTTATATAAAATTTTTAAAAAATCTTTAAACATCCATAACTTCGTAAATATGCATTTAAATGAGAAATGGTCGTTTATTTGCGATCACTAGCATTTTTGACCAAAAATCGATTTTTTTTTTTTTATATGAAATTTGTAAAAATTTTTTAAACCCTCATAACGCGTTTAAATGAGAAACGGGCGTTTATTTGTGATCACTAGTATTTTTGACCAAAAAATCGATTTTTTTATATGAAATTTTTAAAAAACTTTAAACCTCCATAACTTTGTAAATACGCATTTAAATAAGAAACTGGCGTTTATTTGTGATCACTAATATTTTTGACCAAAAATCGATTTTTTTATATGAAATTTGTAAAAAATTTGTAAACCTCCATAACTTCGTAAATACGCATTTAAATAAGAAATGGGCGTTTATTTGTGATCACTATTATTTTTGACCAAAAACTTATTTTTTTATATTAAATTTGTAAAAAATCTTTAAACCCTCATAAATTCGTAAATACGCAACTAAATGAGAAATGGGCGTTTATTTGTGCTCACTAGTATTTTTGAGTAAAAATCGATTGTTTTATATGAAATTTGTAAAAAATCTTTCAACCCTCATAACTTCGTAAGTACGCATTTAAATGAGAAATGGGCGTTTATTTGTGATCACTAGTATTTTTGACCAAAAATCGATTTTTTTATATGAAATTCGTAAAAAATCTTTAAACCTCCATAACTTTGTAAATACGCATTTAAATGAGAAATGGGCGTTTATTTGTGATCACTAGTATTTTTGACCAAAAATCGATTTTTTTATATGAAATTTGTAAAAAATCTTTAAATTTTCATAACTTTTTAAATACGTATTTAAATGAGAAATGGGCGTTTATTTGTGATCACTAGTATTTTGGACCAAAAATCGATTTTTTTATATGAAATTTGTAAAAAATCTTTAAACCTCCATAACTTCGTAAATACGCATTTAAATGAGAAATGGGCGTTTATTTGTGATCACTAGTATTTTGGACCAAAAATCGATTTTATTATATGAAATTTGTAAAAAATCTTTAAACCTCCATAACTTCGTAAATACGCATGTAAATGAGAAATGGGCGTTTATTTGTGATCACTAGTATTTTTGACCAAAAATCGATTTTTTTATATGAAATTCGTAAAAAGTCTTTAAACATCCATAACTGTAAATACGCATATAAATGAGAAGTGGGCGTTTATTTGTGATCACTAGTATTTTTGACCAAAAATCGATTTTTTTATATGAAATTTGTAAAAAATCTTTAAATCTTCCTAACTTTTTAAATACGTATTTAAATGAGAAATGGGCGTTTATTTGTGATCACTAGTATTTTGGACCAAAAATCGATTTTTTTATATGAAATTTGTAAAAAATCTTTAAACCTCCATAACTTCGTAAATACGCATATAAATGAGAAGTGGGCGTTTATTTGTGATCACTAGTATTTTTGACCAAAAATCGATTTTTTTATATGAAATTTGTAAAAAATCTTTAAATCTTCCTAACTTTTTAAATACGTATTTAAATGAGAAATGGGCGTTTATTTGTGATCACTAGTATTTTGGACCAAAAATCGATTTTTTTATATGAAATTTGTAAAAAATCTTTAAACCTCTATAACTTCGTAAATACGCATTTAAATGAGAAATGGGCGTTTATTTGTGATCACTAGTATTTTGGACCAAAAATCGATTTTTTTATATGAAATTTGTAAAAAATCTTTAAACCTCCATAACTTCGTAAATACGCATTTAAATGAGAAATGGGCGTTTATTTGTGATTACTAGTATTTTTGACTAAAAATTTATATTTTTTATATAAAATTTTTAAAAAATCTTTAAACGTCCATAACGTCGTAAGTACGCATTTAAATGAGAAATGGTCGTTTATTTGTGATCACTAATATTTTGACCAAAAATTGATTTTTTTATATGAAATTTTTAAAAAATCTTTAAACGTCCATAACTTCGTAAATACGCATTTAAATGAGAAATGGGCGTTTATTTGTGATCACTAATATTTTGACCAAAAATCGATTTTTTTATATTAAATTTGTAAAAAATCTTTAAACCCTCAAAACTTCGTAAATACGCATTTAAATGAGAAATGGGCGTTTATTTGTGATCACTAATATTTTTGACCAAAAATCGATTTTTTTATATGAAATTTGTAAAAAATCTTCAAACCCTCATAACTTCGTAAATACGCATTTAAATGAGAAATGGGAGTTTATTTGTGATCACTAGTATTTTTGACCAAAAATCGATTTTTTTATATGAAATTTGTAAAAAATCTTTAAACCTCCATAACTTCGTAAATACGCATTTAAATGAGAAATGGGCGTTTATTTGTGATCACTAATATTTTGACCAAAAATCGATTTTTTTATATTAAATTTGTAAAAAATCTTTAAACCCTCATAACTTCGTAAATACGCATTTAAATGAGAAATGGGCGTTTATTTGTGATCACTAATATTTTTGACCAAAAATCGATTTTTTTATATGAAATTTGTAAAAAATCTTCAAACCCTCATAACTTCGTAAATACGCATTTAAATGAGAAATGGGAGTTTATTTGTGATCACTAGTATTTTTGACCAAAAATCGATTTTTTTATATGAAATTTGTAAAAAATCTTTAAACCCTCATAACTTCGTAAATACGCATTTAAATGAGAAATGGGCGTTTATTTGTGATCACTAGTATTTTTGACCAAAAATCGATTTTTTTATATGAAATTTGTAAAAAATCTTTAAACCCTCATAACTTCGTAAATACGCATTTAAATGAGAAATGGGCGTTTATTTGTGATCACTAGTATTTTTGACCAAAAATCGATTTTTTTATATGAAATTTGTAAAAAATCTTTAAACCTCCATAACTTCGTAAATACGCATTTAAATGAGAAATGGGAGTTTATTTGTGATCACTAGTATTTTTAACCAAAAATCGATTTTTTTATATGAAATTTGTAAAAAATCTTTAAACCCTCATAACTTCGTAAATACGCATTTAAATGAGAAATGGGAGTTTATTTGTGATCACTAGTATTTTTGACCAAAAATCGATTTTTTTATATGAAATTTGTAAAAAATCTTTAAACCCTCATAACTTCGTAAATACGCATTTAAATGAGAAATGGGCGTTTATTTGTGATCACTAGTATTTTTGACCAAAAAATCGATTTTTTTATATGAAATTTTTAAAAAACTTTAAACCTCCATAACTTTGTAAATACGCATTTAAATAAGAAACTGGCGTTTATTTGTGATCACTAATATTTTTGACCAAAAATCGATTTTTTTATATGAAATTTGTAAAAAATTTGTAAACCTCCATAACTTCGTAAATACGCATTTAAATAAGAAATGGGCGTTTATTTGTGATCACTATTATTTTTGACCAAAAACTTATTTTTTTATATTAAATTTGTAAAAAATCTTTAAACCCTCATAAATTCGTAAATACGCAACTAAATGAGAAATGGGCGTTTATTTGTGCTCACTAGTATTTTTGAGTAAAAATCGATTGTTTTATATGAAATTTGTAAAAAATCTTTCAACCCTCATAACTTCGTAAGTACGCATTTAAATGAGAAATGGGCGTTTATTTGTGATCACTAGTATTTTTGACCAAAAATCGATTTTTTTATATGAAATTCGTAAAAAATCTTTAAACCTCCATAACTTTGTAAATACGCATTTAAATGAGAAATGGGCGTTTATTTGTGATCACTAGTATTTTTGACCAAAAATCGATTTTTTTATATGAAATTTGTAAAAAATCTTTAAATTTTCATAACTTTTTAAATACGTATTTAAATGAGAAATGGGCGTTTATTTGTGATCACTAGTATTTTGGACCAAAAATCGATTTTTTTATATGAAATTTGTAAAAAATCTTTAAACCTCCATAACTTCGTAAATACGCATTTAAATGAGAAATGGGCGTTTATTTGTGATCACTAGTATTTTGGACCAAAAATCGATTTTATTATATGAAATTTGTAAAAAATCTTTAAACCTCCATAACTTCGTAAATACGCATGTAAATGAGAAATGGGCGTTTATTTGTGATCACTAGTATTTTTGACCAAAAATCGATTTTTTTATATGAAATTCGTAAAAAGTCTTTAAACATCCATAACTGTAAATACGCATATAAATGAGAAGTGGGCGTTTATTTGTGATCACTAGTATTTTTGACCAAAAATCGATTTTTTTATATGAAATTTGTAAAAAATCTTTAAATCTTCCTAACTTTTTAAATACGTATTTAAATGAGAAATGGGCGTTTATTTGTGATCACTAGTATTTTGGACCAAAAATCGATTTTTTTATATGAAATTTGTAAAAAATCTTTAAACCTCCATAACTTCGTAAATACGCATATAAATGAGAAGTGGGCGTTTATTTGTGATCACTAGTATTTTTGACCAAAAATCGATTTTTTTATATGAAATTTGTAAAAAATCTTTAAATCTTCCTAACTTTTTAAATACGTATTTAAATGAGAAATGGGCGTTTATTTGTGATCACTAGTATTTTGGACCAAAAATCGATTTTTTTATATGAAATTTGTAAAAAATCTTTAAACCTCTATAACTTCGTAAATACGCATTTAAATGAGAAATGGGCGTTTATTTGTGATCACTAGTATTTTGGACCAAAAATCGATTTTTTTATATGAAATTTGTAAAGAATCTTTAAACCTCCATAACTTCGTAAATACGCATTTAAATGAGAAATGGGCGTTTATTTGTGATTACTAGTATTTTTGACTAAAAATTTATATTTTTTATATAAAATTTTTAAAAAATCTTTAAACGTCCATAACGTCGTAAGTACGCATTTAAATGAGAAATGGTCGTTTATTTGTGATCACTAATATTTTGACCAAAAATTGATTTTTTTATATGAAATTTTTAAAAAATCTTTAAACGTCCATAACTTCGTAAATACGCATTTAAATGAGAAATGGGCGTTTATTTGTGATCACTAATATTTTGACCAAAAATCGATTTTTTTATATTAAATTTGTAAAAAATCTTTAAACCCTCAAAACTTCGTAAATACGCATTTAAATTAGAAATGGGCGTTTATTTGTGATCACTAATATTTTTGACCAAAAATCGATTTTTTTATATGAAATTTGTAAAAAATCTTCAAACCCTCATAACTTCGTAAATACGCATTTAAATGAGAAATGGGAGTTTATTTGTGATCACTAGTATTTTTGACCAAAAATCGATTTTTTTATATGAAATTTGTAAAAAATCTTTAAACCTCCATAACTTCGTAAATACGCATTTAAATGAGAAATGGGCGTTTATTTGTGATCACTAATATTTTGACCAAAAATCGATTTTTTTATATTAAATTTGTAAAAAATCTTTAAACCCTCATAACTTCGTAAATACGCATTTAAATGAGAAATGGGCGTTTATTTGTGATCACTAATATTTTTGACCAAAAATCGATTTTTTTATATGAAATTTGTAAAAAATCTTCAAACCCTCATAACTTCGTAAATACGCATTTAAATGAGAAATGGGAGTTTATTTGTGATCACTAGTATTTTTGACCAAAAATCGATTTTTTTATATGAAATTTGTAAAAAATCTTTAAACCCTCATAACTTCGTAAATACGCATTTAAATGAGAAATGGGCGTTTATTTGTGATCACTAGTATTTTTGACCAAAAATCGATTTTTTTATATGAAATTTGTAAAAAATCTTTAAACCCTCATAACTTCGTAAATACGCATTTAAATGAGAAATGGGCGTTTATTTGTGATCACTAGTATTTTTGACCAAAAATCGATTTTTTTATATGAAATTTGTAAAAAATCTTTAAACCTCCATAACTTCGTAAATACGCATTTAAATGAGAAATGGGAGTTTATTTGTGATCACTAGTATTTTTAAACAAAAATCGATTTTTTCATATGAAATTTGTAAAAAATCTTTAAACCTCCATAACTTCGTAAATACGCATTTAAATGAGAAATGGGCGTTTATTTGTGATCACTAATATTTTGACCAAAAATCGATTTTTTTATATTAAATTTGTAAAAAATCTTTAAACCCTCATAACTTCGTAAATACGCATTTAAATGAGAAATGGGCGTTTATTTGTGATCACTAGTATTTTTGACCAAAAATCGATTTTTTTATATGAAATTTTTAAAAAATCTTTAAACGTCCATAACTTCGTAAATACGCATTTAAATGAGAAATGGGCGTTTATTTGTGATCACTAATATTTTGACCAAAAATCGATTTTTTTATATTAAATTTGTAAAAAATCTTTAAACCTCCATAACTTCGTAAATACGCATTTAAATGAGAAATGGGCGTTTATTTGTGATCACTAGTATTTTTGACCAAAAATTGATTTTTTTATATGAAATTTGTAGAAAATCTTTAAACCCTCATAACTTCGTAAATACGCATTTAAATGAGAAATGGGCGTTTATTTGTGATCAATAGTATTTTTGACCAAAAATCGATTTTTTTATATGAAATTTTTAAAAAATCTTTAAACGTCCATAACTTCGTAAATACGCATTTAAATGAGAAATGGGCGTTTATTTGTGATCACTAGTATTTTTGACCAAAAATCGATTTTTTTATATGAAATTTGTAAAAAATCTTTAAACCTTCATAACTTCGTAAATACGCAATTAAATGAGAAATGGGCGTTTATTTGTGATCACTAGTATTTTTGACCAAAAATCGATTTTTTTATATGAAATTTTTAAAAAATCTTTAAACCTCCATAACTTCGTAAATACGCATTTAAATGAGAAATGGGCGTTTATTTGTGATCACTAGTATTTTTGACCAAAAATCGATTTCTTTAAATTGAATTTGTAAAAAATCTTTAAATCCTCATAACTTCGTAAATACGCATTTAAATAAGAAACGGGCGTTTATTTGTCATCACTAGTATTTTTGACTAAAAATTTATATATTTTATATAAAATTTTTAAAAAATCTTTAAACATCCATAACTTCGTAAATATGCATTTAAATGAGAAATGGTCGTTTATTTGCGATCACTAGCATTTTTGACCAAAAATCGAATTTTTTTTTTATATGAAATTTGTAAAAATTTTTTAAACCCTCATAACGCGTTTAAATGAGAAACGGGCGTTTATTTGTGATCACTAATATTTTTGACCAAAAATCGATTTTTTATATGAAATTTGTAAAAAATTTGTAAACCTCCATAACTTCGTAAATACGCATTTAAATAAGAAACTGGCGTTTATTTGTGATCACTAATATTTTTGACCAAAAATCGATTTTTTATATGAAATTTGTAAAAAATTTGTAAACCTCCATAACTTCGTAAATACGCATTTAAATAAGAAATGGGCGTTTATTTGTGATCACTATTATTTTTGACCAAAAACTTATTTTTTTATATTAAATTTGTAAAAAATCTTTAAACCCTCATAAATTCGTAAATACGCAACTAAATGAGAAATGGGCGTTTATTTGTGCTCACTAGTATTTTTGACCAAAAATCGATTTTTTTTATATGAAATTTGTAAAAAATCTTTCAACCCTCATAACTTCGTAAATACGCATTTAAATGAGAAATGGGCGTTTATTTGTGATCACTAGTATTTTTGACCAAAAATCGATTTTTTTATATGAAATTCGTAAAAAATCTTTAAACCTCCATAACTTCGTAAATACGCATGTAAATGAGAAATGGGCGTTTATTTGTGATCACTAGTATTTTTGACCAAAAACTTATTTTTTTATATTAAATTTGTAAAAAATCTTTAAACCCTCATAAATTCGTAAATACGCAACTAAATGAGAAATGGGCGTTTATTTGTGCTCACTAGTATTTTTGACCAAAAATCGATTTTTTTATATGAAATTTGTAAAAAATCTTTCAACCCTCATAACTTCGTAAATACGCATTTAAATGAGAAATGGGCGTTTATTTGTGATCACTAGTATTTTGGACCAAAAATCGATTTTATTATATGAAATTTGTAAAAAATCTTTAAACCTCCATAACTTCGTAAATACGCATGTAAATGAGAAATGGGCGTTTATTTGTGATCACTAGTATTTTTGACCATAAATCGATTTTTTTATATGAAATTCGTAAAAAATCTTTAAACCTCCATAACTGTAAATACGCATATAAATGAGAAATGGGCGTTTATTTGTGATCACTAGTATTTTTGACCAAAAATCGATTTTTTTATATGAAATTTGTAAAAAATCTTGAAATCTTCCTAACTTTTTAAATACGTATTTAAATGAGAAATGGGCGTTTATTTGTGATCACTAGTATTTTGGACCAAAAATCGATTTTTTTATATGAAATTTGTAAAAAATCTTTAAACCTCCATAACTTCGTAAATACGCATTTAAATGAGAAATGGGCGTTTATTTGTGATCACTAGTATTTTGGACCAAAAATCGATTTTTTTATATGAAATTTGTAAAAAATCTTTAAACCTCCATAACTTCGTAAATACGCATTTAAATGAGAAATGGGCGTTTATTTGTGATCACTAGTATTTTGGACCAAAAATCGATTTTATTATATGAAATTTGTAAAAAATCTTTAAACCTCCATAACTTCGTAAATACGCATGTAAATGAGAAATGGGCGTTTATTTGTGATCACTAGTATTTTTGACCAAAAATCGATTTTTTTTATATGAAATTTGTAAAAAATCTTTAAACTCTCATAACTTTGTAAATACGCATTTAAATGAGAAATGGGCGTTTATTTGTGATCACTAGTATTTTTGACCAAAAATCGATTTTTTTGTATGAAATTTGTAAAAAATCTTTAAACCTTCATAACTTCGTAAATACGCATTTAAATGAGAAATGGGCGTTTATTTGTGATCACTAGTATTTTTGACCAAAAATCGATTTTTTTATATGAAATTTGTAAAAAATCTTTAAACCTCCATAACATCGTAAATACGCATGTAAATGAGAAATGGGCGTTTATTTGTGATCACTAGTATTTTTGACCAAAAATCGATTTTTTTATATGAAATTTGTAAAAAATCTTTAAACCTTCATAACTTCGTAAATACGCAATTAAATGAGAAATGGGCGTTTATTTGTGATCACTAGTATTTTTGACCAAAAATCGATTTTTTTATATGAAATTTTTAAAAAATCTTTAAACCTCCATAACTTCGTAAATACGCATTTAAATGAGAAATGGGCGTTTATTTGTGATCACTAGTATTTTTGACCAAAAATCGATTTCTTTAAATTGAATTTGTAAAAAATCTTTAAATCCTCATAACTTCGTAAATACGCATTTAAATAAGAAACGGGCGTTTATTTGTCATCACTAGTATTTTTGACTAAAAATTTATATATTTTATATAAAATTTTTAAAAAATCTTTAAACATCCATAACTTCGTAAATATGCATTTAAATGAGAAATGGTCGTTTATTTGCGATCACTAGCATTTTTGACCAAAAATCGAATTTTTTTTTTATATGAAATTTGTAAAAATTTTTTAAACCCTCATAACGCGTTTAAATGAGAAACGGGCGTTTATTTGTGATCACTAATATTTTTGACCAAAAATCGATTTTTTATATGAAATTTGTAAAAAATTTGTAAACCTCCATAACTTCGTAAATACGCATTTAAATAAGAAACTGGCGTTTATTTGTGATCACTAATATTTTTGACCAAAAATCGATTTTTTATATGAAATTTGTAAAAAATTTGTAAACCTCCATAACTTCGTAAATACGCATTTAAATAAGAAATGGGCGTTTATTTGTGATCACTATTATTTTTGACCAAAAACTTATTTTTTTATATTAAATTTGTAAAAAATCTTTAAACCCTCATAAATTCGTAAATACGCAACTAAATGAGAAATGGGCGTTTATTTGTGCTCACTAGTATTTTTGACCAAAAATCGATTTTTTTTATATGAAATTTGTAAAAAATCTTTCAACCCTCATAACTTCGTAAATACGCATTTAAATGAGAAATGGGCGTTTATTTGTGATCACTAGTATTTTTGACCAAAAATCGATTTTTTTATATGAAATTCGTAAAAAATCGTTAAACCTCCATAACTTCGTAAATACGCATGTAAATGAGAAATGGGCGTTTATTTGTGATCACTAGTATTTTTGACCAAAAACTTATTTTTTTATATTAAATTTGTAAAAAATCTTTAAACCCTCATAAATTCGTAAATACGCAACTAAATGAGAAATGGGCGTTTATTTGTGCTCACTAGTATTTTTGACCAAAAATCGATTTTTTTATATGAAATTTGTAAAAAATCTTTAAACGTCCATAACTTCGTAAATACGCATTTAAATGAGAAATGGGCGTTTATTTGTGATCACTAGTATTTTTGACCAAAAATCGATTTTTTTATATGAAATTTGTAAAAAATCTTTAAACCTTCATAACTTCGTAAATACGCAATTAAATGAGAAATGGGCGTTTATTTGTGATCACTAGTATTTTTGACCAAAAATCGATTTTTTTATATGAAATTTTTAAAAAATCTTTAAACCTCCATAACTTCGTAAATACGCATTTAAATGAGAAATGGGCGTTTATTTGTGATCACTAGTATTTTTGACCAAAAATCGATTTCTTTAAATTGAATTTGTAAAAAATCTTTAAATCCTCATAACTTCGTAAATACGCATTTAAATAAGAAACGGGCGTTTATTTGTCATCACTAGTATTTTTGACTAAAAATTTATATATTTTATATAAAATTTTTAAAAAATCTTTAAACATCCATAACTTCGTAAATATGCATTTAAATGAGAAATGGTCGTTTATTTGCGATCACTAGCATTTTTGACCAAAAATCGAATTTTTTTTTTATATGAAATTTGTAAAAAATTTTTTAAACCCTCATAACGCGTTTAAATGAGAAACGGGCGTTTATTTGTGATCACTAATATTTTTGACCAAAAATCGATTTTTTATATGAAATTTGTAAAAAATTTGTAAACCTCCATAACTTCGTAAATACGCATTTAAATAAGAAACTGGCGTTTATTTGTGATCACTAATATTTTTGACCAAAAATCGATTTTTTATATGAAATTTGTAAAAAATCTTTCAACCCTCATAACTTCGTAAATACGCATTTAAATGAGAAATGGGCGTTTATTTGTGATCACTAGTATTTTTGACCAAAAATCGATTTTTTTATATGAAATTCGTAAAAAATCGTTAAACCTCCATAACTTCGTAAATACGCATGTAAATGAGAAATGGGCGTTTATTTGTGATCACTAGTATTTTGGACCAAAAATCGATTTTTTTATATGAAATTTGTAAAAAATCTTTAAACCTCCATAACTTCGTAAATACGCATTTAAATGAGAAATGGGCGTTTATTTGTGATCACTAGTATTTTGGACCAAAAATCGATTTTATTATATGAAATTTGTAAAAAATCTTTAAACCTCCATAACTTCGTAAATACGCATGTAAATGAGAAATGGGCGTTTATTTGTGATCACTAGTATTTTTGACCAAAAATCGATTTTTTTATATGAAATTCGTAAAAAGTCTTTAAACATCCATAACTGTAAATACGCATATAAATGAGAAGTGGGCGTTTATTTGTGATCACTAGTATTTTTGACCAAAAATCGATTTTTTTATATGAAATTTGTAAAAAATCTTTAAATCTTCCTAACTTTTTAAATACGTATTTAAATGAGAAATGGGCGTTTATTTGTGATCACTAGTATTTTGGACCAAAAATCGATTTTTTTATATGAAATTTGTAAAAAATCTTTAAACCTCCATAACTTCGTAAATACGCATATAAATGAGAAGTGGGCGTTTATTTGTGATCACTAGTATTTTTGACCAAAAATCGATTTTTTTATATGAAATTTGTAAAAAATCTTTAAATCTTCCTAACTTTTTAAATACGTATTTAAATGAGAAATGGGCGTTTATTTGTGATCACTAGTATTTTGGACCAAAAATCGATTTTTTTATATGAAATTTGTAAAAAATCTTTAAACCTCTATAACTTCGTAAATACGCATTTAAATGAGAAATGGGCGTTTATTTGTGATCACTAGTATTTTGGACCAAAAATCGATTTTTTTATATGAAATTTGTAAAAAATCTTTAAACCTCCATAACTTCGTAAATACGCATTTAAATGAGAAATGGGCGTTTATTTGTGATTACTAGTATTTTTGACTAAAAATTTATATTTTTTATATAAAATTTTTAAAAAATCTTTAAACGTCCATAACGTCGTAAGTACGCATTTAAATGAGAAATGGTCGTTTATTTGTGATCACTAATATTTTGACCAAAAATTGATTTTTTTATATGAAATTTTTAAAAAATCTTTAAACGTCCATAACTTCGTAAATACGCATTTAAATGAAAAATGGGCGTTTATTTGTGATCACTAATATTTTGACCAAAAATCGATTTTTTTATATTAAATTTGTAAAAAATCTTTAAACCCTCAAAACTTCGTAAATACGCATTTAAATGAGAAATGGGCGTTTATTTGTGATCACTAATATTTTTGACCAAAAATCGATTTTTTTATATGAAATTTGTAAAAAATCTTCAAACCCTCATAACTTCGTAAATACGCATTTAAATGAGAAATGGGAGTTTATTTGTGATCACTAGTATTTTTGACCAAAAATCGATTTTTTTATATGAAATTTGTAAAAAATCTTTAAACCTCCATAACTTCGTAAATACGCATTTAAATGAGAAATGGGCGTTTATTTGTGATCACTAATATTTTGACCAAAAATCGATTTTTTTATATGAAATTTGTAAAAAATCTTTAAACCTTCATAACTTCGTAAATACGCATTTAAATGAGAAATGGGCGTTTATTTGTGATCACTAATATTTTTGACCAAAAATCGATTTTTTTATATGAAATTTGTAAAAAATCTTCAAACCCTCATAACTTCGTAAATACGCATTTAAATGAGAAATGGGAGTTTATTTGTGATCACTAGTATTTTTGACCAAAAATCGATTTTTTTATATGAAATTTGTAAAAAATCTTTAAACCCTCATAACTTCGTAAATACGCATTTAAATGAGAAATGGGCGTTTATTTGTGATCACTAGTATTTTTGACCAAAAATCGATTTTTTTATATGAAATTTGTAAAAAATCTTTAAACCCTCATAACTTCGTAAATACGCATTTAAATGAGAAATGGGCGTTTATTTGTGATCACTAGTATTTTTGACCAAAAATCGATTTTTTTATATGAAATTTGTAAAAAATCTTTAAACCTCCATAACTTCGTAAATACGCATTTAAATGAGAAATGGGAGTTTATTTGTGATCACTAGTATTTTTAACCAAAAATCGATTTTTTCATATGAAATTTGTAAAAAATCTTTAAACCTCCATAACTTCGTAAATACGCATTTAAATGAGAAATGGGCGTTTATTTGTGATCACTAATATTTTGACCAAAAATCGATTTTTTTATATTAAATTTGTAAAAAATCTTTAAACCCTCATAACTTCGTAAATACGCATTTAAATGAGAAATGGGCGTTTATTTGTGATCACTAGTATTTTTGACCAAAAATCGATTTTTTTATATGAAATTTTTAAAAAATCTTTAAACGTCCATAACTTCGTAAATACGCATTTAAATGAGAAATGGGCGTTTATTTGTGATCACTAATATTTTGACCAAAAATCGATTTTTTTATATTAAATTTGTAAAAAATCTTTAAACCTCCATAACTTCGTAAATACGCATTTAAATGAGAAATGGGAGTTTATTTGTGATCACTAGTATTTTTAACCAAAAATCGATTTTTTCATATGAAATTTGTAAAAAATCTTTAAACCTCCATAACTTCGTAAATACGCATTTAAATGAGAAATGGGCGTTTATTTGTGATCACTAATATTTTGACCAAAAATCGATTTTTTTATATTAAATTTGTAAAAAATCTTTAAACCCTCATAACTTCGTAAATACGCATTTAAATGAGAAATGGGCGTTTATTTGTGATCACTAGTATTTTTGACCAAAAATCGATTTTTTTATATGAAATTTTTAAAAAATCTTTAAACGTCCATAACTTCGTAAATACGCATTTAAATGAGAAATGGGCGTTTATTTGTGATCACTAATATTTTGACCAAAAATCGATTTTTTTATATTAAATTTGTAAAAAATCTTTAAACCTCCATAACTTCGTAAATACGCATTTAAATGAGAAATGGGCGTTTATTTGTGATCACTAGTATTTTTGACCAAAAATTGATTTTTTTATATGAAATTTGTAGAAAATCTTTAAACCCTCATAACTTCGTAAATACGCATTTAAATGAGAAATGGGCGTTTATTTGTGATCAATAGTATTTTTGACCAAAAATCGATTTTTTTATATGAAATTTTTAAAAAATCTTTAAACGTCCATAACTTCGTAAATACGCATTTAAATGAGAAATGGGCGTTTATTTGTGATCACTAGTATTTTTGACCAAAAATCGATTTTTTTATATGAAATTTGTAAAAAATCTTTAAACCTTCATAACTTCGTAAATACGCAATTAAATGAGAAATGGGCGTTTATTTGTGATCACTAGTATTTTTGACCAAAAATCGATTTTTTTATATGAAATTTTTAAAAAATCTTTAAACCTCCATAACTTCGTAAATACGCATTTAAATGAGAAATGGGCGTTTATTTGTGATCACTAGTATTTTTGACCAAAAATCGATTTCTTTAAATTGAATTTGTAAAAAATCTTTAAATCCTCATAACTTCGTAAATACGCATTTAAATAAGAAACGGGCGTTTATTTGTCATCACTAGTATTTTTGACTAAAAATTTATATATTTTATATAAAATTTTTAAAAAATCTTTAAACATCCATAACTTCGTAAATATGCATTTAAATGAGAAATGGTCGTTTATTTGCGATCACTAGCATTTTTGACCAAAAATCGAATTTTTTTTTTATATGAAATTTGTAAAAATTTTTTAAACCCTCATAACGCGTTTAAATGAGAAACGGGCGTTTATTTGTGATCACTAATATTTTTGACCAAAAATCGATTTTTTATATGAAATTTGTAAAAAATTTGTAAACCTCCATAACTTCGTAAATACGCATTTAAATAAGAAACTGGCGTTTATTTGTGATCACTAATATTTTTGACCAAAAATCGATTTTTTATATGAAATTTGTAAAAAATTTGTAAACCTCCATAACTTCGTAAATACGCATTTAAATAAGAAATGGGCGTTTATTTGTGATCACTATTATTTTTGACCAAAAACTTATTTTTTTATATTAAATTTGTAAAAAATCTTTAAACCCTCATAAATTCGTAAATACGCAACTAAATGAGAAATGGGCGTTTATTTGTGCTCACTAGTATTTTTGACCAAAAATCGATTTTTTTTATATGAAATTTG
Source organism: Protocalliphora azurea (assembly GCA_932274085.1). Classification (NCBI taxonomy): domain Eukaryota; kingdom Metazoa; phylum Arthropoda; class Insecta; order Diptera; family Calliphoridae; genus Protocalliphora; species Protocalliphora azurea. The sequence goes on along the minus strand of OW026521.1, from coordinate 147,743,745 downwards.
TAAAAAATCTTTCAACCCTCATAACTTCGTAAATACGCATTTAAATGAGAAATGGGCGTTTATTTGTGATCACTAGTATTTTTGACCAAAAATCGATTTTTTTATATGAAATTCGTAAAAAATCGTTAAACCTCCATAACTTCGTAAATACGCATGTAAATGAGAAATGGGCGTTTATTTGTGATCACTAGTATTTTTGACCAAAAACTTATTTTTTTATATTAAATTTGTAAAAAATCTTTAAACCCTCATAAATTCGTAAATACGCAACTAAATGAGAAATGGGCGTTTATTTGTGCTCACTAGTATTTTTGACCAAAAATCGATTTTTTTATATGAAATTTGTAAAAAATCTTTCAACCCTCATAACTTCGTAAATACGCATTTAAATGAGAAATGGGCGTTTATTTGTGATCACTAGTATTTTGGACCAAAAATCGATTTTATTATATGAAATTTGTAAAAAATCTTTAAACCTCCATAACTTCGTAAATACGCATGTAAATGAGAAATGGGCGTTTATTTGTGATCACTAGTATTTTTGACCATAAATCGATTTTTTTATATGAAATTCGTAAAAAATCTTTAAACCTCCATAACTGTAAATACGCATATAAATGAGAAATGGGCGTTTATTTGTGATCACTAGTATTTTTGACCAAAAATCGATTTTTTTATATGAAATTTGTAAAAAATCTTGAAATCTTCCTAACTTTTTAAATACGTATTTAAATGAGAAATGGGCGTTTATTTGTGATCACTAGTATTTTGGACCAAAAATCGATTTTTTTATATGAAATTTGTAAAAAATCTTTAAACCTCCATAACTTCGTAAATACGCATTTAAATGAGAAATGGGCGTTTATTTGTGATCACTAGTATTTTGGACCAAAAATCGATTTTTTTATATGAAATTTGTAAAAAATCTTTAAACCTCCATAACTTCGTAAATACGCATTTAAATGAGAAATGGGCGTTTATTTGTGATCACTAGTATTTTGGACCAAAAATCGATTTTTTTATATGAAATTTGTAAAAAATCTTTAAACCTCCATAACTTCGTAAATACGCATGTAAATGAGAAATGGGCGTTTATTTGTGATCACTAGTATTTTTGACCAAAAATCGATTTTTTTTATATGAAATTTGTAAAAAATCTTTAAACTCTCATAACTTTGTAAATACGCATTTAAATGAGAAATGGGCGTTTATTTGTGATCACTAGTATTTTTGACCAAAAATCGATTTTTTTGTATGAAATTTGTAAAAAATCTTTAAACCTTCATAACTTCGTAAATACGCATTTAAATGAGAAATGGGCGTTTATTTGTGATCACTAGTATTTTTGACCAAAAATCGATTTTTTTATATGAAATTTGTAAAAAATCTTTAAACCTCCATAACATCGTAAATACGCATGTAAATGAGAAATGGGCGTTTATTTGTGATCACTAGTATTTTTGACCAAAAATCGATTTTTTTATATGAAATTTGTAAAAAATCTTTAAACCTTCATAACTTCGTAAATACGCAATTAAATGAGAAATGGGCGTTTATTTGTGATCACTAGTATTTTTGACCAAAAATCGATTTTTTTATATGAAATTTTTAAAAAATCTTTAAACCTCCATAACTTCGTAAATACGCATTTAAATGAGAAATGGGCGTTTATTTGTGATCACTAGTATTTTTGACCAAAAATCGATTTCTTTAAATTGAATTTGTAAAAAATCTTTAAATCCTCATAACTTCGTAAATACGCATTTAAATAAGAAACGGGCGTTTATTTGTCATCACTAGTATTTTTGACTAAAAATTTATATATTTTATATAAAATTTTTAAAAAATCTTTAAACATCCATAACTTCGTAAATATGCATTTAAATGAGAAATGGTCGTTTATTTGCGATCACTAGCATTTTTGACCAAAAATCGAATTTTTTTTTTATATGAAATTTGTAAAAATTTTTTAAACCCTCATAACGCGTTTAAATGAGAAACGGGCGTTTATTTGTGATCACTAATATTTTTGACCAAAAATCGATTTTTTATATGAAATTTGTAAAAAATTTGTAAACCTCCATAACTTCGTAAATACGCATTTAAATAAGAAACTGGCGTTTATTTGTGATCACTAATATTTTTGACCAAAAATCGATTTTTTATATGAAATTTGTAAAAAATTTGTAAACCTCCATAACTTCGTAAATACGCATTTAAATAAGAAATGGGCGTTTATTTGTGATCACTATTATTTTTGACCAAAAACTTATTTTTTTATATTAAATTTGTAAAAAATCTTTAAACCCTCATAAATTCGTAAATACGCAACTAAATGAGAAATGGGCGTTTATTTGTGCTCACTAGTATTTTTGACCAAAAATCGATTTTTTTTATATGAAATTTGTAAAAAATCTTTCAACCCTCATAACTTCGTAAATACGCATTTAAATGAGAAATGGGCGTTTATTTGTGATCACTAGTATTTTTGACCAAAAATCGATTTTTTTATATGAAATTCGTAAAAAATCGTTAAACCTCCATAACTTCGTAAATACGCATGTAAATGAGAAATGGGCGTTTATTTGTGATCACTAGTATTTTTGACCAAAAACTTATTTTTTTATATTAAATTTGTAAAAAATCTTTAAACCCTCATAAATTCGTAAATACGCAACTAAATGAGAAATGGGCGTTTATTTGTGCTCACTAGTATTTTTGACCAAAAATCGATTTTTTTATATGAAATTTGTAAAAAATCTTTAAACGTCCATAACTTCGTAAATACGCATTTAAATGAGAAATGGGCGTTTATTTGTGATCACTAGTATTTTTGACCAAAAATCGATTTTTTTATATGAAATTTGTAAAAAATCTTTAAACCTTCATAACTTCGTAAATACGCAATTAAATGAGAAATGGGCGTTTATTTGTGATCACTAGTATTTTTGACCAAAAATCGATTTTTTTATATGAAATTTTTAAAAAATCTTTAAACCTCCATAACTTCGTAAATACGCATTTAAATGAGAAATGGGCGTTTATTTGTGATCACTAGTATTTTTGACCAAAAATCGATTTCTTTAAATTGAATTTGTAAAAAATCTTTAAATCCTCATAACTTCGTAAATACGCATTTAAATAAGAAACGGGCGTTTATTTGTCATCACTAGTATTTTTGACTAAAAATTTATATATTTTATATAAAATTTTTAAAAAATCTTTAAACATCCATAACTTCGTAAATATGCATTTAAATGAGAAATGGTCGTTTATTTGCGATCACTAGCATTTTTGACCAAAAATCGAATTTTTTTTTTATATGAAATTTGTAAAAATTTTTTAAACCCTCATAACGCGTTTAAATGAGAAACGGGCGTTTATTTGTGATCACTAATATTTTTGACCAAAAATCGATTTTTTATATGAAATTTGTAAAAAATTTGTAAACCTCCATAACTTCGTAAATACGCAACTAAATGAGAAATGGGCGTTTATTTGTGCTCACTAGTATTTTTGACCAAAAATCGATTTTTTTTATATGAAATTTGTAAAAAATCTTTCAACCCTCATAACTTCGTAAATACGCATTTAAATGAGAAATGGGCGTTTATTTGTGATCACTAGTATTTTTGACCAAAAATCGATTTTTTTATATGAAATTCGTAAAAAATCGTTAAACCTCCATAACTTCGTAAATACGCATGTAAATGAGAAATGGGCGTTTATTTGTGATCACTAGTATTTTTGACCAAAAACTTATTTTTTTATATTAAATTTGTAAAAAATCTTTAAACCCTCATAAATTCGTAAATACGCAACTAAATGAGAAATGGGCGTTTATTTGTGCTCACTAGTATTTTTGACCAAAAATCGATTTTTTTATATGAAATTTGTAAAAAATCTTTCAACCCTCATAACTTCGTAAATACGCATTTAAATGAGAAATGGGCGTTTATTTGTGATCACTAGTATTTTGGACCAAAAATCGATTTTATTATATGAAATTTGTAAAAAATCTTTAAACCTCCATAACTTCGTAAATACGCATGTAAATGAGAAATGGGCGTTTATTTGTGATCACTAGTATTTTTGACCATAAATCGATTTTTTTATATGAAATTCGTAAAAAATCTTTAAACCTCCATAACTGTAAATACGCATATAAATGAGAAATGGGCGTTTATTTGTGATCACTAGTATTTTTGACCAAAAATCGATTTTTTTATATGAAATTTGTAAAAAATCTTGAAATCTTCCTAACTTTTTAAATACGTATTTAAATGAGAAATGGGCGTTTATTTGTGATCACTAGTATTTTGGACCAAAAATCGATTTTTTTATATGAAATTTGTAAAAAATCTTTAAACCTCCATAACTTCGTAAATACGCATTTAAATGAGAAATGGGCGTTTATTTGTGATCACTAGTATTTTGGACCAAAAATCGATTTTTTTATATGAAATTTGTAAAAAATCTTTAAACCTCCATAACTTCGTAAATACGCATTTAAATGAGAAATGGGCGTTTATTTGTGATCACTAGTATTTTGGACCAAAAATCGATTTTATTATATGACATTTGTAAAAAATCTTTAAACCTCCATAACTTCGTAAATACGCATGTAAATGAGAAATGGGCGTTTATTTGTGATCACTAGTATTTTTGACCAAAAATCGATTTTTTTTATATGAAATTTGTAAAAAATCTTTAAACTCTCATAACTTTGTAAATACGCATTTAAATGAGAAATGGGCGTTTATTTGTGATCACTAGTATTTTTGACCAAAAATCGATTTTTTTGTATGAAATTTGTAAAAAATCTTTAAACCTTCATAACTTCGTAAATACGCATTTAAATGAGAAATGGGCGTTTATTTGTGATCACTAGTATTTTTGACCAAAAATCGATTTTTTTATATGAAATTTGTAAAAAATCTTTAAACCTCCATAACATCGTAAATACGCATGTAAATGAGAAATGGGCGTTTATTTGTGATCACTAGTATTTTTGACCAAAAATCGATTTTTTTAAATTGAATTTGTAAAAAATCTTTAAATCCTCATAACTTCGTAAATACGCATTTAAATAAGAAACGGGCGTTTATTTGTCATCACTAGTATTTTTGACTAAAAATTTATATTTTTTATATAAAATTTTCAAAAAATCTTTAAACATCCATAACTTCGTAAATATGCATTTAAATGAGAAATGGTCGTTTATTTGCGATCACTAGCATTTTTGACCAAAAATCTATTTTTTTTTTTTATATGAAATTTGTAAAAATTTTTTAAACCCTCATAACGCGTTTAAATGAGAAACGGGCGTTTATTTGTGATCACTAGTATTTTTGACCAAAAACTTATTTTTTTATATTAAATTTGTAAAAAATCTTTAAACCCTCATAAATTCGTAAATACGCAACTAAATGAGAAATGGGCGTTTATTTGTGCTCACTAGTATTTTTGACCAAAAATCGATTTTTTTATATGAAATTTGTAAAAAATCTTTGAACCCTCATAACTTCGTAAATACGCATTTAAATGAGAAATGGGCGTTTATTTGTGATCACTAGTATTTTTGACCAAAAATCGATTTTTTTATATGAAATTTGTAAAAAATCTTGAAATCTTCCTAACTTTTTAAATACGTATTTAAATGAGAAATGGGCGTTTATTTGTGATCACTAGTATTTTGGACCAAAAATCGATTTTTTTATATGAAATTTGTAAAAAATCTTTAAACCTCCATAACTTCGTAAATACGCATTTAAATGAGAAATGGGCGTTTATTTGTGATCACTAGTATTTTGGACCAAAAATCGATTTTTTTATATGAAATTTGTAAAAAATCTTTAAACCTCCATAACTTCGTAAATACGCATTTAAATGAGAAATGGGCGTTTATTTGTGATCACTAGTATTTTGGACCAAAAATCGATTTTATTATATGACATTTGTAAAAAATCTTTAAACCTCCATAACTTCGTAAATACGCATGTAAATGAGAAATGGGCGTTTATTTGTGATCACTAGTATTTTTGACCAAAAATCGATTTTTTTTATATGAAATTTGTAAAAAATCTTTAAACTCTCATAACTTTGTAAATACGCATTTAAATGAGAAATGGGCGTTTATTTGTGATCACTAGTATTTTTGACCAAAAATCGATTTTTTTGTATGAAATTTGTAAAAAATCTTTAAACCTTCATAACTTCGTAAATACGCATTTAAATGAGAAATGGGCGTTTATTTGTGATCACTAGTATTTTTGACCAAAAATCGATTTTTTTATATGAAATTTGTAAAAAATCTTTAAACCTCCATAACATCGTAAATACGCATGTAAATGAGAAATGGGCGTTTATTTGTGATCACTAGTATTTTTGACCAAAAATCGATTTTTTTAAATTGAATTTGTAAAAAATCTTTAAATCCTCATAACTTCGTAAATACGCATTTAAATAAGAAACGGGCGTTTATTTGTCATCACTAGTATTTTTGACTAAAAATTTATATTTTTTATATAAAATTTTCAAAAAATCTTTAAACATCCATAACTTCGTAAATATGCATTTAAATGAGAAATGGTCGTTTATTTGCGATCACTAGCATTTTTGACCAAAAATCTATTTTTTTTTTTTATATGAAATTTGTAAAAATTTTTTAAACCCTCATAACGCGTTTAAATGAGAAACGGGCGTTTATTTGTGATCACTAGTATTTTTGACCAAAAACTTATTTTTTTATATTAAATTTGTAAAAAATCTTTAAACCCTCATAAATTCGTAAATACGCAACTAAATGAGAAATGGGCGTTTATTTGTGCTCACTAGTATTTTTGACCAAAAATCGATTTTTTTATATGAAATTTGTAAAAAATCTTTGAACCCTCATAACTTCGTAAATACGCATTTAAATGAGAAATGGGCGTTTATTTGTGATCACTAGTATTTCTGACCAAAAATTCATTTTTTTATATGAGATTTGTAAAAAATCTTTAAACCTCCATAACTTCGTAAGTACGCATTTAAATGAGAAACGGGCGTTTATTTGTGATCACTATTATTTTTGACTAAAAATTTATATTTTTTATATAAAATTTTTAAAAAATCTTTAAACGTCCATAACTTCGTAAATACGCATTTAAATGAGAAATGGGCGTTTATTTGTGATCACTAATATTTTGACCAAAAATCGATTTTTTTATATTAAATTTGTAAAAAATCTTTAAACCCTCATAACTTCGAAAATACGCATTTAAATGAGAAATGGGCGTTTATTTGTGATCACTAATATTTTTGACCAAAAATCTATTTTTTTATATGAAATTTGTAAAAAATCTTCAAACCTCCATAACTTCGTAAATACGCATTTAAATGAGAAATGGGCGTTTATTTGTGATCACTAGTATTTTTGACCAAAAATCGATTTTTTTATATGAAATTTGTAAAAAATCTTTAAACCCTCATATCTTCGTAAATACGCATTTAAATGAGAAATGGGCGTTTATTTGTGATCACTAGTATTTTTGACCAAAAATAGATTTTTTTATATGAAATTTGTAAAAAATCTTTAAACCTCCATAACATCGTAAATACGCATTTAAATGAGAAATGGGCGTTTATTTGTGATCACTAGTATTTTTGACCAAAAATCGATTTTTTTATATGAAATTTGTAAAAAATTTGTAAACCTCCATAACTTGGTAAACACGCATTTAAATGAGAAACGTGCATTTATTTGTGATCACTAGTATTTTTGACTAAAAATTTATATTTTTTATATAAAATTTTTAAAAAATCTTTAAACGTCCATAACGTCGTAAGTACGCATTTAAATGAGAAATGGTCGTTTATTTACGATCACTAGCATTTTTGACCAAAAATCGATTTTTTTATATGAAATTTTTAAAAAATCTTTAAACATCCATAACTTCGTAAATACGCATTTAAATGAGAAATGGGCGTTTATTTGTGATCACTAATATTTTTGACCAAAAATCTATTTTTTTATATGAAATTTGTAAAAAATTTTCAAACCTCCATAACTTCGTAAATACGTATTTAAATGAGAAATGGGCGTTTATTTGTGATCACTAGTATTTTTGACCAAAAATCGATTTTTTTATATGAAATTTGTAAAAAATCTTTAAACCCTCATAACTTCGTAAATACGCATTTAAATGAGAAATGGGCGTTTATTTGTGATCACTAGTATTTTTGACCAAAAATCGATTTTTTTAAATGAAATTTGTAAAAAATCTTTAAACCTCCATAACATCGTAAATACGCATTTAAATGAGAAATGGGCGTTTATTTGTGATCACTAGTATTTTTGACCAAAAATCGATTTTTTTATATGAAATTTGTAAAAAATCTTTAAACCTCCATAACTTCGTAAATACGCATTTAAATGAGAAATGGGCGTTTATTTGTGATCACTAGTATTTTGGACCAAAAATCGATTTTATTATATGAAATTTGTAAAAAATCTTTAAACCTCCATAACTTCGTAAATACGCATTTAAATGAGAAATGGGCGTTTATTTGTGATCACTAGTATTTTTGACCAAAAATCGATTTTTTTGTATGAAATTTGTAAAAAATCTTTAAACCTTCATAACTTCGTAAATACGCATTTAAATGAGAAATGGGCGTTTATTTGTGATCACTAGTATTTTTGACCAAAAATCGATTTTTTTATATGAAATTTGTAAAAAATCTTTAAACCTCCATAACATCGTAAATACGCATGTATATGAGAAATGGGCGTTTATTTGTGATCACTAGTATTTTTGACCAAAAATCGATTTTTTTAAATTGAATTTGTAAAAAATCTTTAAATCCTCATAACTTCGTAAATACGCATTTAAATAAGAAACGGGCGTTTATTTGTCATCACTAGTATTTTTGACTAAAAATTTATATTTTTTATATAAAATTTTCAAAAAATCTTTAAACATCCATAACTTCGTAAATATGCATTTAAATGAGAAATGGTCGTTTATTTGCGATCACTAGCATTTTTGACCAAAAATCTATTTTTTTTTTTTATATGAAATTTGTAAAAATTTTTTAAACCCTCATAACGCGTTTAAATGAGAAACGGGCGTTTATTTGTGATCACTAGTATTTTGGACCAAAAATCGATTTTATTATATGAAATTTGTAAAAAATCTTTAAACCTCCATAACTTCGTAAATACGCATGTAAATGAGAAATGGGCGTTTATTTGTGATCACTAGTATTTTTGACCAAAAATCGATTTTTTTTATATGAAATTTGTAAAAAATCTTTAAACCCTCATAACTTTGTAAATACGCATTTAAATGAGAAATGGGCGTTTATTTGTGATCACTAGTATTTTTGACCAAAAATCGATTTTTTTGTATGAAATTTGTAAAAAATCTTTAAACCTTCATAACTTCGTAAATACGCATTTAAATGAGAAATGGGCGTTTATTTGTGATCACTAGTATTTTTGACCAAAAATCGATTTTTTTATATGAAATTTGTAAAAAATCTTTAAACCTCCATAACTTCGTAAATCCGCATTTAAATTAGAAACGGGCGTTTATTTGTGATCACTAATATTTTTGACCAAAAATCTATTTTTTTATATGAAATTTGTAAAAAATCTTCAAACCTCCATAACTTCGTAAATACGCATTTAAATGAGAAATGGGCGTTTATTTGTGATCACTAGTATTTTTGACCAAAAATCGATTTTTTTATATGAAATTTGTAAAAAATCTTTAAACCCTCATATCTTCGTAAATACGCATTTAAATGAGAAATGGGCGTTTATTTGTGATCACTAGTATTTTTGACCAAAAATCGATTTTTTTATATGAAATTTGTAAAAAATCTTTAAACCTCCATAACATCGTAAATACGCATTTAAATGAGAAATGGGCGTTTATTTGTGATCACTAGTATTTTTGACCAAAAATCGATTTTTTTATATGAAATTTGTAAAAAATTTGTAAACCTCCATAACTTGGTAAACACGCATTTAAATGAGAAACGTGCATTTATTTGTGATCACTAGTATTTTTGACTAAAAATTTATATTTTTTATATAAAATTTTTAAAAAATCTTTAAACGTCCATAACGTCGTAAGTACGCATTTAAATGAGAAATGGTCGTTTATTTACGATCACTAGCATTTTTGACCAAAAATCGATTTTTTTATATGAAATTTTTAAAAAATCTTTAAACATCCATAACTTCGTAAATACGCATTTAAATGAGAAATGGGCGTTTATTTGTGATCACTAATATTTTTGACCAAAAATCTATTTTTTTATATGAAATTTGTAAAAAATTTTCAAACCTCCATAACTTCGTAAATACGTATTTAAATGAGAAATGGGCGTTTATTTGTGATCACTAGTATTTTTGACCAAAAATCGATTTTTTTATATGAAATTTGTAAAAAATCTTTAAACCCTCATAACTTCGTAAATACGCATTTAAATGAGAAATGGGCGTTTATTTGTGATCACTAGTATTTTTGACCAAAAATCGATTTTTTTAAATGAAATTTGTAAAAAATCTTTAAACCTCCATAACATCGTAAATACGCATTTAAATGAGAAATGGGCGTTTATTTGTGATCACTAGTATTTTTGACCAAAAATCGATTTTTTTATATGAAATTTGTAAAAAATCTTTAAACCTCCATAACTTCGTAAATACGCATTTAAATGAGAAATGGGCGTTTATTTGTGATCACTAGTATTTTGGACCAAAAATCGATTTTATTATATGAAATTTGTAAAAAATCTTTAAACCTCCATAACTTCGTAAATACGCATGTAAATGAGAAATGGGCGTTTATTTGTGATCACTAGTATTTTTGACCAAAAATCGATTTTTTTTATATGAAATTTGTAAAAAATCTTTAAACCCTCATAACTTTGTAATTACGCATTTAAATGAGAAATGGGCGTTTATTTGTGATCACTAGTATTTTTGACCAAAAATCGATTTTTTTGTATGAAATTTGTAAAAAATCTTTAAACCTTCATAACTTCGTAAATACGCATTTAAATGAGAAATGGGCGTTTATTTGTGATCACTAGTATTTTTGACCAAAAATCGATTTTTTTATATGAAATTTGTAAAAAATCTTTAAACCTCCATAACATCGTAAATACGCATGTATATGAGAAATGGGCGTTTATTTGTGATCACTAGTATTTTTGACCAAAAATCGATTTTTTTAAATTGAATTTGTAAAAAATCTTTAAATCCTCATAACTTCGTAAATACGCATTTAAATAAGAAACGGGCGTTTATTTGTCATCACTAGTATTTTTGACTAAAAATTTATATTTTTTATATAAAATTTTCAAAAAATCTTTAAACATCCATAACTTCGTAAATATGCATTTAAATGAGAAATGGTCGTTTATTTGCGATCACTAGCATTTTTGACCAAAAATCTATTTTTTTTTTTTATATGAAATTTGTAAAAATTTTTTAAACCCTCATAACGCGTTTAAATGAGAAACGGGCGTTTATTTGTGATCACTAGTATTTTTGACCAAAAAATCGATTTTTTTATATTAAATTTGTAAAAAATCTTTAAACCCTCATAAATTCGTAAATACGCAACTAAATGAGAAATGGGCGTTTATTTGTGCTCACTAGTATTTTTGACCAAAAATCGATTTTTTTATATGAAATTTGTAAAAAATCTTTGAACCCTCATAACTTCGTAAATACGCATTTAAATGAGAAATGGGCGTTTATTTGTGATCAATAGTATTTTTGACCAAAAATCGATTTTTTATATGAAATTTGTAAAAAATCTTTAAACCTCCATAACTTCGTAAATACGCATTTAAATGAGAAACGGGCGTTTATTTGTGATCACTAGTATTTCTGACCAAAAATTCATTTTTTTATATGAGATTTGTAAAAAATCTTTAAACCCTCATAACTTCGTAAGTACGCATTTAAATGAGAAACGGGCGTTTATTTGTGATCACTAGTATTTTTGACTAAAAATTTATATTTTTTATATAAAATTTTTAAAAAATCTTTAAACGTCCATAACTTCGTAAATACGCATTTAAATGAGAAATGGGCGTTTATTTGTGATCACTAATAATTTGACCAAAAATCGATTTTTTTATATTAAATTTGTAAAAAATCTTTAAACCCTCATAACTTCGAAAATACGCATTTAAATGAGAAATGGGCGTTTATTTGTGATCACTAATATTTTTGACCAAAAATCTATTTTTTTATATGAAATTTGTAAAAAATTTTCAAACCTCCATAACTTCGTAAATACGCATTTAAATGAGAAATGGGCGTTTATTTGTGATCACTAGTATTTTTGACCAAAAATCGATTTTTTTATATGAAATTTGTAAAAAATCTTTAAACCCTCATATCTTCGTAAATACGCATTTAAATGAGAAATGGGCGTTTATTTGTGATCACTAGTATTTTTGACCAATAATCGATTTTTTTATATGAAATTTGTAAAAAATCTTTAAACCCTCATAACTTCGTAAATACGCATTTAAATGAGAAATGGGCGTTTATTTGTGATCACTAGTATTTTTGACCAAAAATCGATTTTTTTAAATGAAATTTGTAAAAAATCTTTAAACCTCCATAACATCGTAAATACGCATTTAAATGAGAAATGGGCGTTTATTTGTGATCACTAGTATTTTTGACCAAAAATCGATTTTTTTATATGAAATTTGTAAAAAATTTGTAAACCTCCATTACTTGGTAAACACGCATTTAAATGAGAAACGTGCATTTATTTGTGATCACTAGTATTTTTGACTAAAAATTTATATTTTTTATATAAAATTTTTAAAAAATCTTTAAACGTCCATAACGTCGTAAGTACGCATTTAAATGAGAAATGGTCGTTTATTTACGATCACTAGCATTTTTGACCAAAAATCGATTTTTTTATATGAAATTTTTAAAAAATCTTTAAACATCCATAACTTCGTAAATACGCATTTAAATGAGAAATGGGCGTTTATTTGTGATCACTAATATTTTGACCAAAAATCGATTTTTTTATATTAAATTTGTGAAAAATCTTTAAACCCTCATAACTTCGTAAATACGCATTTAAATGAGAAATGGGCGTTTATTTGTGATCACTAGTATTTTTGACCAAAAATCGATTTTTTTATATGAAATTTGTAAAAAATCTTTAAACCTCCATAACTTCGTAAATACGCATTTAAATGAGAAATGGGCGTTTATTTGTGATCACTAGTATTTTTAACCAAAAATCGATTTTTTTATATGAAATTTGTAAAAAATCTTTAAACCTCCATAACTTTGTAAATACGCATTTAAATGAGAAATGGGCGTTTATTTGTTATCACTAGTATTTTTGACCAAAAATCGATTTTTTTATATGAAATTTGTAAAAAATCTTTAAACCTTCATAACTTTTTAAATACGTATTTAAATGAGAAATGGGCGTTTATTTGTGATCACTAGTATTTTGGACCAAAAACCGATTTTTTTTATGAAATTTGTAAAAAATCTTTAAACCTCCATAACTTCGTAAATACGCATTTAAATGAGAAACGGGAGTTTATTTATGATCACTAGTATTTTTGAACAAAAATCGATTTTTTTAATTTGTAAAAAATCCGTAAACATCCATAACTTCGTAAATACGCATTTAAATGAGAAATGGGCGTTTATTTGTGATCACTAGTATTTTTGACCAAAAATCGATTTTTTTATATGAAATTTTTAAAAAATCTTTAAACCTCCATAACTTCGTAAATACGCATTTAAATGAGAAACGGGCGTTTATTTGTGATCACCAGTATTTTTGACCAAAAATCGATTTTTTTATATGAAATTTGTAAAAAATCTTTAAACCCTCATAACTTCGTAAATACGCATTTAAATGAGAAATGGGCGTTTATTTGTGATCACTAGTATTTTTGACCAAAAATCGATTTTTTTATATGAAAAAATCTTTAAACCCTCATAACTTCGTAAATACGCATTTAAATGAGAAATGGGCGTTTATTTGTGATCACTAGTATTTTTGACCAAAAATCGATTTTTTTATATGAAATTTGTAAAAAATCTTTAAACCTCCATAACTTCGTAAATACGCATTTAAATGAGAAACGGGCGTTTATTTGTGATCACCAGTATTTTTGACCAAAAATCGATTTTTTTATATGAAAAAATCTTTAAACCCTCATAACTTCGTAAATACGCATTTAAATGAGAAACGGGCGTTTATTTGTGATCACTAGTATTTTTGACCAAAAATCGATTTTTTTATATGAAATTTGTAAAAAAATCTTTAAACCCTCATAACTTCGTAAATACGCATTTAAATGAGAAATGGGCGTTTATTTGTGATCACTAATATTTTTGACCAAAAATCTATTTTTTTATATGAAATTTGTAAAAAATCTTCAAACCTCCATAACTTCGTAAATACGTATTTAAATGAGAAATGGGCGTTTATTTGTGATCACTAGTATTTTTGACCAAAAATCGATTTTTTTATATGAAATTTGTAAAAAATCTTTAAACCCTCATAACTTCGTAAATACGCATTTAAATGAGAAATTGGCGTTTATTTGTGATCACTAGTACTTTTGACCAAAAATCGATTTTTTTATATGAAATTTGTAAAAAATCTTTAAACCTCCATAACTTCGTAAATACGCATTTAAATGGGAAACGGGAGTTTATTTATGATCACTAGTATTTTTGAACAAAAATCGATTTTTTTAATTTGTAAAAAATCCGTAAACATCCATAACTTCGTAAATACGCATTTAAATGAGAAATGGGCGTTTATTTGTGATCACTAGTATTTTTGACCAAAAATCGATTTTTTTATATGAAATTCGTCAAAAATCTTTAAACCTCCATAACTTTGTAAATACGCATTTAAATGACAAACGGGCGTTTATTTGTGATCACTAGTATTTTTGACCAAAAATCGATTTTTTTATATGAAAAAATCTTTAAACCCTCATAACTTCGTAAATACGCATTTAAATGAGAAACGGGCGTTTATTTGTGATCACTAGTATTTTTGACCAAAAATCGATTTTTTTATATGAAATTTGTAAAAAAATCTTTAAACCCTCATAACTTCGTAAATACGCATTTAAATGAGAAACGGGCGTTTATTTGTGATCACTAGTATTTTTGACCAAAAATCGATTTTTTTAAATTGAATTTGTAAAAAATCTTTAAACCCTCATAACTTCGTAAATACGCATTTAAATGAGAAACGGGCGTTTATTTGTGATCACTAGAATTTTTTACCAAAAATCGATTTTTTTAAATTGAATTTGTAAAAAATCTTTAAACCATCATAACTTCGTAAATACGCATTTAAAGGAGAAACGGGCGTTTATTTGTGATCACTAGTATTTTTAACCAAAAATCGATTTTTTTAAATTGAATTTGTAAAAAATCTTTAAACCCTCATAACTTCGTAAATACGCATTTAAATGGGAAATGGTCGTTTATTTGCGATCACTAGTATTTTTGACCAAAAATCGATTTTTTTACATGAAATTTGTAAAAAATCTTTAAACCCTCATAACTTCATAAATACGCATTTAAATGAGAAATGGGCGTTTATTTGTGATCACTAGTACTTTTGACCAAAAATCGACTTCTTTATATGAAATTTGTAAAAAATCTTTAAACCTCCATAACTTCGTAAATACGCATTTAAATGAGAAACGGGCGTTTATTTGTGATCACCAGTATTTTTGACCAAAAATCGATTTTTTTATATGAAATTCGTAAAAAATCGTTAAACCTCCATAACGTTGTAAATACGCATTTAAATGAGAAATGGGCGTTTATTTGTGATCTCTAGTATTTTTTACCAAAAATCGATTTTTTTAAATTGAATTTGTAAAAAATCTTTAAACCCTCATAACTTCGTAAATACGCATTTAAATGAGAAACGGGCGTTTATTTGTGATCACTAGTATTTTTGACCAAAAATCGATTTTTTTTATATGAAATTTGTAAAAAATCTTTAAACCTCCATAACTTCGTAAATACGCATTTAAATGAGAAACGGGCGTTTATTTGTGATCACCAGTATTTTTGACCAAAAATCGATTTTTTTATATGAAATTTGTAAAAAATCTTTAAACCCTCATAACTTCGTAAATACGCATTTAAATGAGAAACGGGCGTTTATTTGTGATCACTAGAATTTTTTACCAAAAATCGATTTTTTTAAATTGAATTTGTAAAAAATCTTTAAACCCTCATAACTTCGTAAATACGCATTTAAATGAGAAACGGGCGTTTATTTGTGATCACTAGTATTTTTGACCAAAAATCCATTTTTTTAAATTGAATTTGTAAAAAACCTTTAAACCCTCATAACTTCGTAAATACGCATTTAAATGAGAAACGTGCATTTATTTGTGATCACTAGTATTTTTGACTAAAAATTTATATTTTTTATATAAAATTTTTAAAAAATCTTTAAACGTCCATAACGTCGTAAGTACGCATTTAAATGAGAAATGGTCGTTTATTTGTGATCACTAATATTTTGACCAAAAATCGATTTTTTTATATTAAATTTGTAAAAAATCTTTAAACCCTCATAACTTCGTAAATACGCATTTAAATGAGAAATGGGCGTTTATTTGTGATCACTAGTATTTTTGACCAAAAATCGATTTTTTTATATGAAATTTGTAAAAAATCTTTAAACCTCCATAACTTCGTAAATACGCATTTAAATGAGAAATGGGCGTTTATTTGTGATCACTAGTATTTTTGACCAAAAATCGATTTTTTTATATGAAATTTGTAAAAAATCTTTAAACCTCCATAACTTTGTAAATACGCATTTAAATGAGAAATGGGCGTTTATTTGTTATCACTAGTATTTTTGACCAAAAATCGATTTTTTTATATGAAATTTGTAAAAAATCTTTAAACCTTCATAACTTTTTAAATACGTATTTAAATGAGAAATGGGCGTTTATTTGTGATCACTAGTATTTTGGACCAAAAACCGATTTTTTTTATGAAATTTGTAAAAAATCTTTAAACCTCCATAACTTCGTAAATACGCATTTAAATGAGAAACGGGAGTTTATTTATGATCACTAGTATTTTTGAACAAAAATCGATTTTTTTAATTTGTAAAAAATCCGTAAACATCCATAACTTCGTAAATACGCATTTAAATGAGAAATGGGCGTTTATTTGTGATCACTAGTATTTTTGACCAAAAATCGAATTTTTTTTTTATATGAAATTTGTAAAAAATCTTTAAACCTCCATAACTTCGTAAATACGCATTTAAATGAGAAACGGGCGTTTATTTGTGATCACCAGTATTTTTGACCAAAAATCGATTTTTTTATATGAAATTTGTAAAAAATCTTTAAACCCTCATAACTTCGTAAATACGCATTTAAATGAGAAATGGGCGTTTATTTGTGATCACTAGTATTTTTGACCAAAAATCGATTTTTTTATATGAAATTTGTAAAAAATCTTTAAACCTCCATAACTTCGTAAATACGCATTTAAATGAGAAACGGGCGTTTATTTGTGATCACTAGTATTTTTGACCAAAAATCGATTTTTTTTATATGAAATTTGTAAAAAATCTTTAAACCTCCATAACATCGTAAATACGCATGTAAATGAGAAATGGGCGTTTATTTGTGATCACTAGTATTTTTGACCAAAAATCGATTTTTTTAAATTGAATTTGTAAAAAATCTTTGAACCCTCATAACTTCGTAAATACGCATTTAAATGAGAAATGGGCGTTTATTTGTGATCAATAGTATTTTTGACCAAAAATCGATTTTTTATATGAAATTTGTAAAAAATCTTTAAACCTCCATAACTTCGTAAATACGCATTTAAATGAGAAACGGGCGTTTATTTGTGATCACTAGTATTTCTGACCAAAAATTCATTTTTTTATATGAGATTTGTAAAAAATCTTTAAACCCTCATAACTTCGTAAGTACGCATTTAAATGAGAAACGGGCGTTTATTTGTGATCACTAGTATTTTTGACTAAAAATTTATATTTTTTATATAAAATTTTTAAAAAATCTTTAAACGTCCATAACTTCGTAAATACGCATTTAAATGAGAAATGGGCGTTTATTTGTGATCACTAATAATTTGGCCAAAAATCGATTTTTTTATATTAAATTTGTAAAAAATCTTTAAACCCTCATAACTTCGAAAATACGCATTTAAATGAGAAATGGGCGTTTATTTGTGATCACTAATATTTTTGACCAAAAATCTATTTTTTTATATGAAATTTGTAAAAAATCTTCAAACCTCCATAACTTCGTAAATACGCATTTAAATGAGAAATGGGCGTTTATTTGTGATCACTAGTATTTTTGACCAAAAATCGATTTTTTTATATGAAATTTGTAAAAAATCTTTAAACCCTCATATCTTCGTAAATACGCATTTAAATGAGAAATGGGCGTTTATTTGTGATCACTAGTATTTTTGACCAAAAATCGATTTTTTTATATGAAATTTGTAAAAAATCTTTAAACCCTCATAACTTCGTAAATACGCATTTAAATGAGAAATGGGCGTTTATTTGTGATCACTAGTATTTTTGACCAAAAATCGATTTTTTTAAATGAAATTTGTAAAAAATCTTTAAACCTCCATAACATCGTAAATACGCATTTAAATGAGAAATGGGCGTTTATTTGTGATCACTAGTATTTTTGACCAAAAATCGATTTTTTTATATGAAATTTGTAAAAAATTTGTAAACCTCCATTACTTGGTAAACACGCATTTAAATGAGAAACGTGCATTTATTTGTGATCACTAGTATTTTTGACTAAAAATTTATATTTTTTATATAAAATTTTTAAAAAATCTTTAAACGTCCATAACGTCGTAAGTACGCATTTAAATGAGAAATGGTCGTTTATTTACGATCACTAGCATTTTTGACCAAAAATCGATTTTTTTATATGAAATTTTTAAAAAATCTTTAAACATCCATAACTTCGTAAATACGCATTTAAATGAGAAATGGGCGTTTATTTGTGATCACTAATATTTTGACCAAAAATCGATTTTTTTATATTAAATTTGTAAAAAATCTTTAAACCCTCATAACTTCGTAAATACGCATTTAAATGAGAAATGGGCGTTTATTTGTGATCACTAGTATTTTTGACCAAAAATCGATTTTTTTATATGAAATTTGTAAAAAATCTTTAAACCTCCATAACTTCGTAAATACGCATTTAAATGAGAAATGGGCGTTTATTTGTGATCACTAGTATTTTTGACCAAAAATCGATTTTTTTATATGAAATTTGTAAAAAATCTTTAAACCTCCATAACTTTGTAAATACGCATTTAAATGAGAAATGGGCGTTTATTTGTTATCACTAGTATTTTTGACCAAAAATCGATTTTTTTATATGAAATTTGTAAAAAGTCTTTAAACCTTCATAACTTTTTAAATACGTATTTAAATGAGAAATGGGCGTTTATTTGTGATCACTAGTATTTTGGACCAAAAACCGATTTTTTTTATGAAATTTGTAAAAAATCTTTAAACCTCCATAACTTCGTAAATACGCATTTAAATGAGAAACGGGAGTTTATTTATGATCACTAGTATTTTTGAACAAAAATCGATTTTTTTAATTTGTAAAAAATCCGTAAACATCCATAACTTCGTAAATACGCATTTAAATGAGAAATGGGCGTTTATTTGTGATCACTAGTATTTTTGACCAAAAATCGATTTTTTTATATGAAATTTGTAAAAAATCTTTAAACCTCCATAACTTCGTAAATACGCATTTAAATGAGAAACGGGCGTTTATTTGTGATCACCAGTATTTTTGACCAAAAATCGATTTTTTTATATGAAATTTGTAAAAAATCTTTAAACCCTCATAACTTCGTAAATACGCATTTAAATGAGAAACGGGCGTTTATTTGTGATCACTAGTATTTTTGACCAAAAATCGATTTTTTTATATGAAATTTGTAAAAAATCTTTAAACCTCCATAACTTCGTAAATACGCATTTAAATGAGAAACGGGCGTTTATTTGTGATCACCAGTATTTTTGACCAAAAATCGATTTTTTTATATGAAAAAATCTTTAAACCCTCATAACTTCGTAAATACGCATTTAAATGAGAAACGGGCGTTTATTTGTGATCACTAGTATTTTTGACCAAAAATCGATTTTTTTATATTAAATTTGTAAAAAATCTTTAAACCCTCATAACTTCGTAAATACGCATTTAAATGAGAAATGGGCGTTTATTTGTGATCACTAGTATTTTTGACCAAAAATCGATTTTTTTATATGAAATTTGTAAAAAATCTTTAAACCTCCATAACTTCGTAAATACGCATTTAAATGAGAAATGGGCGTTTATTTGTGATCACTAGTATTTTTGACCAAAAATCGATTTTTTTATATGAAATTTGTAAAAAATCTTTAAACCTCCATAACTTTGTAAATACGCATTTAAATGAGAAATGGGCGTTTATTTGTTATCACTAGTATTTTTGACCAAAAATCGATTTTTTTATATGAAATTTGTAAAAAATCTTTAAACCTTCATAACTTTTTAAATACGTATTTAAATGAGAAATGGGCGTTTATTTGTGATCACTAGTATTTTGGACCAAAAACCGATTTTTTTTATGAAATTTGTAAAAAATCTTTAAACCTCCATAACTTCGTAAATACGCATTTAAATGAGAAACGGGAGTTTATTTATGATCACTAGTATTTTTGAACAAAAATCGATTTTTTTAATTTGTAAAAAATCCGTAAACATCCATAACTTCGTAAATACGCATTTAAATGAGAAATGGGCGTTTATTTGTGATCACTAGTATTTTTGACCAAAAATCGAATTTTTTTTTTATATGAAATTTGTAAAAAATCTTTAAACCTCCATAACTTCGTAAATACGCATTTAAATGAGAAACGGGCGTTTATTTGTGATCACCAGTATTTTTGACCAAAAATCGATTTTTTTATATGAAATTTGTAAAAAATCTTTAAACCCTCATAACTTCGTAAATACGCATTTAAATGAGAAATGGGCGTTTATTTGTGATCACTAGTATTTTTGACCAAAAATCGATTTTTTTATATGAAATTTGTAAAAAATCTTTAAACCTCCATAACTTCGTAAATACGCATTTAAATGAGAAACGGGCGTTTATTTGTGATCACTAGTATTTTTGACCAAAAATCGATTTTTTTTATATGAAATTTGTAAAAAATCTTTAAACCTCCATAACATCGTAAATACGCATGTAAATGAGAAATGGGCGTTTATTTGTGATCACTAGTATTTTTGACCAAAAATCGATTTTTTTAAATTGAATTTGTAAAAAATCTTTGAACCCTCATAACTTCGTAAATACGCATTTAAATGAGAAATGGGCGTTTATTTGTGATCAATAGTATTTTTGACCAAAAATCGATTTTTTATATGAAATTTGTAAAAAATCTTTAAACCTCCATAACTTCGTAAATACGCATTTAAATGAGAAACGGGCGTTTATTTGTGATCACTAGTATTTCTGACCAAAAATTCATTTTTTTATATGAGATTTGTAAAAAATCTTTAAACCCTCATAACTTCGTAAGTACGCATTTAAATGAGAAACGGGCGTTTATTTGTGATCACTAGTATTTTTGACTAAAAATTTATATTTTTTATATAAAATTTTTAAAAAATCTTTAAACGTCCATAACTTCGTAAATACGCATTTAAATGAGAAATGGGCGTTTATTTGTGATCACTAATAATTTGGCCAAAAATCGATTTTTTTATATTAAATTTGTAAAAAATCTTTAAACCCTCATAACTTCGAAAATACGCATTTAAATGAGAAATGGGCGTTTATTTGTGATCACTAATATTTTTGACCAAAAATCTATTTTTTTATATGAAATTTGTAAAAAATCTTCAAACCTCCATAACTTCGTAAATACGCATTTAAATGAGAAATGGGCGTTTATTTGTGATCACTAGTATTTTTGACCAAAAATCGATTTTTTTATATGAAATTTGTAAAAAATCTTTAAACCCTCATATCTTCGTAAATACGCATTTAAATGAGAAATGGGCGTTTATTTGTGATCACTAGTATTTTTGACCAAAAATCGATTTTTTTATATGAAATTTGTAAAAAATCTTTAAACCCTCATAACTTCGTAAATACGCATTTAAATGAGAAATGGGCGTTTATTTGTGATCACTAGTATTTTTGACCAAAAATCGATTTTTTTAAATGAAATTTGTAAAAAATCTTTAAACCTCCATAACATCGTAAATACGCATTTAAATGAGAAATGGGCGTTTATTTGTGATCACTAGTATTTTTGACCAAAAATCGATTTTTTTATATGAAATTTGTAAAAAATTTGTAAACCTCCATTACTTGGTAAACACGCATTTAAATGAGAAACGTGCATTTATTTGTGATCACTAGTATTTTTGACTAAAAATTTATATTTTTTATATAAAATTTTTAAAAAATCTTTAAACGTCCATAACGTCGTAAGTACGCATTTAAATGAGAAATGGTCGTTTATTTACGATCACTAGCATTTTTGACCAAAAATCGATTTTTTTATATGAAATTTTTAAAAAATCTTTAAACATCCATAACTTCGTAAATACGCATTTAAATGAGAAATGGGCGTTTATTTGTGATCACTAGTATTTTTGACCAAAAATCGATTTTTTATATGAAATTTGTAAAAAATCTTTAAACCTCCATAACTTTGTAAATACGCATTTAAATGAGAAATGGGCGTTTATTTGTTATCACTAGTATTTTTGACCAAAAATCGATTTTTTTATATGAAATTTGTAAAAAGTCTTTAAACCTTCATAACTTTTTAAATACGTATTTAAATGAGAAATGGGCGTTTATTTGTGATCACTAGTATTTTGGACCAAAAACCGATTTTTTTTATGAAATTTGTAAAAAATCTTTAAACCTCCATAACTTCGTAAATACGCATTTAAATGAGAAACGGGAGTTTATTTATGATCACTAGTATTTTTGAACAAAAATCGATTTTTTTAATTTGTAAAAAATCCGTAAACATCCATAACTTCGTAAATACGCATTTAAATGAGAAATGGGCGTTTATTTGTGATCACTAGTATTTTTGACCAAAAATCGATTTTTTTATATGAAATTTGTAAAAAATCTTTAAACCTCCATAACTTCGTAAATACGCATTTAAATGAGAAACGGGCGTTTATTTGTGATCACCAGTATTTTTGACCAAAAATCGATTTTTTTATATGAAATTTGTAAAAAATCTTTAAACCCTCATAACTTCGTAAATACGCATTTAAATGAGAAACGGGCGTTTATTTGTGATCACTAGTATTTTTGACCAAAAATCGATTTTTTTATATGAAATTTGTAAAAAATCTTTAAACCTCCATAACTTCGTAAATACGCATTTAAATGAGAAACGGGCGTTTATTTGTGATCACCAGTATTTTTGACCAAAAATCGATTTTTTTATATGAAAAAATCTTTAAACCCTCATAACTTCGTAAATACGCATTTAAATGAGAAACGGGCGTTTATTTGTGATCACTAGTATTTTTGACCAAAAATCGATTTTTTTATATGAAATTTGTAAAAAAATCTTTAAACCCTCATAACTTCGTAAATACGCATTTAAATGAGAAATGGGCGTTTATTTGTGATCACTAATATTTTTGACCAAAAATCTATTTTTTTATATGAAATTTGTAAAAAATCTTCAAACCTCCATAACTTCGTAAATACGTATTTAAATGAGAAATGGGCGTTTATTTGTGATCACTAGTATTTTTGACCAAAAATCGATTTTTTTATATGAAATTTGTAAAAAATCTCTAAACCCTCATAACTTCGTAAATACGCATTTAAATGAGAAATGGTCGTTTATTTGCGATCACTAGTATTTTTGACCAAAAATCGATTTTTTTACATGAAATTTGTAAAAAATCTTTAAACCCTCATAACTTCGTAAATACGCATTTAAATGAGAAATTTTCGTTTATTTGTGATCACTAGTACTTTTGACCAAAAATCGATTTTTTTATATGAAATTTGTAAAAAATCTTTAAACCTCCATAACTTCGTAAATACGCATTTAAATGAGAAACGGGAGTTTATTTATGATCACTAGTATTTTTGAACAAAAATCGATTTTTTTAATTTGTAAAAAATCCGTAAACATCCATAACTTCGTAAATACGCATTTAAATGAGAAATGGGCGTTTATTTGTGATCACTAGTATTTTTGACCAAAAATCGATTTTTTTATATGAAATTCGTCAAAAATCTTTAAACCTCCATAACTTTGTAAATACGCATTTAAATGACAAACGGGCGTTTATTTGTGATCACTAGTATTTTTGACCAAAAATCGATTTTTTTATATGAAAAAATCTTTAAACCCTCATAACTTCGTAAATACGCATTTAAATGAGAAACGGGCGTTTATTTGTGATCACTAGTATTTTTGACCAAAAATCGATTTTTTTATATGAAATTTGTAAAAAAATCTTTAAACCCTCATAACTTCGTAAATACGCATTTAAATGAGAAACGGGCGTTTATTTGTGATCACTAGAATTTTTTACCAAAAATCGATTTTTTTAAATTGAATTTGTAAAAAATCTTTAAACCCTCATAACTTCGTAAATACGCATTTAAATGAGAAACGGGCGTTTATTTGTGATCACTAGAATTTTTTACCAAAAATCGATTTTTTTAAATTGAATTTGTAAAAAATCTTTAAACCCTCATAACTTCGTAAATACGCATTTAAAGGAGAAACGGGCGTTTATTTGTGATCACTAGTATTTTTGACCAAAAATCGATTTTTTTAAATTGAATTTGTAAAAAATCTTTAAACCCTCATAACTTCGTAAATACGCATTTAAATGGGAAATGGTCGTTTATTTGCGATCACTAGTATTTTTGACCAAAAATCGATTTTTTTAAATTGAATTTGTAAAAAATCTTTAAACCCTCATAACTTCGTAAATACGCATTTAAATGAGAAATGGGCGTTTATTTGTGATCACTAGTACTTTTGACCAAAAATCGACTTCTTTATATGAAATTTGTAAAAAATCTTTAAACCTCCATAACTTCGTAAATACGCATTTAAATGAGAAATGGGCGTTTATTTGTGATCACTAGTATTTTTGACCAAAAATCGATTTTTTTATATGAAATTTGTAAAAAATCTTTAAACCTCCATAACTTCGTAAATACGCATTTAAATGAGAAACGGGCGTTTATTTGTGATCACCAGTATTTTTGACCAAAAATCGATTTTTTTATATGAAATTTGTAAAAAATCTTTGAACCTCCATAACTTCGTAAATACGCATTTAAATGAGAAATGGGCGTTTATTTGTGATCACTAGTATTTTTGACCAAAAATCGATTTTTTTATATAAAATTTGTAAAAAATCTTTAAACCTCCATAACTTCGTAAATACGCATTTAAATGAGAAACGGGCGTTTATTTGTGATCACCAGTATTTTTGACCAAAAATCGATTTTTTTATATGAAATTTGTAAAAAATCTTTAAACCTCCATAACTTCGTAAATACGCATTTAAATGAGAAACGGGCGTTTATTTGTGATCACCAGTATTTTTGACCAAAAATCGATTTTTTTATATGAAATTTGTAAAAAATCTTTAAACCTCCATAACTTCGTAAATACGCATTTAAATGAGAAACGGGCGTTTATTTGTGATCACTAGTATTTTTGACCAAAAATCGATTTTTTTACATGAAATTTGTAAAAAATCTTTAAACCCTCATAACTTCGTAAATACGCATTTAAATGAGAAATGGGCGTTTATTTGTGATCACTAGTATTTTTGACCAAAAATCGATTTTTTTATATGAAATTCGTAAAAAATCTTTAAACCTCCATAACTTCGTAAATACGCATTTAAATGAGAAATGGGCGTTTATTTGTGATCACTAGTATTTTTGACCAAAAATCGATTTTTTTATATGAAATTTGTAAAAAATCTTTAAACCTCCATAACTTCGTAAATACGCATTTAAATGAGAAACGGGCGTTTATTTGTGATCACCAGTATTTTTGACCAAAAATCGATTTTTTTATATGAAATTTGTAAAAAATCTTTGAACCTCCATAACTTCGTAAATACGCATTTAAATGAGAAATGGGCGTTTATTTGTGATCACTAGTATTTTTGACCAAAAATCGATTTTTTTATATAAAATTTGTAAAAAATCTTTAAACCTCCATAACTTCGTAAATACGCATTTAAATGAGAAACGGGCGTTTATTTGTGATCACCAGTATTTTTGACCAAAAATCGATTTTTTTATATGAAATTTGTAAAAAATCTTTGAACCTCCATAACTTCGTAAATACGCATTTAAATGAGAAATGGGCGTTTATTTGTGATCACTAGTATTTTTGACCAAAAATCGATTTTTTTATATAAAATTTGTAAAAAATCTTTAAACCTCCATAACTTCGTAAATACGCATTTAAATGAGAAACGGGCGTTTATTTGTGATCACCAGTATTTTTGACCAAAAATCGATTTTTTTATATAAAATTTGTAAAAAATCTTTAAACCTCCATAACTTCGTAAATACGCATTTAAATGAGAAACGGGCGTTTATTTGTGATCACCAGTATTTTTGACCAAAAATCGATTTTTTTTATATGAAATTTGTAAAAAATCTTTAAACCTCCATAACTTCGTAAATACGCATTTAAATGAGAAACGGGCGTTTATTTGTGATCACCAGTATTTTTGACCAAAAATCGATTTTTTTATATGAAATTTGTAAAAAATCTTTGAACCTCCATAACTTCGTAAATACGCATTTAAATGAGAAATGGGCGTTTATTTGTGATCACTAGTATTTTTGACCAAAAATCGATCTTTTTATATGAAATTTGTAAAAAATCTTTAAACCTCCATAACTTCGTAAATACGCATTTAAATGAGAAACGGGCGTTTATTTGTGATCACCAGTATTTTTGACCAAAAATCGATTTTATTATATGAAATTTGTAAAAAATCTTTAAACCTCCATAACTTCGTAAATACGCATTTAAATGAGAAATGGGCGTTTATTTGTGATCACTAGTATTTTTGACCAAAAATCGATTTTTTTAAATTGAATTTGTAAAAAATCTTAAAACCCTCATAAATTCGTAAATACGCATTTAAATGAGAAACGGGCGTTTATTTGTGATCACTAGTATTTTTGAAGAAAAATCGATTTTTTTAAATTGAATTTGTAAAAAATCTTTAAACCCTCATAACTTCGTAAATACGCATTTAAATGAGAAACGGGAGTTTATTTGTGATCACTAGAATTTTTGACCAAAAATCGATTTTTTTATATGAAATTCGTAAAAAATCTTTAAACCTCCATAACTTTGTAAATACGCATTTAAATGAGAAATGGGCGTTTATTTGTGATCACTAGTATTTTTGACCAAAAGTCGATTTTTTTATATGAAATTTGTAAAAAATCTTTAAACCTTCATAACTTTTTAAATACGCATTTAAATGAGAAATGGGCGTTTATTTGTGATCACTAGTATTTTTGACCAAAAATCGATTTTTTTATATGAAATTTGTAAAAAATCTTTAAACCTTCATAACTTTTAAAATACGTATTTAAATGAGAAATGGGCGTTTATTTGTGATCACTAGTATTTTGGACCAAAAACCGATTTTTTTTTATGAAATTTGTAAAAAATCTTTAAACCCTCATAACTTCGTAAATATGCATTTAAATGAGAAACGGGCGTTTATTGTGATCACTAGTATTTTTGACCAAAAATCGATTTTTTTGTATGAAATTTGTAAAAAATCTTTAAACCTCCATAACTTCGTAAATACGCATTTAAATGAGAAACGGGAGTTTATTTATGGTCACTAGTATTTTTGACCAAAAATCGATTTTTTTATATGAAATTCGTAAAAAATCTTTAAACCTCCATAACTTTGTAAATACGCATTTAAATGAGAAATGGGCGTTTATTTGTGATCACTAGTATTTTTGACCAAAAATCGATCTTTTTATATGAAAAAATCTTTAAACCCTCATAACATCGTAAATACGCATTTAAATGAGAAACGGGCGTTTATTTGTGATCACTAGTATTTTTGACCAAAAATAGATTTTTTTATATGAAATTTGTAAAAAAATCTTTAAACCCTCATAACTTCGTAAATACGCATTTAAATGAGAAACGGGCGTTTATTTGTGATCACTAGTATTTTTGACCAAAAATCATTTTTTTTTAAATTGAATTTGTAAAAAATCTTTAAACCCTCATAACTTCGTAAATACGCATTTAAATGAGAAACGGGCGTTTATTTGTGATCACTAGAATTTTTTACCAAAAATCGATTTTTTTACATGAAATTTGTAAAAAATCTTTAAACCCTCATAACTTCGTAAATACGCGTTTAAATGAGAAATGGGCGTTTATTTGTGATCACTAGTATTTTTGACCAAAAATCGATTTTTTTATATGAAATTCGTAAAAAATCTTTAAACCTCCATAACTTCGTAAATACGCATTTAAATGAGAAATGGGCGTTTATTTGTGATCACTAGTATTTTTGACCAAAAATCGATTTTTTTATATGAAATTCGTAAAAAATCTTTAAACCTCCATAACTTCGTAAATACGCATTTAAATGAGAAATGGGCGTTTATTTGTGATTACTAGTATTTTTGACCAAAAATCGAATTTTTTATATGAAATTTTTAAAAAATCTTTAAACGTCCATAACTTCGTAAATACGCATTTAAATGAGAAATGGGCGTTTATTTGTGATCACTAGTATTTTTGACCAAAAATCGATTTTTTTATATGAAATTTGTAAAAAATCTTTAAACCTTCATAACTTCGTAAATACGCAATTAAATGAGAAATGGGCGTTTATTTGTGATCACTAGTATTTTTGACCAAAAATCGATTTTTTTATATGAAATTTTTAAAAAATCTTTAAACCTCCATAACTTCGTAAATACGCATTTAAATGAGAAATGGGCGTTTATTTGTGATCACTAGTATTTTTGACCAAAAATCGATTTTTTTATATGAAATTTGTAAAAAATCTTTAAACCTTCATAACTTCGTAAATACGCAATTAAATGAGAAATGGGCGTTTATTTGTGATCACTAGTATTTTTGACCAAAAATCGATTTTTTTAAATTGAATTTGTAAAAAATCTTTAAATCCTCATAACTTCGTAAATACGCATTTAAATAAGAAACGGGCGTTTATTTGTCATCACTAGTATTTTTGACCAAAAATCGATTTTTTTATATGAAATTCGTAAAAAATCTTTAAACCTCCATAACTTTGTAAATACGCATTTAAATGAGAAATGGGCGTTTATTTGTGATCACTAGTATTTTTGACCAAAAATCGATCTTTTTATATGAAAAAATCTTTAAACCCTCATAACTTCGTAAATACGCATTTAAATGAGAAACGGGCGTTTATTTGTGATCACTAGTATTTTTGACCAAAAATCATTTTTTTTTAAATTGAATTTGTAAAAAATCTTTAAACCCTCATAACTTCGTAAATACGCATTTAAATGAGAAACGGGCGTTTATTTGTGATCACTAGAATTTTTTACCAAAAATCGATTTTTTTACATGAAATTTGTAAAAAATCTTTAAACCCTCATAACTTCGTAAATACGCGTTTAAATGAGAAATGGGCGTTTATTTGTGATCACTAGTATTTTTGACCAAAAATCGATTTTTTTATATGAAATTCGTAAAAAATCTTTAAACCTCCATAACTTCGTAAATACGCATTTAAATGAGAAATGGGCGTTTATTTGTGATCACTAGTATTTTTGACCAAAAATCGATTTTTTTATATGAAATTTGTAAAAAATCTTTAAACCTCCATAACTTCGTAAATACGCATTTAAATGAGAAACGGGCGTTTATTTGTGATCACCAGTATTTTTGACCAAAAATCGATTTTTTTTATATGAAATTTGTAAAAAATCTTTGAACCTCCATAACTTCGTAAATACGCATTTAAATGAGAAATGGGCGTTTATTTGTGATTACTAGTATTTTTGACCAAAAATCGAATTTTTTATATGAAATTTTTAAAAAATCTTTAAACGTCCATAACTTCGTAAATACGCATTTAAATGAGAAATGGGCGTTTATTTGTGATCACTAGTATTTTTGACCAAAAATCGATTTTTTTATATGAAATTTGTAAAAAATCTTTAAACCTTCATAACTTCGTAAATACGCAATTAAATGAGAAATGGGCGTTTATTTGTGATCACTAGTATTTTTGACCAAAAATCGATTTTTTTATATGAAATTTTTAAAAAATCTTTAAACCTCCATAACTTCGTAAATACGCATTTAAATGAGAAATGGGCGTTTATTTGTGATCACTAGTATTTTTGACCAAAAATCGATTTTTTTATATGAAATTTGTAAAAAATCTTTAAACCTTCATAACTTCGTAAATACGCAATTAAATGAGAAATGGGCGTTTATTTGTGATCACTAGTATTTTTGACCAAAAATCGATTTTTTTAAATTGAATTTGTAAAAAATCTTTAAATCCTCATAACTTCGTAAATACGCATTTAAATAAGAAACGGGCGTTTATTTGTCATCACTAGTATTTTTGACCAAAAATCGATTTTTTTATATGAAATTCGTAAAAAATCTTTAAACCTCCATAACTTTGTAAATACGCATTTAAATGAGAAATGGGCGTTTATTTGTGATCACTAGTATTTTTGACCAAAAATCGATCTTTTTATATGAAAAAATCTTTAAACCCTCATAACATCGTAAATACGCATTTAAATGAGAAACGGGCGTTTATTTGTGATCACTAGTATTTTTGACCAAAAATCATTTTTTTTTTAAATTGAATTTGTAAAAAATCTTTAAACCCTCATAACTTCGTAAATACGCATTTAAATGAGAAACGGGCGTTTATTTGTGATCACTAGTATTTTTGACCAAAAATCATTTATTTTTAAATTGAATTTGTAAAAAATCTTTAAACCCTCATAACTTCGTAAATACGCATTTAAATGAGAAACGGGCGTTTATTTGTGATCACTAGAATTTTTTACCAAAAATCGATTTTTTTAAATTGAATTTGTAAAAAATCTTTAAACCCTCATAACTTCGTAAATACGCATTTAAATGAGAAATGGGCGTTAATTTGTGATCACTAGTATTTTTGACCAAAAATCGATTTTTTTACATGAAATTTGTAAAAAATCTTTAAACCCTCATAACTTCGTAAATACGCGTTTAAATGAGAAATGGGCGTTTATTTGTGATCACTAGTATTTTTGACCAAAAATCGATTTTTTTATATGAAATTCGTAAAAAATCTTTAAACCTCCATAACTTCGTAAATACGCATTTAAATGAGAAATGGGCGTTTATTTGTGATCACTAGTATTTTTGACCAAAAATCGATTTTTTTATATGAAATTTGTAAAAAATCTTTAAACCTCCATAACTTCGTAAATACGCATTTAAATGAGAAACGGGCGTTTATTTGTGATCACCAGTATTTTTGACCAAAAATCGATTTTTTTATATGAAATTTGTAAAAAATCTTTGAACCTCCATAACTTCGTAAATACGCATTTAAATGAGAAATGGGCGTTTATTTGTGATCACTAGTATTTTTGACCAAAAATCGATTTTTTTATATGAAATTTTTAAAAAATCTTTAAACGTCCATAACTTCGTAAATACGCATTTAAATGAGAAATGGGCGTTTATTTGTGACCACTAGTATTTTTGACCAAAAATCGATTTTTTTATATGAAATTTGTAAAAAATCTTTAAACCTTCATAACTTCGTAAATACGCAATTAAATGAGAAATGGGCGTTTATTTGTGATCACTAGTATTTTTGACCAAAAATCGATTTTTTTATATGAAATTTTTAAAAAATCTTTAAACCTCCATAACTTCGTAAATACGCATTTAAATGAGAAATGGGCGTTTATTTGTGATCACTAGTATTTTTGACCAAAAATCGATTTTTTTATATGAAATTTGTAAAAAATCTTTAAACCTTCATAACTTCGTAAATACGCAATTAAATGAGAAATGGGCGTTTATTTGTGATCACTAGTATTTTTGACCAAAAATCGATTTTTTTAAATTGAATTTGTAAAAAATCTTTAAATCCTCATAACTTCGTAAATACGCATTTAAATAAGAAACGGGCGTTTATTTGTCATCACTAGTATTTTTGACCAAAAATCGATTTTTTTATATGAAATTTTTAAAAAACTTTAAACCTCCATAACTTTGTAAATACGCATTTAAATAAGAAACTGGCGTTTATTTGTGATCACTAATATTTTTGACCAAAAATCGATTTTTTTATATGAAATTTGTAAAAAATTTGTAAACTTCGTAAATACGCATTTAAATAAGAAATGGGCGTTTATTTGTGATCACTATTATTTTTGACCAAAAACTTATTTTTTTATATTAAATTTGTAAAAAATCTTTAAACCGTCATAAATTCGTAAATACGCAACTAAATGAGAAATGGGCGTTTATTTGTGCTCACTAGTATTTTTGACCAAAAATCGATTTTTTTATATGAAATTTGTAAAAAATCTTTCAACCCTCATAACTTCGTAAGTACGCATTTAAATGAGAAATGGGCGTTTATTTGTGATCACTAGTATTTTTGACCAAAAATCGATTTTTTTATATGAAATTCGTAAAAAATCTTTAAACCTCCATAACTGTAAATACGCATATAAATGAGAAATGGGCGTTTATTTGTGATCACTAGTATTTTTGACCAAAAATCGATTTTTTTATATGATATTTGTAAAAAATCTTTAAACCCTTATAACTTCGTAAATACGCATTTAAATGAGAAATGGGCGTTTATTTGTGATCACTAGTATTTTTGACCAAAAATCGATTTTTTTATATGAAATTCGTAAAAAATCGTTAAACCTCCATAACGTTGTAAATACGCATTTAAATGAGAAATGGGCGTTTATTTGTGATCACTAGTATTTTTGACCAAAAATCGATTTTTTTATATGAAATTTGTAAAAAATCTTTAAATCTTCATAACTTTTTAAATACGTATTTAA
This sequence comes from Protocalliphora azurea, assembly GCA_932274085.1. NCBI lineage: Eukaryota > Metazoa > Arthropoda > Insecta > Diptera > Calliphoridae > Protocalliphora > Protocalliphora azurea. Next base: position 147,710,492 of record OW026521.1, on the reverse strand, counting down.
ATGAGAAATGGGCGTTTATTTGTGATCACTAGTATTTTGGACCAAAAATCGATTTTTTTATATGAAATTTGTAAAAAATCTTTAAACCTCCATAACTTCGTAAATACGCATTTAAATGAGAAATGGGCGTTTATTTGTGATCACTAGTATTTTGGACCAAAAATCGATTTTATTATATGAAATTTGTAAAAAATCTTTAAACCTCCATAACTTCGTAAATACGCATGTAAATGAGAAATGGGCGTTTATTTGTGATCACTAGTATTTTTGACCAAAAATCGATTTTTTTATATGAAATTTGTAAAAAATCTTTAAACCCTCATAACTTCGTAAATACGCATTTAAATGAGAAATGGGCGTTTATTTGTGATCATTAGTATTTTTGACCAAAAATCGATTTTTTTATATGAAATTTGTAAAATATCTTTAAACCTCCATAACTTCGTAAATACGCATTTAAATGAGAAACGGGCGTTTATTTGTGATCACCAGTATTTTTGACCAAAAATCGATTTTTTTATATGAAATTTGTAAAAAATCTTTAAACCTCCATAACTTCGTAAATCCGCATTTAAATGAGAAACGGGCGTTTATTTGTGATCACTAGTATTTTGGACCAAAAATCGATTTTTTTATATGAAATTCGTAAAAAATCTTTAATCCTCCATAACTTCGTAAATACGCATTTAAATGAGAAATGGGCGTTTATTTGTGATCACTAGTATTTTTGACCAAAAATCGATCTTTTTATATGAAATTTGTAAAAAATCTTTAAACCCTCATAACTTCGTAAATACGCATTTAAATGAGAAATGGGCGTTTATTTGTGATCACTAGTATTTTTGACCAAAAATCGATTTTTTTACATGAAATTTGTAAAAAATCTTTAAACCCTCATAACTTCGTAAATACGCATTTAAATGAGAAATGGGCGTTTATTTGTGATCACTAGTATTTTTGACCAAAAATCGATTTTTTTATATGAAATTCGTAAAAAATCTTTAATCCTCCATAACTTCGTAAATACGCATTTAAATGAGAAATGGGCGTTTATTTGTGATCACTAGTATTTTTGACCAAAAATCGATCTTTTTATATGAAATTTGTAAAAAATCTTTAAACCCTCATAACTTCGTAAATACGCATTTAAATGAGAAATGGGCGTTTATTTGTGATCACTAGTATTTTTGACCAAAAATCGATTTTTTTACATGAAATTTGTAAAAAATCTTTAAACCCTCATAACTTCGTAAATACGCATTTAAATGAGAAATGGGCGTTTATTTGTGATCACTAGTATTTTTGACCAAAAATCGATTTTTTTACATGAAATTTGTAAAAAATCTTTAAACCCTCATAACTTTATAAATACGCATTTAAATGAGAAATGGGCGTTTATTTGTGATCACTAGTATTTTTGACCAAAAATCGATTTTTTTATATGAAATTCGTAAAAAATCTTTAAACCTCCATAACTTTGTAAATACGCATTTAAATGAGAAATGGGCGTTTATTTGTGATCAGTAGTATTTTTGACCAAAAATCGATTTTTTTATATGAAATTTGTAAAAAATCTTTAAACCTCCATAACTTCGTAAATACGCATTTAAATGAGAAATGGGCGTTTATTTGTGATCACTAGTATTTTTGACCAAAAATCGATTTTTTTATATGAAATTTGTAAAAAATCTTTAAACCTCCATAACTTCGTAAATACGCATTTAAATGAGAAACGGGCGTTTATTTGTGATCACCAGTATTTTTGACCAAAAATCGATTTTTTTATATGAAATTTGTAAAAAATCTTTAAACCCTCATAACTTCGTAAATACGCATTTAAATGAGAAATGGGCGTTTATTTGTGATCACTAGTATTTTTGACCATAAATCGATTTTTTTATATGAAATTTGTAAAAAATCTTTAAACCTCCATAACTTCGTAAATACGCATTTAAATGAGAAACGGGCGTTTATTTGTGATCACCAGTATTTTTGACCAAAAATCGATTTTTTTATATGAAATTTGTAAAAAATCTTTAAACCTCCATAACTTCGTAAATCCTCATTTAAATGAGAAACGGGCGTTTATTTGTGATCACTAGTATTTTGGACCAAAAATCGATTTTTTTATATGAAATTTGTAAAAAATCTTTAAACCTCCATAACTTCGTAAATCCGCATTTAAATGAATAACGGGCGTTTATTTGTGATCACTAGTATTTTGGACCAAAAATCGATTTTTTTATATAAAATTTGTAAAAAATCTTTAAACCTCCATAACTTCGTAAATCCGCATATAAATGAGAAGTGGGCGTTTATTTGTGATCACTAGAATTTTTGACCAATAATCGATTTTTTTATATGAAATTTGTAAAAAATCTTCAAACCTCCATAACTTCGTAAATCCGCATATAAATGCGAAATGTGCGTTTATTTGTGATCACTAGTATTTTTGACCAAAAATCGATTTTTTTATATGAAATTTGTAAAAAATCTTTAAACCTCCATAACTTCGTAAATCCGCATATAAATGAGAAATGGGCGTTTATTTGTGATCACTAGTATTTTTGACCATAAATCGATTTTTTTATATGAAATTCGTAAAAAATCTTTAAACCTCCATAACTTCGTAAATACGCATTTAAATGAGAAACGGGCGTTTATTTGTGATCACTAGTATTTTTGACCAAAAATCGATTTTTTTTATATGAAATTTGTAAAAAATCTTTAAACCTCCATAACTTCGTAAATACGCATTTAAATGAGAAACGGGCGTTTATTTGTGATCACCAGTATTTTTGACCAAAAATCGATTTTTTTATATGAAATTTGTAAAAAATCTTTAAACCCTCATAACTTCGTAAATACGCATTTAAATGAGAAATGGGCGTTTATATGTGATCACTAGTATTTTTGACCAAAAATCGATTTTTTTATATGAAATTTGTAAAAAATCTTTAAACCTCCATAACTTCGTAAATACGCATTTAAATGAGAAATGGGCGTTTATATGTGATCACTAGTATTTTTGACCAAAAATCGATTTTTTTATATGAAATTTGTAAAAAATCTTTAAACCTCCATAACTTCGTAAATCCGCATTTAAATGAGAAACGGGCGTTTATTTGTGATCACCAGTATTTTTGACCAAAAATCGATTTTTTTATATGAAATTTGTAAAAAATCTTTAAACCTCCATAACTTCGTAAATACGCATTTAAATGAGAAATGGGCGTTTATTTGTGATCACTAGTATTTTTGACCATAAATCGATTTTTTTATATGAAATTCGTAAAAAATCTTTAAACCTCCATAACTTCGTAAATACGCATTTAAATGAGAAACGGGCGTTTATTTGTGATCACCAGTATTTTTGACCAAAAATCGATTTTTTTATATGAAATTTGTAAAAAATCTTTAAACCTCCATAACTTCGTAAATACGCATTTAAATAAGAAATGGGCGTTTATTTGTGATCACTAGTATTTTTGACCAAAAATCGATTTTTTTATATGAAATTCGTAAAAAATCTTTAAACCTCCATAACTTTGTAAATACGCATTTAAATGAGAAATGGGCGTTTATTTGTGATCACTAGTATTTTTGACCAAAAATCTATCTTTTAATATGAAATTTGCAAAAAAATCTTTAAACCCTCATAACTTCGTAAATACGCATTTAAATGAGAAATGGGCGTTTATTTGTGATCACTAGTATTTTTGACCAAAAATCGATTTTTTTTAAATTGAATTTGTGAAAAATCTTTAAACCCTCATAACTTCGTAAATACGCATTTAAATGAGAAACGGGCGTTTATTTGTGATCACTAGTATTTTTGACCAAAAATCGATTTTTTTTATATGAAATTTGTAAAAAATCTTTAAACCTCCATAACTTCGTAAATACGCATTTAAATGAGAAACGGGCGTTTATTTGTGATCACCAGTATTTTTGACCAAAAATCGATTTTTTTATATGAAATTTGTAAAAAATCTTTAAACCCTCATAACTTCGTAAATACGCATTTAAATGAGAAATGGGCGTTTATATGTGATCACTAGTATTTTTGACCAAAAATCGATTTTTTTATATGAAATTTGTAAAAAATCTTTAAACCTCCATAACTTCGTAAATACGCATTTAAATGAGAAATGGGCGTTTATATGTGATCACTAGTATTTTTGACCAAAAATCGATTTTTTTATATGAAATTTGTAAAAAATCTTTAAACCTCCATAACTTCGTAAATCCGCATTTAAATGAGAAACGGGCGTTTATTTGTGATCACCAGTATTTTTGACCAAAAATCGATTTTTTTATATGAAATTTGTAAAAAATCTTTAAACCTCCATAACTTCGTAAATACGCATTTAAATGAGAAATGGGCGTTTATTTGTGATCACTAGTATTTTTGACCATAAATCGATTTTTTTATATGAAATTCGTAAAAAATCTTTAAACCTCCATAACTTCGTAAATACGCATTTAAATGGGAAACGGGCGTTTATTTGTGATCACCAGTATTTTTGACCAAAAATCGATTTTTTTATATGAAATTTGTAAAAAATCTTTAAACCTCCATAACTTCGTAAATACGCATTTAAATGAGAAATGGGCGTTTATTTGTGATCACTAGTATTTTTGACCATAAATCGATTTTTTTATATGAAATTCGTAAAAAATCTTTAAACCTCCATAACTTCGTAAATACGCATTTAAATGGGAAACGGGCGTTTATTTGTGATCACCAGTATTTTTGACCAAAAATCGATTTTTTTATATGAAATTTGTAAAAAATCTTTAAACCTCCATAACTTCGTAAATACGCATTTAAATAAGAAATGGGCGTTTATTTGTGATCACTAGTATTTTTGACCAAAAATCGATTTTTTTATATGAAATTCGTAAAAAATCTTTAAACCTCCATAACTTTGTAAATACGCATTTAAATGAGAAATGGGCGTTTATTTGTGATCACTAGTATTTTTGACCAAAAATCTATCTTTTAATATGAAATTTGTAAAAAATCTTTAAACCCTCATAACTTCGTAAATACGCATTTAAATGAGAAATGGGCGTTTATATGTGATCACTAGTATTTTTGACCAAAAATCGATTTTTTTATATGAAATTTGTAAAAAATCTTTAAACCTCCATAACTTCGTAAATCCGCATTTAAATGAGAAACGGGCGTTTATTTGTGATCACCAGTATTTTTGACCAAAAATCGATTTTTTTATATGAAATTTGTAAAAAATCTTTAAACCTCCATAACTTCGTAAATACGCATTTAAATGAGAAATGGGCGTTTATTTGTGATCACTAGTATTTTTGACCATAAATCGATTTTTTTATATGAAATTCGTAAAAAATCTTTAAACCTCCATAACTTCGTAAATACGCATTTAAATGGGAAACGGGCGTTTATTTGTGATCACCAGTATTTTTGACCAAAAATCGATTTTTTTATATGAAATTTGTAAAAAATCTTTAAACCTCCATAACTTCGTAAATACGCATTTAAATGAGAAATGGGCGTTTATTTGTGATCACTAGTATTTTTGACCATAAATCGATTTTTTTATATGAAATTCGTAAAAAATCTTTAAACCTCCATAACTTCGTAAATACGCATTTAAATGGGAAACGGGCGTTTATTTGTGATCACCAGTATTTTTGACCAAAAATCGATTTTTTTATATGAAATTTGTAAAAAATCTTTAAACCTCCATAACTTCGTAAATACGCATTTAAATAAGAAATGGGCGTTTATTTGTGATCACTAGTATTTTTGACCAAAAATCGATTTTTTTATATGAAATTCGTAAAAAATCTTTAAACCTCCATAACTTTGTAAATACGCATTTAAATGAGAAATGGGCGTTTATTTGTGATCACTAGTATTTTTGACCAAAAATCTATCTTTTAATATGAAATTTGTAAAAAATCTTTAAACCCTCATAACTTCGTAAATACGCATTTAAATGAGAAATGGGCGTTTATTTGTGATCACTAGTATTTTTGACCAAAAATCGATTTTTTTTTTAATTGAATTTGTGAAAAATCTTTAAACCCTCATAACTTCGTAAATACGCATTTAAATGAGAAATGGGCGTTTATTTGTGTTCACTAGAATTTTTGACCAATAATCGATTTTTTAATATGAAATTTGTAAAAAATCTTCAAACCCTCATAACTTCGTAAATACGCATTTAAATGAGAAACGGGCGTTTATTTGTGATCACTAGAATTTTTGACCAATAATCGATTTTTTTATATGAAATTTGTAAAAAATCTTCAAACCCTCATAACTTCGTAAATACGCATTTAAATGAGAAATGGGCGTTTATTTGTGATCACTAGAATTTTTGACCAATAATCGAATTTTTTATATGAAATTTGTAAAAAATCTTCAAACCCTCATAACTTCGTAAATACGCATTTAAATGAGAAATGGGCGTTTACTTGTGATCACTAGAATTTTTGACCAATAATCGATTTTTTTATATGAAATTTGTAAAAAATCTTCAAACCCTCATAACTTCGTAAATACGCATTTAAATGAGAAATGGGCGTTTATATGTGATCACTAGTATTTTTGACCAAAAATCGATTTTTTTATATGAAATTTGTAAAAAATCTTTAAACCTCCATAACTTCGTAAATACGCATTTAAATGAGAAATGGGCGTTTAATTGTGGTCACTAGTATTTTTGACCAAAAATCGATTTTTTTATATGAAATTTGTAAAAAATCTTTAAACCTCCATAACTTCGTAAATCCGCATTTAAATGAGAAACGGGCGTTTATTTGTGATCACCAGTATTTTTGACCAAAAATCGATTTTTTTATATGAAATATGTAAAAAATCTTTAAATCTCCATAACTTCGTAAATACGCATTTAAATGAGAAATGGGCGTTTATTTGTGATCACTAGTATTTTGGACCAAAAATCGATTTTTTTATATGAAATTTGTAAAAAATCTTTAAACCTCCATAACTTCGTAAATACGCATTTAAATGAGAAATGGGCGTTTATTTGTGATCACTAGTATTTTGGACCAAAAATCGATTTTTTTATATGAAATTTGTAAAAAATCTTTAAACCTCCATAACTTCGTAAATCCGCATATAAATGAGAAGTGGGCGTTTATTTGTGATCACTAGAATTTTTGACCAAAAATCGATTTTTTTATATGAAATTTGTAAAAAATCTTTAAATCTCCATAACTTTGTAAATAGGCATTTAAATGAGAAATGGGCGTTTATTTGTGATCACTAGTATTTTTGACCAAAAATCGATTTTTTTATATGAAATTCGTAAAAAATCTTTAAACCTCCATAACTTTGTAAATACGCATTTAAATGAGAAATGGGCGTTTATTTGTGATCACTAGTATTTTTGACCAAAAATCGATCTTTTTATATGAAATTTGTAAAAAATTTTTAAACCCTCATAACTTCGTAAATACGCATTTAAATGAGAAATGGGCGTTTATTTGTGATCACTAGTATTTTTGACCAAAAATCGATTTTTTTATATGAAATTCGTAAAAAATCTTTAAACCTCCATAACTTTGTAAATACGCATTTAAATGAGAAATGGGCGTTTATTTGTGATCACTAGTATTTTTGACCAAAAATCGATCTTTTTATATGAAATTTGTAAAAAATCTTTAAACCCTCATAACTTCGTAAATACGCATTTAAATGAGAAATGGGCGTTTATTTGTGATCACTAGTATTTTTGACCAAAAATCGATTTTTTTTGAAATTGAATTTGTGAAAAATCTTTAAACCCTCATAACTTCGTAAATACGCATTTAAATGAGAAATGGGCGTTTATTTGTGTTCACTAGAATTTTTGACCAATAATCGATTTTTTAATATGAAATTTGTAAAATATCTTCAAACCCTCATAACTTCGTAAATACGCATTTAAATGAGAAACGGGCGTTTATTTGTGATCACTAGAATTTTTGACCAATAATCGATTTTTTTATATGAAATTTGTAAAAAATCTTCAAACCCTCATAACTTCGTAAATACGCATTTAAATGAGAAATGGGCGTTTATTTGTGATCACTAGAATTTTTGACCAATAATCGATTTTTTTATATGAAATTTGTAAAAAATCTTCAAACCCTCATAACTTCGTAAATACGCATTTAAATGAGAAATGGGCGTTTACTTGTGATCACTAGAATTTTTGACCAATAATCGATTTTTTTATATGAAATTTGTAAAAAATCTTCAAACCCTCATAACTTCGTAAATACGCATTTAAATGAGAAATGGGCGTTTAATTGTGGTCACTAGTATTTTTGACCAAAAATCGATTTTTTTATATGAAATTTGTAAAAAATCTTTAAACCTCCATAACTTCGTAAATACGCATTTAAATGAGAAATGGGCGTTTAATTGTGGTCACTAGTATTTTTGACCAAAAATCGATTTTTTTATATGAAATTTGTAAAAAATCTTTAAACCTCCATAACTTCGTAAATCCGCATTTAAATGAGAAACGGGCGTTTATTTGTGATCACCAGTATTTTTGACCAAAAATCGATTTTTTTATATGAAATTTGTAAAAAATCTTTAAATCTCCATAACTTCGTAAATACGCATTTAAATGAGAAATGGGCGTTTATTTGTGATCACTAGTATTTTGGACCAAAAATCGATTTTTTTATATGAAATTTGTAAAAAATCTTTAAACCTCCATAACTTCGTAAATACGCATTTAAATGAGAAATGGGCGTTTATTTGTGATCACTAGTATTTTGGACCAAAAATCGATTTTTTTATATGAAATTTGTAAAAAATCTTTAAACCTCCATAACTTCGTAAATCCGCATATAAATGAGAAGTGGGCGTTTATTTGTGATCACTAGAATTTTTGACCAATAATCGATTTTTTTATATGAAATTTGTAAAAAATCTTTAAATCTCCATAACTTTGTAAATAGGCATTTAAATGAGAAATGGGCGTTTATTTGTGATCACTAGTATTTTTGACCAAAAATCGATTTTTTTATATGAAATTCGTAAAAAATCTTTAAACCTCCATAACTTTGTAAATACGCATTTAAATGAGAAATGGGCGTTTATTTGTGATCACTAGTATTTTTGACCAAAAATCGATCTTTTTATATGAAATTTGTAAAAAATCTTTAAACCCTCATAACTTCGTAAATACGCATTTAAATGAGAAATGGGCGTTTATTTGTGATCACTAGTATTTTTGACCAAAAATCGATTTTTTTTAAATTGAATTTGTGAAAAATCTTTAAACCCTCATAACTTCGTAAATACGCATTTAAATGAGAAATGGGCGTTTATTTGTGATCACTAGAATTTTTGACCAATAATCGATTTTTTAATATGAAATTTGTAAAAAATCTTCAAACCCTCATAACTTCGTAAATACGCATTTAAATGAGAAACGGGCGTTTATTTGTGATCACTAGAATTTTTGACCAATAATCGATTTTTTTATATGAAATTTGTAAAAAATCTTCAAACCCTCATAACTTCGTAAATACGCATTTAAATGAGATATGGGCGTTTATTTGTGATCACTAGAATTTTTGACCAATAATCGAATTTTTTATATAAAATTTGTAAAAAATCTTCAAACCCTCATAACTTCGTAAATACGCATTTAAATGAGAAACGGGCGTTTATTTGTGATCACTAGTATTTTGGACCAAAAATCGATTTTTTTATATGAAATTTGTAAAAAATCTTTAAACCTCCATAACTTCGTAAATACGCATTTAAATGAGAAATGGGCGTTTATTTGTGATCACTAGTATTTTGGACCAAAAATCGATTTTTTTATATGAAATTTGTAAAAAATCTTTAAACCTCCATAACTTCGTAAATCCGCATATAAATGAGAAGTGGGCGTTTATTTGTGATCACTAGAATTTTTGACCAATAATCGATTTTTTTATATGAAATTTGTAAAAAATCTTCAAACCCTCATAACTTCGTAAATACGCATTTAAATGAGAAACGGGCGTTTATTTGTGATCACTAGTATTTTGGACCAAAAATCGATTTTTTTATATGAAATTTGTAAAAAATCTTTAAACCCTCATAACTTCGTAAATACGCATTTAAATGAGAAACGGGCATTTATTTGTGATCACTAGTATTTTGGACCTAAAATCGATTTTTTTATATGAAATTTGTAAAAAATCTTTAAACCTCCATAACTTCATAAATACGCATTTAAATGAGAAACGGGCGTTTATTTGTGATCACTAGTATTTTTGACCAAAAATCGATTTTTTATATGAAATTTGTAAAAAATCTTTAAACCTCCATAACTTCGTAAATACGCATTTAAATGAGAAATGGGCGTTTATTTGTGACCACTAGCTTTTTTGACCAAAAATCGATTTTTTTATATGAAATTTGTAAAAAATCTTTAAACCTCCATAACTTCATAAATACGCATTTAAATGAGAAACGGGCGTTTATTTGTGATCACTAGTATTTTTGACCTAAAATCGATTTTTTTAAATTGAATTTGTAAAAAAATCTTTAAACCCTCATAACTTCGCAAATACGCATTTATATGTGAAATGGGCGTTTATTTGTGATCACCAGTATTTTTGACCAAAAATCGATTTTTTTATATGAAATTTGTAAAAAATCTTTGAACCTCCATAACTTCGTAAATACGCATTTAAATGAGAAATGGGCGTTTATTTGTGATCACTAGTATTTTTGACCAAAAATCGATTTTTTTATATAAAATTTGTAAAAAATCTTTAAACCTCCATAACTTCGTAAATACGCATTTAAATGAGAAACGGGCGTTTATTTGTGATCACCAGTATTTTTGACCAAAAATCGATTTTTTTATATGAAATTTGTAAAAAATCTTTGAACCTCCATAACTTCGTAAATACGCATTTAAATGAGAAATGGGCGTTTATTTGTGATCACTAGTATTTTTGACCAAAAATCGATTTTTTTATATAAAATTTGTAAAAAATCTTTAAACCTCCATAACTTCGTAAATACGCATTTAAATGAGAAACGGGCGTTTATTTGTGATCACCAGTATTTTTGACCAAAAATCGATTTTTTTATATGAAATTTGTAAAAAATCTTTAAACCTCCATAACTTCGTAAATACGCATTTAAATGAGAAACGGGCGTTTATTTGTGATCACCAGTATTTTTGACCAAAAATCGATTTTTTTATATGAAATTTGTAAAAAATCTTTGAACCTCCATAACTTCGTAAATACGCATTTAAATGAGAAATGGGCGTTTATTTGTGATCACTAGTATTTTTGACCAAAAATCGATTTTTTTATATGAAATTTGTAAAAAATCTTTAAACCTCCATAACTTCGTAAATACGCATTTAAATGAGAAACGGGCGTTTATTTGTGATCACCAGTATTTTTGACCAAAAATCGATTTTTTTATATGAAATTTGTAAAAAATCTTTGAACCCCCATAACTTCGTAAATACGCATTTAAATGAGAAATGGGCGTTTATTTGTGATCACTAGTATTTTTGACCAAAAATCGATTTTTTTATATAAAATTTGTAAAAAATCTTTAAACCTCCATAACTTCGTAAATACGCATTTAAATGAGAAACGGGCGTTTATTTGTGATCACCAGTATTTTTGACCAAAAATCGATTTTTTTATATGAAATTTGTAAAAAATCTTCAAACCCTCATAACTTCGTAAATACGCATTTAAATGAGAAATGGGAGTTTATTTGTGATCACTAGTATTTTTGACCAAAAATCGATTTTTTTAAATTGAATTTGTAAAAAATCTTTAAACCCTCATAACTTCGTAAATACGCATTTAAATGAGAAACGGGAGTTTATTTGTGATCACTAGAATTTTTGACCAAAAATCGATTTTTTTATATGAAATTCGTAAAAAATCTTTAAACCTCCATAACTTTGTAAATACGCATTTAAATGAGAAATGGGCGTTTATTTGTGATCACTAGTATTTTTGACCAAAAGTCGATTTTTTTATATGAAATTTGTAAAAAATCTTTAAACCTTCATAACTTTTTAAATACGCATTTAAATGAGAAATGGGCGTTTATTTGTGATCACTAGTATTTTTGACCAAAAATCGATTTTTTTATATGAAATTTGTAAAAAATCTTTAAACCTTCATAACTTTTAAAATACGTATTTAAATGAGAAATGGGCGTTTATTTGTGATCACTAGTATTTTGGACCAAAAACCGATTTTTTTTTATGAAATTTGTAAAAAATCTTTAAACCCTCATAACTTCGTAAATATGCATTTAAATGAGAAACGGGCGTTTATTGTGATCACTAGTATTTTTGACCAAAAATCGATTTTTTTGTATGAAATTTGTAAAAAATCTTTAAACCTCCATAACTGCGTAAATACGCATTTAAATGAGAAACGGGAGTTTATTTATGGTCACTAGTATTTTTGACCAAAAATCGATTTTTTTATATGAAATTTGTAAAAAATCTTTAAACCTCCATAACTTTGTAAATACGCATTTAAATGAGAAATGGGCGTTTATTTGTGATCACTAGTATTTTTGACCAAAAATCGATCTTTTTATATGAAAAAATCTTTAAACCCTCATAACATCGTAAATACGCATTTAAATGAGAAACGGGCGTTTATTTGTGATCACTAGTATTTTTGACCAAAAATAGATTTTTTTATATGAAATTTGTAAAAAAATCTTTAAACCCTCATAACTTCGTAAATACGCATTTAAATGAGAAACGGGCGTTTATTTGTGATCACTAGTATTTTTGACCAAAAATCATTTTTTTTTAAATTGAATTTGTAAAAAATCTTTAAACCCTCATAACTTCGTAAATACGCATTTAAATGAGAAACGGGCGTTTATTTGTGATCACTAGAATTTTTTACCAAAAATCGATTTTTTTACATGAAATTTGTAAAAAATCTTTAAACCCTCATAACTTCGTAAATACGCGTTTAAATGAGAAATGGGCGTTTATTTGTGATCACTAGTATTTTTGACCAAAAATCGATTTTTTTATATGAAATTCGTAAAAAATCTTTAAACCTCCATAACTTCGTAAATACGCATTTAAATGAGAAATGGGCGTTTATTTGTGATCACTAGTATTTTTGACCAAAAATCGATTTTTTTATATGAAATTTGTAAAAAATCTTTAAACCTCCATAACTTCGTAAATACGCATTTAAATGAGAAACGGGCGTTTATTTGTGATCACCAGTATTTTTGACCAAAAATCGATTTTTTTTATATGAAATTTGTAAAAAATCTTTGAACCTCCATAACTTCGTAAATACGCATTTAAATGAGAAATGGGCGTTTATTTGTGATTACTAGTATTTTTGACCAAAAATCGAATTTTTTATATGAAATTTGTAAAAAATCTTTAAACCTTCATAACTTCGTAAATACGCAATTAAATGAGAAATGGGCGTTTATTTGTGATCACTAGTATTTTTGACCAAAAATCGATTTTTTTAAATTGAATTTGTAAAAAATCTTTAAATCCTCATAACTTCGTAAATACGCATTTAAATAAGAAACGGGCGTTTATTTGTCATCACTAGTATTTTTGACCAAAAATCGATTTTTTTATATGAAATTCGTAAAAAATCTTTAAACCTCCATAACTTTGTAAATACGCATTTAAATGAGAAATGGGCGTTTATTTGTGATCACTAGTATTTTTGACCAAAAATCGATCTTTTTATATGAAAAAATCTTTAAACCCTCATAACTTCGTAAATACGCATTTAAATGAGAAACGGGCGTTTATTTGTGATCACTAGTATTTTTGACCAAAAATCATTTTTTTTTAAATTGAATTTGTAAAAAATCTTTAAACCCTCATAACTTCGTAAATACGCATTTAAATGAGAAACGGGCGTTTATTTGTGATCACTAGAATTTTTTACCAAAAATCGATTTTTTTACATGAAATTTGTAAAAAATCTTTAAACCCTCATAACTTCGTAAATACGCGTTTAAATGAGAAATGGGCGTTTATTTGTGATCACTAGTATTTTTGACCAAAAATCGATTTTTTTATATGAAATTCGTAAAAAATCTTTAAACCTCCATAACTTCGTAAATACGCATTTAAATGAGAAATGGGCGTTTATTTGTGATCACTAGTATTTTTGACCAAAAATCGATTTTTTTATATGAAATTTGTAAAAAATCTTTAAACCTCCATAACTTCGTAAATACGCATTTAAATGAGAAACGGGCGTTTATTTGTGATCACCAGTATTTTTGACCAAAAATCGATTTTTTTTATATGAAATTTGTAAAAAATCTTTGAACCTCCATAACTTCGTAAATACGCATTTAAATGAGAAATGGGCGTTTATTTGTGATTACTAGTATTTTTGACCAAAAATCGAATTTTTTATATGAAATTTTTAAAAAATCTTTAAACGTCCATAACTTCGTAAATACGCATTTAAATGAGAAATGGGCGTTTATTTGTGATCACTAGTATTTTTGACCAAAAATCGATTTTTTTATATGAAATTTGTAAAAAATCTTTAAACCTTCATAACTTCGTAAATACGCAATTAAATGAGAAATGGGCGTTTATTTGTGATCACTAGTATTTTTGACCAAAAATCGATTTTTTTATATGAAATTTTTAAAAAATCTTTAAACCTCCATAACTTCGTAAATACGCATTTAAATGAGAAATGGGCGTTTATTTGTGATCACTAGTATTTTTGACCAAAAATCGATTTTTTTATATGAAATTTGTAAAAAATCTTTAAACCTTCATAACTTCGTAAATACGCAATTAAATGAGAAATGGGCGTTTATTTGTGATCACTAGTATTTTTGACCAAAAATCGATTTTTTTATATGAAATTCGTAAAAAATCTTTAAACCTCCATAACTTTGTAAATACGCATTTAAATGAGAAATGGGCGTTTATTTGTGATCACTAGTATTTTTGACCAAAAATCGATCTTTTTATATGAAAAAATCTTTAAACCCTCATAACATCGTAAATACGCATTTAAATGAGAAACGGGCGTTTATTTGTGATCACTAGTATTTTTGACCAAAAATCATTTTTTTTTTAAATTGAATTTGTAAAAAATCTTTAAACCCTCATAACTTCGTAAATACGCATTTAAATGAGAAACGGGCGTTTATTTGTGATCACTAGTATTTTTGACCAAAAATCATTTATTTTTAAATTGAATTTGTAAAAAATCTTTAAACCCTCATAACTTCGTAAATACGCATTTAAATGAGAAACGGGCGTTTATTTGTGATCACTAGAATTTTTTACCAAAAATCGATTTTTTTAAATTGAATTTGTAAAAAATCTTTAAACCCTCATAACTTCGTAAATACGCATTTAAATGAGAAATGGGCGTTAATTTGTGATCACTAGTATTTTTGACCAAAAATCGATTTTTTTACATGAAATTTGTAAAAAATCTTTAAACCCTCATAACTTCGTAAATACGCGTTTAAATGAGAAATGGGCGTTTATTTGTGATCACTAGTATTTTTGACCAAAAATCGATTTTTTTATATGAAATTCGTAAAAAATCTTTAAACCTCCATAACTTCGTAAATACGCATTTAAATGAGAAATGGGCGTTTATTTGTGATCACTAGTATTTTTGACCAAAAATCGATTTTTTTATATGAAATTTGTAAAAAATCTTTAAACCTCCATAACTTCGTAAATACGCATTTAAATGAGAAACGGGCGTTTATTTGTGATCACCAGTATTTTTGACCAAAAATCGATTTTTTTATATGAAATTTGTAAAAAATCTTTGAACCTCCATAACTTCGTAAATACGCATTTAAATGAGAAATGGGCGTTTATTTGTGATCACTAGTATTTTTGACCAAAAATCGATTTTTTTATATGAAATTTTTAAAAAATCTTTAAACGTCCATAACTTCGTAAATACGCATTTAAATGAGAAATGGGCGTTTATTTGTGACCACTAGTATTTTTGACCAAAAATCGATTTTTTTATATGAAATTTGTAAAAAATCTTTAAACCTTCATAACTTCGTAAATACGCAATTAAATGAGAAATGGGCGTTTATTTGTGATCACTAGTATTTTTGACCAAAAATCGATTTTTTTATATGAAATTTTTAAAAAATCTTTAAACCTCCATAACTTCGTAAATACGCATTTAAATGAGAAATGGGCGTTTATTTGTGATCACTAGTATTTTTGACCAAAAATCGATTTTTTTATATGAAATTTGTAAAAAATCTTTAAACCTTCATAACTTCGTAAATACGCAATTAAATGAGAAATGGGCGTTTATTTGTGATCACTAGTATTTTTGACCAAAAATCGATTTTTTTAAATTGAATTTGTAAAAAATCTTTAAATCCTCATAACTTCGTAAATACGCATTTAAATAAGAAACGGGCGTTTATTTGTCATCACTAGTATTTTTGACCAAAAATCGATTTTTTTATATGAAATTTTTAAAAAACTTTAAACCTCCATAACTTTGTAAATACGCATTTAAATAAGAAACTGGCGTTTATTTGTGATCACTAATATTTTTGACCAAAAATCGATTTTTTTATATGAAATTTGTAAAAAATTTGTAAACTTCGTAAATACGCATTTAAATAAGAAATGGGCGTTTATTTGTGATCACTATTATTTTTGACCAAAAACTTATTTTTTTATATTAAATTTGTAAAAAATCTTTAAACCGTCATAAATTCGTAAATACGCAACTAAATGAGAAATGGGCGTTTATTTGTGCTCACTAGTATTTTTGACCAAAAATCGATTTTTTTATATGAAATTTGTAAAAAATCTTTCAACCCTCATAACTTCGTAAGTACGCATTTAAATGAGAAATGGGCGTTTATTTGTGATCACTAGTATTTTTGACCAAAAATCGATTTTTTTATATGAAATTCGTAAAAAATCTTTAAACCTCCATAACTGTAAATACGCATATAAATGAGAAATGGGCGTTTATTTGTGATCACTAGTATTTTTGACCAAAAATCGATTTTTTTATATGATATTTGTAAAAAATCTTTAAACCCTTATAACTTCGTAAATACGCATTTAAATGAGAAATGGGCGTTTATTTGTGATCACTAGTATTTTTGACCAAAAATCGATTTTTTTATATGAAATTCGTAAAAAATCGTTAAACCTCCATAACGTTGTAAATACGCATTTAAATAAGAAATGGGCGTTTATTTGTGATCACTAGTATTTTTGACCAAAAATCGATTTTTTTATATGAAATTTGTAAAAAATCTTTAAATCTTCATAACTTTTTAAATACGTATTTAAATGAGAAATGGGCGTTTATTTGTGATCACTAGTATTTTGGACCAAAAATCGATTTTTTTATATGAAATTTGTAAAAAATCTTTAAACCTCCATAACTTCGTAAATACGCATTTAAATGAGAAATGGGCGTTTATTTGTGATCACTAGTATTTTGGACCAAAAATCGATTTTATTATATGAAATTTGTAAAAAATCTTTAAACCTCCATAACTTCGTAAATACGCATGTAAATGAGAAATGGGCGTTTATTTGTGATCACTAGTATTTTTGACCAAAAATCGATTTTTTTATATGAAATTTGTAAAAAATCTTTAAACCCTCATAACTTCGTAAATACGCATTTAAATGAGAAATGGGCGTTTATTTGTGATCACTAGTATTTTTGACCAAAAATCGATTTTTTTATATGAAATTTGTAAAATATCTTTAAACCTCCATAACTTCGTAAATACGCATTTAAATGAGAAACGGGCGTTTATTTGTGATCACCAGTATTTTTGACCAAAAATCGATTTTTTTATATGAAATTTGTAAAAAATCTTTAAACCTCCATAACTTCGTAAATCCGCATTTAAATGAGAAACGGGCGTTTATTTGTGATCACTAGTATTTTGGACCAAAAATCGATTTTTTTATATGAAATTCGTAAAAAATCTTTAATCCTCCATAACTTCGTAAATACGCATTTAAATGAGAAATGGGCGTTTATTTGTGATCACTAGTATTTTTGACCAAAAATCGATCTTTTTATATGAAATTTGTAAAAAATCTTTAAACCCTCATAACTTCGTAAATACGCATTTAAATGAGAAATGGGCGTTTATTTGTGATCACTAGTATTTTTGACCAAAAATCGATTTTTTTACATGAAATTTGTAAAAAATCTTTAAACCCTCATAACTTCGTAAATACGCATTTAAATGAGAAATGGGCGTTTATTTGTGATCACTAGTATTTTTGACCAAAAATCGATTTTTTTATATGAAATTCGTAAAAAATCTTTAATCCTCCATAACTTCGTAAATACGCATTTAAATGAGAAATGGGCGTTTATTTGTGATCACTAGTATTTTTGACCTAAAATCGATCTTTTTATATGAAATTTGTAAAAAATCTTTAAACCCTCATAACTTCGTAAATACGCATTTAAATGAGAAATGGGCGTTTATTTGTGATCACTAGTATTTTTGACCAAAAATCGATTTTTTTACATGAAATTTGTAAAAAATCTTTAAACCCTCATAACTTCGTAAATACGCATTTAAATGAGAAATGGGCGTTTATTTGTGATCACTAGTATTTTTGACCAAAAATCGATTTTTTTACATGAAATTTGTAAAAAATCTTTAAACCCTCATAACTTTATAAATACGCATTTAAATGAGAAATGGGCGTTTATTTGTGATCACTAGTATTTTTGACCAAAAATCGATTTTTTTATATGAAATTCGTAAAAAATCTTTAAACCTCCATAACTTTGTAAATACGCATTTAAATGAGAAATGGGCGTTTATTTGTGATCAGTAGTATTTTTGACCAAAAATCGATTTTTTTATATGAAATTTGTAAAAAATCTTTAAACCTCCATAACTTCGTAAATACGCATTTAAATGAGAAATGGGCGTTTATTTGTGATCACTAGTATTTTTGACCAAAAATCGATTTTTTTATATGAAATTTGTAAAAAATCTTTAAACCTCCATAACTTCGTAAATACGCATTTAAATGAGAAACGGGCGTTTATTTGTGATCACCAGTATTTTTGACCAAAAATCGATTTTTTTATATGAAATTTGTAAAAAATCTTTAAACCCTCATAACTTCGTAAATACGCATTTAAATGAGAAATGGGCGTTTATTTGTGATCACTAGTATTTTTGACCATAAATCGATTTTTTTATATGAAATTTGTAAAAAATCTTTAAACCTCCATAACTTCGTAAATACGCATTTAAATGAGAAACGGGCGTTTATTTGTGATCACCAGTATTTTTGACCAAAAATCGATTTTTTTATATGAAATTTGTAAAAAATCTTTAAACCTCCATAACTTCGTAAATCCTCATTTAAATGAGAAACGGGCGTTTATTTGTGATCACTAGTATTTTGGACCAAAAATCGATTTTTTTATATGAAATTTGTAAAAAATCTTTAAACCTCCATAACTTCGTAAATCCGCATTTAAATGAATAACGGGCGTTTATTTGTGATCACTAGTATTTTGGACCAAAAATCGATTTTTTTATATAAAATTTGTAAAAAATCTTTAAACCTCCATAACTTCGTAAATCCGCATATAAATGAGAAGTGGGCGTTTATTTGTGATCACTAGAATTTTTGACCAATAATCGATTTTTTTATATGAAATTTGTAAAAAATCTTCAAACCTCCATAACTTCGTAAATCCGCATATAAATGCGAAATGTGCGTTTATTTGTGATCACTAGTATTTTTGACCAAAAATCGATTTTTTTATATGAAATTTGTAAAAAATCTTTAAACCTCCATAACTTCGTAAATCCGCATATAAATGAGAAATGGGCGTTTATTTGTGATCACTAGTATTTTTGACCATAAATCGATTTTTTTATATGAAATTCGTAAAAAATCTTTAAACCTCCATAACTTCGTAAATACGCATTTAAATGAGAAACGGGCGTTTATTTGTGATCACTAGTATTTTTGACCAAAAATCGATTTTTTTTATATGAAATTTGTAAAAAATCTTTAAACCTCCATAACTTCGTAAATACGCATTTAAATGAGAAACGGGCGTTTATTTGTGATCACCAGTATTTTTGACCAAAAATCGATTTTTTTATATGAAATTTGTAAAAAATCTTTAAACCCTCATAACTTCGTAAATACGCATTTAAATGAGAAATGGGCGTTTATATGTGATCACTAGTATTTTTGACCAAAAATCGATTTTTTTATATGAAATTTGTAAAAAATCTTTAAACCTCCATAACTTCGTAAATACGCATTTAAATGAGAAATGGGCGTTTATATGTGATCACTAGTATTTTTGACCAAAAATCGATTTTTTTATATGAAATTTGTAAAAAATCTTTAAACCTCCATAACTTCGTAAATCCGCATTTAAATGAGAAACGGGCGTTTATTTGTGATCACCAGTATTTTTGACCAAAAATCGATTTTTTTATATGAAATTTGTAAAAAATCTTTAAACCTCCATAACTTCGTAAATACGCATTTAAATAAGAAATGGGCGTTTATTTGTGATCACTAGTATTTTTGACCAAAAATCGATTTTTTTATATGAAATTCGTAAAAAATCTTTAAACCTCCATAACTTTGTAAATACGCATTTAAATGAGAAATGGGCGTTTATTTGTGATCACTAGTATTTTTGACCAAAAATCTATCTTTTAATATGAAATTTGTAAAAAATCTTTAAACCCTCATAACTTCGTAAATACGCATTTAAATGAGAAATGGGCGTTTATTTGTGATCACTAGTATTTTTGACCAAAAATCGATTTTTTTTAAATTGAATTTGTGAAAAATCTTTAAACCCTCATAACTTCGTAAATACGCATTTAAATGAGAAACGGGCGTTTATTTGTGATCACTAGTATTTTTGACCAAAAATCGATTTTTTTTATATGAAATTTGTAAAAAATCTTTAAACCTCCATAACTTCGTAAATACGCATTTAAATGAGAAACGGGCGTTTATTTGTGATCACCAGTATTTTTGACCAAAAATCGATTTTTTTATATGAAATTTGTAAAAAATCTTTAAACCCTCATAACTTCGTAAATACGCATTTAAATGAGAAATGGGCGTTTATATGTGATCACTAGTATTTTTGACCAAAAATCGATTTTTTTATATGAAATTTGTAAAAAATCTTTAAACTTCCATAACTTCGTAAATACGCATTTAAATGAGAAATGGGCGTTTATATGTGATCACTAGTATTTTTGACCAAAAATCGATTTTTTTATATGAAATTTGTAAAAAATCTTTAAACCTCCATAACTTCGTAAATCCGCATTTAAATGAGAAACGGGCGTTTATTTGTGATCACCAGTATTTTTGACCAAAAATCGATTTTTTTATATGAAATTTGTAAAAAATCTTTAAACCTCCATAACTTCGTAAATACGCATTTAAATGAGAAATGGGCGTTTATTTGTGATCACTAGTATTTTTGACCATAAATCGATTTTTTTATATGAAATTCGTAAAAAATCTTTAAACCTCCATAACTTCGTAAATACGCATTTAAATGAGAAACGGGCGTTTATTTGTGATCACCAGTATTTTTGACCAAAAATCGATTTTTTTATATGAAATTTGTAAAAAATCTTTAAACCTCCATAACTTCGTAAATACGCATTTAAATAAGAAATGGGCGTTTATTTGTGATCACTAGTATTTTTGACCAAAAATCGATTTTTTTTATATGAAATTCGTAAAAAATCTTTAAACCTCCATAACTTTGTAAATACGCATTTAAATGAGAAATGGGCGTTTATTTGTGATCACTAGTATTTTTGACCAAAAATCTATCTTTTAATATGAAATTTGTAAAAAATCTTTAAACCCTCATAACTTCGTAAATACGCATTTAAATGAGAAATGGGCGTTTATTTGTGATCACTAGTATTTTTGACAAAAAATCGATTTTTTTTTAATTGAATTTGTGAAAAATCTTTAAACCCTCATAACTTCGTAAATACGCATTTAAATGAGAAATGGGCGTTTATTTGTGTTCACTAGAATTTTTGACCAATAATCGATTTTTTAATATGAAATTTGTAAAAAATCTTCAAACCCTCATAACTTCGTAAATACGCATTTAAATGAGAAACGGGCGTTTATTTGTGATCACTAGAATTTTTGACCAATAATCGATTTTTTTATATGAAATTTGTAAAAAATCTTCAAACCCTCATAACTTCGTAAATACGCATTTAAATGAGAAATGGGCGTTTATTTGTGATCACTAGAATTTTTGACCAATAATCGAATTTTTTATATGAAATTTGTAAAAAATCTTCAAACCCTCATAACTTCGTAAATACGCATTTAAATGAGAAATGGGCGTTTACTTGTGATCACTAGAATTTTTGACCAATAATCGATTTTTTTATATGAAATTTGTAAAAAATCTTCAAACCCTCATAACTTCGTAAATACGCATTTAAATGAGAAATGGGCGTTTATATGTGATCACTAGTATTTTTGACCAAAAATCGATTTTTTTATATGAAATTTGTAAAAAATCTTTAAACCTCCATAACTTCGTAAATACGCATTTAAATGAGAAATGGGCGTTTAATTGTGGTCACTAGTATTTTTGACCAAAAATCGATTTTTTTATATGAAATTTGTAAAAAATCTTTAAACCTCCATAACTTCGTAAATCCGCATTTAAATGAGAAACGGGCGTTTATTTGTGATCACCAGTATTTTTGACCAAAAATCGATTTTTTTATATGAAATTTGTAAAAAATCTTTAAATCTCCATAACTTCGTAAATACGCATTTAAATGAGAAATGGGCGTTTATTTGTGATCACTAGTATTTTGGACCAAAAATCGATTTTTTTATATGAAATTTGTAAAAAATCTTTAAACCTCCATAACTTCGTAAATACGCATTTAAATGAGAAATGGGCGTTTATTTGTGATCACTAGTATTTTGGACCAAAAATCGATTTTTTTATATGAAATTTGTAAAAAATCTTTAAACCTCCATAACTTCGTAAATCCGCATATAAATGAGAAGTGGGCGTTTATTTGTGATCACTAGAATTTTTGACCAATAATCGATTTTTTTATATGAAATTTGTAAAAAATCTTTAAATCTCCATAACTTTGTAAATAGGCATTTAAATGAGAAATGGGCGTTTATTTGTGATCACTAGTATTTTTGACCAAAAATCGATTTTTTTATATGAAATTCGTAAAAAATCTTTAAACCTCCATAACTTTGTAAATACGCATTTAAATGAGAAATGGGCGTTTATTTGTGATCACTAGTATTTTTGACCAAAAATCGATCTTTTTATATGAAATTTGTAAAAAATTTTTAAACCCTCATAACTTCGTAAATACGCATTTAAATGAGAAATGGGCGTTTATTTGTGATCACTAGTATTTTTGACCAAAAATCGATTTTTTTATATGAAATTCGTAAAAAATCTTTAAACCTCCATAACTTTGTAAATACGCATTTAAATGAGAAATGGGCGTTTATTTGTGATCACTAGTATTTTTGACCAAAAATCTATCTTTTTATATGAAATTTGTAAAAAATCTTTAAACCCTCATAACTTCGTAAATACGCATTTAAATGAGAAATGGGCGTTTATTTGTGATCACTAGTATTTTTGACCAAAAATCGATTTTTTTTGAAATTGAATTTGTGAAAAATCTTTAAACCCTCATAACTTCGTAAATACGCATTTAAATGAGAAATGGGCGTTTATTTGTGTTCACTAGAATTTTTGACCAATAATCGATTTTTTAATATGAAATTTGTAAAAAATCTTCAAACCCTCATAACTTCGTAAATACGCATTTAAATGAGAAACGGGCGTTTATTTGTGATCACTAGAATTTTTGACCAATAATCGATTTTTTTATATGAAATTTGTAAAAAATCTTCAAACCCTCATAACTTCGTAAATACGCATTTAAATGAGAAATGGGCGTTTATTTGTGTTCACTAGAATTTTTGACCAATAATCGAATTTTTTATATGAAATTTGTAAAAAATCTTCAAACCCTCATAACTTCGTAAATACGCATTTAAATGAGAAATGGGCGTTTACTTGTGATCACTAGAATTTTTGACCAATAATCGATTTTTTTATATGAAATTTGTAAAAAATCTTCAAACCCTCATAACTTCGTAAATACGCATTTAAATGAGAAATGGGCGTTTAATTGTGGTCACTAGTATTTTTGACCAAAAATCGATTTTTTTATATGAAATTTGTAAAAAATCTTTAAACCTCCATAACTTCGTAAATACGCATTTAAATGAGAAATGGGCGTTTAATTGTGGTCACTAGTATTTTTGACCAAAAATCGATTTTTTTATATGAAATTTGTAAAAAATCTTTAAACCTCCATAACTTCGTAAATCCGCATTTAAATGAGAAACGGGCGTTTATTTGTGATCACCAGTATTTTTGACCAAAAATCGATTTTTTTATATGAAATTTGTAAAAAATCTTTAAATCTCCATAACTTCGTAAATACGCATTTAAATGAGAAATGGGCGTTTATTTGTGATCACTAGTATTTTGGACCAAAAATCGATTTTTTTATATGAAATTTGTAAAAAATCTTTAAACCTCCATAACTTCGTAAATACGCATTTAAATGAGAAATGGGCGTTTATTTGTGATCACTAGTATTTTGGACCAAAAATCGATTTTTTTATATGAAATTTGTAAAAAATCTTTAAACCTCCATAACTTCGTAAATCCGCATATAAATGAGAAGTGGGCGTTTATTTGTGATCACTAGAATTTTTGACCAATAATCGATTTTTTTATATGAAATTTGTAAAAAATCTTTAAATCTCCATAACTTTGTAAATAGGCATTTAAATGAGAAATGGGCGTTTATTTGTGATCACTAGTATTTTTGACCAAAAATCGATTTTTTTATATGAAATTCGTAAAAAATCTTTAAACCTCCATAACTTTGTAAATACGCATTTAAATGAGAAATGGGCGTTTATTTGTGATCACTAGTATTTTTGACCAAAAATCGATCTTTTTATATGAAATTTGTAAAAAATCTTTAAACCCTCATAACTTCGTAAATACGCATTTAAATGAGAAATGGGCGTTTATTTGTGATCACTAGTATTTTTGACCAAAAATCGATTTTTTTTAAATTGAATTTGTGAAAAATCTTTAAACCCTCATAACTTCGTAAATACGCATTTAAATGAGAAATGGGCGTTTATTTGTGATCACTAGAATTTTTGACCAATAATCGATTTTTTAATATGAAATTTGTAAAAAATCTTCAAACCCTCATAACTTCGTAAATACGCATTTAAATGAGAAACGGGCGTTTATTTGTGATCACTAGAATTTTTGACCAATAATCGATTTTTTTATATGAAATTTGTAAAAAATCTTCAAACCCTCATAACTTCGTAAATACGCATTTAAATGAGATATGGGCGTTTATTTGTGATCACTAGAATTTTTGACCAATAATCGAATTTTTTATATAAAATTTGTAAAAAATCTTCAAACCCTCATAACTTCGTAAATACGCATTTAAATGAGAAACGGGCGTTTATTTGTGATCACTAGTATTTTGGACCAAAAATCGATTTTTTTATATGAAATTTGTAAAAAATCTTTAAACCTCCATAACTTCGTAAATCCGCATATAAATGAGAAGTGGGCGTTTATTTGTGATCACTAGAATTTTTGACCAATAATCGATTTTTTTATATGAAATTTGTAAAAAATCATCAAACCCTCACAACTTCGTAAATACGCATTTAAATGAGAAACGGGCGTTTATTTGTGATCACTAGTATTTTGGACCAAAAATCGATTTTTTTATATGAAATTTGTAAAAAATCTTTAAACCTCCATAACTTCGTAAATACGCATTTAAATGAGAAATGGGCGTTTATTTGTGATCACTAGTATTTTGGACCAAAAATCGATTTTTTTATATGAAATTTGTAAAAAATCTTTAAACCTCCATAACTTCGTAAATCCGCATATAAATGAGAAGTGGGCGTTTATTTGTGATCACTAGAATTTTTGACCAATAATCGATTTTTTTATATGAAATTTGTAAAAAATCTTCAAACCCTCATAACTTCGTAAATACGCATTTAAATGAGAAACGGGCGTTTATTTGTGATCACTAGTATTTTGGACCAAAAATCGATTTTTTTATATGAAAGTTGTAAAAAATCTTTAAACCCTCATAACTTCGTAAATACGCATTTAAATGAGAAACGGGCATTTATTTGTGATCACTAGTATTTTGGACCTAAAATCGATTTTTTTATATGAAATTTGTAAAAAATCTTTAAACCTCCATAACTTCATAAATACGCATTTAAATGAGAAACGGGCGTTTATTTGTGATCACTAGTATTTTTGACCAAAAATCGATTTTTTATATGAAATTTGTAAAAAATCTTTAAACCTCCATAACTTCGTAAATACGCATTTAAATGAGAAATGGGCGTTTATTTGTGACCACTAGCTTTTTTGACCAAAAATCGATTTTTTTATATGAAATTTGTAAAAAATCTTTAAACCTCCATAACTTCATAAATACGCATTTAAATGAGAAACGGGCGTTTATTTGTGATCACTAGTATTTTTGACCTAAAATCGATTTTTTTAAATTGAATTTGTAAAAAAATCTTTAAACCCTCATAACTTCGCAAATACGCATTTATATGTGAAATGGGCGTTTATTTCTGATCACTAGTATTTTTGACCAAAAATCGATTTTTTTTATGAAATTTGTAAAAAATCTTTAAACTTCCATAACTTCGTAAATCCGCATATAAATGAGAAATGGGCGTTTATTTGTGATCACTAGAATTTTTGACCAATAATCGATTTTTTTATATGAAATTTGTAAAAAATCTTCAAACCCTCATAACTTCGTAAATACGCATTTAAATGAGAAACGGGCGTTTATTTGTGATCACTAGTATTTTGGACCAAAAATCGATTTTTTTATATGAAATTTGTAAAAAATCTTTAAACCTCCATAACTTCGTAAATACGCATTTAAATGAGAAATGGGCGTTTATTTGTGATCACTAGTATTTTGGACCAAAAATCGATTTTTTTATATGAAATTTGTAAAAAATCTTCAAACCCTCATAACTTCGTAAATACGCATTTAAATGAGAAACGGGCGTTTATTTGTGATCACTAGTATTTTTGACCAAAAATCGATTTTTTTATATGAAATTCGTAAAAAATCTTTAAACCTCCATAACTTCGTAAATCCTCATATAAATGAGAAATGGGCGTTTATTTGTGATCACTAGAATTTTTGACCAATAATCGATTTTTTTATATGAAATTTGTAAAAAATCATCAAACCCTCATAACTTCGTAAATACGCATTTAAATGAGAAACGGGCGTTTATTTGTGATCACTAGTATTTTGGACCAAAAATCGATTTTTTTATATGAAATTTGTAAAAAATCTTTAAACCTCCATAACTTCGTAAATACGCATTTAAATGAGAAATGGGCGTTTATTTGTGATCACTAGTATTTTTGACCATAAATCGATTTTTTTATATGAAATTCGTAAAAAATCTTTAAACCTCCATAACTTCGTAAATACGCATTTAAATGAGAAACGGGCGTTTATTTGTGATCACCAGTATTTTTGACCAAAAATCGATTTTTTTATATGAAATTTTTAAAAAATCTTTAAACCTCCATAACTTCGTAAATACGCATTTAAATGAGAAATGGGCGTTTATTTGTGATCACTAGTATTTTTGACCAAAAATCGATTTTTTTATATGAAATTTGTAAAAAATCTTTAAACCTCCATAACTTCGTAAATACGCATTTAAATGAGAAATGGGCGTTTATTTGTGATCACTAGTATTTTGGACCAAAAATCGATCTTTTTATATGAAATTTGTAAAAAATCTTTAAACCCTCATAACTTCGTAAATACGCATTTAAATGAGAAATGGGCGTTTATTTGTGATCACTAGTATTTTTGACCAAAAATCGATTTTTTTTAAATTGAATTTGTGAAAAATCTTTAAACCCTCATAACTTCGTAAATACGCATTTAAATGAGAAATGGGCGTTTATTTGTGATCACTAGAATTTTTGACCAATAATCGATTTTTTAATATGAAATTTGTAAAAAATCTTCAAACCCTCATAACTTCGTAAATACGCATTTAAATGAGAAACGGGCGTTTATTTGTGATCACTAGAATTTTTGACCAATAATCGATTTTTTTATATGAAATTTGTAAAAAATCTTCAAACCCTCATAACTTCGTAAATACGCATTTAAATGAGATATGGGCGTTTATTTGTGATCACTAGAATTTTTGACCAATAATCGAATTTTTTATATAAAATTTGTAAAAAATCTTCAAACCCTCATAACTTCGTAAATACGCATTTAAATGAGAAACGGGCGTTTATTTGTGATCACTAGTATTTTGGACCAAAAATCGATTTTTTTATATGAAATTTGTAAAAAATCTTTAAACCTCCATAACTTCGTAAATCCGCATATAAATGAGAAGTGGGCGTTTATTTGTGATCACTAGAATTTTTGACCAATAATCGATTTTTTTATATGAAATTTGTAAAAAATCATCAAACCCTCACAACTTCGTAAATACGCATTTAAATGAGAAACGGGCGTTTATTTGTGATCACTAGTATTTTGGACCAAAAATCGATTTTTTTATATGAAATTTGTAAAAAATCTTTAAACCTCCATAACTTCGTAAATACGCATTTAAATGAGAAATGGGCGTTTATTTGTGATCACTAGTATTTTGGACCAAAAATCGATTTTTTTATATGAAATTTGTAAAAAATCTTTAAACCTCCATAACTTCGTAAATCCGCATATAAATGAGAAGTGGGCGTTTATTTGTGATCACTAGAATTTTTGACCAATAATCGATTTTTTTATATGAAATTTGTAAAAAATCTTCAAACCCTCATAACTTCGTAAATACGCATTTAAATGAGAAACGGGCGTTTATTTGTGATCACTAGTATTTTGGACCAAAAATCGATTTTTTTATATGAAATTTGTAAAAAATCTTTAAACCCTCATAACTTCGTAAATACGCATTTAAATGAGAAACGGGCATTTATTTGTGATCACTAGTATTTTGGACCTAAAATCGATTTTTTTATATGAAATTTGTAAAAAATCTTTAAACCTCCATAACTTCATAAATACGCATTTAAATGAGAAACGGGCGTTTATTTGTGATCACTAGTATTTTTGACCAAAAATCGATTTTTTATATGAAATTTGTAAAAAATCTTTAAACCTCCATAACTTCGTAAATACGCATTTAAATGAGAAATGGGCGTTTATTTGTGACCACTAGCTTTTTTGACCAAAAATCGATTTTTTTATATGAAATTTGTAAAAAATCTTTAAACCTCCATAACTTCATAAATACGCATTTAAATGAGAAACGGGCGTTTATTTGTGATCACTAGTATTTTTGACCTAAAATCGATTTTTTTAAATTGAATTTGTAAAAAAATCTTTAAACCCTCATAACTTCGCAAATACGCATTTATATGTGAAATGGGCGTTTATTTCTGATCACTAGTATTTTTGACCAAAAATCGATTTTTTTTATGAAATTTGTAAAAAATCTTTAAACTTCCATAACTTCGTAAATCCGCATATAAATGAGAAATGGGCGTTTATTTGTGATCACTAGAATTTTTGACCAATAATCGATTTTTTTATATGAAATTTGTAAAAAATCTTCAAACCCTCATAACTTCGTAAATACGCATTTAAATGAGAAACGGGCGTTTATTTGTGATCACTAGTATTTTGGACCAAAAATCGATTTTTTTATATGAAATTTGTAAAAAATCTTTAAACCTCCATAACTTCGTAAATACGCATTTAAATGAGAAATGGGCGTTTATTTGTGATCACTAGTATTTTGGACCAAAAATCGATTTTTTTATATGAAATTTGTAAAAAATCTTCAAACCCTCATAACTTCGTAAATACGCATTTAAATGAGAAACGGGCGTTTATTTGTGATCACTAGTATTTTTGACCAAAAATCGATTTTTTTATATGAAATTCGTAAAAAATCTTTAAACCTCCATAACTTCGTAAATCCTCATATAAATGAGAAATGGGCGTTTATTTGTGATCACTAGAATTTTTGACCAATAATCGATTTTTTTATATGAAATTTGTAAAAAATCATCAAACCCTCATAACTTCGTAAATACGCATTTAAATGAGAAACGGGCGTTTATTTGTGATCACTAGTATTTTGGACCAAAAATCGATTTTTTTATATGAAATTTGTAAAAAATCTTTAAACCTCCATAACTTCGTAAATACGCATTTAAATGAGAAATGGGCGTTTATTTGTGATCACTAGTATTTTTGACCATAAATCGATTTTTTTATATGAAATTCGTAAAAAATCTTTAAACCTCCATAACTTCGTAAATACGCATTTAAATGAGAAACGGGCGTTTATTTGTGATCACCAGTATTTTTGACCAAAAATCGATTTTTTTATATGAAATTTGTAAAAAATCTTTAAACCTCCATAACTTCGTAAATACGCATTTAAATGAGAAATGGGCGTTTATTTGTGATCACTAGTATTTTTGACCAAAAATCGATTTTTTTATATGAAATTCGTAAAAAATCTTTAAACCTCCATAACTTTGTAAATACGCATTTAAATGAGAAATGGGCGTTTATTTGTGATCACTAGTATTTTTGACCAAAAATCTATCTTTTTATATGAAATTTGTAAAAAATCTTTAAACCCTCATAACTTCGTAAATACGCATTTAAATGAGAAATGGGCGTTTATTTGTGATCACTAGTATTTTTGACCAAAAATCGATTTTTTTTAAATTGAATTTGTGAAAAATCTTTAAACCCTCATAACTTCGTAAATACGCATTTAAATGAGAAATGGGCGTTTATTTGTGTTCACTAGAATTTTTGACCAATAATCGATTTTTTAATATGAAATTTGTAAAAAATCTTCAAACCCTCATAACTTCGTAAATACGCATTTAAATGAGAAACGGGCGTTTATTTGTGATCACTAGAATTTTTGACCAATAATCGATTTTTTTATATGAAATTTGTAAAAAATCTTCAAACCCTCATAACTTCGTAAATACGCATTTAAATGAGAAATGGGCGTTTATTTGTGATCACTAGAATTTTTGACCAATAATCGAATTTTTTATATGAAATTTGTAAAAAATCTTCAAACCCTCATAACTTCGTAAATACGCATTTAAATGAGAAATGGGCGTTTACTTGCGATCACTAGAATTTTTGACCAATAATCGATTTTTTTATATGAAATTTGTAAAAAATCTTCAAACCCTCATAACTTCGTAAATACGCATTTAAATGAGAAATGGGCGTTTATATGTGATCACTAGTATTTTTGACCAAAAATCGATTTTTTTATATGAAATTTGTAAAAAATCTTTAAACCTCCATAACTTCGTAAATACGCATTTAAATGAGAAATGGGCGTTTAATTGTGGTCACTAGTATTTTTGACCAAAAATCGATTTTTTTATATGAAATTTGTAAAAAATCTTTAAACCTCCATAACTTCGTAAATCCGCATTTAAATGAGAAACGGGCGTTTATTTGTGATCACCAGTATTTTTGACCAAAAATCGATTTTTTTATATGAAATTTGTAAAAAATCTTTAAATCTCCATAACTTCGTAAATACGCATTTAAATGAGAAATGGGCGTTTATTTGTGATCACTAGTATTTTGGACCAAAAATCGATTTTTTTATATGAAATTTGTAAAAAATCTTTAAACCTCCATAACTTCGTAAATACGCATTTAAATGAGAAATGGGCGTTTATTTGTGATCACTAGTATTTTGGACCAAAAATCGATTTTTTTATATGAAATTTGTAAAAAATCTTTAAACCTCCATAACTTCGTAAATCCGCATATAAATGAGAAGTGGGCGTTTATTTGTGATCACTAGAATTTTTGACCAATAATCGATTTTTTTATATGAAATTTGTAAAAAATCTTTAAATCTCCATAACTTTGTAAATAGGCATTTAAATGAGAAATGGGCGTTTATTTGTGATCACTAGTATTTTTGACCAAAAATCGATTTTTTTATATGAAATTCGTAAAAAATCTTTAAACCTCCATAACTTTGTAAATACGCATTTAAATGAGAAATGGGCGTTTATTTGTGATCACTAGTATTTTTGACCAAAAATCTATCTTTTTATATGAAATTTGTAAAAAATCTTTAAACCCTCATAACTTCGTAAATACGCATTCAAATGAGAAATGGGCGTTTATTTGTGATCACTAGTATTTTTGACCAAAAATCGATTTTTATTAAATTGAATTTGTGAAAAATCTTTAAACCCTCATAACTTCGTAAATACGCATTTAAATGAGAAATGGGCGTTTATTTGTGTTCACTAGAATTTTTGACCAATAATCGATTTTTTAATATGAAATTTGTAAAAAATCTTCAAACCCTCATAACTTCGTAAATACGCATTTAAATGAGAAACGGGCGTTTATTTGTGATCACTAGAATTTTTGACCAATAATCGATTTTTTTATATGAAATTTGTAAAAAATCTTCAAACCCTCATAACTTCGTAAATACGCATTTAAATGAGAAATGGGCGTTTATTTGTGATCACTAGAATTTTTGACCAATAATCGAATTTTTTATATGAAATTTGTAAAAAATCTTCAAACCCTCATAACTTCGTAAATACGCATTTAAATGAGAAATGGGCGTTTACTTGTGATCACTAGAATTTTTGACCAATAATCGATTTTTTTATATGAAATTTGTAAAAAATCTTCAAACCCTCATAACTTCGTAAATACGCATTTAAATGAGAAATGGGCGTTTATATGTGATCACTAGTATTTTTGACCAAAAATCAATTTTTTTATATGAAATTTGTAAAAAATCTTTAAACCTCCATAACTTCGTAAATACGCATTTAAATGAGAAATGGGCGTTTATTTGTGATCACTAGTATTTTGGACCAAAAATCGATTTTTTTATATGAAATTTGTAAAAAATCTTTAAACCTCCATAACTTCGTAAATCCGCATATAAATGAGAAGTGGGCGTTTATTTGTGATCACTAGAATTTTTGACCAATAATCGATTTTTTTATATGAAATTTGTAAAAAATCTTTAAATCTCCATAACTTTGTAAATACGCATTTAAATGAGAAATGGGCGTTTATTTGTGATCACTAGTATTTTTGACCAAAAATCGATTTTTTTATATGAAATTCGTAAAAAATCTTTAAACCTCCATAACTTCGTAAATACGCATTTAAATGAGAAATGGGCGTTTATTTGTGATCACTAGTATTTTTGACCAAAAATCGATTTTTTTATATGAAATTTGTAAAAAATCTTTAAACCTCCATAACTTCGTAAATCCGCATATAAATGAGAAGTGGGCGTTTATTTGTGATCACTAGAATTTTTGACCAATAATCGATTTTTTTATATGAAATTTTTAAAAAATCTTTAAACCTCCATAACTTCGTAAATACGCATTTAAATGAGAAATGGGCGTTTATTTGTGATCACTAGTATTTTTGACCAAAAATCGATTTTTTTATATGAAATTCGTAAAAAATCTTTAAACCTCCATAACTTTGTAAATACGCATTTAAATGAGAAATGGGCGTTTATTTGTGATCACTAGTATTTTTGACCAAAAATCTATCTTTTTATATGAAATTTGTAAAAAATCTTTAAACCCTCATAACTTCGTAAATACGCATTTAAATGAGAAATGGGCGTTTATTTGTGATCACTAGTATTTTTGACCAAAAATCGATTTTTTTTAAATTGAATTTGTGAAAAATCTTTAAACCCTCATAACTTCGTAAATACGCATTTAAATGAGAAATGGGCGTTTATTTGTGTTCACTAGAATTTTTGACCAATAATCGATTTTTTAATATGAAATTTGTAAAAAATCTTCAAACCCTCATAACTTCGTAAATACGCATTTAAATGAGAAACGGGCGTTTATTTGTGATCACTAGAATTTTTGACCAATAATCGATTTTTTTATATGAAATTTGTAAAAAATCTTCAAACCCTCATAACTTCGTAAATACGCATTTAAATGAGAAATGGGCGTTTATTTGTGATCACTAGAATTTTTGACCAATAATCGAATTTTTTATATGAAATTTGTAAAAAATCTTCAAACCCTCATAACTTCGTAAATACGCATTTAAATGAGAAATGGGCGTTTACTTGTGATCACTAGAATTTTTGACCAATAATCGATTTTTTTATATGAAATTTGTAAAAAATCTTCAAACCCTCATAACTTCGTAAATACGCATTTAAATGAGAAATGGGCGTTTATATGTGATCACTAGTATTTTTGACCAAAAATCGATTTTTTTATATGAAATTTGTAAAAAATCTTTAAACCTCCATAACTTCGTAAATACGCATTTAAATGAGAAATGGGCGTTTAATTGTGGTCACTAGTATTTTTGACCAAAAATCGATTTTTTTATATGAAATTTGTAAAAAATCTTTAAACCTCCATAACTTCGTAAATACGCATTTAAATGAGAAATGGGCGTTTATTTGTGATCACTAGTATTTTTGACCAAAAATCGATTTTTTTATATGAAATTCGTAAAAAATCTTTAAACCTCCATAACTTTGTAAATACGCATTTAAATGAGAAATGGGCGTTTATTTGTGATCACTAGTATTTTTGACCAAAAATCTATCTTTTTATATGAAATTTGTAAAAAATCTTTAAACCCTCATAACTTCGTAAATACGCATTTAAATGAGAAATGGGCGTTTATTTGTGATCACTAGTATTTTTGACCAAAAATCGATTTTTTTTAAATTGAATTTGTGAAAAATCTTTAAACCCTCATAACTTCGTAAATACGCATTTAAATGAGAAATGGGCGTTTATTTGTGTTCACTAGAATTTTTGACCAATAATCGATTTTTTAATATGAAATTTGTAAAAAATCTTCAAACCCTCATAACTTCGTAAATACGCATTTAAATGAGAAACGGGCGTTTATTTGTGATCACTAGAATTTTTGACCAATAATCGATTTTTTTATATGAAATTTGTAAAAAATCTTCAAACCCTCATAACTTCGTAAATACGCATTTAAATGAGAAATGGGCGTTTATTTGTGATCACTAGAATTTTTGACCAATAATCGAATTTTTTATATGAAATTTGTAAAAAATCTTCAAACCCTCATAACTTCGTAAATACGCATTTAAATGAGAAATGGGCGTTTACTTGTGATCACTAGAATTTTTGACCAATAATCGATTTTTTTATATGAAATTTGTAAAAAATCTTCAAACCCTCATAACTTCGTAAATACGCATTTAAATGAGAAATGGGCGTTTATATGTGATCACTAGTATTTTTGACCAAAAATCGATTTTTTTATATGAAATTTGTAAAAAATCTTTAAACCTCCATAACTTCGTAAATACGCATTTAAATGAGAAATGGGCGTTTAATTGTGGTCACTAGTATTTTTGACCAAAAATCGATTTTTTTATATGAAATTTGTAAAAAATCTTTAAACCTCCATAACTTCGTAAATCCGCATTTAAATGAGAAACGGGCGTTTATTTGTGATCACCAGTATTTTTGACCAAAAATCGATTTTTTTATATGAAATTTGTAAAAAATCTTTAAATCTCCATAACTTCGCATTTAAATGAGAAATGGGCGTTTATTTGTGATCACTAGTATTTTGGACTAAAAATCGATTTTTTTATATGAAATTTGTAAAAAATCTTTAAACCTCCATAACTTCGTAAATACGCATTTAAATGAGAAATGGGCGTTTATTTGTGATCACTAGTATTTTGGACCAAAAATCGATTTTTTTATATGAAATTTGTAAAAAATCTTTAAACCTCCATAACTTCGTAAATCCGCATATAAATGAGAAGTGGGCGTTTATTTGTGATCACTAGAATTTTTGACCAATAATCGATTTTTTTATATGAAATTTGTAAAAAATCTTTAAATCTCCATAACTTTGTAAATAGGCATTTAAATGAGAAATGGGCGTTTATTTGTGATCACTAGTATTTTTGACCAAAAATCGATTTTTTTATATGAAATTCGTAAAAAATCTTTAAACCTCCATAACTTTGTAAATACGCATTTAAATGAGAAATGGGCGTTTATTTGTGATCACTAGTATTTTTGACCAAAAATCGATTTTTTTATATGAAATTTGTAAAAAATCTTTAAATCTCCATAACTTCGTAAATACGCATTTAAATGAGAAATGGGCGTTTATTTGTGATCACTAGTATTTTGGACCAAAAATCGATTTTTTTATATGAAATTTGTAAAAAATCTTTAAACCTCCATAACTTCGTAAATACGCATTTAAATGAGAAATGGGCGTTTATTTGTGATCACTAGTATTTTGGACCAAAAATCGATTTTTTTATATGAAATTTGTAAAAAATCTTTAAACCTCCATAACTTCGTAAATCCGCATATAAATGAGAAGTGGGCGTTTATTTGTGATCACTAGAATTTTTGACCAATAATCGATTTTTTTATATGAAATTTGTAAAAAATCTTTAAATCTCCATAACTTTGTAAATAGGCATTTAAATGAGAAATGGGCGTTTATTTGTGATCACTAGTATTTTTGACCAAAAATCGATTTTTTTATATGAAATTCGTAAAAAATCTTTAAACCTCCATAACTTTGTAAATACGCATTTAAATGAGAAATGGGCGTTTATTTGTGATCACTAGTATTTTTGACCAAAAATCTATCTTTTTATATGAAATTCGTAAAAAATCTTTAAACCTCCATAACTTTGTAAATACGCATTTAAATGAGAAATGGGCGTTTATTTGTGATCACTAGTATTTTTGACCAAAAATCTATCTTTTTATATGAAATTTGTAAAAAATCTTTAAACCCTCATAACTTCGTAAATACGCATTTAAATGAGAAATGGGCGTTTATTTGTGATCACTAGTATTTTTGACCAAAAATCGATTTTTTTTAAATTGAATTTGTGAAAAATCTTTAAACCCTCATAACTTCGTAAATACGCATTTAATGAGAAATGGGCGTTTATTTGTGTTCACTAGAATTTTTGACCAATAATCGATTTTTTAATATGAAATTTGTAAAAAATCTTCAAACCCTCATAACTTCGTAAATACGCATTTAAATGAGAAACGGGCGTTTATTTGTGATCACTAGAATTTTTGACCAATAATCGATTTTTTTATATGAAATTTGTAAAAAATCTTCAAACCCTCATAACTTCGTAAATACGCATTTAAATGAGAAATGGGCGTTTATTTGTGATCACTAGAATTTTTGACCAATAATCGAATTTTTTATATAAAATTTGTAAAAAATCTTCAAACCCTCATAACTTCGTAAATACGCATTTAAATGAGAAATGGGCGTTTACTTGTGATCACTAGAATTTTTGACCAATAATCGATTTTTTTATATGAAATTTGTAAAAAATCTTTAAACCCTCATAACTTCGTAAATACGCATTTAAATGAGAAATGGGCGTTTATATGTGATCACTAGTATTTTTGACCAAAAATCGATTTTTTTATATGAAATTTGTAAAAAATCTTTAAACCTCCATAACTTCGTAAATACGCATTTAAATGAGAAATGGGCGTTTAATTGTGGTCACTAGTATTTTTGACCAAAAATCGATTTTTTTATATGAAATTTGTAAAAAATCTTTAAACCTCCATAACTTCGTAAATACGCATTTAAATGAGAAATGGGCGTTTATTTGTGATCACTAGTATTTTGGACCAAAAATCGATTTTTTTATATGAAATTTGTAAAACATCTTTAAACCTCCATAACTTCGTAAATCCGCATATAAATGAGAAGTGGGCGTTTATTTGTGATCACTAGAATTTTTGACCAATAATCGATTTTTTTATATGAAATTTGTAAAAAATCTTTAAATCTCCATAACTTTGTAAATAGGCATTTAAATGAGAAATGGGCGTTTATTTGTGATCACTAGTATTTTTGACCAAAAATCGATTTTTTTATATGAAATTCGTAAAAAATCTTTAAACCTCCATAACTTTGTAAATACGCATTTAAATGAGAAATGGGCGTTTATTTGTGATCACTAGTATTTTTGACCAAAAATCTATCTTTTTATATGAAATTTGTAAAAAATCTTTAAACCCTCATAACTTCGTAAATACGCATTTAAATGAGAAATGGGCGTTTATTTATGATCACTAGTATTTTTGACCAAAAATCGATTTTTTTTAAATTGAATTTGTGAAAAATCTTTAAACCCTCATAACTTCGTAAATACGCATTTAAATGAGAAATGGGCGTTTATTTGTGTTCACTAGAATTTTTGACCAATAATCGATTTTTTAATATGAAATTTGTAAAAAATCTTCAAACCCTCATAACTTCGTAAATACGCATTTAAATGAGAAACGGGCGTTTATTTGTGATCACTAGAATTTTTGACCAATAATCGATTTTTTTATATGAAATTTGTAAAAAATCTTCAAACCCTCATAACTTCGTAAATACGCATTTAAATGAGAAATGGGCGTTTATTTGTGATCACTAGAATTTTTGACCAATAATCGAATTTTTTATATGAAATTTGTAAAAAATCTTCAAACCCTCATAACTTCGTAAATACGCATTTAAATGAGAAATGGGCGTTTACTTGTGATCACTAGAATTTTTGACCAATAATCGATTTTTTTATATGAAATTTGTAAAAAATCTTCAAACCCTCATAACTTCGTAAATACGCATTTAAATGAGAAACGGGCGTTTATTTGTGATCACTAGAATTTTTGACCAATAATCGATTTTTTTATATGAAATTTGTAAAAAATCTTCAAACCCTCATAACTTCGTAAATACGCATTTAAATGAGAAATGGGCGTTTATTTGTGATCACTAGAATTTTTGACCAATAATCGAATTTTTTATATGAAATTTGTAAAAAATCTTCAAACCCTCATAACTTCGTAAATACGCATTTAAATGAGAAATGGGCGTTTACTTGTGATCACTAGAATTTTTGACCAATAATCGATTTTTTTATATGAAATTTGTAAAAAATCTTCAAACCCTCATAACTTCGTAAATACGCATTTAAATGAGAAATGGGCGTTTATATGTGATTACTAGTATTTTTGACCAAAAATCGATTTTTTTATATGAAATTTGTAAAAAATCTTTAAACCTCCATAACTTCGTAAATACGCATTTAAATGAGAAATGGGCGTTTATTTGTGATCACTAGTATTTTGGACCAAAAATCGATTTTTTTATATGAAATTTGTAAAAAATCTTTAAACCTCCATAACTTCGTAAATCCGCATATAAATGAGAAGTGGGCGTTTATTTGTGATCACTAGAATTTTTGACCAATAATCGATTTTTTTATATGAAATTTGTAAAAAATCTTTAAATCTCCATAACTTTGTAAATAGGCATTTAAATGAGAAATGGGCGTTTATTTGTGATCACTAGTATTTTTGACCAAAAATCGATTTTTTTATATGAAATTCGTAAAAAATCTTTAAACCTCCATAACTTTGTAAATACGCATTTAAATGAGAAATGGGCGTTTATTTGCGATCACTAGTATTTTTGACCAAAAATCGATTTTTTTTAAATTGAATTTGTGAAAAATCTTTAAACCCTCATAACTTCGTAAATACGCATTTAAATGAGAAATGGGCGTTTATTTGTGTTCACTAGAATTTTTGACCAATAATCGATTTTTTAATATGAAATTTGTAAAAAATCTTCAAACCCTCATAACTTCGTAAATACGCATTTAAATGAGAAACGGGCGTTTATTTGTGATCACTAGAATTTTTGACCAATAATCGATTTTTTTATATGAAATTTGTAAAAAATCTTCAAACCCTCATAACTTCGTAAATACGCATTTAAATGATAAATGGGCGTTTATTTGTGATCACTAGAATTTTTGACCAATAATCGAATTTTTTATATGAAATTTGTAAAAAATCTTCAAACCCTCATAACTTCGTAAATACGCATTTAAATGAGAAATGGGCGTTTACTTGTGATCACTAGAATTTTTGACCAATAATCGATTTTTTTATATGAAATTTGTAAAAAATCTTCAAACCCTCATAACTTCGTAAATACGCATTTAAATGAGAAATGGGCGTTTATATGTGATCACTAGTATTTTTGACCAAAAATCGATTTTTTTATATGAAATTTGTAAAAAATCTTTAAACCTCCATAACTTCGTAAATACGCATTTAAATGAGAAATGGGCGTTTAATTGTGGTCACTAGTATTTTTGACCAAAAATCGATTTTTTTATATGAAATTTGTAAAAAATCTTTAAACCTCCATAACTTCGTAAATACGCATTTAAATGAGAAATGGGCGTTTATTTGTGATCACTAGTATTTTGGACCAAAAATCGATTTTTTTATATGAAATTTGTAAAAAATCTTTAAACCTCCATAACTTCGTAAATCCGCATATAAATGAGAAGTGGGCGTTTATTTGTGATCACTAGAATTTTTGACCAATAATCGATTTTTTTATATGAAATTTGTAAAAAATCTTTAAATCTCCATAACTTTGTAAATAGGCATTTAAATGAGAAATGGGCGTTTATTTGTGATCACTAGTATTTTTGACCAAAAATCGATTTTTTTATATGAAATTCGTAAAAAATCTTTAAACCTCCATAACTTTGTAAATACGCATTTAAATGAGAAATGGGCGTTTATTTGTGATCACTAGTATTTTTGACCAAAAATCTATCTTTTTATATGAAATTTGTAAAAAATCTTTAAACCCTCATAACTTCGTAAATACGCATTTAAATGAGAAATGGGCGTTTATTTGTGATCACTAGTATTTTTGACCAAAAATCGATTTTTTTTAAATTGAATTTGTGAAAAATCTTTAAACCCTCATAACTTCGTAAATACGCATTTAAATGAGAAATGGGCGTTTATTTGTGTTCACTAGAATTTTTGACCAATAATCGATTTTTTAATATGAAATTTGTAAAAAATCTTCAAACCCTCATAACTTCGTAAATACGCATTTAAATGAGAAACGGGCGTTTATTTGTGATCACTAGAATTTTTGACCAATAATCGATTTTTTTATATGAAATTTGTAAAAAATCTTCAAACCCTCATAACTTCGTAAATACGCATTTAAATGAGAAATGGGCGTTTATTTGTGATCACTAGAATTTTTGACCAATAATCGAATTTTTTATATGAAATTTGTAAAAAATCTTCAAACCCTCATAACTTCGTAAATACGCATTTAAATGAGAAATGGGCGTTTATTTGTGATCACTAGAATTTTTGACCAATAATCGATTTTTTTATATGAAATTTGTAAAAAATCTTCAAACCCTCATAACTTCGTAAATACGCATTTAAATGAGAAATGGGCGTTTATCACTAGTATTTTTGACCAAAAATCGATTTTTTTATATGAAATTTGTAAAAAATCTTTAAACCTCCATAACTTCGTAAATACGCATTTAAATGAGAAATGGGCGTTTAATTGTGGTCACTAGTATTTTTGACCAAAAATCGATTTTTTTATATGAAATTTGTAAAAAATCTTTAAACCTCCATAACTTCGTAAATCCGCATTTAAATGAGAAACGGGCGTTTATTTGTGATCACCAGTATTTTTGACCAAAAATCGATTTTTTTATATGAAATTTGTAAAAAATCTTTAAATCTCCCTAACTTCGCATTTAAATGAGAAATGGGCGTTTATTTGTGATCACTAGTATTTTGGACCAAAAATCGATTTTTTTATATGAAATTTGTAAAAAATCTTTAAACCTCCATAACTTCGTAAATACGCATTTAAATGAGAAATGGGCGTTTATTTGTGATCACTAGTATTTTGGACCAAAAATCGATTTTTTTATATGAAATTTGTAAAAAATCTTTAAACCTCCATAACTTCGTAAATCCGCATATAAATGAGAAGTGGGCGTTTATTTGTGATCACTAGAATTTTTGACCAATAATCGATTTTTTTATATGAAATTTGTAAAAAATCTTTAAATCTCCATAACTTTGTAAATAGGCATTTAAATGAGAAATGGGCGTTTATTTGTGATCACTAGTATTTTTGACCAAAAATCGATTTTTTTATATGAAATTCGTAAAAAATCTTTAAACCTCCATAACTTTGTAAATACGCATTTAAATGAGAAATGGGCGTTTATTTGTGATCACTAGTATTTTTGACCAAAAATCGATTTTTTTATATGAAATTTGTAAAAAATCTTTAAATCTCCATAACTTCGTAAATACGCATTTAAATGAGAAATGGGCGTTTATTTGTGATCACTAGTATTTTGGACCAAAAATCGATTTTTTTATATGAAATTTGTAAAAAATCTTTAAACCTCCATAACTTCGTAAATACGCATTTAAATGAGAAATGGGCGTTTATTTGTGATCACTAGTATTTTGGACCAAAAATCGATTTTTTTATATGAAATTTGTAAAAAATCTTTAAACCTCCATAACTTCGTAAATCCGCATATAAATGAGAAGTGGGCGTTTATTTGTGATCACTAGAATTTTTGACCAATAATCGATTTTTTTATATGAAATTTGTAAAAAATCTTTAAATCTCCATAACTTTGTAAATAGGCATTTAAATGAGAAATGGGCGTTTATTTGTGATCACTAGTATTTTTGACCAAAAATCGATTTTTTTATATGAAATTCGTAAAAAATCTTTAAACCTCCATAACTTTGTAAATACGCATTTAAATGAGAAATGGGCGTTTATTTGTGATCACTAGTATTTTTGACCAAAAATCTATCTTTTTATATGAAATTCGTAAAAAATCTTTAAACCTCCATAACTTTGTAAATACGCATTTAAATGAGAAATGGGCGTTTATTTGTGGTCACTAGTATTTTTGACCAAAAATCTATCTTTTTATATGAAATTTGTAAAAAATCTTTAAACCCTCATAACTTCGTAAATACGCATTTAAATGAGAAATGGGCGTTTATTTGTGATCACTAGTATTTTTGACCAAAAATCGATTTTTTTTAAATTGAATTTGTGAAAAATCTTTAAACCCTCATAACTTCGTAAATACGCATTTAATGAGAAATGGGCGTTTATTTGTGTTCACTAGAATTTTTGACCAATAATCGATTTTTTAATATGAAATTTGTAAAAAATCTTCAAACCCTCATAACTTCGTAAATACGCATTTAAATGAGAAACGGGCGTTTATTTGTGATCACTAGAATTTTTGACCAAAAATCGATTTTTTTATATGAAATTTGTAAAAAATCTTCAAACCCTCATAACTTCGTAAATACGCATTTAAATGAGAAATGGGCGTTTATTTGTGATCACTAGAATTTTTGACCAATAATCGAATTTTTTATATGAAATTTGTAAAAAATCTTCAAACCCTCATAACTTCGTAAATACGCATTTAAAT
Organism: Protocalliphora azurea; assembly: GCA_932274085.1. Lineage (NCBI taxonomy): Eukaryota > Metazoa > Arthropoda > Insecta > Diptera > Calliphoridae > Protocalliphora > Protocalliphora azurea. Next base: position 147,666,819 of record OW026521.1, on the reverse strand, counting down.
GAGAAATGGGCGTTTACTTGTGATCACTAGAATTTTTGACCAATAATCGATTTTTTTATATGAAATTTGTAAAAAATCTTTAAACCCTCATAACTTCGTAAATACGCATTTAAATGAGAAATGGGCGTTTATATGTGATCACTAGTATTTTTGACCAAAAATCGATTTTTTTATATGAAATTTGTAAAAAATCTTTAAACCTCCATAACTTCGTAAATACGCATTTAAATGAGAAATGGGCGTTTATTTGTGATCACTAGTATTTTGGACCAAAAATCGATTTTTTTATATGAAATTTGTAAAAAATCTTTAAACCTCCATAACTTCGTAAATCCGCATATAAATGAGAAGTGGGCGTTTATTTGTGATCACTAGAATTTTTGACCAATAATCGATTTTTTTATATGAAATTTGTAAAAAATCTTTAAATCTCCATAACTTTGTAAATAGGCATTTAAATGAGAAATGGGCGTTTATTTGTGATCACTAGTATTTTTGACCAAAAATCGATTTTTTTATATGAAATTCGTAAAAAATCTTTAAACCTCCATAACTTTGTAAATACGCATTTAAATGAGAAATGGGCGTTTATTTGTGATCACTAGTATTTTTGACCAAAAATCTATCTTTTTATATGAAATTTGTAAAAAATCTTTAAACCCTCATAACTTCGTAAATACGCATTTAAATGAGAAATGGGCGTTTATTTGTGATCACTAGTATTTTTGACCAAAAATCGATTTTTTTTAAATTGAATTTGTGAAAAATCTTTAAACCCTCATAACTTCGTAAATACGCATTTAAATGAGAAATGGGCGTTTATTTGTGTTCACTAGAATTTTTGACCAATAATCGATTTTTTAATATGAAATTTGTAAAAAATCTTCAAACCCTCATAACTTCGTAAATACGCATTTAAATGAGAAACGGGCGTTTATTTGTGATCACTAGAATTTTTGACCAATAATCGATTTTTTTATATGAAATTTGTAAAAAATCTTCAAACCCTCATAACTTCGTAAATACGCATTTAAATGAGAAATGGGCGTTTATTTGTGATCACTAGAATTTTTGACCAATAATCGAATTTTTTATATGAAATTTGTAAAAAATCTTCAAACCCTCATAACTTCGTAAATACGCATTTAAATGAGAAATGGGCGTTTACTTGTGATCACTAGAATTTTTGACCAATAATCGATTTTTTTATATGAAATTTGTAAAAAATCTTCAAACCCTCATAACTTCGTAAATACGCATTTAAATGAGAAATGGGCGTTTATCACTAGTATTTTTGACCAAAAATCGATTTTTTTATATGAAATTTGTAAAAAATCTTTAAACCTCCATAACTTCGTAAATACGCATTTAAATGAGAAATGGGCGTTTAATTGTGGTCACTAGTATTTTTGACCAAAAATCGATTTTTTTATATGAAATTTGTAAAAAATCTTTAAACCTCCATAACTTCGTAAATCCGCATTTAAATGAGAAACGGGCGTTTATTTGTGATCACCAGTATTTTTGACCAAAAATCGATTTTTTTATATGAAATTTGTAAAAAATCTTTAAATCTCCATAACTTCGCATTTAAATGAGAAATGGGCGTTTATTTGTGATCACTAGTATTTTGGACCAAAAATCGATTTTTTTATATGAAATTTGTAAAAAATCTTTAAACCTCCATAACTTCGTAAATACGCATTTAAATGAGAAATGGGCGTTTATTTGTGATCACTAGTATTTTGGACCAAAAATCGATTTTTTTATATGAAATTTGTAAAAAATCTTTAAACCTCCATAACTTCGTAAATCCGCATATAAATGAGAAGTGGGCGTTTATTTGTGATCACTAGAATTTTTGACCAATAATCGATTTTTTTATATGAAATTTGTAAAAAATCTTTAAATCTCCATAACTTTGTAAATAGGCATTTAAATGAGAAATGGGCGTTTATTTGTGATCACTAGTATTTTTGACCAAAAATCGATTTTTTTATATGAAATTCGTAAAAAATCTTTAAACCTCCATAACTTTGTAAATACGCATTTAAATGAGAAATGGGCGTTTATTTGTGATCACTAGTATTTTTGACCAAAAATCGATTTTTTTATATGAAATTTGTAAAAAATCTTTAAATCTCCATAACTTCGTAAATACGCATTTAAATGAGAAATGGGCGTTTATTTGTGATCACTAGTATTTTGGACCAAAAATCGATTTTTTTATATGAAATTTGTAAAAAATCTTTAAACCTCCATAACTTCGTAAATACGCATTTAAATGAGAAATGGGCGTTTATTTGTGATCACTAGTATTTTGGACCAAAAATCGATTTTTTTATATGAAATTTGTAAAAAATCTTTAAACCTCCATAACTTCGTAAATCCGCATATAAATGAGAAGTGGGCGTTTATTTGTGATCACTAGAATTTTTGACCAATAATCGATTTTTTTATATGAAATTTGTAAAAAATCTCTAAATCTCCATAACTTTGTAAATAGGCATTTAAATGAGAAATGGGCGTTTATTTGTGATCACTAGTATTTTTGACCAAAAATCGATTTTTTTATATGAAATTCGTAAAAAATCTTTAAACCTCCATAACTTTGTAAATACGCATTTAAATGAGAAATGGGCGTTTATTTGTGATCACTAGTATTTTTGACCAAAAATCTATCTTTTTATATGAAATTCGTAAAAAATCTTTAAACCTCCATAACTTTGTAAATACGCATTTAAATGAGAAATGGGCGTTTATTTGTGATCACTAGTATTTTTGACCAAAAATCTATCTTTTTATATGAAATTTGTAAAAAATCTTTAAACCCTCATAACTTCGTAAATACGCATTTAAATGAGAAATGGGCGTTTATTTGTGATCACTAGTATTTTTGACCAAAAATCGATTTTTTTTAAATTGAATTTGTGAAAAATCTTTAAACCCTCATAACTTCGTAAATACGCATTTAATGAGAAATGGGCGTTTATTTGTGTTCACTAGAATTTTTGACCAATAATCGATTTTTTAATATGAAATTTGTAAAAAATCTTCAAACCCTCATAACTTCGTAAATACGCATTTAAATGAGAAACGGGCGTTTATTTGTGATCACTAGAATTTTTGACCAATAATCGATTTTTTTATATGAAATTTGTAAAAAATCTTCAAACCCTCATAACTTCGTAAATACGCATTTAAATGAGAAATGGGCGTTTATTTGTGATCACTAGAATTTTTGACCAATAATCGAATTTTTTATATGAAATTTGTAAAAAATCTTCAAACCCTCATAACTTCGTAAATACGCATTTAAATGAGAAATGGGCGTTTACTTGTGATCACTAGAATTTTTGACCAATAATCGATTTTTTTATATGAAATTTGTAAAAAATCTTTAAACCCTCATAACTTCGTAAATACGCATTTAAATGAGAAATGGGCGTTTATATGTGATCACTAGTATTTTTGACCAAAAATCGATTTTTTTATATGAAATTTGTAAAAAATCTTTAAACCTCCATAACTTCGTAAATACGCATTTAAATGAGAAATGGGCGTTTAATTGTGGTCACTAGTATTTTTGACCAAAAATCGATTTTTTTATATGAAATTTGTAAAAAATCTTTAAACCTCCATAACTTCGTAAATACGCATTTAAATGAGAAATGGGCGTTTATTTGTGATCACTAGTATTTTGGACCAAAAATCGATTTTTTTATATGAAATTTGTAAAAAATCTTTAAACCTCCATAACTTCGTAAATCCGCATATAAATGAGAAGTGGGCGTTTATTTGTGATCACTAGAATTTTTGACCAATAATCGATTTTTTTATATGAAATTTGTAAAAAATCTTTAAATCTCCATAACTTTGTAAATAGGCATTTAAATGAGAAATGGGCGCTTATTTGTGATCACTAGTATTTTTGACCAAAAATCGATTTTTTTATATGAAATTCGTAAAAAATCTTTAAACCTCCATAACTTTGTAAATACGCATTTAAATGAGAAATGGGCGTTTATTTGTGATCACTAGTATTTTTGACCAAAAATCTATCTTCTTATATGAAATTTGTAAAAAATCTTTAAACCCTCATAACTTCGTAAATACGCATTTAAATGAGAAATGGGCGTTTATTTGTGATCACTAGTATTTTTGACCAAAAATCGATTTTTTTTAAATTGAATTTGTGAAAAATCTTTAAACCCTCATAACTTCGTAAATACGCATTTAAATGAGAAATGGGCGTTTATTTGTGTTCACTAGAATTTTTGACCAATAATCGATTTTTTAATATGAAATTTGTAAAAAATCTTCAAACCCTCATAACTTCGTAAATACGCATTTAAATGAGAAACGGGCGTTTATTTGTGATCACTAGAATTTTTGACCAATAATCGATTTTTTTATATGAAATTTGTAAAAAATCTTCAAACCCTCATAACTTCGTAAATACGCATTTAAATGAGAAATGGGCGTTTATTTGTGATCACTAGAATTTTTGACCAATAATCGAATTTTTTATATGAAATTTGTAAAAAATCTTCAAACCCTCATAAATTCGTAAATACGCATTTAAATGAGAAATGGGCGTTTACTTGTGATCACTAGAATTTTTGACCAATAATCGATTTTTTTATATGAAATTTGTAAAAAATCTTCAAACCCTCATAACTTCGTAAATACGCATTTAAATGAGAAATGGGCGTTTATATGTGATCACTAGTATTTTTGACCAAAAATCGATTTTTTTATATGAAATTTGTAAAAAATCTTTAAACCTCCATAACTTCGTAAATACGCATTTAAATGAGAAATGGGCGTTTAATTGTGGTCACTAGTATTTTTGACCAAAAATCGATTTTTTTATATGAAATTTGTAAAAAATCTTTAAACCTCCATAACTTCGTAAATCCGCATTTAAATGAGAAACGGGCGTTTATTTGTGATCACCAGTATTTTTGACCAAAAATCGATTTTTTTATATGAAATTTGTAAAAAATCTTTAAATCTCCATAACTTCGTAAATACGCATTTAAATGAGAAATGGGCGTTTATTTGTGATCATTAGTATTTTGGACCAAAAATCGATTTTTTTATATGAAATTTGTAAAAAATCTTTAAACCTCCATAACTTCGTAAATACGCATTTAAATGAGAAATGGGCGTTTATTTGTGATCACTAGTATTTTGGACCAAAAATCGATTTTTTTATATGAAATTTGTAAAAAATCTTTAAACCTCCATAACTTTGTAAATACGCATTTAAATGAGAAATGGGCGTTTATTTGTGATCACTAGTATTTTTTGACCAAAAATCGATCTTTTTATATGAAATTTGTAAAAAATCTTTAAACCCTCATAACTTCGTAAATACGCATTTAAATGAGAAATGGGCGTTTATTTGTGATCACTAGTATTTTTGACCAAAAATCGATTTTTTTTAAATTGAATTTGTGAAAAATCTTTAAACCCTCATAACTTCGTAAATACGCATTTAAATGAGAAATGGGCGTTTATTTGTGATCACTAGAATTTTTGACCAATAATCGATTTTTTAATATGAAATTTGTAAAAAATCTTCAAACCCTCATAACTTCGTAAATACGCATTTAAATGAGAAACGGGCGTTTATTTGTGATCACTAGAATTTTTGACCAATAATCGATTTTTTTATATGAAATTTGTAAAAAATCTTCAAACCCTCATAACTTCGTAAATACGCATTTAAATGAGATATGGGCGTTTATTTGTGATCACTAGAATTTTTGACCAATAATCGAATTTTTTATATGAAATTTGTAAAAAATCTTCAAACCCTCATAACTTCGTAAATACGCATTTAAATGAGAAATGGGCGTTTACTTGTGATCACTAGAATTTTTGACCAATAATCGATTTTTTTATATGAAATTTGTAAAAAATCATCAAACCCTCATAACTTCGTAAATACGCATTTAAATGAGAAACGGGCGTTTATTTGTGATCACTAGTATTTTGGACCAAAAATCGATTTTTTTATATGAAATTTGTAAAAAATCTTTAAACCTCCATAACTTCGTAAATCCGCATATAAATGAGAAGTGGGCGTTTATTTGTGATCACTAGAATTTTTGACCAATAATCGATTTTTTTATATGAAATTTGTAAAAAATCATCAAACCCTCATAACTTCGTAAATACGCATTTAAATGAGAAACGGGCGTTTATTTGTGATCACTAGTATTTTGGACCAAAAATCGATTTTTTTATATGAAATTTGTAAAAAATCTTTAAACCTCCATAACTTCGTAAATACGCATTTAAATGAGAAATGGGCGTTTATTTGTGATCACTAGTATTTTGGACCAAAAATCGATTTTTTTATATGAAATTTGTAAAAAATCTTTAAACCTCCATAACTTCGTAAATCCGCATATAAATGAGAAGTGGGCGTTTATTTGTGATCACTAGAATTTTTGACCAATAATCGATTTTTTTATATGAAATTTGTAAAAAATCTTCAAACCCTCATAACTTCGTAAATACGCATTTAAATGAGAAACGGGCATTTATTTGTGATCACTAGTATTTTGGACCTAAAATCGATTTTTTTATATGAAATTTGTAAAAAATCTTTAAACCTCCATAACTTCATAAATACGCATTTAAATGAGAAACGGGCGATTATTTGTGATCACTAGTATTTTTGACCAAAAATCGATTTTTTATATGAAATTTGTAAAAAATCTTTAAACCTCCATAACTTCATAAATACGCATTTAAATGAGAAACGGGCGTTTATTTGTGATCACTAGTATTTTTGACCAAAAATCGATTTTTTTAAATTGAATTTGTAAAAAAATCTTTAAACCCTCATAACTTCGCAAATACGCATTTATATGTGAAATGGGCGTTTATTTGTGATCACTAGAATTTTTGACCAATAATCGATTTTTTTATATGAAATTTGTAAAAAATCTTCAAACCCTCATAACTTCGTAAATACGCATTTAAATGAGAAATGGGCGTTTATTTGTGATCACTAGAATTTTTGACCAATAATCGATTTTTTATATGAAATTTGTAAAAAATCTTCAAACCCTCATAACTTCGTAAATACGCATTTAAATGAGAAACGGGCATTTATTTGTGATCACTAGTATTTTGGACCTAAAATCGATTTTTTTATATGAAATTTGTAAAAAATCTTTAAACCTCCATAACTTCATAAATACGCATTTAAATGAGAAATGGGCGTTTATTTGTGATCACTAGTATTTTGGACCAAAAATCGATTTTTTTATATGAAATTTGTAAAAAATCTTCAAACCTCCATAACTTCGTAAATACGCATTTAAATGAGAAACGGGCATTTATTTGTGATCACTAGTATTTTGGACCTAAAATCGATTTTTTTATATGAAATTTGTAAAAAATCTTTAAACCTCCATAACTTCATAAATACGCATTTAAATGAGAAACGGGCGTTTATTTATGATCACCAGTATTTTTGACCAAAAATCGATTTTTTTAAATTGAATTTGTAAAAAAATCTTTAAACCCTCATAACTTCGTAAATACGCATTTATATGTGAAATGGGCGTTTATTTCTGATCACTAGTATTTTTGACCAAAAATCGATTTTTTTTATGAAATTTGTAAAAAATCTTTAAACTTCCATAACTTCGTAAATATGCATTTAAATGAGAAATGGGCGTTTATTTGTGATCACTAGTATTTTTGACAAAAATCGATTTTTTTATATGAAATTTGTAAAAAATCTTTAAACCTCCATAACTTCGTAAATACGCATTTAAATGAGAAATGGGCGTTTATTTGTGACCACTAGCTTTTTTGACCAAAAATCGATTTTTTTATATGAAATTTGTAAAAAATCTTTAAACCTCCATAACTTCATAAATACGCATTTAAATGAGAAACGGGCGTTTATTTGTGATCACTAGTATTTTTGACCAAAAATCGATTTTTTTAAATTGAATTTGTAAAAAAATCTTTAAACCCTCATAACTTCGCAAATACGCATTTATATGTGAAATGGGCGTTTATTTGTTATCACTAGTATTTTTGACCAAAAATCGATTTTTTTATATGAAATTCGTAAAAAATCTTTAAACCTCCATAACTTTGTAAATACGCATTTAAATGAGAAATGGGCGTTTATTTGTGATCACTAGTATTTTTGACCAAAAATCGATCTTTTTATATGAAATTTGTAAAAAATCTTTAAACCCTCATAACTTCGTAAATACGCATTTAAATGAGAAATGGGCGTTTATTTGTGATCACTAGTATTTTTGACCAAAAATCGATTTTTTTTAAATTGAATTTGTGAAAAATCTTTAAACCCTCATAACTTCGTAAATACGCATTTAAATGAGAAATGGGCGTTTATTTGTGATCACTAGAATTTTTGACCAATAATCGATTTTTTAATATGAAATTTGTAAAAAATCTTCAAACCCTCATAACTTCGTAAATACGCATTTAAATGAGAAACGGGCGTTTATTTGTGATCACTAGAATTTTTGACCAATAATCGATTTTTTTATATGAAATTTGTAAAAAATCTTCAAACCCTCATAACTTCGTAAATACGCATTTAAATGAGATATGGGCGTTTATTTGTGATCACTAGAATTTTTGACCAATAATCGAATTTTTTATTTGAAATTTGTAAAAAATCTTCAAACCCTCATAACTTCGTAAATACGCATTTAAATGAGAAATGGGCGTTTACTTGTGATCACTAGAATTTTTGACCAATAATCGATTTTTTTATATGAAATTTGTAAAAAATCTTCAAACCCTCATAACTTCGTAAATACGCATTTAAATGAGAAACGGGCGTTTATTTGTGATCACTAGTATTTTTGACCAAAAATCGATTTTTTTATATGAAATTCGTAAAAAATCTTTAAACCTCCATAACTTCGTAAATCCGCATATAAATGAGAAATGGGCGTTTATTTGTGATCACTAGAATTTTTGACCAATAATCGATTTTTTTATATGAAATTTGTAAAAAATCTTCAAACCCTCATAACTTCGTAAATACGCATTTAAATGAGAAACGGGCGTTTATTTGTGATCACTAGTATTTTGGACCAAAAATCGATTTTTTTATATGAAATTTGTAAAAAATCTTTAAACCTCCATAACTTCGTAAATCCGCATTTAAATGAGAAACGGGCGTTTATTTGTGATCACTAGTATTTTGGACCAAAAATCGATTTTTTTATATGAAATTTGTAAAAAATCTTTAAACCTCCATAACTTCGTAAATACGCATTTAAATGAGAAATGGGCGTTTATTTGTGATCACTAGTATTTTGGACCAAAAATCGATTTTTTTTATATGAAATTTGTAAAAAATCTTTAAACCTCCATAACTTCGTAAATCCGCATATAAATGAGAAGTGGGCGTTTATTTGTGATCACTAGAATTTTTGACCAATAATCGATTTTTTTATATGAAATTTGTAAAAAATCTTCAAACCCTCATAACTTCGTAAATACGCATTTAAATGAGAAACGGGCGTTTATTTGTGATCACTAGTATTTTGGACCAAAAATCGATTTTTTTATATGAAATTTGTAAAAAATCTTTAAACCCTCATAACTTCGTAAATACGCATTTAAATGAGAAACGGGCATTTATTTGTGATCACTAGTATTTTGGACCTAAAATCGATTTTTTTATATGAAATTTGTAAAAAATCTTTAAACCTCCATAACTTCATAAATACGCATTTAAATGAGAAACGGGCGTTTATTTGTGATCACTAGTATTTTTGACCAAAAATCGATTTTTTTTATGAAATTTGTAAAAAATCTTTAAACTTCCATAACTTCGTAAATCCGCATATAAATGAGAAATGGGCGTTTATTTGTGATCACTAGAATTTTTGACCAATAATCGATTTTTTTATATGAAATTTGTAAAAAATCTTCAAACCCTCATAACTTCGTAAATACGCATTTAAATGAGAAACGGGCGTTTATTTGTGATCACTAGTATTTTGGACCAAAAATCGATTTTTTTATATGAAATTTGTAAAAAATCTTTAAACCCTCATAACTTCGCAAATACGCATTTATATGTGAAATGGGCGTTTATTTCTGATCACTAGTATTTTTGACCAAAAATCGATTTTTTTTATGAAATTTGTAAAAAATCTTTAAACTTCCATAACTTCGTAAATCCGCATATAAATGAGAAATGGGCGTTTATTTGTGATCACTAGAATTTTTGACCAATAATCGATTTTTTTATATGAAATTTGTAAAAAATCTTCAAACCATCATAACTTCGTAAATACGCATTTAAATGAGAAACGGGCGTTTATTTGTGATCACTAGTATTTTGGACCAAAAATCGATTTTTTTATATGAAATTTGTAAAAAATCCTTAAACCTCCATAACTTCGTAAATACGCATTTAAATGAGAAATGGGCGTTTATTTGTGATCACTAGTATTTTGGACCAAAAATCGATTTTTTTATATGAAATTTGTAAAAAATCCTTAAACCTCCATAACTTCGTAAATACGCATTTAAATGAGAAATGGGCGTTTATTTGTGATCACTAGTATTTTGGACCAAAAATCGATTTTTTTATATGAAATTTGTAAAAAAGCCTTAAACCTCCATAACTTCGTAAATACGCATTTAAATGAGAAATGGGCGTTTATTTGTGATCACTAGTATTTTGGACCAAAAATCGATTTTTTTATATGAAATTTGTAAAAAATCTTCAAACCCTCATAACTTCGTAAATACGCATTTAAATGAGAAATGGGCGTTTACTTGTGATCACTAGAATTTTTGACCAATAATCGATTTTTTTATATGAAATTTGTAAAAAATCTTCAAACCCTCATAACTTCGTAAATACGCATTTAAATGAGAAACGGGCGTTTATTTGTGATCACTAGTATTTTTGACCAAAAATCGATTTTTTTATATGAAATTCGTAAAAAATCTTTAAACCTCCATAACTTCGTAAATCCTCATATAAATGAGAAATGGGCGTTTATTTGTGATCACTAGAATTTTTGACCAATAATCGATTTTTTTATATGAAATTTGTAAAAAATCTTCAAACCCTCATAACTTCGTAAAAACGCATTTAAATGAGAAACGGGCGTTTATTTGTGATCACTAGTATTTTGGACCAAAATCGATTTTTTTATATGAAATTTGTAAAAAATCTTTAAACCTCCATAACTTCGTAAATCCGCATTTAAATTAGAAACGGGCGTTTATTTGTGATCACTAGTATTTTGGACCAAAAATCGATTTTTTTATATGAAATTTGTAAAAAATCTTTAAACCTCCATAACTTCGTAAATACGCATTTAAATGAGAAATGGGCGTTTATTTGTGATCACTAGTATTTTGGACCAAAAATCGATTTTTTTATATGAAATTTGTAAAAAATCTTTAAACCTCCATAACTTCGTAAATCCGCATATAAATGAGAAGTGGGCGTTTATTTGTGATCACTAGAATTTTTGACCAATAATCGATTTTTTTATATGAAATTTGTAAAAAATCTTCAAACCCTCATAACTTCGTAAATACGCATTTAAATGAGAAACGGGCGTTTATTTGTGATCACTAGTATTTTGGACCAAAAATCGATTTTTTTATATGAAATTTGTAAAAAATCTTTAAACCTCCATAACTTTGTTAATCCGCATTTAAATGAGAAATGGGCGTTTATTTGTGATCACTAGAATTTTTGACCAATAATCGATTTTTTATATGAAATTTGTAAAAAATCTTCAAACCCTCACAACTTCGTAAATACGCATTTAAATGAGAAACGGGCATTTATTTGTGATCACTAGTATTTTGGACCTAAAATCGATTTTTTTATATGAAATTTGTAAAAAATCTTTAAACCTCCATAACTTCATAAATACGCATTTAAATGAGAAATGGGCGTTTATTTGTGATCACTAGTATTTTTGACCAAAAATCGATTTTTTATATGAAATTTGTAAAAAATCTTTAAACCTCCATAACATCGTAAATACGCATTTAAATGAGAAATGGGCGTTTATTTGTGACCACTAGCATTTTTGACCAAAAATCGATTTTTTTATATGAAATTTGTAAAAAATCTTTAAACCTCCATAACTTCATAAATACGCATTTAAATGAGAAACGGGCGTTTATTTATGATCACTAGTATTTTTGACCAAAAATCGATTTTTTTAAATTGAATTTGTAAAAAAATCTTTAAACCCTCATAACTTCGTAAATACGCATTTATATGTGAAATGGGCGTTTATTTGTGATCACTAGAATTTTTGACCAATAATCGAATTTTTTATTTGAAATTTGTAAAAAATCTTCAAACCCTCATAACTTCGTAAATACGCATTTAAATGAGAAATGGGCGTTTACTTGTGATCACTAGAATTTTTGACCAATAATCGATTTTTTTATATGAAATTTGTAAAAAATCTTCAAACCCTCATAACTTCGTAAATACGCATTTAAATGAGAAACGGGCGTTTATTTGTGATCACTAGTATTTTTGACCAAAAATCGATTTTTTTATATGAAATTCGTAAAAAATCTTTAAACCTCCATAACTTCGTAAATCCGCATATAAATGAGAAATGGGCGTTTATTTGTGATCACTAGAATTTTTGACCAATAATCGATTTTTTTATATGAAATTTGTAAAAAATCTTCAAACCCTCATAACTTCGTAAATACGCATTTAAATGAGAAACGGGCGTTTATTTGTGATCACTAGTATTTTGGACCAAAAATCGATTTTTTTATATGAAATTTGTAAAAAATCTTTAAACCTCCATAACTTCGTAAATCCGCATTTAAATGAGAAACGGGCGTTTATTTGTGATCACTAGTATTTTGGACCAAAAATCGATTTTTTTATATGAAATTTGTAAAAAATCTTTAAACCTCCATAACTTCGTAAATACGCATTTAAATGAGAAATGGGCGTTTATTTGTGATCACTAGTATTTTGGACCAAAAATCGATTTTTTTTATATGAAATTTGTAAAAAATCTTTAAACCTCCATAACTTCGTAAATCCGCATATAAATGAGAAGTGGGCGTTTATTTGTGATCACTAGAATTTTTGACCAATAATCGATTTTTTTATATGAAATTTGTAAAAAATCTTCAAACCCTCATAACTTCGTAAATACGCATTTAAATGAGAAACGGGCGTTTATTTGTGATCACTAGTATTTTGGACCAAAAATCGATTTTTTTATATGAAATTTGTAAAAAATCTTTAAACCCTCATAACTTCGTAAATACGCATTTAAATGAGAAACGGGCATTTATTTGTGATCACTAGTATTTTGGACCTAAAATCGATTTTTTTATATGAAATTTGTAAAAAATCTTTAAACCTCCATAACTTCATAAATACGCATTTAAATGAGAAACGGGCGTTTATTTGTGATCACTAGTATTTTTGACCAAAAATCGATTTTTTTTATGAAATTTGTAAAAAATCTTTAAACTTCCATAACTTCGTAAATCCGCATATAAATGAGAAATGGGCGTTTATTTGTGATCACTAGAATTTTTGACCAATAATCGATTTTTTTATATGAAATTTGTAAAAAATCTTCAAACCCTCATAACTTCGTAAATACGCATTTAAATGAGAAACGGGCGTTTATTTGTGATCACTAGTATTTTGGACCAAAAATCGATTTTTTTATATGAAATTTGTAAAAAATCTTTAAACCCTCATAACTTCGCAAATACGCATTTATATGTGAAATGGGCGTTTATTTCTGATCACTAGTATTTTTGACCAAAAATCGATTTTTTTTATGAAATTTGTAAAAAATCTTTAAACTTCCATAACTTCTTAAATCCGCATATAAATGAGAAATGGGCGTTTATTTGTGATCACTAGAATTTTTGACCAATAATCGATTTTTTTATATGAAATTTGTAAAAAATCTTCAAACCCTCATAACTTCGTAAATACGCATTTAAATGAGAAACGGGCGTTTATTTGTGATCACTAGTATTTTGGACCAAAAATCGATTTTTTTATATGAAATTTGTAAAAAATCCTTAAACCTCCATAACTTCGTAAATACGCATTTAAATGAGAAATGGGCGTTTATTTGTGATCACTAGTATTTTGGACCAAAAATCGATTTTTTTATATGAAATTTGTAAAAAATCCTTAAACCTCCATAACTTCGTAAATACGCATTTAAATGAGAAATGGGCGTTTATTTGTGATCACTAGTATTTTGGACCAAAAATCGATTTTTTTATATGAAATTTGTAAAAAAGCCTTAAACCTCCATAACTTCGTAAATACGCATTTAAATGAGAAATGGGCGTTTATTTGTGATCACTAGTATTTTGGACCAAAAATCGATTTTTTTATATGAAATTTGTAAAAAATCTTCAAACCCTCATAACTTCGTAAATACGCATTTAAATGAGAAATGGGCGTTTACTTGTGATCACTAGAATTTTTGACCAATAATCGATTTTTTTATATGAAATTTGTAAAAAATCTTCAAACCCTCATAACTTCGTAAATACGCATTTAAATGAGAAACGGGCGTTTATTTGTGATCACTAGTATTTTTGACCAAAAATCGATTTTTTTATATGAAATTCGTAAAAAATCTTTAAACCTCCATAACTTCGTAAATCCTCATATAAATGAGAAATGGGCGTTTATTTGTGATCACTAGAATTTTTGACCAATAATCGATTTTTTTATATGAAATTTGTAAAAAATCTTCAAACCCTCATAACTTCGTAAAAACGCATTTAAATGAGAAACGGGCGTTTATTTGTGATCACTAGTATTTTGGACCAAAAATCGATTTTTTTATATGAAATTTGTAAAAAATCTTTAAACCTCCATAACTTCGTAAATCCGCATTTAAATTAGAAACGGGCGTTTATTTGTGATCACTAGTATTTTGGACCAAAAATCGATTTTTTTATATGAAATTTGTAAAAAATCTTTAAACCTCCATAACTTCGTAAATACGCATTTAAATGAGAAATGGGCGTTTATTTGTGATCACTAGTATTTTGGACCAAAAATCGATTTTTTTATATGAAATTTGTAAAAAATCTTTAAACCTCCATAACTTCGTAAATCCGCATATAAATGAGAAGTGGGCGTTTATTTGTGATCACTAGAATTTTTGACCAATAATC
Organism: Protocalliphora azurea; assembly: GCA_932274085.1. Classification (NCBI taxonomy): domain Eukaryota; kingdom Metazoa; phylum Arthropoda; class Insecta; order Diptera; family Calliphoridae; genus Protocalliphora; species Protocalliphora azurea. The sequence continues at coordinate 147,651,606 of OW026521.1, read as the reverse complement.
GATTTTTTTATATGAAATTTGTAAAAAATCTTCAAACCCTCATAACTTCGTAAATACGCATTTAAATGAGAAACGGGCGTTTATTTGTGATCACTAGTATTTTGGACCAAAAATCGATTTTTTTATATGAAATTTGTAAAAAATCTTTAAACCTCCATAACTTTGTTAATCCGCATTTAAATGAGAAATGGGCGTTTATTTGTGATCACTAGAATTTTTGACCAATAATCGATTTTTTATATGAAATTTGTAAAAAATCTTCAAACCCTCACAACTTCGTAAATACGCATTTAAATGAGAAACGGGCATTTATTTGTGATCACTAGTATTTTGGACCAAAAATCGATTTTTTATATGAAATTTGTAAAAAATCTTTAAACCTCCATAACATCGTAAATACGCATTTAAATGAGAAATGGGCGTTTATTTGTGACCACTAGCATTTTTGACCAAAAATCGATTTTTTTATATGAAATTTGTAAAAAATCTTTAAACCTCCATAACTTCATAAATACGCATTTAAATGAGAAACGGGCGTTTATTTATGATCACTAGTATTTTTGACCAAAAATCGATTTTTTTAAATTGAATTTGTAAAAAAATCTTTAAACCCTCATAACTTCGTAAATACGCATTTATATGTGAAATGGGCGTTTATTTCTGATCACTAGTATTTTTGACCAAAAATCGATTTTTTTTATGAAATTTGTAAAAAATCTTTAAACTTCCATAACTTCGTAAATACGCATTTAAATGAGAAATGGGCGTTTATTTGTGATCACTAGTATTTTTGACAAAAATCGATTTTTTTATATGAAATTTGTAAAAAATCTTTAAACCCTCATAACTTCGTAAATACGCATTTAAATGAGAAATGGGCATTTATTTGTGATCACTAGTATTTTTGACCAAAAATCGATTTTTTTATATGAAATTTGTAAAAAATCTTTAAACCTCCATAACTTCGTAAATACGCATTTAAATGAGAAATGGGCATTTATTTGTGATCACTAGTATTTTTGACCAAAAATCGATTTTTTTATATGAAATTTGTAAAAAATCTTTAAACCTCCATAACTTCGTAAATACGCATTTAAATGAGAAATGGGCGTTTATTTGTGATCACTAGTATTTTTGACCAAAAATCGATTTTTTTATATGAAATTTGTAAAAAATCTTTAAACCTCCATAACTTCGTAAATACGCATTTTATAAATTATTATTGACATAAATTGTTTAATAATATCATCTAAATATTTTACAAAATTCTAAATAATACTGCCGCAAGAATCATATAAATACATCTATCCGACAGAAGGTTTAAAACTTCAAAAAAATTTCATATCTTTGGTGTTGTTTTCCGTTAACCATGACCCGATAAACTTGCGATTTGGATTTTAGGTATATTTTTTAGAAATAATGTTAATATTTTAATCTAAATATAATTTAAAGTGGAAGTATTCCAATGAAATTTTTGCACAATACAATACAGGGAATTAAAATCTTCCATTTTTTCGTACAAAAATACCCAAAATCCCAGGCTGAAGAAAACTTGATTAAAAACTTGACTTTTTCATTGAAATGATCACCCAGCTGTTATAAAAGGCGTTGCTCTGTAAATATTCTTTGTGTGTTTAACCAACATATGGGAATATATAGCCAATATATTCTTTTGTTGATATGAACTTTGACGTTTGAGGATTTTACAAACAAATTTAAAAAACTTTTTCACAATTGACAAAGTTTGGATAAGGCTTGGGGGGAAAACGTTGCCCAAATTACCTTCGAATTTGCTTTACATATTAAGATTAATTTTGAAACTATTACAAAAACTCTATAGTCCGGTACAAAAAAAATATTTTAAAAGTTTATGAATTTTACCATCTCTTTGGAAAATAGCCTCAAAGATATGAACTTTTTTTCAGTTTCAAATTCAGATTGACATAATCTTTTATAGAATAGGTATATTTATACAATTATCTCAAAAATATTATTTAGAATTATGTAAGAAATCTAATGGAATTTTTCAAAAAATTTTAGAGCCCAAATTAAGGTTAAAAAAAACTAGGCCAAAAATGAGGATAAAATTTTCTACGACCCAAATATCTTTTAAACTAAAAGAGATAACTTACACATGCAAGCATGTTTTTTTGTAGATTTATAAAGTTTACCTATATGTAAACTTTATTTATATTTAAGTCATAAATGAATTTTTGTCGAATTTTTAAAAGAATTTCATAATCCAGGGGACCCACTATGGATCTGTGACCTACTCCAAATCAACTCTGACAGAGCGAAATTTTGTTTAGATATCTGAAACGTTTCACATGTTACAGAATTATTTCTAAAAAAAGAAAAGTATTTTGGACCACTGTGCGGTAATAGGATTTTTGTATTATACAGAAAATATAATATTTTCTAAATAAACATTATGCAACCTTTTTGTATAATGTATTTAAAACTTTTTTAATTTGTTTATAAAGACAGCATTATTAAACGTTTTTCTCTTAAATTTAAAATAAATTCTAAACTAAGTAAACAATATACTAATATTTTATCTCATATTTCTATAAACAAATATTGTCATATGAACATTATTAATCTCACTCATCAACTTCGTTCTCATCATATATTGCTGTTTGTATCTAAAACTTGTTTATTGAAATACTAAACAATATTAAAGTAAACAATAAATAGAACTCCTCTCCAGTCTGTATCCTATAATAACTCATCTATTACATATAAAAATTCTTATATCCTTATATATATTTTATATTTAGAAAAAAATCAAGTAAGGTGATTCCATATTAAAATGGACAGAAAACGGTAATTTTTGTATATATTGTCTAATTGAAGTGTTTCTAAAAGCATAAACTTTTAGACGCCAAGCCCTTTCCTGTCCAAAAATGTGACGTTTTATAAAACCAAAAAAGCTAAAAATTCAAAATTACTAACGTCTAAACTGTACCTGGGATCTCCAGTTTAAGTTACACATTAAAGATAAATATGTTACAATTATAATAATATATATAAAGTGTTTTTATATTGAAAGGCCAAAATTAGACACATCAAACTATTATATCTAGAATATCGATATTTTAAAAATTCTTAAGGAATATTGTAATCGTAAAGTAACTCTTTTCCAATTCGTATAAAATTTCAAGTTGAAAAGTTATGAAGCAAAATATAGTAAAGACCAAATTGCTGCATGCAAAATTTTAAATAGGGATCGAAATTTCCTGGACTTTATGATTTCCCGGAATAGAGGGAAAAATTGCTCGGCTTTCCGGCATTCCAGATTAAAAACAGGATTGTAAATGTACTGAGAAAATATTTGCTCAATATCATTTTGTACTTGATGAATCCTTTCATAATTTTAGATACGTTTAACCAGAAAAAAATTATGGCTAAAATTTTTCTAAATAAATCATTATTTGGATTTAAATTAAATTTAATAAAAAATAATATTTAGTTTTAATATTCTATTTTATTGCGCAGAAAAAATTATGACGAGAATTTTTTAAATAAATCATTAACTAACTTTAAATAAAATTTTTTTTTAATTTTAATATATTATTTTATTAGTTGCATTCTAAACTAATACGAAAAACAATAACAATTTCTTGTTTTTTGACAATTAAAAATATAAAAATAAATAAAATTATCAAAATGTTGACACAAAAAAATATAAAATACATCATTTGCATGATTCCAATGGTAAGTTACCTTAATTTTCGTATATATTTCATTGCCAAATATGTATAATTATTTATTTTTGTGTATCTTCTAGAAAAATCAAAATTATATGAAATATGCATGTATGTGACAATATATCGCATAAATGATGGGGTCTATTGCAATGGGTGATTCAAGTAGAGATACTTTTTTCAATAGCCTTTTTTGACAGATCTCGTGTGAGTCGTGTCATGCTGTCATGTTATTTTTGTTTAGTATTGTTTGGCATTTCATAATGGAAAGACCTACGCCTGAACAACGTTTACAAATCGTTCAACTTTATTACGAATATTCACGTTCTGTGAGAAATGTGTTTCGTGCACTTCGCTCAACTTATGGTCAACATAATCGGCCTACTGGGCTATTCTATTCGCAACACCACCACCCATTTTGAGACCCAGCATTCACTATTGGATTATATTCGACCGAATAGACCACGTCCAGCACGCTGTGAAGAAAATATAGCGGCCGTAGCTGAGAGTGTACACGTGGAGAGTCTATTCGGCGCCGTTCGCAGCAACTCGGACTGATGTATGGAACGACTTGGCGCATTTTACGTCGAGATCTTAAATTGAAAGCGTACAAAATACAGCGTGTGCAACAACTAAAGCCGCTCGACCTTCCCAAGCGACATCGCTTCGCTCGAGGCAAATTTTGTTCAGCGATGAAGCCCATTTCTGGCTCAATGGGTATTTAAACAAACAAAATTGCCGCATTTGGGACGAAGAGCAACCTGAAGAGATTCATCCAGAAAAAACAACGGTTTGGTGTGGTTTGTGGGCCGGTGGAATCATCGGTCCATATTTCTTTACAAATGATGCCGGTGCGAACGTAACCATCAATGGCGACCGTTATCGTGCCATGATAACCGACTATTTGATGCCTGAAATTGAAACTCGTGATCTTGACGACATTTGGTTTCAGCAAGACGTCGCCATTTCCCACACATCGCATCAATCAATGGATTTATTGAGAGAACATTTCGGTGAGCATATAATTTCACGTCTGGGGCCGGTCAATTGGCCATCAAGATCGTCTGATATCACACCGTTAAGCTTTTTCCTGTGGGGATATGTAAAGTCTAAAGTTTATGACAAACCCGCTTCGATTCAGGCCTTGGAGGAAAACATCATGCGTGTCATTCGCCAGTTGCCAGTACTCAACGGATGGACCATCTGCGACGTAGCAACGGCCAACATTTGATAGACATAATCTTCAAAAAATAAATGGCAAAGAATGTTCTTTCAAATGATAATAAACATTCCCCCATTAAATTTGAATATTCTGTGTTTTCTTTTTCTTTAAAGAAGTAGGGAACCTCGAAATGGATCACGCCTTATATTGCTGCATAATTCCCAACTCGATTAAACTGTGTCCTTCTTGAAGATAATTTAATGTGTTTTAATTTTTGTATTTAAAAGTATTTTGCGGAAATGGTCTTTAGCGGAAGTGGTAATTAATAAAATGATACATGTTTGCAATCGTAAGTTGCTCTGTTGTACGGTTTTGGCAGAGATTGTTTGCGCATTTGTTATATCCTACCTATTTTGGTTGCATTGAAACGTAGATATTTCACTCCGTTAAAAGGTATGTAAGTTGAATTCATTTAGAAAATGCTTCAATTCATAACGATAGCGTTTCTGTTTTAGATCGTTTGGCCACTAATGAAATTTGGAAATAGTGTCGCGCCTTCTTTTATTTCATATATCTCTTTTTATTCATATATTTATATTTTATATACTACTATACATGAATACATAAACTATTCGTTATGACACCATTATTTTTCAACAGCATAATTACACATTATCTACATACGAGCACTATACACTGTGTATTACCGCTAAACTATATTTTAACTACAAAAGTCTCCATTAATTAATTAGTATTATACAAAAGCTTCGCTTCTCTATACCAAATTTTCATAGATGCATTTACATGATAAAATACAATACTAAAATTCAATCCGAATTATTGCAAATATTATAGAAAATGTAAAAAAATATATTAAATAAAAAATAAAACTTGTTTGAATATCTGCAAAAACTTTAATATTATTTTTATTGATTTTATTAAACTCCCAGCAAAAACTTTGCTTTCCTGGTAAGCTAGCAGGTATAATTGGAAACAAAAATAAACTACTTATTTTTTGCCTGAATAACTAGTTATTTTTGTTCGACTTGTCCACAAATTCATGTAGTTATTTTTGGACTCTAGGGGTACTCAAAAATATGTACCTAAACGAAAACAAGAATAAAGAAAAAAAAAACAAAAAAGAAATTTGCCGTCAGTGAGATTCGAACTTGGACATATACTAACCATTTGTTTTTACTGACTAACGTCTTAATCAGTACACCATCTCGCATATAGCTCCCTAAGCGACAAAAAGTCTATTTTGTTTAAAATATCTTTTTAGACATTTTGTTATAAAAAACTAACAGCTTCAAAAAGGGGTTGAACCAACAACCTTCTGGTTGTTAATCCGGCGCTCTAGCCAACTCATCTACGTGATTGCAGTATTACTGCGCTATTATACTATTGAGTACTTATTAATGTAATACAGAGTAGGCAAATAATAATGACGCCTCATTACCAAAAAACTACTTTAATAAGTAGTTATTAATACCGAAAACCAAAAAGTTTTTGCTGGGCTATTATTGAATTTCTTAAGAATTTTCAAATGTTCAAATTTATAAAAAGTAAAAATATTTAAGAAAAAAATATTTAAGAAAAAAATTAAAATTTTTTCAATAAAATATTCACGAATTTGAATATTTGATTTTACTAATTCAGTGATACTCGTAGGTCCGATTTCAGTAAAAAATATAATTGCTTTAATGAATTTAGTAAATTAAATTTCCTTACAATATAATCAGTCGTATAGTTTTTTTAGCTTTTCGTTTGAAAATTATATTAATAAATAAGTATTTGTCGGACTCACCACTTAAGTTTTTTCTTAGCTTTCTTATTGTTTTGTCAAATTTATATAAAACAAATCCGCTGTTGCCCACACTGCTAACAAATTTGTAACGTATGTATATTTAAAATTACAGCAATATTCCACAGTGCACAGTGGTAAATTCCCATCACAAATCACGGTATTATTACTCCGTTAAAAAGTATAATGCTTTATTGACAAATTAAGTATTTTACGGATAACAAAAGGGATAGTAAAATAAATGGGAGCAAAGAAAATTTATAATAAATTCATACTTTGTATATATAAATATAATTTCACTAGTTTTGGCATAAGATATAGTTATAAGCTTCCAAATGATATATAATCGAGAGAGAGAGTTTAAAAATGTTCGAAAATATAATAATATTTAATTTATTTATCAAAATAAACCATAAAAATGTAAGGATATAGTTAATTTAGTGATAAATTGTGTTATCCACTGTTATCCTTTCTAATGCGGCCAACCCCTCTGCGGGTACTTATTTCTCACTATTATTACTTAAGTTACATAAATATACGTTTTTACTTAAAATTATTGAGATAAGGCAATTAATTAATTACATAATTTTACGCGAAATAGATAAATGAGTTGTCCAACTTACTTAGGACGACTACAATTTGAGGAAAAGTTAATTACACGTAATAAAATTTTATTTCATGACCTTTATATTAAAAATTGCTCCAAATTTCCAAAGCACTAAAGCCCTTACAGCCGAGTTCAAGATGAAAAATATATACTTGCTAACGAATGGCCAACTTTTTTGTATGTAAATTTCCATATTCTTTGTCCAATCCTATACTAATTGTATCATCATTAATATTATATAATTCATATTAGAAAAATTTTGAACATTAAAGTTATGAAAAAGGTTCTAATTTTAAGTGGTTACTAGAAATGCTGTGCAGGTAATATCAGCTGAATTTTATTAATACTTACTCACGATACTTAGAAGTATACTGTCCTGTTTAGACCCAAGCTCTGAAACATATTGAAATAATGTCTGGTCCATTAAAGTTTGAGTTTAAAATCATGATAAAAGTAACTAACTTTTCTACAGTTCATAAATAAACCAAAACTATTATTTTACACCAGAAGAATAAGAATAAACCAATCTCCTCAAAAAATGTTGCAAATTTTTAAAAAACATAGTATAAAGCAAAATTCACATTAGGCTAATATTTGACGATTTTTGCAAAAATTTGATTCGCCTAATGTGAACAACAAATATTTTAACAAACTAAACAAGAAAATAGCTGTTTTTGTTGAAAAAGAAATATTTCCCTACAAAAATATGGCAAGTGTAAACATTGTCTAAACACAAGATGTAAAATATTTGCCATTATTTTCAATGAATTTTTGTTAGATCAAAAGATCTAAAAGAATCGTAAGATCAAACCAAGTCAAACAAAAGCTGATACGGCGGACTGCTTGAGTTGAAAAAGTTGTTATTTTTATGTACATAAACTTAAAATTGACAAAAAAAAATTATACTTTTCTACTAAAATATAGTTATTTTAAATAAAACTTTTAGTATACCAAAATTTTTTATTAAAACCATAAGAGTGCTTCTTATGTTTTTTTATATATAGCTAAAAGTGTAGTGCAAAGAAAACAGTGTTGTTTTATGAAGATATGACTGTTTTGTAAATGACGTGAAGTGGTAACAGGGTTGTTATTTTGCATAAACAAAATTACTTATAAAAAAATTTTAAAAATGTATGTAATCTCTGTGAAAATTACTATAAATTTATAAAAATAAATTAAAAATAAGATTTACCAATAAATTCATTTCATAATTGATTTCGTATCAATTTATGATAGTTGTGTATTTGATGAAATAATTTTGATTAAACAGTTTGCATCTAATCTGAACAGGCTTGAAATATGTTTTCCCCTTCTCGTATTTTACGGTATTTGATAGCTGTTTCATCAAACAAAAAGGGTCAAATAAAGGTAAAATCAATTCTGTATTTAGTCGCAAAAATTGTGGGAGAACATGAAATATTTCGTACCAAATATTTACGTAATCTGAACTTTGCTTTATAATTTTCCACTTTCTGGTTTTTCGTCGTAAGTCTAATTCATTAGAATATTTGTTGAATAATCTCATAGCTTTTATTAAAGGTTCATTCAAAGTATATGTTGTTCTATGAATATCTATATAAAAGATATAATTATTTTGCCTTAGATGCATAGGAGGTACATATAGTTTTATGGTATGAAGCAAATCAGGACAATCAATTATTCCACGAATTATAGCATATAGCAAATATACAGAAGAAATTTTAAGTCTTGTTTCTAAAGTTTTAAGAGAAATCAAGGCACACCTATCAGGATATGTAGGAATCGAAATTTGAGGGTTTACAAACGAAAAATTTAAAAATGAAATAGCAAACTTTATAAATTTTACTTGAATTTTTTCAATTTTATTTATGTGTAATTGAGTACAAGGGCTCCAGATAAATGAAGCATATTCTAATCTAGATCTCACAAAGGATGTATATAGAACTTTTTTTATGTAATGATCAAAATTATTAGAATTACGGCATAAAAATCTTAACATTGAATAAGTTTTAGGTATAATATAATTTAAGTGATTATTAAATGATAATTTTTTACCAAATAATACCCCTAAATCTAAAATTTCATCCACGGATTATAACAAATGTTGATGTATTCTATATCGAGATATAAAAGTGTTACAACATCTATGATAAGTCATAGAAAAACATTTGTTTAAATTAAAAGGTAAACCATTGCGGACTGACAAAGAACTCACCCTATCTATATTCTCTTGGAGATTAAAAATGTCATTGTCGTTATAAATTGTTTTAAAAATTTTTAAATCATCAGCATACAATAATGAGACTTTCTGAAACATAGATCAATGTCATTAATAAATGTATTAAATAACAGAAGACCCAAAACACTATCTTATGGAATACCAGAAGTAGGAATAAATGATATAGGACAAACACCATCAAGAGAAACTACGGATTGTCTATCCGACAAGTAATAACGAAACCAAGATAACATTAGTACAGGTTGATCTTCTAGTCATAAATCCGTGTTGAGATAAAGAAATATGCCTCTTTACATTGAATAAAACTTATGATAAACAATATGTTTAAGAATTTTTGAAATATTGATTAATTTGGAAATTGGTCTATAATTAGGGACATTATTTTTACCATCAGATTTATAAATAAGCAAAATTGTAGTAAATTTCCATTTTTTAACAAAATAGCCATTGCTTAAAGACTTACTAAAAATAATTTTCAATGATAGACATAATGAAGAAGATAATCTTTTTATTAAAAAAGCTGGTAAACCATCATTATCAGCCTTAAATGAATTAGAAAGCCTAACAATACCTTCTGCAATATCTTCTTCAGATAGTTGCATATTACCGAAATCCATAATGGTGTTTATTTCATTTAAATCAAAATTATCATACTGGATTTAAACTAGAATGCGAACAAGTTCAATGATTCAATTAAATTATTTGAAGTTAAGTTATTATAGTTCATACATAAAGGGATGTAAGAACAATTTCTTTTAGAATTTATAAAAGTCCAAAATCGACTTGGATTGTACTTTAAGTCATTATTAAGACTCATAATATACAGATTGTATAGACATTTATAGAGAATTTATTGAGAACGATTGTGTTAAAGTCAAGCAATTTCTTCCATTTGAGTACTTTTTAAATTCCCCGTAATCACGGACGAAATTCGCGGTAAAATGGGACATGAAAAATTGCAAAATTCCTGAAAATCCCGGGATACTTTCTCTCTACTTATGAACTAAAGGAATGTCAAACTTTAAATTTTGCACGAGTATGGAGAATGTGTTAACACATTGTATATATATATATTTTTTTTTTTTTTTGAGAATTTTGAAAATATATTTCTTTGATTTTTTTACGTCTAACTTTAACCTTTGAACTTTCTTGATAAAAAAATTAAACCAAAACTAAAATATTACTATGTATATATACGTAGTTTAGAAGTTATTAGAAATTAAAAGGAAATTAAAGACAAAGCTTTTTTAAATTTAAGGAATTTCATATCTTTGAACGGAAAAGTTAATGATTTTTAGATAACATCTTTACTAAATTTCATTGAAATCGAAGATATCATATCCGACTACTGTCCTTTTTTACATGGAATCATCCAATACATATAAATATTTGTACAAATGTGCATACATACATATGTATAAGAATGGTAACCAGCAAATCAACATTTCAGAAAACTAAATATTAAAAAACATGTATAAAAAGGATTATTCAAAATATACCCCAAGGCATGAGACGTTTATAATACACTAATTTAGTGTCTATACTAGACACATTTTTATCCAGACACACGTCAAAATCAGTTCGAATCTATATAAGTAACCTCAGTTACACAGTTAATTACTATTTGTGCTCGCCACAGCTGTCAAACTGCATATATATATATATATATATATATATATATATATATATAAAATAATGAATTTGCTTCCATGGTTTTTTCTATTTTTTTTTTGTGCAAATGTTTCCACTTTGCATAAATTCGCGTGGATTTTAACGTTTGTCTTGATAAAAAAAATTGTCTAATATAAACACTGTGTAACTATTTGTATGTGAAAGTATATGAACAAGTAGTTGTAATATTATAGTCCCAACTTGAATGTCTGAATGACTGACTGTCTGACTGTGTTGGCTGCTTATTTAACTATAGAGATGTAGTCATACTGTTAAGGATACCAATGATAAGAAATTAAAATCAGTACAGCAAAAAAAAAAAAATAACAAAATGAAAATGGAAAATTGTTGCAAAAGTTTTCTTAATGTTTTCATAATTTTGATACAAAAAGTTTTTTTTTCTCCATTTATTATTTTTTGCGAATAGTTTCTGAAGTCAGTTGTGTTGGGTTCATAAAATTCCCACAAATTGGCAGATTATCAAACTTTCCTTGAGTTTTTTTTTGTCTCTGTTGTTACCTAATCTAATTTGGTAAGAAAGATTGAAATTAAAAAGCTTTTTTGTTAGTGCTATTTAGGGATTTTATTTCAAAATGAATGCAAGAAATGGCTTAAATTGAAGAAAACGAAAAGAAATTATAATTAATGAATTTATAGATGAGACTGTGTAGACAGGCTGCATGAAAGTACAAAAATATATTGTTTTGTAATGCGGTATAAAAATTGTTGGAAGGTAAATTATGTATTTTTTTCATAGTGGTTGAATAAAAACCCAAAAAAAAAATTAATTTTAATGCTGCAATCTTGCTGTTTGTTCCCATAATTTATGCTTTAATCTCTTTCCTGCTATAACACAATTTTCACAACATATTTTAGTTTTTTAATTTAAATTCATAAAACGTGTTAGATAGATTGTCATTCCAGCTGAATAAGTCGAACAGTCGAACAGAAGAGTTAATAGCTTAAAAAGCACTATCTCCATTTGAGCGTCACGAAATTGTTTAAGTAAAATTATTTACCTTTCTCTTCTTCTTTTTATATTTTAGAAAGGAAGAAATAATCGCAGATGTAAAAACGGAGATATTTCCCTTGGACATTAGCAACAAATGATCAAAATTCTTTCATCTCCCGCTTCTATATCCTTTCTATTGTGCAGAATCTTTCGCAATCTTAAACTCAAGCTAAACTGAAGAGATCTTTCGCTAGCTCAATCTATACTAAAGAGATCTTACGCTAGCTCAATCTATACTAAAGAGATCTTACGCTAGCTCAATCTATACTAAAGAGATCTTTCGCTAGCTCCAGATATACTAAAAAGATCTTTCACTAGCTCAAACTATACTAAAAGCTATGCTAAAGAGATCTTTCGCTAGCTCAGGCTATAGTAAAGAAGTCTTTCCCTAACTCAAGCTTTATCTCTCACTAGTTCAAGGTTTCCTTGAATAATATTTCGCTAGTTAATTTTTATGAAAAAATCTTTCGCTAGTTCAAATTTTCCCAAAGAGGTCTTTCGATATCTAAAGTTTTCATACAACTGCCTCTCGCAAGTATTAGAAATCTCTGTCTAGCTCAAAATTTTCTGAAGAAATCTTTTCCTAACTCAAATTTTCTTAAAGAAATCGTTCTTTAAGTCAAGACTTCCTAAAGAAATCTCTCACTGGCTCGTCTTTTCCGGTAGAAGTCTTTCTTTAACTATAGTCTTCCAATAGAAATTGTTCACCGGCTTAAAACTTCCCAAACAAAACTATCATCAGCTCAAGTTTTCCTAATCAAATCTCTTGCAAACTCTAGTTTTCTCTAGGAAGTCTTACGCTCCACAGTTGTTCATTTTGTTGAAAGCCGTAGTAATTATCATAAATTTGAGAGAAGAGTTTTATAAAAGTATTGATTTGGACTGATAGAGGACTTGTCACGGATTAAGAATGTGAAAAAAGTTTTGAATCGGTTTAATATTGTTGCTTTTACAGCCGCTTAAAGTTTCCATTTTTTTTTTAGTCTGCAAAAAAGGCGAAAATTTTGGGAAAATTATAATTTTTGAACACGGATTGTATCCACATGATTCAATCAATCAATATTTTTTTCCTATCATTTCAAAAATAAGTTTATCTATATATATAAAAGAAAGTGATGTTAGTTACTATTGTTATAACTCAAGAACGACTAGACCGATTGTGATGATTCTCACCAATTCGGACCGGTCACCGGCCAGAAAAGGATAATACGAAAAAAAATTCGCGAAAAATCCGCGATAAAAAAAAAACTCTTTTTTGTCATAATTTCTTTGCCTTAATAATCATTAAAAATATTTTTTTTAATACAAATTATAACAATTACTGTTTCTGTTTCTATCGAAACGCTTACTTTTTTGTGCAATTTGTTTTCTGGTGGTGGTGTAGAATTCTATTTCCAAACGGTAAGTTCCAAGTAAAGCTCATCATTTAGTGAGGTTGTGATATTTAAAACCATTTGTTGTATTTTTGGCATTCGTTATTAAGTGTTATTCACAATGCCGCGACCCCGGAGATCTAATATTTCGCGTCGAACACGTAATGCAAGTACTTATCGTAATATCGTCAATCAATTGAATATATATGAACGAGAAATCGCACGAGAACAACCCCGTATTAGTTTGGCCCGACTTCGTACATCACAAACGCAGGAAGAAAGGCAGGCGAGAAATGAAACGGCTCGGTTAGCAATGAGAAATCGTCGAGCAAATGTAGCAATTCAACAACTTTAAAATTTTTAATCAACGCATAAGAAGAATTGCTTCAAGTTCTGATTTGAATCAAGCAGCGTTCCATTACAACTGCAATTTCGACTACAGCTCTCATCATTCCGTTCAAAAAAAAGACATTGTCTATCCGCTAACCTTAAGATGAAGTAATAAATAAATATAAATTCAAATTTGCCTTAAATACATGCGTATATTTTTTGATTGAGCCCACATCTACATCATATTTAAATTCTTCTGTAAAAAACACTTTATAATAGGTATTCCTTAGATTTTTATTTAAAGGTCGTAAATTTCGTTAAAATATCAATTTAAATCGTTCAGTAATACAACACTAATGTTTACTTAGGGCCAGCAACGCGGCTCGGGTCAGCTAGTTTTAAATAAAATGAAACAATTTTTCTTGGCATTTTATTTGTTAAGCATCGCAGATTTTAAAAAACATTATATTTAAGTAATTTTTCCAAACTGAATGGAAAAGAACTAAAAAGATTATACTCGCAATAGGACATGGAATATTTATTAAAAAGTACCTTATAAAATTTTTGATTAAAAAGCTCATAACATTTAAAGTAATGAAGATATTTTCAAAATTAAAAAAAAAATATTTGAATAACAAATCCTTGAGCTTTAAAATAAACCCTAATACTTTCTTAGATATTTCTTAGATAACATCAATATAGTGCTAAGTGCTGCTGCCCTATGTCCAAGGTCTCAAGGTCACCTAGCTGTGGTGGCATATATATTAATCTTGTTCAAGTTTTCTATATAAACTTATTGAAATATTATTAAATTGATTAACTATTTTAAAATATTTAAAAAAGTTAAACTAAGCAAGTTTTATTTAAAGATTATTACATTTACTTGTTGATAAAATGTCGCTAATATTTAAAGTCTATAAGTCAACGCTTGTAACCATAATTTGCTTTTTAAGTAAATCTAACTTTATTATAGTTGTTGTCGCATAGATGTCAACATTTTTTTTAATATTTAAAATTGTTTAATACCTAGAAATGTATGTACTTAAAAAGTAAAATTATTCAAATCTCTTTGCCATTCAAATAGATAAAATATTTCTAAACTTTTCCACACTAATGGATGTTTATTTTCTCTTGTGTCAGCATTAAAAAATATATATACATACATCTATATAAACATCTATGTTTTTAATCCTTTTCTGTTCGTTTTGTGCCTGTTAATGAACTTGTTGTTACTTTTCCTTATTTAACTTTCATTAAAATATACAAAAAGCCATAATACGGTGTTAACGTTTCATTGCAAAGGACCTGTTAAGAATGACAACTCTTTTGCCAGCAAATCTTCCATATGACAACAATGCTGTTGCTTTTGCTGCTGTTGCTGATGATGATGACATCTAAGTAAACATAACAAAATCTGAAATCTTTAATAAATATTTGGATTAAAACCTACATACACAATACAGCAAACAATATCCTTAACACAAAACTAAAAGAACGAATGAATAAATGACTGCTGGAAGGATAGATTTACATATGAGTAAAAAAGGATTTATATATCTTGTGAGTTTAGACAAGGACTAGTTAAATCCATAACACATTTTCCCAATAAAACATATACACAAACCTACATGGACTCACAATATCGTATAATCTCTGGTTATGAATATTAACTAGCAGTAAATTTTAGTCATCATGTTTACACACATTCTTTGTAACTCCTTTAGCCATAACCTAGAGATGAGTTTGAGAATGATGAAAAGTTTTGTACGAATGTGTGCCGTTCTTGCTTATATAAAATGTATGTGTGTGTATGTGAATATGTGTATGTCACTTTTAAAAGGCATAAAAAATACTTAGCATGCAATTAGGAGTGGTCAAGTAAACATTAACAAATTATATGCTAACATGACGTTTATGTACGTTTTTATATTATTTTAACCAGGCTATACATAACGGTCATAATCGTTGTGTATATTTGTGTATTTGATGTTTTATATTTTCGCATACCAAACGTACTATGGTAATTTAAATGCAATTGCAATATTCATAAAAGTTTATGTTGCTATTTAATATCTGGGTTTTTGGAAGGGTAATCTGAAAAGTGATTTTATAACAATACGAACAGGCGATCTTAATCTTGCTTCATCTATTTATTAATTTGTTTATTTACTTATTTTTATTTATTTGTTTATTCATTCATTTCTTTATCTATTTATTTATTTACTTTTTTGTTTATTTATTAATTTATCTACTTATCTATTTGTTTATTTATTTATTTATTCATTGATTTATTTATTAATTTATTTATTTACTTGTTTTTATTTATTTAATTATTTACTTATTTTTATTTATTTATTTATTTGTTTATTTATTTAGTCATTCCTAGCCAAGATCCATTTGTTGATCTTCCTGAAGAAGAAACCCAGCGGGGGTTTCACGATGGTCTCCCTCTCCGAGACATTCTTCTCTGCACCTTGCCTTACTAGTTCATCGGCTAATTCATTACCAGATATATTGCAATGGCCAGATACCCAGCAGAGTCTCACCATGTAGTGTTCTGCTAGCTCTCTTAGTGACTTCTTACAGACTGGATTTCACCAGATGTGCCTCTAAGGCCTTCAAAGCCGCCTGACTGCCCACATAGAGAGTAACTTCAGAATTTATTTATTTATTCATTTATTTATTAACTTATTTACTTATTTTTATTTATTTATTTGTTTATTTATCTATTTATCTATGTATTTAGTAATTTATTTATTTATTCATTTATTTATTTATTTACTTGTTTTTATTTATTTATTTCTTTATTTTTATTTATTTATTTGTTTATTCATTTATCAATTTCTTCATTTATTTACTTATTTTTTTGTGTGCTTATTTTTTGTTTATTTATTTATTGACTTATTTATTTTTATTTATTTTTTTATTTCATAATTTATTCACTTAAAAATTTGTATCTAAAAATTTACGAGAGGTAATAAAGTCTCAACCTAGCGAAGCAGGTAGTTATGAACTCCGCGCACAGTAACTTGTCCCATAGACAAAAATCGAAATAATAACATTTTTAAAATTGTACTAAAATATACAGTTTTAGAAAGATAGCAACATAAGTCGCAGAATTTTAAAATATTTTTTTGGGAATATCTACCTTTGCGGCTACGAGTGTGCCTTGAAGACGAAGAATTCAAAGGAAAAATTAATGAAATATTAATATTAATTAGTTTTAAACTGTCTCAGGAAAATAATAGTTAAAAATTAATTTTTTGATAAAATGGGTCAAAGTTTTATTTTTTCAATACTTCAGTATATTTCTAAATCAAAGTATTATTATTTTATAAATATTTTTACTGCTTTAGTAATTTTTTACAGTTACTTAACAGACGAAAAATAATTAGTGCATATAATTTGCCACAACTTAAAAAGGGTTAAATTGAAGAATAAAATTTTCAGATGCAGTTTTAAGAAATTTCTACCGTTTTGTTTTAAGTATTTTTGCTTAATATTGAAGACGAATATAGTTGTTACACAACAAATTAATAAGTATTCTGGGACAAAAAGAAATTACGCCACAAATAACAAATTAAAAAATGTTATGACTAAAACTAATTACAAAATAAACTCAAAAAAAAAAAAAAAAACATGTAAGAAAGATATAGTCGGTTAAGCCCGACCATATGTCTTATGTTAGGCAATTGTTGACCGATACTTTTACTAAGTGTAAAATAAAATATACGAAAGCAGAATATTACGGTAATACTAGCATTTATATGAATTTATGCACCTTATGGGTGACTTCCGAAAGTGGGCTTATATGGAAGCTATATTAAATTATGGAGCGATCCTCATAAAATTTGGCAATGTTGTTTATACTTACATAAATATTATTTGTGTCGAATATAAACTTGATACTAACATGTGTATGTGATTTATGCACGTTAAAGTAATTTTCGAAAGAGGTTATTATATGGGAGCTATAGTCAATTATGGACCGAACTTCATAATATTTGGCACAAAGATTGATATGTATACAAAACTTCTTTACACCAAATTTAATTAAAAGATTGCTATATTTAAGGCATTTATGGTCTTTAAACCCCTAATACGGGAAGACATTTGTATGGGGGCTAGGTGAAATAATAAACCGATCATAACCAATTTCATGAAAGTAATACGAGCCGAATTTCATTGAATTATCTTTAAAATTGCGTCCTGTACTTTATGCACAAGGTTTACATTCGATTGGTATACTTTAAGGTGGGTTTTATATATATATATATATATATATATATCTATGTGTAAGCTAAAATTATACACAAATTTTATTTTTGTATCAAAAAATCTGTAAGAATATTTTTTAAAATTTTGTTTAAAATAGTAAACCATTTTGACCCACAACAATTTATATTATAATTTTAAGCAAACATCATAATTTTTATAATATCAAACGGAGACCAAACTGGAAGAGCACAAATTTTTTAAAATAAATTATATATTGTATTTTCAAACGGTAATGTTATTTTAAATTATTGTGTTTAAAGAGGACATATTCTTCTTTTATATGTAATTTAAATCATTAGAATCCTTTTGCTGCTTATAGAGTTGAATGGTATTTAAAACTATTTAATTTTTTTTTTTTACTTTTTAAAAAAATGAAAATCGTGATCAAATTCGATAGTTTTTCAAAATTCAAAAAAATTCAAAATAAAAATGGATATTTTAAGATGGAATATTAGCAAAATCCGAAGGCTTTAGGCTTTACTTCATGGAGTGAATGATATATATTCGAAATATATTTAAAAAGTAGTAGTTTTAATTGAAAAATATACTGAAGTATTGGAAAAACAAAACATCGATGCATTTATCAAAAAAATTTATTTTTGGCATTTTTTTTTTCCTTAAGCAATTGAAATTCTTTTTAATTCTCTGATTTTTTAACCAACAACAACATCCAATAGCCATAAAGGTAATTATTCCTAAGAAATTCTTTTAAAATTATATGAGTTATATAGATACCTTTCTTCAAATATGTATTTCAACACAATTTGAAAAATGCTTTTATTTTGACCAAAAATTCCAAATTTCAACGAAAATCCAAAATTTCACTTTAAAATATAAAACATATACATTTCACAAAGTAATCCGAAATTTGAAGTTTCAAACAAATTTCCCTGTTTACAAAAAATCCGATTTCCTTCGATTAAATTTTTAAATGTTTTCTTATAAATATGTACTTTAAGGCATATCACAATTACAGAATTGGTCACACATTTTTTTATTTTAAGTTGTGCGTTCAAGTAAAAACTAAGATTTTTTTTGTAAAAGATGAACGGAATAAGTTGGATTAAAACCAAATCAACTACTTGTAGCACTTATTCTCTAGATTTTTGTAATATATCATTTTATATAAAAAACAATTGTGCACTGCTGGGGCCTTCTTAACTAATTTCGCTTTTAACTTAGACCCAATTTCTTTACAATTGCCAAAATTCTGATTAGTTTGACTGCCGTAGCGGCAAAATTCTAAATCTGGACAGAAAATTTTAAAAACACTGTTGCACTCTTTGTTATCATGATTTGAGTTTATTCAGACTAAAGGAGCAAAACAATCATACGACAAATTGTTTTGTAAATTTTTATTGTTTTTTTTTTTTTATCGTACCTTGAAACATAAGAAAAGTCAGCAATAACATATGTTTTTCAGGCAATAAAAAATATTGAAAATATTTTTATTTTTTTTTTTTATTATTGAGAAGCTTTGATCATTAATTGCCTTAGAGTTCTTCTCAGCTTTGTTATTTAATTTTTTTAGCTTGAATTGAATAAAGCTGAGGCATATCTTTAAAATGGCTCATATTTGATTTTGAAAAAATGAACACAACGTGCCATTACGCGGTCGAACATATTTGGCATAGCTCTTAGGAGTTTATCTACTTTTTGGGCTTGGAATTCATTCTTATGACTTTTTATTTCTATGGACCAAGTTTCGTCTTGTTATTTAGGTCTTTATTAAGCTTCTTTCTTACCCTGAAATGTAATGTTTTTGTCAAAATATACTCACTGAACATTTTCTAAATCTAAGTTCAAAAAAATCAAATTTTACTTTCTAAATTTTTTTTCTGCATGCGGACTAACCACCGGATTTCAAGAATTCGATCTACTGACATGTCTCTAGAAGATATTGTAATTAAGAAAGATATGAAAAACATAACCAAAGCAGTTCTTAATCGTAAACCGTCCTTGGATTTATTAACATAACTGTGTCTAAGGAAAACTGAAACTATAAGAAAATCCAATAGGTCCGATATCAATGAATCAAAAACGTCATTTCAAAATGACTTTTCAACTTGCTGTCATGCTAAAAAAAACTTTAACAATATTTTCTTATTTTTATTATGTGTTGTTGTCCTTTGAAGATGCAAATATGAGTATGAGTGCTTAAAACTGACGACTGTTGCTTATTTTACTCTTAACAAGTAGGATAAAAACATGCAAAATGCAACTTTTATTAAAAGTATTTTATGTGTTTTTTAATGTTATTTCTTTAATTTATATTAGGGTGGTATCTAAAGTTGATATAGTTAGTCTAGGTTGCAATTTGTAAGTGAAAAGTCTCTTTATAAAAATTACTAGTAGAGTATTATGGTTTATAAAATCTTAATCGGATATGTGCAGTGGATAGGTTTCTACTTCGGTGCTAAGTGTACAAAAATTCTACTGGTAAGGATGCGAACTATCATTTTCTAAAGACTTCTGGCTTTTACTAATCCTAATCGAACGAACTCATTAGATTTTCTTTTGTCTTTAATTCAAGATAAGTTTCGTCTTCATTTTATCATTTGGAATGATGATTAGGATTCAAATTTTAAATTTCTTAATTAAATTAATAACTCGCGTGACAAAGACCTCCTAACAAGTGTACTATTTAAAAAAATCAACATCTCTTATCCTAACTCATATATGACAACAAATTCATGGTTTTATTCACGATTCTAATTCTATAAAAAATCAAAATATTTCACAAAGTCGTATATTCAGTTATCCATATCTTTTGAATCTGAAGTCTGATTTCATTGATTTAGAAGACTTAAAAAAGGAAACGCAGTCGTCTTTAAACATCATAACAATATAAAAATTCATTTTTAGAAAAATGTATTTACAATGCAAATGCATTTTTTCGATGCACATTTGAATGCGATTTTTTGTTTTTTCATATTCACTTATAAATTGGTAAATTGACTGAATAATTCAGTTTGTTTTTTGTTCTAGTATTTTTAACATGTTTTATAAAGAACGTCAATAAATTATTCCATACAAAAACACAAATATTTTAAAACAAGTTAGAGCGTTATATTCAGCTATGCCGAATCATTTATACCCCTCACCTTACCGACAAACAGTAAAATTTATGCCTTAAGGTATGCTTTCATATTTTCACATTTATACATAAAAAGATAATCTACATTTTTTCCAAACTACAAAAATTTAAATACGAAATTAAACTATCATAGCAAGCGCTGCTTCCTAAAAAAATTTGTTTTCTCACTTATGAAAGTATAAAATTTTTGTATAGTTTATTTTTTGGTTTTTTTTTATAAAAAATGGAGGAAATGTATGCCGAAATGAAAATATAAATGAGTAATATTTGATTTTTTTAAATTTTTTGACGAAATTCTACGAAAAAAAAAAGCACTTAAAAATATGCAAATGCATTAATACAATTTCTAGCAAATCTTGCATTTTTGACCAACTTAGCTTAAAGAGTATAAAAGCATAGTTTAAATGTTTTTTAAATTAAGGAAATCGTATTGTGCTTAAAGCTTAAATATTAAAAATATATATATTTGGTATGGGAAAAAGTGATGGTATTTTTCACCAAAAATTTTAAAAAATGGTAAATATATGCGTAAAAAAAAAACTTAATAAATCACTTTTTATGATGAAATAAAAAAAAATAAAAATCGAAGGGAAGAAACGTTTTCAAGAGCACATTTTTTAAATAGTATTATTATTATTTTTTGGCTATGATTATTGGATTGTAACTTAAAAAGTTATCAAAATTTAAACCTTGATGCTTCGTGTATTTTTGATCATTTTCTATAAACAAAAATCGCGATCTAAATTTTGAAAATTAAAAATGAATATATTTGTTTTATTTCCTAGTATAAATGTCTGCTAAATTTCAGGAATAACAGAAATATATGTACCTAAATAAAAATAAAAAAATAAAAATAATTTTGCTGTCAGTGAGATTTGAACTTGGGCACAAATTAACTATTCGTTTTTAATAACTAACATCTTTCTCAGTACACCAACTCGTATTTAATTTTCTAAGTGACTAAAGCTAAAAAAATCTAATATTTTTTTTTATAAAATTTTTTTTACAACCAAATAGTGATTTATTAAAAAAATATTTTAGCCATAATTTTTTCTGTGTAAGTTGTGTTTATGTAAGAATTAAATCATTTATATTTTATATTTCAAAATTCTAAAACATTTCTAATTTGGAAGTAAAAAAAGTAAATTGAAATCTGGAAAATCCGTACTGGGTTCTTGGTCTGCAACTTAATGTAATACTTTGGGTAGCTTCTCAGGGGACTATATATACATATAGTCACTTAATATGCAAAAGACCACATTCACGTTTTTTTTTTTTTTTTTAAGGAGAGACAGTGCATACACTGAAAAGACGTCATGCTTAAAATTTTTTTTTAAACCCTATTCTATGATCTGTAATATAAAGCTGGGAGAATTTCTCTTTTAGATGCCATAAAACTTAAAGTTTAATGCAAATTTTCACATATTTTTAATTAATATTTGAGTTATTACAAACACACGCTTATTTATTAGTAATAATGTAGAATGTTTGATGGTATTAGTGTAACATATTTTATGGTTTTGTAGTAAAATTTTTAAAATATTCTCTATACTAAAAATCGCGATTTTTAAAATATTTGCGAAAAATGGGTTTCGAATTTCAGTTACTTCTCTATATATTATACGAAAATGTATTTTATTGGAGTTTATTATAAAGTAATGCTATTTAATATTGTAATCCTTTTTAACCCACGTAAATATTTTTGGTCTATAAAATTTGTATCTTTCGAAATTTGCTGATGCGCCTCTATATTTCCGTTAAGTTTTACTAATACTACCTAATTATCCCAATTATGGTCAATATGGTGCTGTCCATGCGATGTGTTTGAGCAAAATCTGTCTTGACAAAAGTATCCCGTTTTTAACTCTCAACGATATTTGACTTAAATTTATACAGAAAAAATTATGGCTAAAATTTTTCTAAATAAATCATTATTTTGATTTAAATTAAATTAAAAAAAAATAATATTTGGTTTTAATATTCTATTTTATTGCACAGAAAAAATTATGACTAGATATTTTTAAATAAATAATTATTTAACTTTAAATAAAATTTTATAAAAAAATTTGTTTGATTTTAATATATTATTTTATTGCTTGTAAATTCATTCTAAACTAATACGAAAAACAATAGCAATTTCTTATTTTTTGACAATTAAAAATATAAAAATAAATAAAATTATAAAAATGTTGACACAAAAAAATATAAAATCCATCATTTGCTGGATGAATTTAAGAAAATTTTCAACGTGGGCTTATTTTAAGCCGTTGTAAGCCGAAATTTTCGTTGGCGGCGGCGACTATTGAAATTCTTCAGTGGCTTGGCTCAGTTGGCTGCTTAACCGGCTAGCGCAGGTCTTTGACCATGCAAAACTTTGCAATTTGATTGCAAAGTTTTGATGTTTGTTTTGTTTTTAAGTTACATCTTCAAGAGTAATGTACCATTGAAGAGAAATTATTTGGCCGTGGAATAATCCGTAACGCCATCACTAACTACGGAAAAAAGAGCCCAAGGAACCTCCTTCGAAAAAATGCCTTCGAACCACACCTTCGCGTAGTAAGCCACAAAAAAAACCAAATACAGCCTGATCACTCTTAAGCGATAATGACGACGAGGCGGTATATGTTTATCCGCCTAGAACTGCTTTACGACTGCTTATATTGTTAATAATATATTTTGCCAAAAAGAAAACCATGTGTGAAATTATTATAACATTAATTCGGTTGATTTCAAAATTATTATGTTTTTTCCCATATACGTACAATGAATCATTAAAATCAACAGAAATTCATACAAACATATCATCTCCCTATTCTCTTTGCGATATACATATGTATGTACATTTCACTTACGTTCTTTACTTTATTTTCTACCATTCGTCGTCAACATTTTTTCTGTTTGCATTTAAAACATTGCATAATGTCAGGGGCATATTTGTTGATATCATCATTAGTGGCAATCCCAGCGTTGTTTGTTTGGCTGCCTTCAATGATCGGGATGACGACGATGATGATGATGATGACATAAGTGCTTGCAAGTGCCATGACGAGTGCTGGTTGTATTTGTTAAGAGAATATGGCAACAAAAATTCAATTCAATGGTCAACATGAATGAAAAGAAAAAAAAAAAGGAGAAGGAGACTGAGTAGAGGATATACTACTCGTAAATGAAAAGACACAACTTCAAAATATTCAATTGAATATATACAAAGAACAAAAAAATTTAAACCCAAAAAATCTGTGGTTGGGAAAGGAATTAAAATTTTAAAGCATACTTTTAAGCAAATATAACAAACAACATGCTGATTTTATATATAATATACAAAGTTATATAAAACACTTCCTACTGGCTTTAACTCCCAGTGTTGTGTAGTAATGTGATGCTGTTCTCTTTTGTGGTGTGGTTGAATCTGATGGTCAATGAAAAGCTTTTAATTAATAAGGCATGAGTTAATAAAAAAAAAGTTTCATATGTATGTATTTTGTAAGTATGTAGGGTTCACATCAAGAATTAAAAGTATTTTTAAATTAATTCTTTTGCATTTTCTTTTGTCCATTCTTGGGCAATCTCATTTATAAAATCAATATTTATGTATACACGTACACACATATGTCCAAAAAGTATTTATTTGTGTATATGTATAGTGGTGGTCACGATTTTAGACCGCCTTGCATGCAATTTTTTTAGACTTAATTTTCTTTTTCTAAAAAAGAAAAAAATATTGATATTTTTTATTAATTTTGACCATAGTGCGGTAAATGCATTGTGACCAAAGTCCGAAGTATTAAAGTAAAAATATTATTTAGACAAAATATACTTATAAAATTCAAGAGGCAGTAAGTTAACGCACTTTCAAATATTTTTCTTAATAAGGTTTTGGTTACAATGCATTTAGCACATTATATTCAATGTATTAAATTTATAAAAAAAGTTGAAGACCTTTCTTTTTAAATAGAAAATTAAGTGAAAAAAAGATAGTAACAGGCGTGCTAAAATCGTGACCACCACTGTACATATGTGTTTTAAAAC
Organism: Protocalliphora azurea; assembly: GCA_932274085.1. Lineage (NCBI taxonomy): Eukaryota > Metazoa > Arthropoda > Insecta > Diptera > Calliphoridae > Protocalliphora > Protocalliphora azurea. Next base: position 147,626,318 of record OW026521.1, on the reverse strand, counting down.
AAAACAAAAAAACAAAAAAGAAATTAATTCAATGGCATACATTTTGGCTTAATTAAGATATTATTTCCTTCGGGCTGTTGGTGTTGATCTAAAAGGTTTCCTACGAGACTTTTGATCGACTATTAACACCGACTGACGTTTCAAATAGTTACGTGAGGGTATTTCACTTTCTTCTTCATTAGCTGCTGTAGCTATATAGCAAAGAGGAGAAGGAGTAGGAGGTAGACGAAGACAAACGTTAGTGTTAAACATAAATTGTTTATCGATTGATAGTTAGTTAACTAAATGTTTATGTTATTACCTGCTGCTGGTGCTTGTTCAGGTGATGACGAAGAAGTGCCTGCAGCTCTTTGTGCTCGTCCAGCCAGTAAATTATAATAACACATTGGCATAGCAGCTGGTTTTTCACCTTCTTGTCCAGCTGGAGGTTTGGGTGGTTGTAGGGAGGATATGAAATCATCTTCCTATTAATAAATAAATATTTCGAAGTTTGAGTATATGTTATGAATATTAAATAATATAAAACTTACACTTATATTCAAGTCTAACTTTTCAATAGTTTGTTCTTCTTGTTTGCTTAAATCTTGACATTTACATAATTTTTGTTTAAGAATCTGAAGGAAATGAAGTAATTAAACAGGATTTTGTTAAACAAAATCTATATTTCTTTTTACCAATATTATATCTACATCCTCTGCCTTGTTAACCAAAAAATCAGGCAATTCTGCCACTTTAACAATCATATCTTTATCCTTTAACTCAACACTGGTCTCATCTACTTCTTGCAATTTATAAATCATTTCACATAAGCGTTCTTTTATAAATTTCAGCACTTCTAAAGACTTTTCAGAAGCTTCCAGATTTTTTTGCCTTTCAGCTTCATATTCTGCTATTTGGGTTTTGATTTTTTCTATAACCTCTTGATTGCTGAAAATATTATTTATAAAATCTTTCACCATTATTCTTGTCCATTTCAAACTCTACTTACACTTCCCTGTCCCTGACATCGGTAAACTTTGAGGATTCCAATTCTTTACTCAAAGCCTCCCTTAAACACTCCAAACTTCCTTTTTCCGCTTCTGCTGCTGTGCGCAAATAATTCAAACGTAATGCTGACTCTTTTTGAGAAGAGAATCTTTCGAATACTTCGTGGGGTGATGTAGCACCAGTTACTTCCATTAGATTTTTAAAAAGATCTTCCATATCACTTGTAACATTTTTTAATTGTGAGTTTTCATCTTCATCGGCTTCAGTCTTTCCGGTGTGTTGATCTCCTGTACTGGAGCCAATACTATCTTGATGATGGAGTGTTTTACCTTCGAAGAAAAGTTTACGACCAATACGTTCCAATTCGAGTTTACGTTGTTCGACAAGTTTACGAAACTCAATGGCCTGACGTTCACGCGTCTTTTGCGAGAGATTTGCTTGTTGTTCTTGTCTGAGGAGTATGATTTTGGCAGTGTCACGCATTTCGATGGCTTCATTGTGAACTTGCTGTGGAAACGAATTTTGAAGTTAATAATTTTTTTTTTTTTTAAATTTATAATTACTCATAATATATACTCATAATTTTAATCGTGTTTTTGCTACTTTCACATTAGCAACAGAGTGCAATATAGTTGGTTCAACAGTTAAATACGTGGGGTGTGTTTATATAAATATGTACTTAGAATAAACTGGGGACGGAAAAGTACATATACAGACGGCCTCCAAGTACGACATTCGTGCGGTAACATACAACTGCGTCATTCAAAGTTATTATAAATAAGCTGCTATCAAAGGGATCTTACGTATACCTGTGGACAATCACCACCTATATTCGAATGTCTTTCCTAACTTGCTTCGAGGGACTAATGCCCTACAAAGAGTGAGTCATCATATTGCAAATGTTTGAAAAATGATGTCTTTTTTCTTTGATATCAAAGGTTAATTAAAAAAAAAAAATTTTCAAATCTTTGTCAAAACAGTAAAAAAAGTTTACCTTTTTGTTGAGAATGCTATAATTCTCTAATCATTATCAACTCTTTCCCCTTTTGAGGAAAAATTGATTTCAAATCACTCTCAAATGTTAAATCAATTCTTTGGTTTGATGGGTGCATACGACAATCATACAATAGGGAAATTACCAGTGTTGCCAGAACTTCTTCAGAAAAAAATGCTAAAAGACTCTTAAAAAACTGTAATTCTTCAGAAAAAAATTCTAAAATTTAAATGATATTATTACTATAAATATTTTATCTATTATGCCTACTTCTACCTATTAGAATTGCTTGGGTAATTTTTATACGTTACGTCCAAACAAAATAGTCATACTTCTGCCTTTAAAACTACCAATCAAAAATTTCTATCAGAAAGCAAAGACACGCAGATGTAGAAAAATATAATTCGCCTTATTTATAAAACTATTCGTCATACAAATTCTAACAGAGCCGGTTTTTAATATTTCTATCCAGAATCGAAGATAGGCGGATTTATAATAATTTCCTAAGTATATATTCTCTTTGCATTAGGTTTTGACTTTAAGAAGTTCAAGTTGTTTACTCTCTGAAAATTATGAGAAACTAATTTTGTACTTCGATTTTTTTCTCTTTGAAATTAAAAATTTACCTTTTAATACTTTAAACATTATTCACTATCAAGTTCTAACAGATTTAATCTTTTAATTTTGATTAGGTAGGGAAAAAGAATCGCAATTAAAAATATTGCGAAATAAAAATTTTACGGCATAAACGGTTAGTTAATACTTTATTTGCAAGTTAGTAACTCACGAAAAATAATCGTGATTAGTGAAACTAATTGCAAATAAAGCAAACGGCGTTGTCACTTCCTTTTATATTCATAGAAATTCCGATGAAAATAGTTGTATTTTTCCCATCCGGCACGCCAAATAAAAAAATATTTTTTTATGCAATTTGTGTATAAACTGTGAAAAATTTTGGGAGTAATTTCATTCGAATGGAAAAAATGTTCTACAGATGGGTCCAGACACGTACAAAAGTATATATGGGGTTAAAGAGGACACCTTCGACTTTATTCTGGTTGCAAAATTTGTTTAAACCTCAAAAACAAAAATAACCACTAAAATTCAAATTTGATGAAATATGGCAACTGAGAAAACATTTAATAATTTTAATTTTATAAAAGGTACAGTGACACATCATACCGTTTCTTAAAGCTACTATCCTACCATTATAACAAAAGAAAAAAATGTGGCCAATTATCGATAATAGTTTGTGAGTAATGATATTTTGCTTCTGATCAAATTAATAAAAATCACACTTTTTATAAAATAACATAAAATATTTGTCTTTAACAGCATGCCACGCCCACAATTACCAATATTTCAATATATTTACTATTGAATGACATTAAAATTTTGGAAATCTGTGTTAACAAAGAATTGGACTTTTGGCCAATGAAATTAATTTCTGAGCCACCGCGCATCGATGAATAAAAATGTAATCGCACAGTGGTAATTGTCGCGTAATAATTTGCCGTAACTATGTATATTTATTTATTTTTTTTCGTTGGTTCGTATATTTTACTTTCATTTAACTACTAATAATCACTAGGTAGTCAATAAATTCCACTTTAGTTAATTTAAAATAAACAATTGTTATGAATGTCATACCGTGCTGAGGACCTTGTTTTCACTTCGCAAATATTTCATGATCTGAAGAGGCCATAAGAATTTGAACTTTATCAGTTTATTTTCATCAAGATTTGACATCAGTCGTTTATAAAGTGTAAATGATAGATGGAAGTCCCAGAGTGACTATATTAAACAGGATTTTGCAGAAAATCTAAGAATTTTATGATTATGATATTCACTAATTTCTTTTGTAAATCAAAGATCTAAGTTATTACAGGTCGAAAATAAAAGTTATGTCAAAGTACAAGAAAGCCGGATACTTTTAAAGATAGCAAACTTAATCTTCCGAACAGTCTAGATTAAACAGGTTCTGCGGAAAAGTCAAAAGCAATTCTGAGGTAACTGATAACTACTTTTATAAATTAAAGATCTAAAAGCTTTTACAAAGAGCTGTAATAACGTCAATTCTAATCCACAGAATAACGGAAAATAGGTCTGGTAGTAACAAGATTAAGCAAAATCTTGAGAAAAACCTAAGAAAATGTTTGAAGTGTTATGAAGGAGACTGCCTAATTTCTATTTTAAATAAAATATCTAATTGGATGTTGGTTGTGGTCGAACCTAGAATTTGTATCACAAGTAGGATTTTAGAATTCTCGAACTTTTCAATTTCCCGGGAAATTGGAATAAAAAAAATGTTTTTTCAAGAAATATTAGGAATTTAATTAAAGGTTTCTCAAAACGCTTGAGTAGAGTAAAACGAGTTATTTCTTGAATGAAAGCTAAATTCAAATTTATATACATTTTTTTATAACACTCAGGAATAATACAGATATTTAAAAACAGATTTGTAAAATAATGGACGAGCAAAAGTAAATTAGGTGGTTTAATAAAAAAAAAATGCAAAACTACATATAAAATTACATACGTATACGTTATATACGTTAGCTTAGCGATGGAATATAATGAATTATGCGCTTAAAATCGTTTCTTTGGAACGGGTTTGATCTTGCTTACATTTGTTCTTCTGTGGAATTGCACAAATGTAATTGTATCAAGCAGAGAAAAAATATGGTTGTAGCGACTACAATCTAAGAGTAACATATTATGATTGGAATATATGATTACAGTTAAAAATTAGAATGTTTATAAATAAAAAATATTATGATTCTATTTCATCATATTATAATTCCGTTTTATCACATTATGGTGTATTTTTTATTCCTTGATACCATTTTTCTTATATTAAATTTCTTATATTAAATTTATTAAATTATTATTTTTATTAATTTTTAATTAAGTCGATTTTACATTTTAGAAAAGAGAAAATTATTTATTAGATATAAATATTAATTTATATAATAATTCTTAAAATATTTATTACATACATATGTGGGAACTTAGTTTAGTTTTTTAATTTTTCCTTTGAAATGTAGACCACAAGTTTCGATTCTAACGATGTAAGGGTAACCGAAAAATAAACATTCTCATATTCTTTTTGATTTATTGATGGTGTATTTAATACCTTAAAGTAAATATAAAGATATTTGAATGAAAATTTAATTAGAAGAATTATGTAATTAATTACCTGGATTTTCAATGTAGTATAAAATGCCACTTTTAAGTTTTATGTGTTTACCTTTCTTATTTGCATTTATTTAGTATATTTTTACATTCACTATTTTATTCGCGAACATTTAATAAATACAGGAACACAATTAATTTGATTACTGACAAACGTTTGAACTGATACCCAAAAATGTGTATCCAATATTTATGGAGAAACTAATATTTCTTAAAAGCAAACACTCAATAGTTATGGAAAACAAAACATGGTCTAAAAACAATGATTCTGTGTTTGAGGAAAGCAAACCATTTCTAATAACAAATATTTAATAGTTGCACAAAACAAAATATGGCTTAAAAACAAAAAAAAAATACTGGCAAACATTTAATAATTATAGAAATAATAAAATTTGTTTATAAAATTTAATTTCTGGTAAAACTATTTTCCAAATATAATATTTTTGTTGTCAACCATATTAAAAATTTGATTGAAGTTAACCATTAAATTACCAAATTTAATCAGATACCTTTTTATAATTTTTTTATTATATTTTTATATATATATTTTTTTATTTTATTTTTTATGTGTCCCATATTTCTAAAGTTTGTTCTAAAACAAAACTGTTGATGCGTTTTGACAAACAAAAGAGATTAGATCATTCACCTAAAATTTTAAGGAAATAAAGCCACTTAAACATTAAAAAAGGTTGATTTGAAAATTTCGAAGATTTTTTGATTTATTTAAATTTTGCACTGGCAATTTACATCATTTAGATTTAAATTATTAACCAGTCGAGTGACAACACTTGAGAAATTCATATCTTGTTTCACAAGTAAATGTTTTACTGTATGGTGAAAAGTTATACGGTGATAAAAACAAATTAAAGAAAAAATTTACAATTTTTTAAATGTTGTTTTTGAAATTAAATTTGGATACAAAATTTTAAAGACAAAGTGATTCTCTATAGTTTGAGGTATATCTCATTGATGTCAGGAAACCAGACACGAGATATCATCATCATAAACTTCGCTATAATTGGCGAAAATATTTATTCTTTGTACTAAAAAATACCGCTTTTAATGAGATTATCCAAAATATCGCGTAAATAGGACTTTTTAATAAATGACTCCTTCGAATCAAAGGAGCGTTAAAAAAATTAAAAATTTTTCACAAAATTTTCAAATTTTGTTCCACATTTTTTAAGACCAGATGACTTTTGATAACCGAAAAGTATCTGTAAAAAAGCATCTTAATGGTTAAAATTGATAATGTGAAAAAAAAAATTAAGAAACATCATTTATACCGGCTACAGTGGCATTCTTTACCAAACACATTTCGCTTGTTGACAACTACCGCGAAGTAAAAATTACGTTAATACTGAAGTCAAATGAAAGCATTTTATTTGCTTAATACTAAAATTCAGGTGACGTAAAATTTAAGGACTTATAATTGTACAAGCATAAAAAGCATGGTCACAGCATTATCACTATAACAATACTATGTTCACATTATTAATTTTCTTGAATGTTAGCAACCCTGTGTTCATGATAACAATGATTTTGCTTAAATTTTGTCATTTAATGTTTACACTCAATAAAAATTTTAATATGGTTGACTGTAAAAATTATATGTTTTTAAATATTTTTACCAGAAATAAAATTTTATTAATATGAAAAATATCATTCCTTCTACAATCACTAAACATTTGCAATGTCTTCCCTTGCTCTTAAACCATATTCTCTTTTTAAACCATATTAATATTATTATTCTCAAGACAATAAATTATTTCAAATAAATATAATACGAGTAGTTATTTATCCTTTTCATAAACTTAGTTAAGAAATTCAATATTGCTTGTTTTTAAATACATTTTCATTTTAGTGTTTGTTTTCTAACTTAAATGTAATTCTCATTTAGTTTATATATGAATAAATATAAATAGACAAGGTTTGGTTATACTTGGACTGATTTAAGCAATATAAGATATTGATTAACTATCATTTAGTAAAAAAACCATATCCTGCATTTGAACCACATATGGTGGTACAAACTAATATAATTAAATATATATGTATATATATATATATATATATATATATATATATATTGGCCATCTCTGGTATACGTTTTTTTTTAAATCGCCAAAACTTTATTTATAATTATATATATATATATATATATATATATATATATAGCCTTTATAAATATATGCAAATAATACGCTTATATAAATAGGTTATCTCTTTTAGTTTAGTAGATTTAGGCTCGTTTTTTTAGGTTTTTTAGCTTGACGGATTTAATACTGGCCCAAAATTTTTTTTAAGATATTCATTGGATTTGCTACAAAATTCTAAATAATATTGCTGCAAAAATCATATAAATATGTAATCTGAAATTAGAACTTCATACTTTTGGGCTTCTTAATCAAAAAAAGGTGGCAATATTTTTTTTTTGTTCTGGCCCATACAATTTTTTAATGTTTTCACCTTTTCTTTGAAGTATAAGCTCAATAAGTTCATATTTTGTACCTCGGATCAAATAAAAAAGATTAATCCTAATAAAGCGGCTTGTGACACAGAAAATACTTATGCGGTATCACCAATCTGGGACAGTTTTGGTTGTTTTTTGAATTGATCTGAAAATTATTTTCACTTACTTTAGCACTTTTCCTGATTTTGGAATAACGAACATAATCTAGTTTACAGTGCATCTTATTTATTATTCCTTTAATTTTCTATTGCTCAAATCTTCACAATTTCCAAATGCACTACACAAAATTTACTTGTCTCACACAAAAGTTCTTATCCCTCTTCCTGATACAAATACAACCAAGAATCTCAAGGAATGGCAAAACAACTTACAATTCCTCTAACTAATTTATATGCAACAATTGAAATTTGCTTTACCTGTAGTCTATTAATTTCTTGTTGCTGTTCATTTAAAGCCACCTCTAATTCTTTTAAACTTCTCTCGAAACGTTCAGCATCATTCATCAAAGAAGCCTCAATGGAACGATATTTCTTACGTATATGTTCAGCTTCCATCCATTGAACGTTGGTGCGATGAATTTGATTTTCCAATTGGCAAACCAACTAAGTAAAAGCAATAAAATAAAATGAAAACGGAAATAGCAAATATCTTTAACATTCTTACACGATTTCAATATATATATATATATATATATATATATATATATATATATATATATATATATATATATACATACATATATATTATATATATATATATATATATATATATATATATATGTATATATTAAGCATTTTTGTATATTTCACCTTACGATTATTATCCTCTTCCAAGGTCTCTGGTGGTTTCTCACCTAAATTATTTTCTTGAGCCTGTTTATTAGCCACCAATTCACGATACTGTTCCATTAGTTTAGCAAAGTGTTGTTTTCGACACTTGAAACGATGCCTTAACAAATCCAATTGTTTGCGATTTTCTGTTATTTTCAAGTCTGTTAGGAAAATGGCATCTTCTACATTCTTGGCGCCAATGGGATAATTTACTTTGCCTACAACTATTGTGGGCAGAGCAACAGTATTAACAGCAGTAGATGATGATTTGCGCTTATCTGCTGGTACTGTTGCCACGGAACCTGCAACGGCTGAGTTTTCTTTGATGATGACGGGTCGTTGCAAAGGATTTCGTAGACGACCACATTTTGTTGTAAGCTCTTTGATATCTTTTTTCAGAGATGCAATTGTATCACAATTGATACGATTTTGTTTTTGCCACTCAGCTGTATTAGCAGTCTTTTGGCCTTCTGCCGACAGTTAGAGAAGTTAACAAACAAAAAGAGTATAAATAAAATGAAAAGAAATTTTTTAATAACGTCGATAGCAATTGTAAGTATTGATTTTGTTTAAATTGTATAAAAATTGCTGCAGTTGTAGAATGATTATTGTGGATTACTTACCTGCCAATAGTATACGTTTCTTAATTTCAGCAATTTTATGATTGATTTCAGCCAATTTATCATTTTCCATATTATTTTCTTGTTCGTTATTGGCTTTATTGAAATTCTTTAAACATTTCTTTGCCAACTAATTGCTGCTAATAAATTGTTTTTCTGTTGATTCGATTATGTGAATTCTACCTTTCAGTTGCCCAACAACCATCTGCTGCCACCTCGTTGCTATAAACAAAATTGAAAATCTTCTTAAAGAATTTGAGCGTTAGCAACATTTAATCAACTTAGTTTTATGCTAACGGTATGAATATTGCTAGGAACACAATTGCGTCGTATGAACGTAGTAGCGTACTACGTAGGTACACACAGAAAAAAAAAAATATAGTTGTAGTGACCATGATCACAGCGAAAAATAGAAATGATTATAAGTAACATATTGCATGTGTCCGATTTTATGGTTTGTTTTTTCATGTTATGACTCTAATTTTACTTATAATTGAACAATCTTACCACATCATTATTCCATTCTATCAGATTATGATTTGATGTTATTATATTATCATTTTATCTTATTATATTATTATACCACATTGTTATATTATTATTCCATTTTATCATATTATTTTCCCATGATATATAGTTATTCAATCTCATTATATTATTATTTCATTTTGTCATGTGATTATTTCATCTTATCACATATTAAAATAAAACGTATTAATAAAAATTATTTTTATAAACTTTTTATTGAAAAAATATTTAAATATTATTTGTTTATTAATTATATTCAGTTGTACCATCATATGTGGTTTAAATGTAAGATATATTTTTTAACTAAACCCTTTAATGGTAGTTAATCAATGTCTTACATTGCTTGAATCCCACCAAGTATAACCAAACCTTGTCTATTTATATTTATTCATATATAAACTAAATGAGAATTATAATGAAGTTAGAAAACAAATATTAAAAACAAAATATATTTAAAAACAAACAAGTTACGAATTTTTCCACTAAGCTTGTAAAAAATATAAGTATTATATTTCTTTGAAACATTTTATATTAATTATTTTATTATATTATTTTTATTTTTTTATATATTTTATTATTATTTTATTATATATTTATATTATTTATGGTTTAAAAACAGAGCATAGTTTAAGAACAAGGAAAAAGACTGCAAATATTAATGGTTGTAGAAGTTATGATAATTTTCATATTATTTTTTTTTTTTTCTGGTAAAAATATTAAAAACGTATAATTTTTGCAGTCAACCATATTAAAATTTTTATTGAGTGTAAACATTAAATGACAAAATTTAAGCAAAAATTTTGTTATCATGAACACAGAGTTACTAAAATTCAAGAGAATTAACAATGAGAACCTAATATTGTTGTAGTGATAATGCTGTAACCATGTTTTTTCTCTGCGTGAACGTTGTCAAATTAGAACTTATATAAAAAAAAAAAAAAAAAAAAAAACGGTGCACAGAGGGGTGAAATTGAGAAATATGCTAATTAATGGAAAATTAATATTTTGGAAAAGTAACTGACTCTGGGTAAACTGTCAAAGTCACTCATTGTTTGCAGTTTTTAAACACGGTGGTAAAAACTGTAAAATGACATTTTTCAGGTTAATATTTTATATTTTTGTGTTTTATTTTATAAAAAGTAGTTTTTTCTTTACAATGGAATTGTTAAGCACAGATTCTTAATATCTGTTACGTATTTTTTGTTAAAGTTGATGTTGTAGTAATACTTTAAATATATATATATTTTTAAATCCGTTAAAAAACGGGCATTTTTTCCTTTCATGTAGAAATTCAAAAAGCTTTTAGACGAACTTGGGCGAAAATAAAAATTTTGTAGTTTTCTTAATATGTGTATTTTTTTGGAATTTTTGCGATTTGGAAGAATATATATATATATATATATATATATATATATATATATATATCTTTATATATCTTTATATATATATATATATATATATATGTATATATAAATGAAATAATAAAAATTTTGTAAATATTTTATTAACTTAATTATTTGCATTATTTAGAGAATCATATAGAATTTTCTGAAAATACTTAAAACGAGCAGAAAAGTTACAGTAGACCAAGCTTTGCAATATTAAGTCACTTTAATGCGCAAACGTAATGGTAAATTTGCGCTAACGTTACAGGGTGTTATATGGAAGCTATGGTCGTTTATGGACCAATCGTTCTGAGATTTCGTTGAGATATTAATGGTTAAATGAGATTTATTCTTATTAAATTTTATATGCGACCATTTATGTAGGAATTATGAACTAAAAATTAATTCCGTGAAGAGTTCCTGTATGGGAGGTACGGTCAATTTTGTACCGATTGTCATGAAATTTGGTGGTATGATTTTTGCTTATCTGTGATAAATTTTAATTAAATACAGATATATTTGAGTGAAATAATCATTATATTTTACCAATTTTTATATGTTACGTTATTAGTCCAAAATAGGCTTAAGTACCAAATTTCATAAAGTTACCTTCAAAACATTCAAAAGTATGTTTTTCATGTATTAATGAGCTAGTTATTATAACAAAATTATAGACAGAGTGCTATACACCTTCCCTGAATTAAGTGGCATTTTTGGCGATTCTACCCCACTGTGAGGTGTATATATTGTACCGTATGTATATCGTACGTTCAAATAGATTTCATTCTATTTCTTACGAGAACTACAACCGTAGTTGTCATTTGGAAAACAAAAATAAGGAAAAACAATTAAAATATTTTTGAAATTAAATTCTTTATTATTAAAAAAGAAAATTCAAACAAACTAAATGAAGTTTCACAGTTTGTATACTTTTCCAATATTTATTTGAAACAAAAAGATAAGTCTTCATTCCAATTGCGAGCAAAATTAACATAAATACAACATAAATATGGTCGTAATAAGTTCCTACAACACAATTGTGTTCCTAACATATAGGTAGTTTGTTTTCTTTTTGGTTAGACAGTTAGTGGCAGCCATACTTGAAAGTTTGTTTGTTATTTTTTTTTCCTTTAAATGCAAAGAATACAAAGAAAAGAAACTGGCTAAATTTCCTACAATAACATTTCACTCTCCTCACACACTTGTGAGAGAGAAAAAAAGCACAAAATAAACAAAACTTTCCATTAAAATTTAAAGAAAATTAGACTGGCGACACATTTTGTCACGAATATTTTTCACAAACCGAAAAAAATATATATATTTTTGATATTCCTTTTTTATATGTTGAATTTTAAATTGAATGAACAATGTTACTACATTTGGTATTAAAAATAAAACAGAATTTAAAATAATTTTAAATTATTTTCATATTCATAAAAATAATAATAATAATAATAATAATAATAATAATAATAAATGTAGTTATATTTATACATATTTGTGGATCTAATTGCGATGAATTAATTATATATAATAATTTTTGAATACTATTTCGATCTTATGATATGTTGGTAAAAGTGGTTTCAATACTAATACATATAATTTTGACTAACACAATCTTAAAGTCAGGTTTTTTTTTTTTTTTTTTTTTGACAACAGATTTAAGTTTTTTTGACAAGCCTTCCATTCTTTGTATTCTTTATTAAAATGTTTTAAGCACTAGGAAATTTTAGGGTTTTGTTTTTTGCAAAATTTTAGTGTTGGTTTGAGAAATTGTGCAATATGTTTGAACACTACAATGTTTAAACAACTAATTTTAAGTTTTATATATAATTATTATATATAATAAATTTTATATATATTATAAGAGAAATTTAAAGTTTATTAAAATTTTAAGAGATTTAAATTCATATATTAGCTTGGTCGAAGCAAACTGCGTCACTCTATGCAGAATATGGTGATATAGGGACAGATGATGTTATGAAGAAGTTATCAAGTGTCAACTCCCACATGAAAAAATCTGTAAATACTACTAAGAATACAAAATTTCAACAAAAAGGAAAATGGAAAAAAACACACAAAGCATATATATAGATTCTGCTGACATAGCAAAGCTTATGAAGACTACATCGAAAATATTTAGTAACAAATCAGTTTGAATAACTCCTAATTAGAGATCCTAGGTACGAAAACGCAAAGTGCTTCGTCCCATAGACAAAAATTATATCAAAATAATGTTTGAAATGGTGTTGGAAAGCTTATAATATATAATACATAATCATAAAATAATTTTTTTGTGTAAAGTTATATTATGGCTACAAGAGGGCGCAAAAATCAGAAAATTTAAAGCAAATATTAATGAAAAAAAAAAATGGTTACAAAATTTTTCGGGAAAATAATTGTCAAAATTTCATTTTTTGGAAAAATATGTCGAAGTTTTATTTTTTAAATACTTCAGTATATTTGTAAGTTAAAACTATTCTTATTTTTTAAATGTAATGTTTTTTTTTTTTTTTTTGCTGCAACATATTTTTAACTAAAAACTTAATGAAGTATAGAAAAAACATATAAAAGAATTATAAATTTTTTTTCACTGTTTTCATAATATATTACTATTAGTTAACATATAGAAAAACAATTAGAGCCTATTTTTTTTTAAACAAATACATGAGGTGTCTAATTTCCTGTTTTTACTCAAATTTGAAAAAGTTCTTAATGTATTATAATTTATTATTTTAAATTAAAATAAAAAATTAATTAAATTTATTTAGAAATTTAGGAAACAATTGGGAAAAGGAAAAATATAATTTTTGAATCAATGAATCTGAATTTAATTAGTATTAAAAAATTACATTAGTTCGATGAACAAAAAAATTACAATTTTTTTCTCGATTTTGTAAATCTATATACTTTGAAAATAAGTAAAGAAAAATGTTATGCCCTTTTTTGTCAAAACTTCGTGATATTAAATTAGTATTACTTTAAAATTTAATAATAATAAAAGGACAAATTAGTGCTATGCCAAATCTTTTATACCATGCACGACTTTACCGATGTATAATAAAATTTATGACTTAAAGTATACTTTCACATTTTCACATTTATAATTAAAAAAATAATCTACATTTTTTCCAAACTACCAAAATGTAAACACAAAATTTAACTGAGATAGCAAGCGTTACTTCCTTAAAAACAACATCAACACTGATAGCTTCTGATAACTACCAACTTTATAGACATTTGTTTATATGTAAATACATGCTTGTGCAAAAAAACAAGATTGAGTCACTGCAATTCTTCTAATTCCAATTAGAAAACGTCCAAAAATATATAAAAAAATTATTGTGTGTATATACAAACAACAATTACTGCTTACTTATGTAAAAAACAACAGCAACACTGAATGTCATTGCGACGCTTTTTATATATGTTTGTGAGTGTGTATTTTTTTTTTTCAGATTTTTGCCTATAACTCATTCCGAAAAAGATTCAAAATTTTCTGTGCAAAAACGAAATCGCTAGCTTATATAGAGTCGGTCAGTAATGGACCGAATTTGCTGATTTTATTGGCGTCATTCTAAGGAATATTCCCTATAATTTGATATATAAGACATACGTATCCAATAACTAGGGCTTTCTAAAACCTGATTTTAACAGACAGGCGGACATCGTTATATCTGTTTTTCTATCAATAAGGACCCAGAAAATATATACTTTTTGGGGCCTCAGATGAATATTGTAGAAATTAGTGATGATATGACAAACTTATACATACCCTTTACACCTGTAGTGAACAGCGTTGCCGTTGAGAATTTTTAAAAAGTATTTAAAAAAGCGAATTTGAAAAAAATTAGCAAAAAAAAAACAAGGGATTTCAGAAAAAAAAAGTAGCAAAAAAGGGTATTTTTTGCAAATAAGGTACTTCATTAGTTAAAAAACTATTTAGAATTGGTTTATTTGATAAAAACAGAAGAAAAAGATTTTCTATTGTTAGGTGTTTTAAATAGTTTTTCATGAACTTTATCATTAGCTTTAGTTTTTAACAGTATTAGTTCATAAAAAATTCTCCCGGGTTTTTTATAACATCACTATATTTAAAAAAAAAATCTTAAAATAATTAATTTAATTGTTGAAATTTATATAAAATTTGTTGAAATATTTCAAAAAACTTAATTTTTCGCCACTTACGACATAATCTGAAAAACTCGTCATTTACGATTAGTTTCATTTTAAAAAAGGGGCTAAAAAAGTGGCCAGGTGGTTGAAAAAGTGGAAATTGGTTGTGAACAGTATACAGTGGGGCAGAATCGAAATTTTTTGGAAATAAATCTGTAACTTCTGATCGGCTGGTTGGATTTTTTCATGAAATTTGGTGTAGGCGTAGCGGAGAAGTGTACAATGTTAAGTTTGGAAGGGGTTCATAACAAACCCCTCAGGGGCGGAGATAAGGGGGCTCAAAGTTAGGTACCTCTGACATAAAAAATTTTTAATCACTTGCCAAATTTTTGTTTCTCGTCCGATTTCAAATATTTTTATATATTGTTGAAGGCCCTGATATTTTTATTTTTTAAGACTTGTCTGAGATTACTTTGGTTTTAAAAAGAAAAAGAAAAAAAACAAAAATTTTATCTATATCCGAAAAATCCTTTGGAGTACTTATTATATTCATCCATTTCGAACGACTGTCACAAATTTTGCTTTTATTTTAGGAGATAATGAGTGTTTTAATTTCGGAATATATGTGAGCCAGTCGCGTCCTTCCATAAAGTAATACACCTATAAAGTTTCAATTTTCTTTGACAACTCTTTCCATTTTTGTCCCGTCGTTACATGGGAAATAAAAAAATCGTCAATTCTCCTGTTGTCTATGTTTAAGAATGCCACAGAAAAATTAAAATTATTTACATATAAAAGTCTCGCAGAAATTCAACGAGATTTTGAAAATGTTATTGAGGAGCTGTATTGGAGATGAGAACTTTAAAAAAACTAAAAAAAAATACTAAATGTCCCCAAAACTTGAGGCCAGAAAAAAGGTAATATTTTTTTTAATTTAGAAAGCATATAAACAAAAAATAAAATATAAAGGAGAATACAAAATAATTGTAAAAGCTTTATCTTAAACCATTCGTCTAACTCAATAACTTATAGGGGAAAGAGTCACGAATTCCATTTCCCAAATGTTGTGAGTTAAATAGATGATGTTTACAGAAGACACCACGATGGGACACTAAAAAGCGCTGATGACTCAATGAAAAATCGCCCAAAAAAATTACCATTCAAATTTGGGTTACATTTCATATGAAAAATTACCCGATATTTTGAAGAGATTTTTTTTGTCACTTTTGAACTATAATTCCTTTTTGTTTAAGCACTTCCAAATTTTTGAGTGATTTTTCGCTTTAATAAATTTTTTTTAATTATCTTCAAAAATAGTTTCTACCGTTGATGAAGTATATTAAAAGATAATTATAATAATCGACTTAATGACTCCACAAAATTTGTTAAGGCACTTTTAATTGAAAAATGAAAAGCCGCAGACGAAAATTTTTAATAAATATAATTTTTAATTTTTTGTGGGAATAAATACACAAAGATACTTAAATGGATGATTCTGTAAAAATATAATTATTAATAGCAAATAAAAAATTATTTTATTCATTGTTAAAATAAAATCAAATAAAAAGACTAGATTTATCCTTAAAAAGGCTAAACTGGCAACACTGTTGAGTACCTATATGAAATCGGGGGTTTATTCGGTGTTTGTGCATTTCTAATATTTAGTTTGATGGTTTGTTTAATTTTTATCCCCAGTAATAAAATAAAATGCAAGCCAAAATATATTTCACTTTTTGAAGATGATGTTAATTTGAATATTAAAAATAATGTCTATTTTAAAAGCAAATTTAATTACCTTTAAAATATTCATTCTATATAATATTGTCCCCTACACCTGTTATATAGTATATTCATTGCATAAGTTTGTCCTTCTCTAAGAGTTGCCAATATATAACAATCCTATAGAATCTATAAATACCAGCTAGGCGAAAGTTGTCTTATATTTCCGTTTGGAGAGCAGGTCCCTGGACCATATCCAACCTTCAAAGTATAAAGTACAGTCAGGAGATTACAAAATTTGCGAACCTCTGACTTTTAACCTCTATTTTACAAACAGCGTTTTTTCAACTTTAAATTAAAAAAAACACTAAAACTACGTAAAGAACCCGTCTGAAATATTTTCTTTATTATATTTTTGAACATCGAATTGCATTAGTTCTATAAATTAAAATTTTATGTACCTTTTCTTAATTTTAAAACAGATAACAAAATTTTATATACTTTCAGATCTGAAACGATTTGGAATTACAAGTCAGGACCAAATTTAAGTACAAACTGTATAAAAATTTTGAAAAATCACAACATTAATTGAATTTAATAAATAAAATATTATTTTCGTAAATTAATTTCTTAGAATAAATGTGATCAATGATCATAATAATCGCAACAATAACTTTTTTTGTTGCAGGACTTTTGTTGAAGCATAATATAAATAATTTTCGATTGTAAAAATCATTTATGTAGTATTAAAATTTTTAAATTTTAAAAAGCCCTAAAAAAAGTACCGAGCATTGACACAATATTTTTCCCTTCAAACAGTGCTAAAAGCACTGAGTTGACAACGCTGTTTTGCAATCATACTGTGACTCATATCTGCTTTCATATTTTAACTCTACTTAGGTTTTTTTAAGGTACCATATATAATACGGCCTGTATAAATAATTTTCGTTATAATCTCTTTATATGCTTTATGATTTTAAATAGGACCACCATTTAAAAACACCTGCTTCAGGAAATTGCTACTGTCAAATGGCTTTTAAAATGACATGGCATTTTCTATAAAATAAAATGTTTTTTTGTTTCAACACATTGTTTTCTTTAAATGGAATTTACCAACAAGGAACATAACAACAGTGTTGGTATAAATTATTTTATATTTTCCACACTCTTTATGAATATTATAAGAATCTAAAAATGTGAAATGTGAAATACTAAACGTATTTTAAAGAAATAAATGTTCTTAACAATAAAGAGTTTAAAAATTAGATGGATTTAAGTGTTAGGTACAGTGTCACATTTGTTTGAATTAGAACGACAAAAATACGAAAATAAAATCTTATTAATTGAACACGCAGAGAAAAAACATGGTTACAGCATTATCACCACAACAACATTATTTCCTCATTGTTAAATTTCTTGAATTTTAATATCTCTGTGTTCATGGTAATAAAAATTTTAATATGGTTGACTTCAAAAATTATATATTTTTAAATATTTTTACCAGAAAAAAAATCTTATTAATATGAAAAATATTATTACTTCTGCAACAGTTAAATATTTGTAGTATTTTTCCTTGTTCTTAAGCCATATATTTTCCTTGTTCTTTACCATATTAATATTATCATTCCCATGACAATAAAATATTTCAAATAAATATAATACTTATGCTTTTCACAAACTTAGAGGAAAAATTTTAAACTTATTTATTTTTAAATATATTTTATTTTTTCATTTTGTTTTCCAACTACGTTGTAATTCTCATTCAGTTTATATATGAGTAAATATAAATAAATGGTTATACTCGGTGTGATTTAAGCAATATAATATATTGATTAACTACCATTAAAGGGTTTAGTTATAAAACATATCTTGCAGTTGAACCACCTATGTTATTAAAAATGAATATAATTAATGAACAAATGATAAGTAAATATTTTTTTTCTCTATTATTTTAAATAAAAATTTATAAAAATAATAACTTTTTATTAATACATTTTATTTATTATATGATAAGATGGAATAATAATATAACAAAATTAAATAATAATATAATAAGATTGGATAATTATATGAAGAATGGCATAATAATATTATAAAATGGAATCATATTATGATAATGTGGTATAATAACATAATAAGAAAGAATACTATAGTAATATCGAATCATAATCTGATAGAATGGAATAGTGATGTAGTAATATTTTTCAATTACATGGTAAACTGTAATCATAATATGAAAAATCGAACCATAAATCATAATCATAAATATTATAAAATCGAATCATAATAATTATTACTTATAACCTTTTCTATTTTTCGCTGTGATTATATGTTTCAATAATATGTTACTCTTAGATTACGGTCACTACATCTATACCTTTTAACTGAGTGAAGTATTTTTTTCGCATTTACTTGTAAACGTACCATATATTATGAAGGAAATAAAACATTGGAAAATGCCTATAGAGCGAATTATTATTTTTATTATTATTATTATTATTATTATTATTATTATTATTATTATTGATAAATGAACATCCATAAAATTATATTTATTAATATTGGCTCCGACTTTTTTCGATGTTTTAAAATATTAGAAAAAAATATGGGACACCTCATATTATTTGTTAAGAATTATTTCAAAATTTTAAGGTATAAGTTAAAACTTTTTTATGCAAATAATAAATAAAGTATATTTTATTATAATAAAATTTATAAATATGTATTGGAAATTCATAAAAGAAAATTTTTTTTTTTCAGTATGGGAGTGACAATGATTCTACCCGACCATTTTGCGATTATGTCTTCTAACAGAATATAAAGTTTCAGTTCAATATATTTTTCTTGTTTTAAAACTGTGAAATGTGACATTGTGCAAGGGCAATGGGTGTAAGTTTCAAGCCTTGTTTTTTATATTTTATTTATTTATATATGTATTTTTTTTTTGTTTTTTCTTTTGCTGGAAAATTAAGACTCCCTATTAGATTTTCTTTGAAATTTATTAAAAAGCCTATTTGTGACTAAATTAAAAATTTGTCACATATTTAAATTTCACATTTAACCTCTCTTCTAGCAACTGTTCAATTTAATAGACAAAAAGAGCCATAAAATGCTTGTAGTGGTGACTTTTCTGTTGTAGTTTGTTTTTAAGGAATGATAAAGTGATTGGAAATGGGAGAGTGACAGAATTGAAGTAGTTAACTCGGTCTAATTGAAAGATCGGCACCCATAGTCCTTTGTGGCAGACGAAATCCAAAGAGACTCACAAAATAAAAGGAACAAAACTTACAATAATGACCGTAAGAATATCCTCCCTTTAAGTATGACTTTTGCACGCAAAGAGAAAATAATAGTTTTGTTGGCCAAATTCTAAGAGCAACATATTATGATTGAAACATATGATCACAGCGAAAAATAGAAATGATTATAAGTAATAATTATTATGATTACATTTTGTCATATTGTGTCTGATTTTATGGTTTGTTTTTTAATATAATTGAACAATCTTACTACATCATTATCCCATTATAACAGATTATGATTTGATGTTATTATAGTAGTATTCTATCATATTATTTTATTATACCACATTGTCATATTATGATTCCATTATATCATATTATTATCCCAGGTTATCCAATCTTATCATATTATTAATTTTTTTTGTCATATTATTATTTCCATCTTATCATATATAAAAACAAAACATATTAATAAAAAAAATATTTTTGTAAAATGTTTATTGAAAATAATAGAGAAAAGTGTTAACTAGCCAAAAAAGAAAATATTTAAATATTATTTTTTTCATTAGTTATATTTATTTTATAATTATACAATTAATTAAATCCTTTCTTCAATAAAAATGCGCGGATTTTTTTAATTATTAAAAATATTTTCGTAATATAATACAAGAAAAATTAGATAAACACAATATGAAAACTCCAAATTTGATCATGATAAACAAAACTTTGTATATAATTTCATCTTACCATCATATTCACCCTGTTAAAACCACCAATAGTCAAAAATAAATCTGATTTTTGTAACCTATGACCTAATATGCCTCATGTTGCTCACATGAGATTATCTGCGACTTTCAGAAGGATATATAAGATGCCAAGGAACACCATCAAATTTTGGTATTATTTAGTATACTTATATTTTATTCCCGAAAAGTTATCATAAAAGCCTTCACTTCTGTGGTGGTTAAAATAAAGATTGTTTGAAACCAGAACAGATTTTGTACCAGCATATGTATTTCAAATGTAAGATATGTTTCTTTTTAATTAAACCCTTTAATAGTAGTCAATCAATATCTTATATTGCTATAATCACACTATAAACCTTGTCTATTTATACTTTTTCATATATAAACTAAATGAGAATTACTGGGAAGGTGGAAAACAAAAATTAAAAACAAAATACATTTAAAAACAAATAAGTTATGAATTTTTCCACTAAGTTTGTAAAAGGAATAAGAATTATATTTATTTGAAGCATTTCATTGTTATGGGAATAATAATATTAATATGGTTTAAAAACAGAATATGGTTCGAGAACATTGAAAAGGACTACAAATATTAATTAATGGTTATAGAAGTTATGATATTTTTTTCATATTAATAAAATTTTGTTTCTGGTAAAAATAATTTAAAAATATAATTTTTGCAGTCAATCATATTAACATTTCTATTGAGTGTAAACATTGTATGACAAAATTTAAACAAACACATTGTTATCATGAACACAGAGTTATTAAAATTGAAAAAAATTATCAATGAAAACATAATATTGCTGTAGTAATAATGTTGTAACCATGTTTTTTTTTCAGCGTATGGCCGGAATTAAATTTTATAAAATTTTTAAATTTATTTCCAGCTCATCGTTTGTTTTAATTATTTAAATTGATTAAAAAATCGTACATTCGTTCATCTCTAATTTACCTTAGAAATACATTTTGTGAAAAGTTACAAACCTCCTTTTATCCAGCCATTTTTTATGCTGCTGCTGCCCTAAAAAACTATGTTGACAAACGTTTAGGCACCAATTTCCGTTGTAATATAAATTCATGCTTAAGAGGTCTTATTAAGTTATCTTTTACTTACCTTTTTGCTGCTCATACACACAGCAATCTCTAGAGAATCTTTATTATAAAAGAAAATTGTTTAGCTTGAGGGAGGTTGGTTGCTATATTTTTCTTTTCTTGCGTTTTTAATTGTATAATTTAAGTATTCTTGAAGAAAATTTCCTTAAGATGTGGCACCATTTCTTGTTTTTTATTTCAAAGACATTTTTTTCGCTTATTTCAAATGACTACTTAAACCAAATGGCCATTGAATTGTTAAAATCTGTTTGTTTAGTGGAAAAAGACAAAATAAAAAAAGAATTTTCTAAAGAAGCAAAAACAAAAAGCTACATTTAAAAGGAAAGGATTTACGTTTGAAACAACCTAAACAAATACTTTAATATAGAAATGAATGGGTGGGTGGTTTGCTTGACGGTACCAAGAAAAGTGCTGCTTAAGTGGGATAATTTAATTAAAATGGATTGACAAGATTTACAAGAAAAATAATGACTTGTAATTGTCATTTTATGTATGTTTGTTTGTTATGATTTGACAAAAGTTCTTCTCTCTAAAACAAGTACGTACTTACGATTATTACGACAATAGTTGTTATAATTACAGATAATTATCTTTACTTTTTGATCCTTAATATATTAAATTTATGTTTTTGTAATTATAAAAAAATGAGTATTAAGATTCATGGCAAGAGTTTTAAATATTTAATTAGTCGTTACAAACAATAATTTCTATAAAATGTCAACTTGTTACTTTTTTTATAATTAAGTGTCTTTTATAGGTGGGCATTTGATATTCTAAGAAATTTGGGAATTAGGAATGCAAAAAATAAAAACAAATAAATTCTAAAATAAAGAGGTTAATGCAAAAATTAAAAAAATCTGCAAATTAAACCAAAATCTAGAATTTTTAAAGCTAATTTTCTAGACGTAATTGCAGCGTCGTAAACAATCATCCATTTCGAAGGACCTTAAACAAAATGCAATCGATAATTGAGCTTGTTATTGTCTCCTTCGGTAACAAAACAGAGTTTGTGTACTACAAGTAAACATCAGCAGAATAGAACACATATTTATTTGCTTTTATGCGACATACATACTTCATCAGCACTCATGATGTCATTTCTACTTACATTTCATTTAAAATTAAATATATCCAGCATATGTAGTTATAGTTATGTAGTCTGAACACCCAATCGAGGACTAACGATTTATGCTTGCAAAAAGGCCATGGGACAAATATGGGAATATGACTCTTATAAATGTAAAAAGACTACTAAAAGTTGTTATCAAATTCACAATGATGCATGTATCTATTTGATGGCAGACAATCGCCATCGATATGGTCGGTATCATCTCAAAAAGGTTTTAAATATAACGATAATCCTAACGACAGGTGCATTAAGGACAACCCCTACAAAGGCGTTATTTTCGTTGCCCAACTAGCTGCCAGTTGACCCATCGCACCGTGAGAAATGCTAGAATACTAGTTGATCACAAATATTTTTTGAAAATGTATAAAATTTTATAAAATTTTTAATTTACTGTAAAGCTAACACATCGTGAATTATTTTGTGTAAAATATTGCAGAATTCCAACCAATATATCTTTCTTAAAGTATTCGCTAAATTAAGAATATTTTGAAAAAAAAAAACTATTACATTTAAACAGTATTATTTTCGCAACTTAAACTTTGTGAGATATAATTTATACCATTTTAGATGAAAAGCTTTATATAGATTTTATTTTTAGTCATAAATTGCAAAAACAATAAAACCGTCATTAATATTCTTGTACAGATTACATTCAGATATTTTAGGTGAAAAATTATTTTAATGAAATTCCTATTTGTTAGTCCCTTTACCTCCGTGCTGAAAATAAATTTAAAAAGAAAAGACTGACATATGTCTTGGATTTTTAAAATTTTTATGCGGTGTACATCCAATGACACTTTGGGTATACGGTTCGACTCAGAATCACTTACTGAGACGATTTAAAGATGTCCGTCCTTCCGACTGGCTAGGCGTCTGGCTGTTCAAGAAAACCTTCTGAACAAAGTACAAGTCGCAATTTTAAAGATATTTTGGTCCCATAGAAATGTACTAACGGAATGGGGGTTTTGCAAAAATAAATTCCTTAAATATAGCAATATTTTAATAAAATTCGACGTAAGTAAGTTTTATATAAGTATAAATCTTAGTGTCAAATTTCAGAAAGATCTGTCCATAATTCACCATAACTCATATAAAACACCTTTTCTGAAAATCACTTTAACATCTATAAATCCCACCGAAATGTTAGTACCAAGTTAATATTTGACACATACAGTTGCGAACGTAAAAAATGTAACACTAAGATAAATGATTTTTTTAACGTGTTGATTAGGACTAGTACGCTATTAATTGGCCAATTCTGTTGTGGTTTTATTCTATGCGATCTTAACCAACTATTGTAAGACATTGTGTTCCAAAATATAACACATAAGAATAATTATTAAAAATGTGGTAAATTAATGCGAGCAAAAAAAACTCTTAAAAATCTTTTTTTAAATTTTGATAAAAATAATTATTGAAAAATAGTAAAAACTATAATTTAATTGCGTTAATACCTATTGCTATCAACACATATAAATTTAAGGTCATTTTAACTACAAAGGATATTAATTTATTAAAATGCCCTTTTTCTTTATTATTTTTAAGAACTTTGGAATATTTTAGAATAACAATATGATGATGCTACCGAAATAATATTGATGTGTAGTTCTAATAGGGGCATTTTGAAAATTATCTGAGACACACAACATTGAAACGATCATGCCTGTAAAAATTGATACAAGTTATGTAACCGTAGATATTTGATATTATTCGAATGAACACATGTGACCAATTATAGCTACTATTGCCAACAATCGCTGATTTAATGATGTAAATATGGTAGCGGGAGATCCTTCTAACTAAAATCAATTTAGCACATTTACTTTTGGAGGCAGGTCCTTTATTATTTTAATGAGTACTGTATAATGGAAATGAGGGCCTATTAGGACAATTTAAATTAATTTAACTCTAAACCCATATATTTCGAATTTATACTGTCTGGGTTGGCATATTTCGTTAAATATTAATCTCCAATAGTAGAAAAGTGCAAACGTTCAATAATTACGAAGGATGAAAGTTTAAATATTTAACATATGAACAGTGCAAAAAGAGGTGTAATTCTTAATTGTTTTTTCCTGTATTAGAATATGCTGCATAACCAAAATCAAGTGACATTTGAAAATGATTGCATTATGAGTCTTTAAATAATACCGTATCATTGCGAACAAATTATTGATTCGATCATAATAATGTTCGAAACATATCGTGTTATTTCGGTCGAAAGTTTTTATACAATTATGAAATATCAAGTTAAGCCAAACTATCATAAATATTTGATCGCTTTTTAATAGTAAAATAAATAGTAATTCCAAAAATATAAATTTTTGTGGAAAATTTACATAATAATATAGAAAAATAGCAAAATTTAATAAAAAGTAGAATTATTTCCCAATAAATATTATATTATTTAATGTCTAAGTATATATGTCAGAATATAAAATTATGATATTTAACAATAATATAGTTTTCAACCTTTTCCAATAATGATTTTTACCAAAATTTAAAAAATCATGTTGATTTGTTTAGAATTGCAAATTTTTGCTCGTTCAAATTTACTATTCCTTTTACTAAATGTTTAATGATCTTCTTCAGGTAGAAAAATATTCGGCAAAATTATATATAATAAGAGTCTATGGCCACAAATAATACAACAATAACATTACTGTTACATCGGAACTCGCTAAAAGCAAAATATATGCGAACAAAACTTACATCACATAGCTTTACTTTTTTTTCTGCTCGCAACTGTAAATAGAAATTTCAGTGCCAAAATTGATTAGAATCGGCCCAGAATTGATCATAGCCATATAAGTTCCTTTTCCGGCAAACACTCATAACATAACATAACATAACATAACATAACATAACATAACATAACATAACATATCATAACATAACATAATATAATTTAATATAATGTATATGTATATTTAATATTAAAATGCATTACAATTAATACAAGTATGGGCAACAAGTTGAACATAAGACCTTTCCCTGAATTTTGATACATAAACACTATGGTGCAGGATATATTATGGTCGGGCTTGACCGACTATATTATTCTTGTTTTAATTAACATGGAATTATTTACTTCAAAATAACGTATTTACATTAAAATGTTTTACTTATCACAACGTAGAGTACAATCTATTACAATGAAAATTTGTACTAAAATGGAGGTGATAATACTAAATAAATAATACACCATTTACAACAGCTCATTATAAAATTATATGGTGAACATATTATATCCGTCCGAGTGTCTTAACCACAAATAGTGTTCTATTATCATGGTTAAAATCAATTAAATTATTTACACTAATTACTTAAGGCGAGATCTTTATTGTTTCTATTATCATTCATCAGAATATCATAAATTTTTAGTATAATTAAAACTTATGTAATTAAATAACAATAAAATTCAAATTAAAAGAGAATTTGCCAAATGGATTCAGCTCATATTAACTAATATTATGAAAAATACTCTTAAGATTTTTGGTGTAAAATTTTGCTCATTTATTATTAAATATTAAAAATGAACAGAAAACTACAAAAATTTCTCACTAAACGTTAATGAAAGCTAAGAGTATATAACCTACGGCAGATATAGCATTTTTATTTTATAGGAACTGCAGCTTCTCATTCACAGGTTCAATAGAGAAAGTACCCTCAGAAACAAGCAGTACCTTCAGAAACAGCAGTCTATGTTTATTTACTGACCGCACTATGAAAGCTTCCAGAGTCGGAAGAGGCTTCTACATTGAGGAAACTTGTAGAAAAGTACCATTTTGTTAATGTATATCGCATGGACAGCACGACCATTATTGGCATAATTAATAGGTGCTTGTAAAGTTTAACGGAGGGAAAAAAATTACTTGGGTTAAAAAAAGATCACAATATTAAAGAGCACTTCTTTGTGACAAACTTGAATAAAATATATTTTCGAGTAATATGTGAAGAAATAACTTAGATACGAACACAATTTTTAGTAAGTCGCGATCTTTGGTATAAAGAAAATTTTTTCAATTTTACTAGGAAATCCTAAAATATGCTACACTAATACCATCAGACATTAAAAATATCATAAATTTTATTTGGGTTTTGATATTGCGTGTAATTTTTAACAGAATTATGCATAAACTTCTACTTTGTAAACATTTTTAAAATAGCGATATCTTTAGCGCTCCCTGTATGAAATGATAAACACGAACTTATTCTATATGCATTCGAATCAAAATATATATATAAAATATATATATATATATAATATATATATATATGGAATTATATATATATATATATATATATATATATATATATAATTCCATTCGATATTTTTCCATAAAAGCAAACTAATTCGTAAGCAGTACAAAGTAAAATACAAAAGATCAATTACAAATCCGAACACTTGGAAATTTTTTTGTAGAGAATTTAAAAATAAACCTTTAAGTTAATTTTTTTCTAAAAATTTTATAAAATTAAATGAAAATCCCCACCAAATAAAATGGTTTGTGAATATTATATAATAAAACTAAACTTGGTGATTTAACTTTAAACATTTTATCCTAATATTTGAACTATTTAATATGTATACTACCATTTTTTTTTTTAAATTTTATACATTAATTTAATGCCTCATATATTTTAGTCTCTAACTACAACTTTTTATTCCCATTTAATTGTGTTTTTCTTTCTTTCTTGTTTAACCCTATTTTACCTTGTTATTTTTTCTTTCTCTTCCTTCTATTAAATACTGAACAAAAATATGTTAGAAAAGAGGTAAGGAAAGAAAAACTATAACCCTAATTGAAATAAGTTTTAGTGCAAACATCCGGCTAAATGTAAATGCACTTAAAAGCTTTAAATTGCGTGCCCTCTAACAGTAAACGAACGTAACGTTATATAGAAATAGAAAGGTAAAAAAATGAAATAAAATAAAATAAAATGAAAAGAAATTTCTAAAACAAATACTTCTACGACTACATTTTACCTCTGCTAAATGGATGCGCTATTCATGATTTTTTTTTTTTTTTTTTTTTTTTTTTGGTGTGCTAAACTTGTGTTAGTTAAAACTAGTGTTGCCAGGAGCCGAGAGAAAACGAGGCTAAATTCAACTTTAAAACTTTAAAAAGGGTCAAAAAAGGCAAAATGTTCCGAAAAGCAAGGCCAGAAAAATTTAAATTCTGTTTTTTAATTTAAGAACTTATTTTTTCTCGTTGTCATTAGTTTGTACGTTTTTTAAAGATATTGTAAAATATTTATAAATAAAACATATAACAGCTGTTAGTAAAATGCCTCAAATGAAAAATTGCCCAAAAAACTCCCATACAAATGGGGCTATATTTCATATAAAAGATTACCTAATGTGTTGAAGTTATTTTTCGATATTTTTAAACTATAATTCCTTTTTGATTAAGCATTTTTAAATTTTCAGGTGATTTTTCGCTTTCATAAGTGTTTAGGTTTCAATGAAACAAAAATGGATAAGACACCATGAATGCTGACGAAGTGTGTAGCTGCACAGAATGTACGTATTCCATTCTGCTGGTGTCTGAATATAGTCCAAAAACTGTGCTTTTGTACTACCAAACAGAGACAGCAAGGCAATTTACGATTGCAAACTTGTTTATGGTCCTTTGAACCGGATACCGAAACCACATCTAATATGCATTTACGACGCTAAATTCAATCTTTCTTTTACTTGCCCCAAACGCCTGGCGCTGCTAATTGAGTCCGTCAAAATTGCACCAAGTGCAAGGCGGGCACCATGTTTATGTTTCAACGAAACCAAAATTGATAAGACACCAAGAATGCTGACGAAGTGTGTAGCGGCATAGAAAATACGTATTCCACTCCGCTGGTATCTAATTGAAGTCCACAAACTCTGCTTTGGTACTGCCAAACAGAGATAACAAAGCAATTTACGATTGCAAACTTGTTTAATAAGAATTTGTTAAAATTATGTTTATGAATAGTTGCTAAGTGTAATGAAGCAAATAAAAAAATAATTATAGTAATAATGTTTGTAGTAATTCAATAAAATAGTTATTAGTATTTTGGTAAATTAGTCGTTCTTTATTTGGATAATAAAACGCCGCAGCGAAAATTTTTGTTAAACATATAGATTTTTTGTGCGAATAAATACACAAAAGTGCTTAAATGAATGATTCTGTAAAAATAAAATTAGTAAATAATAAGAAATTATTTTCTTCGTTGTTGAAATACTAACATTTTAGTTTTTTAAGGCAATTTTCGGAATCAAAAAAAGAAAAAAAGGCTAGAAAAAGGGTAGAAGCTAGAATGAAAATTTTTAAGCTAAAGGCAAAACAAAAAACCTCGATTTAAAGGCTAAACTGGCAACACTGGTTAAAACACAATATTTCAGTGTATGGGCATGATTTTTTCATGTATTTATTTAGACATAACTAAATGAAAAATTTTTATGTTTTGGCATTTATGTTAGGTAAATGACTTATTGCTAACAATTTTTTTTTGCTATTCTAGTTAAATGTAAAATTTAATATTTATGGTGGTAAATAATTTTTATACCTAAAATATGAGATGAATAAGCATAAAAAATATAAAAAACGATATTGCATACCAGTAATATATATTTAGCCAAATATTCTAAAACTAAACTATTATGTTTATATACCAGTGGATAGGTATACCACCATAGGTGGTTATGGTATTATGCGTTTGTGCTGATGTTTGTAACGCACATAAAGAATTATGCAACACCCACTTTAAAGTACACCAATCGACTCAAAATCACTTCTTAAGTCGATCTGACGATCAGTGTTGCCAGTTTAGACTTTATATGACTATATATGAATATATTTTTCTTTTATTTTGCTTTTAGCAGATTAAAAAAGGCTATAATGTTATTATTTATACGAAGAAGAAAATTTCTTATTTTTACAAAATCATCCATTTATGCATTTTTGTATATTTATTCGCACAAAAAATCGAGATTATTTATATTAAATAAAAAAATTCGGCTGCGGCGCACTATATACTTTTCTTTTGGGTAAGTGTCCAAAACTAAGTCAAAACATAAAAATCAGTGTTTGAGTAATTTAAATTGTAATATTGATATGATGTAAAACATGATAAAATTTCTAAACTTGTTTTTGTTTTTAATATATCTCTTTTATTTGAAAAGATATTTGGTATTAAAATTCCGCTAAATTTAATGAGAATGAAAAAATAATTTTTGTTAGGAAAATTTTTAATATTTCATTATTTTGAAACGGTTAGACATATTTAATTTTTTTATTCTTTTATTTGAATGGTATGTTTATATCTAGTCTAGTACAAATTCTATTTTCAATTTCCGAAAATTTCAACACATTTTTTTGTTTTCAAAAAAACCTTTATTCTGTCTTATTTTTTATCTTTACCCAGACTTTTAACTAAATTCAGAAAAAAATCTACTTATATGGGCTTATAGTCAGGGTTGTCAGATTCTTTTGAACCTTTGTCGCCAAATTATTAATCAGAAAATCGTCAAAAATCGCCAAATTTAAATTTTATTTATTTCCTAAAAGAAATACTAAAAAATTATCTAAAATGTTAAAAGTGTATTTTGTATTTAAAATTTTGCATAACTTATAATTGTAAATGCGGCTTTATCAATACAATAGCAAATAACAATTGAATAAAAAAAATATTGTTCCATTAAAATTTATAGAATTTTATTATAATTTTTAAAATAATAATTTAACATATAAATGTTTCAAAGAATTAATTTATTCACAAATGTTTTTATTTCATTGTGACCGAAATCATTAATATCCTTAGTATATTTGAAAAATTATGGAAAACAAATTACTAAACTACGTAAGTATTGTAAAATATATTTTTTGGGTTTAAGATTTTATAAACTAATTTGAAGCTATTTATAAATTAAAGCTTTTTAGGCAAATATTAAAAATAGTTGATTTGTAGTAAGAAAATTTAATTATTTTTCTCCACATATGCCTATTTAATAAAATTTTAAAAATTATCCAAACAAATTGCCAACTGTTTATAAATCGCCAAAAAAAATCGTCTCTAAACAGAAAATTCTGTCTCCAAAAGCAACTAAAAATCGCCACGTTTGGTGAAAAATCGCCACACCTGATAGCCGTGCTTATTGTGCAAATTATCTTGATTTGTTTCACATATATTTTAGCCGCAAGAAAGTGCAAGGATGGATGTAGGAATGTTTTGTACTTTATAAAAAAAAAAAAAAAAAAATAGGATATGAATTTATTAAGTGAAAAGAAAATGAACCTCTTAACATAACATAAAAAAGTACATAAAATATAAAAAATAACCAAAACACCAATTAGTCTATATGTTTAAATTCAAGAGCGGCGCGCATAACACTCCGGAGTGTTTTCGGCATTGTCACATATACAACACGACGGTTAACGAAGCTAAACAATTGTGAGCGAATAAAAATCAAAGAATTATTTAGCTTTGTTCTAGCTTTCAACAAGTCAGGTTCAAGTCGCATGGTTAAGCAAAAACAAAACACATAACAAAGAGTGTAAAAAAACTATTATTTTTTTCTGTATTAGATATAACAAACACATTCGCAACAATGAGCCTAAACAAACCAAATACACCTACACATTAAAATTTTTACATCCTCTCTTTATGCCTATCGCTGGTTTAATTTTGCGGTTAATGTGAATATTATCACGAAAAAACTCATGTGGATATAATGGTAGAGAGAATTTTCATCAAAATAAAATATTTAACTTTTGAATAAAACTGTGAAAGAAGAACACTTTTGTTCATATTTTAGGAACAAACTATAAAAATATTATCAAGATTTGTAGACATATGTAAGATACCATATCGGATAATATTTAGATCCTTTTATTTGATAACCATATTATGTTTTAGTTACGTCCGTTCGGACGTCCGTCTGATCACTATATATGTTCCATTGTCATTGTCCGCATTGGTTGAAGTTATACGTCTGCAAGTTATGAACATAGTGTTACAATATCCCGATCGATATATTTTCAAAGTCAAAAGTCTTAAATTAATTTTGCCGTAATATACCGTATTGCTGGCGATAGTAAATTTTGTGTAAAATAACATAAAAAAAATCTAGGACAAAAATGTTAACCCGTTCGAAAGTTATTGATTTTTGATCACTCATACCCCCAAAACAGTACACTATGTGGCACTTTATTCTCCATATGAAAAGTGACTTAACAAATTTTGTCGAGTTACTAAGTCAATTTTTACAATTATTTTTTTAATAAACTTCGTCAAAAACAGAAACTATTTATGAAAATAATGCAGAAAAAAATCTTATTAATACGAGAAATCTCCCAAAAATTTGGAAAAGCTTAATCAAAAAGGAATCATAGCTTAAAAATCACTTCAAAGCTTTGCGTAATTTTTCATATGAAATGTAACACAAATTTGTATGGGAATCTTTGAACAAATTAAGTCGTTTTGCTGGGTGTTATTTATAAATTGATCAATTTCTTTAGAAAAATATCAAAACCTAATGAGAACGAGAAAGAATAAGTTTCTGGCCTTATTTTTTGGGGCATATAACCTATACTGACCTTTCTTAAAGTTCTCTTTTTTCTCATCTCCTGGCAACAGTACCATGAAATTTGGCTAATGTAGGATAAAGTTTATTGAATTTAGTTGTGGTCGGTCCTCTATTTCACCTAGCTGCCATACAAATGGAAGAGGGATCGTACGATCACAAATGCCTTAAATATCGCAATATTTTAATGAAATTCGGCATGAATTTTATATAAATGAGTTTCACATAGCTCCATATAAACCCCTCTTCAGAACGGGCATAAGTCCCATATAAATGATATTTTCAAGTTAATATTTGGCGAAATTCAGTGTTACATATATATATATATATATATATGTGGGATTGGAGCCTGGTCGCGTAACCAGATCTGGCAGACGTTGGTAACGAAGGGGTTAATATTACTAACGGACAGAACATTCTCGACGGAGTTAGTGACGAGTCACGTAGGCTACAGACAAAATATGGACGAGAAATCTTATAACGAAAGACGAACATTCTGGATGGGGACTTATATTTTGATAAACGGACTTTTAATGGACGAGACAAGGATAGTTATAGGGTTAACTCGCTGGGAACTTTCTAGTACATTGAAATGTAGCGAGTAGTGTAGGAGCATAATATAAAAGGTAGTGTTGAAAGATTGAGAGTAGTAGTTTTTGAGTAGAATTCAAGTTGAAAAGTTGAGTAAATAAAGTTGACCAGCGACTTCCGATATATTAAAACTTAAAATAATTTAAAGCTTTTTAATTAATAAAATATACACTTTAATTTATTAATCAAAATAAATTGTGTTTAATTTAAAAGCCATCAAGCTTAAATCGCAGGGATTTAATAATATAAAAATCCCACAAATTGGCGACTCGACCGGAATTGAAGTTTGGAAATTAAGTGAAAATTGTTGAAAGATAAAAAATAAGTGGAAAATTGGTGAAAAAAAGTTGAAAACTATAAAAATTATCTGAAAAGTTGTTAAGAGAAAAACTATGTAAAGTGAAAATGTAGTATAAAGTGGAAAAATTATTACAATAGTTGTTGAAATTGTGTTTGATGATTAAAAAAGAAAACTGCTGAGTAAATAGAAAAAAAAAAACAGTGAAAAAAGAAAACTTCAGATGTTATTAAAGTTGTGAAAATAAAAGTTGTAAATAAAAATTAAATAAAAGTTAAAAAAAAAGTATTGTGATAGAAAAAAAAGAGAAGTGGAAATAAAGAGCACATAAGCTTAAGAGACAGAAAGATGTTGAAAAACTCTAAAAAGACAAAAGAGAAATGTTGAAGTGAGAAACAAAAAAGTAGTTTTATTTGAGAAAAAAATAATAATAACAAAATAAAGACACGAAAGAGAAAAGTTAATAATAAAGTTGAATAAGGGTTGTTATATACGTTGTTAAAGATTGATCGCAAATAAAAAAACAACAAAAACAAACACACACAAAAATAACAAAAAGGCAAGAACTGAAGTACGAAAAAAAGCGCTGAAAAAAAAAAAAAAAACAGTGAAGTTGAAGATAAAAGAAATATAAACAAGTATATGCATTTTTTTGGTGTGTGTATAAGTTGTGAACTTAAAAAAAAAATAAATAACGAACAATAATTCGTTAGTGAACATTAACCTGTGAGAAAGAGTAAAATAGAAAGTATAGTCAAGGCTGAAGAAAAAACGTTGTAACGAATGCTATATTAATCAACGAATAAAAGAAAAGAAAGATCTAGAGAGCGACGTGTAAGTTGAAAAGGGATAAATGTAAGTTGGAGATTCAAATGCATGGCCGTTAAGCAAAGCAGGCGAGTCAAATGATGTGAGCTGTAGAAATCTAGTTGGAGTGCTGAACGAACTTTTCAATTCTAATAAGATAAGTTGTATATTTTAAGATTGTTTACAGTGAAGTTAAAATTCTTTTATGTTGAAATAACATAGTTTTTGTCATTTAACATTTTACTTTTTATTTTTTTTGCTGATGTTAATGTTAATTTAGAGAAAGAATATTTTATTTGTTTTTTTTTAAGAGTTGTGTAGTTGCCATTACATTTTTTTTAATGTTGTAATTATTTATTTATAAATTTTATTGAATTTAAATAATTTTAATTGATTATCAGAATATTTAATTTTAATTTACATTTTGATTTTTAAATTATTTTAATTTCGAATTGAATTCTGTTTAACATTATTTCATAAAATTTAGTTGTAAGTATTATTTTGTAAGGTTGTTGCTGGTTTTTCTTTATTTTGGTAGAAGATGGAGATTGAAAGTATTATGTCCATGAATTGCGAATCTTTGCGCAATAAGTTGAGGGAATTAGGGTTGGACACATATGGGTTGAAGCCAGTACTAAGAGACAGGCTCCTACGACATTTCGGTCATCAAACTGATGGGGACGACGGAGAATCGATAAATTCTGAATACCAAGATGTGGGTGCTAGTGCGTCTACAGGGGTCCGTCTTAATGGTCCTGTCTTCACTCTAAGGGACATTGTTGATAGTTTGTCTATATTTAGTGGAACTGATTCTTTAGATGTTAGGCATTGGGTTGAAGATTTTGAGGAAAATGCCGAGACGGTTGGGTGGAATGATATACAGAAGTTCATTTATGGTAAACAGCTTCTGAAAGGTGCGGCAAAATCGTTTGTTAGAAGTCAGTCCGGTTTAAGAAATTGGGAGTCGTTGAAGAATGCTTTAATTGATGAATTTGGTGAAATGTTGTCTTCCTCAGAAATCCACAAGATGTTGAGAAATCGTCGAAAAAATCAAACTGAGAGTTACCGCGAGTATTTGTATGCACTTATGGAGATCGGTAAACCAATTAAGCTAGATGTCCCAAGTCTTTTGGATTATTTTGTTGAGGGTATACCTGA
The DNA here is from genome assembly GCA_932274085.1 of Protocalliphora azurea. Taxonomy (NCBI): domain Eukaryota; kingdom Metazoa; phylum Arthropoda; class Insecta; order Diptera; family Calliphoridae; genus Protocalliphora; species Protocalliphora azurea. Next base: position 147,590,819 of record OW026521.1, on the reverse strand, counting down.
TTCTCGGTTCAATAAAGCCATCCTATATCAGGCGAAGACAGTAGAACAGATGAAGGAACAGATCAAAATATATGAAAAAATTCGTAGCTCGGCGAATAAGGATGCAAAGAGGACTAATGCCCCGAATGATGAACACCCTAAGGAAGAGAAGGAAGGTAGTGTGAAGAAGAATTGTTTCAAATGCGGAAGTTCAAATCATCTGGCTAAGGATTGCGGTGAACAACAATTTAAATGTTTTAAATGCAACGGTGTAGGGCATCGCGCAGCTGATTGTAAGGTCATTAAACCTGAAGTCAAAGAGGAGCGCAGTAATGTCAACACGTTCAGTTACGACAAAGAACCTTTTGAGCCAGGTTTGAAATTTAAAAAGGTCACGTTGGGGAATATTGAATTTTATGGTCTCATCGATACCGGCTGCAACATTTGCACAATAAGAGGTGATGTTTATGACAGGGTACGTAACGAGTTCCAATTGATAGTAGAGCAACGACGCTTGAAGGGTGCAGGTGCAGGCGTATTTTATACCCAGGGTTACTTCGAGGCACCAGTTGTAATTGATGGTATTCCGCTAAAAATCAAGTTTTATGTTGTGCGCGCAGAGGATTTAGATTATCCGGCTGTTTTGGGCACTAACCTATTACAGTTTGTGGACTTAATGATAAGGGAAGACGGTGTGGAAATTGTTCCCAAGACTGCTACTAATATTGGGAAGAACAATATCGATGATCATCGGAAGTACATCAATACTTCGGGACTGATGAGCAAATCCATCGATTGCGTTGTACGAGGTAGTGTTAGAAGATCACATATAGGAAAAGATGTGTCAGTAGCTCAGAGAACGGGATATATTTCAACTAAGGATCAGGAAATGGTAGATGAATTGGTAGTTGACAAGTTGGAGAAAACAGTTGTAGAAGCCACTGTTTTCAAGGATTCGTCGTCGGCTGTGTTAGAGCAGGAAAATGATGATCAGAATATACGTGAAACCGGAAGGAAATCGGGTATGTTGAAACCAAGAGCTAAGGTAAACCTATGTGGTCTAAAGAAGGGAAATCAGAGGGGCTTTAAGGAAAACCGCAGGTCGGAAAACTTTTGGTTGCACAATTCGACGAATAACAAACGCACACAAGATGGAGACTGTGTGGGACGGAAGCGGAAACGTTTTGGTCCATACGGGGTGAAAAGTAGGGTGGAATATGATCGATATGAGGTCGGGAGGAATACGGAGGGCGAAGGACCAGGAAGACGGGTCACTGTGGCGGAGAATATGAAAAGATGGGCACCAGTATTCGAGTCGAATACCCCGTCAGGAGGGCCGAATGTGGGATTGGAGCCTGGTCGCGTAACCAGATCTGGCAGACGTTGGTAACGAAGGGGTTAATATTACTAACGGACAGAACATTCTCGACGGAGTTAGTGACGAGTCACGTAGGCTACAGACAAAATATGGACGAGAAATCTTATAACGAAAGACGAACATTCTGGATGGGGACTTATATTTTGATAAACGGACTTTTAATGGACGAGACAAGGATAGTTATAGGGTTAACTCGCTGGGAACTTTCTAGTACATTGAAATGTAGCGAGTAGTGTAGGAGCATAATATAAAAGGTAGTGTTGAAAGATTGAGAGTAGTAGTTTTTGAGTAGAATTCAAGTTGAAAAGTTGAGTAAATAAAGTTGACCAGCGACTTCCGATATATTAAAACTTAAAATAATTTAAAGCTTTTTAATTAATAAAATATACACTTTAATTTATTAATCAAAATAAATTGTGTTTAATTTAAAAGCCATCAAGCTTAAATCGCAGGGATTTAATAATATAAAAATCCCACATATATATATATATATATATATATATATATATATATATATATATTAATATAATTTTGTTTTAGGTTTGAAAATGTATAAAAAATAAACCGCTAAAGCTGATGAAATGATTTCTGGTATATAATAACCGCAGTCTTTCTAATATATTACGTTATATATAAATTAAAAAAAAACATAATTCTAATATGTTTTCTTATGCACTTAAAAAACTGTAATTCTAAAAATGTTACTATATTCATAAAATATGATTTTTATCTACATTTTTGGGCGGGCGGGATTTAGTTTAGTCTCAAATTAATCTATTTATATGTGATTATTAAAATCCAACACTCAATCAAATAAAACTTTCTATATTATCCATTCTTGAAGTCCTGTGTTTAGAATTATTTAGAAAATGTATTATTCTATTTATTAAATTTTGAGAAAAGGTGGAAGAATTAGACCACTTAAAAAAAATGTAAAACTGGCTAAACAATAGCAATTAGTACATTGCTTCATCTGCTACCTAACTGGTAGCTTTAAGCATATAAACAATAATAATTGAAAAAAAGAGAATGCAAAATAATTGTAAAAAACTTTATCGTAAACTATTACTTAATAACATATAGGGAAAAATAAGTCACAGATTCCATTGGCCGAAAAGTTGTGAGTTAAATACATGATGTTTGCAGAAAACACTACGGTGGAATGCTGAAGAGTGATGATGACGGTCGTTGCTGACTAGAAAATGCATTCCATTCTGCCGAGTGTCCAATAAAACTTATACAATGTATTCTTCAAGAATTATTCAATGAACTTAAGCCCGAATACAAAAATTCTAAAAAACTATAAAAAGGTTAAACAAAACTGAAAAAACAGCAATTTTTGGTACTTATTTTAAAGTCTTGACTTTGATAATTATTCACGGCTAGACAAATTGACTTAGGAGAAAAAAAAATATGTATATCAGCACCTTATTTGGAAAGGTATTTGGAATCGTGATATTTTTAAACAAAATTTCAATCCTGTGAAACTCTAAGAAAATAAATTTTAGCTATTAAAAACTATTTCACAAATTATTATTACTATCGGTCGATATTTGACACAAATTCTCATAATAACAATATGAAGGTTAAAAACCTAGGTATTCATTTTGTTTCTCTAAAAGATAAGATAAAGAAACTGGAATAAGTACGTAATTATTTTAAAAATTGTAAACAAGTTTGCAATCGTAAATTGCCCTGTTGTCTCTGTTTGGCAGTACCAACGAAGAGTTGGTGGACTATAATTACACACCAGCAGAATGGAATACGTATTTTCTGTGCCACTACACACTTCATCAGCATTCGTGGGGTCTTATCCATTTTGGTTTTGTTGAAACCTAAACATGGTGCCCTCCTTGCGTCGTAAATGCATTATAGATGTGGTTTCGGTATCCGGTTCGAAGGACCATAAACAAGTTTTAAATCGTAAATTGCCTTATTGTCTCTGTTTGGCAGTACCAACGCAGAGTTTGTGGACTATAATTAGACATCAGCAGAATGGAATACGTATTTTCTATACCGCTACAAATTTCATCAGCATATGTGGTGTCTTATCCATTTTGGTTTCGTTGAAACCTAAACAAATTTTAATCTATATATCCAATTATAGCTCAAAACTAATATGATTGTAAATTCGTACAAATAACAAAAATGGTGCTTTAAAGAACACAATTGATTCATATCTAATCTTTCGTAAAAGGGTCTAAATTTAATAAATATTTGTAAAAAAAATCGTACTGTGTTTTGGCATATGTTTAAACATGTTAAATTTTTTCAATATTTTTTCTGCACATATATGTTGTTAATAAAATAAAAAATATTACAAAAAATTTAATGAAATTTAGACAAGCTAAAAAGAAAGGACTCCAATATACTTTATATTTAAAATTTCACTGAAATCCGACCAGCCGTTAGCAGACTGCAGATTTATTTCCATTTTATTTCTTAAATGGGACACTCTGCGTCGTTACATAGTTATTGTTTGCGTAATATCTGATTTTGTGTCTTATTATTGTAGTCAACATGTTGTTTAAAATATACAATCAGTTTTTTTTTTATCGAATTCAATGTTAACAAAAATTTACTAAATCGTCAAAATGTCACGCTGTGTGGTGCCAATCCAGATCCTTACGAGTTTTGATTATTTTAAATCAGAATTTTGAATTTAGTCATTATGTTCTAAAATCCTGAAGCTGCTATTAACAAAAATCATATGAGATACGAAAACCGTATGTTTTTCAAATCATTTGAAAATGTTTTTGACCAGAGCAACAATTAATGAGGAAGGACTTTATCAACGAAGTTCAAAAAAAATTCTTTGAAATATTCGCCGGGTTTTTGGTTGGATCTTATTTTTTTACACTTTTTTCATTCCAAATAAACAAACAACGATATTTATAGTTCATCCAAAAACCAAATTTCTACCAAAATTTCCTTTCAAATCCAAAAATCAAAAAAAAATATGGATTTTAGCTTTTGCAAATAAATAATTTTGTCTAGCTTACATAATTCTTCGCTACTTTAAAGTTTAATTTGTCACTATACCAGCCAATTAGAAAATAAAGATTTATATTTAAAATATTTTGTTTCTGTCCCACTGTGAGTTGGTCACATAGATTGTTATTATATTTTAAATATTGTGAATTTCTTTTTCTACATTTCTACATATTTCCTCATTTGAAACAGTTAAATCAAAACTTCACCAAAAATTAAACAACTTATCCATCAAATGTGTCAAAATGTTTGCCACAGTGATAAGAAAATGTAAATTGTAAAAAAAAAATCAAATGATCATAAAATTGTTTAAATGGGAAGGTAAAATGTTGCTTATATGTGAATTATTTGAATAATTTTATAATAAATTTTTAAAGCATATTTTTGCATATTTTGAACTTTAGAGCATATCATAATGTTAATTCAGAAGTTCAAAGAACATATTAGAAATTTGTTTATGAAATCTTAAAATTGTTAGAAAAATCTCTATCGATAAGTGTAGTATTAGGCAATATTCCCATTATCGTTCTATTGGAACGACATTATCATGAACAAATACTAGACCATAACGTTGCTATATATATCTATAATGAATTGTGCTATGTGGAAAATTGTGAATTTCAGTGAATATTATTTGAATGTCATGCAAACACCAAATGAACGTTTGAATGAAGACAGCTACTAATACACATAGAAATACATGTATATGTATATTTATTTATATGTTGTTTAACATGCGAACATGAATGAATGAATTCAACCAAGTGTAATCATAGAATAACAACTGTAAAATTTTCCTCTTCATAAAACTTCCAACAACGACAATAACAAATTTTAAAATTACACCGACAAATACAAAAACATAAAAGACGCAAACACCCAGACAAAACAATAAAGGGAAACGGAACTAAACATTTGAAATTTGTGCCCTTAAGCGAGCAATGTGTTGGAAAACTTGGAATTTTTGTTTTTCATCTTCTATTATTTAAAATGCTAAGACAATTGATATGAATACTAACGTATTATTTTACAATCAATATCAAAAGATATCTAAACAATGAGAGAAAATTGCTATATGTATTAGAGGAAAAGTTTTGCAGACATGGTTTGTGCTTATTAAAATTTTAGAACTAATAAACAGACGACAAATAGAATTTCCTTTAAAAACAACAGGGATGGAGATATAGCTAAATTTGTATATAGAAATGAAATCTGTAGTAGTTTTAAATTTTAATAATTCAAATTATGAAGCAATTGATTTAAAGAAGATCAAAAGCTTTTCATTTAACAATGATACAAAACTATTTTGGTTTGTTAGTTAACATGGAATTAAAAATGACTTGAAAGAGTTAAAAATTAAGATAAGTAGAATAATTTATATTCGAATATTTTCTCAAATTTACAACGTGTAGTTTACTTTATACACTAATTAATTATTTAGTGTAAAATTTCTAATTTTCTTTAATAGTTTCCATTCGTCTTAAGAAAACAAGGAATTTCTTTTGAAGAGACTTTGTTATAAGTATCGGGCTTTTTAAGCCAGCAATTTTATTGTAATTTTTATTCAACAAAAATACTAACAAGTAAGGAAGTTATAGTGGGTGAAGTCTGATCCTCCACTATTGTTTATGTAAGTCACCGATATTTGCGGAAGCTTTATATGAAACCTGCGACCAATTATGGATCGATTCACAGTGTGTGATTCAAAAAACGAAATGGAATTTCGGAAATGCTCTTTTGATTTCTATGAAATTTCACATAATGATAGAAAAGGTGTAGGAGAGTTTAAGATTTGAGCTTGGACCATATAAACTTACAGGTGTCGGGTTCACAGGGTCCCAAAGTTTTAAAAACTATCCTGATTTCTTATATCTGAACCGATTTGAAAAATTTTTATGTAAGAAGATTCTGCTGGTCGGGATCGTATGCATATCCTATCTCTTTTCGTTTAAGAGATATTAGGCTTCAAAAATTAAAATTTTTACCCTTTAGCCTGCCTTGGTGAAGTTTTTTTCGCTACAGCGAGTCCTAATGTCACCCGATTTTTTTGACATTTTTTTTTTTTTTTATTTCATTAAAAAGAAATAAAAAGATTGTGTAAAGAAAGAATTTAAGAAAAAATATTTAGGCAGTTCAAAGTTATAAGCATTCAAAATTTGAACTTTGAAAAAAGTCGAACTTTTTCCTTTTTTTTTTTTGCTAAAAAAGTGGTCACATTCTTCTTCTGTTATATAACGATTTTCTTACAGAAGAATATAAATATTATATATATGTTACTTGTAGATCTCGACCAGCAGAATTCTCCTATATATAAAATTTTTCAAATCGGTTCAGATATAAGGAATCAGGATCGTTTTTAAAAAATTTTATATCCGACGTGTCCATCTTTGGAACCCTGTGGACCTGCCCCCTGTAGGTCCATATGGTCCACCTTCAAGTATATCGTTTGACTCAGAATCATTTTCTGAGTCCATTTAACAATGTGATCGATGATCGGTTCTTTATCCCTCCTAGCACTCATAAAAATTACCTTCCGTAATAGGGATTTAACACTCAATAATACCTCAAATATAGTACGAGAAAGTTTTACACAATAATAATAATAATAAAGTATGCCAAATTTCATGAAGATCGGTTCGTAATTTACCATAGCCCCTCATATAAATGACAGTAATAAGATTATGTTCGACACAAAAAAGTTTTATATAACTAGAAAGCAAGATTTTTTTTAACAGGATCGGTCTATAATTGCTCCCATATAAAGCTTACTTTCGGGAATCACCTTAAAGTGCTTAAATCTCATATATATGTTAGTATCAACGTGCATACATATGATGATCAGGTATACCAAAAGTAAGCATTTAAAAAAAACATTTTTTTCGCATAAAAAATGCTCTTAAAATCGGAAAATATGGCTTTAAAATTAAAAAATATGCTCTTAAAATATAATTTTTTTCGGCAAAATTTTTAGTCATCTATCATTCATGCCAAAAATAACTTAATTTTTATTAGCAATTGCTGAAAAATATTTTCTTTTTACACTTAAAAATATTCAGAGATGATACATTGTATCAGGAAATTTCAAAATTTCTATCAGTTTTTAATATGAAAATTATAGGGAATTGAATTTGGAAAACGTATGCGACACTAATAGCAAGTTATGTAAAAAATTGTATTAGGTACAAAATATGCAAAAATTTGCATCTTAGGTGTAAAATTTGTAAAATTATGTTCTTGGTGTAATATATGAAAAATTATTCACTTTAGTATAGAATATAGAAAAATATATAATTTAAATTGTTGCAATATGCTCTAAGATAAGGATTTCCTATGAAAATATGACAAAAAATGGAAAATTATGCTGCTACAACCACGATATGATTATGATACTATAAAACATACGTATTTTGTAATTTATAAATAATAACATGCATTTATTGCAATAATCGATCCTTGTTGATCGCAGACCCTATATAAAATTCATACTGAAAATAAAAATGGTGTACATACATTTGGAAGAATTACTGTGTAACTAATTGAATACTCACATTAAAAATTTTCTTGAATATAACAGTTTTAACAGTGAATCAGGTATTATTTTTCTATGTAATTAAAAATTTTTGTGATTTTTAATTACATAGAAAAAAGTCCGTTTTGCAAAAAATATTTATGATCTTATTCTAGAACTTTCCTGACTGAAAAATGTTGAAGAATGGTCAGACTATAATTTGACTATCAAACTTTTGCAATGAGAGAAGAGAACTGCTTAGTCTTAAATCTTGTAAAAAATGTACATATATTTCTTTCTAATTGATTTATCGTTAATATCAAAAAAAAAAAAGAATAAGCAAATAAAGAAGAAGCTGAAGTGCCAGATCATTTCTAAAAGCCGTGACTATTCTAGGAATGATCAAGTGAATATTTATTAAATGATACCATTATATTTAGCATATTACCAACAATATTTCATGGCATACTGAAGATTACCTTTTTTGCTCCAAAGAAGTTTCTAATAAGACAAAAAATATATCATTATCAAAATGAAGTTAATGTAATTAATATATATGTTGTTTTTATACAATTAATAATATTTATATAGAATCTCTGTTACTAGAAATATTCGCTTAAATCAAAAATAATTACAAAATTTTCCATACATTCATAAATCACATAATTTGATGAGTTTTCATATCAAATATTCATTACGTTACACTCTGCTCACATATGTAGAAATATTATTCTAACACATTAGTCGGCACTAGGGTTGTCATTCGAACAAAAATTATTAAATTAATCGAGGAACAAGTTTTTTTTATTCTCTTCCAACGAACAAAATTTTTAAATGTAGAATACAAAATTTATTCGATAAATTTTTAACGATTAATCGAATAATTTTTCAAAACGAGTTTTTGTTAATTAATATGCCTTTTTTAAAATTATAAGTGTAAGGTTTCTTTAGTTGGAAAACCCTGTTGAAAATGATGAAAATTTCGTTAGATTCATAAATATGTAAACCACGTTTTAATAGATTTCGGGTTAAAGTCTTTCACCGACACTGAAGTCTCAGTATTATTTGAAAAAGAAAAAAAAATAGAACAGCTTTTCTAAAGATTAGAATAAATAGTTATAAGTTATTATTAAATTCTGGAAAATTTCCAACGCACATAAATTTTTTTAATCAACTTAAAAAAAATAACTAAGGTGCTACAAATTAATTTTTGAATTATTTATTGACTTCACTTAAAAAATTAATAACAAAAAAACTTAAAATGTGCATTAAATTTTTTTCATTGTTATTTTAGTAGTTTAATGTCATTTTTTATAGCATTTTCCGCACTTAAACTAATGAACCAGTTTAGCATAATTAATAATGTGTTGATGAACCTTTGTTCTGAATAACTTCAAAATTCGGTCTGGCATTGATTCGACTAATTTTTTAAGAAATTCACTGTCAATATCTTTCCAGGCTGAATTAATTTTTAGTTTTATGTCCGTTATTGCCATTATGGTTTCATTCTGTGCATATCTTGCGTAAATTTTACGCGCCATGCATCCCCACAGATTCTTCATTGGATTTAAATCCAGACTGCAAGCCGGCTAGTGGAATACTATGTTCATTAAACCACGATTTAGATTAGTTCGAGACATGGATTTCAGAGTTATCCTGTTGGAATATGCAATCATCATAAATTTTTTCGACCTTAAATGAGAGAAGAGCATCAACAACAGTTCATTATAAATTGCACTATTCATTTTAGTCCAGACAAACATATTTCTGATTTTCCTGCAGCAGAAAAAGCTACCCAAGCGATAACACTGCATTCACCAAAATTGCATTTCATCATACGAATTTCGTTCGACCTTAAATCATGCCAATAGCAAGAATATGAATCGGGACCATATTGAACTTATTTTCATCAGAAAAATTACTTTATTCCACTCATCTGTCCATTTCATTTATGATGCTATTTTAACATTGGCATACATTTTGGTTTCTTTCATTTTATGTTACCATCTGTTCGTAGTTCATGTCTATTTTTTATTTGTATAGCATTTAATTTATTACGGGTGGATTCTTCTTCTTCCAATTTCTCTGTTAGACCAGCTTTGATCACGAAAAAATTGAATTTGAATTTTTTCCTGTAAGAAAAGTTACTTTGGGTATCCTTTAAGCTGATGAAATTTCCCAATTAAAACAAAAATATTTCCAGTAAATAGAGATGTTGTCATCAAAAATTTATCTTAAGTAAAACAAACAACTAACTGTTAACACAATAATGGTTTTAGTTAAGAGAAACGAATATGCCTCAAAGAAAAACAAACATTTTAAATGCATTTATAGGAATATGCACCAGTGTAGTTTCTGGACTTGTAATTAATTAGTAGTACAATATACTTTATACTTAATTCATTCTATTAATCGAAGAAAATTCAAATTTTATTCGATAATATGAATTATTAAGAAAAATATGAAATTTTATTCGATCAACTTCAATATAGAATAATTGCAAACCTAGTCGGTACTCATAGTCCTTGGAAGGTAAAAAGACATTCGACATTTCAAATATATAAAACGAATGTCAGCAATGAGTGTAAACGTTAAAAATAAAACAAAGAATCTCACAACAATGCATTCAAATTTTTACCTCTTCTTTTTTAATACGAACAATGCTCTAGCGTACAGTGGGACCAATCGAAAAATTTTAGGTAATAAATCTGTATTTCCTAAACTTCTAGTCGGATCGAATTCAATAGTATGAAATAGTTTTTAGAAAAATTATCTTGTAGTCACCCTGTAATAACAAAAGATAAGCCACAGGTGTCAAAGTTGGTCACATCGAGTATGTAAAAGTTAAAAAAAAAAAAATCGTGCAAATCTTTCGCTTTTTTCTTAAAGCCGTTTTAAAAAAAGACATTTTTCTTTACATATTTCAAAAGACAAGGCTTCATAAATGGTTAATAAGAAAATTTTGTATTGATCTAGATTTGCACCCTGCATCCAGCATTAGTCGAAAATTGTGAATGTTTTTAAAAAAATGTATGTTTATCTATTAATAAAACAAACAAAAAATTCATGCCAGTTTCTTTTTTAATTTTTTGACGATGTTTAGTCACAAAATATATTTATATCGATTCGGCACTAAACTGCTTTCCGCCCGCAAAAAACGTATGCAGAAGTGCAGATTTCATAAAAAAAAGTCAACTTTTCAAAAGACAATTTTTAAATTGCACAAAAAGACACGTTGTCATTATATTTTTGCTTTTACTTCTAATGCATTGTATAAATTAAATATCAGTATCAATATTTCTCCAAATATCGTTTAAGAAGCTTTACAAAACAATTTTTAACAATTTTTGAAAAAAAAGCAATAAATTTAATCGATTATTACAAATATTATCTCCTTACAAAGTATCTACATTATATAGTGTCTACATTAGAGATTTTTTTATCAAGACAAACGTCAAACTTAACGCGAATTTGTGGAAGGTGGCAACAGTTGCACAAAAACAACTATATGGCGTATTCATTATTGTTTTTTATATATGCAGTTTGACAACTGTAATAACCAAAATAATAATCAACTGTTTAACTCAGGTTACCTTGTATATATTCGCACTGATTTTGACGTTTGTTTTGATAAAAATTTGCCTAATGCAGACACTGGGTTACACAAACAACACGCGCCAGAAGTAATGCCAACTATTACCAACATAAATGTGTAGAAATGTTTGAAAAAAGTGCTGAAAAGGGCTAAATTTAAAAAGAATACAGTTTTGTGGTACAATCAAGAAAAATTTTGTGAAAAATGGGCCATAATTAAAATTTGTTTTGAAAATTGAAAAAGAACCGTATAAGCAACATTTTTAGCACAATTGGTAAATTAAAATGCAGATTATGGAGATTCTATTATTATGAACATCAATCCAAAATTGTTTTTTTTTTTCAACACTTTTCCACTCAAAAAATTTTAATTCTTGAAGAAAGTTTTTTTTTAATAATAAAATTTCTTTACGAATCTCTAGATAAATTTAGGTACTAATCTTTTCACAAATATAGGGTAAGCTTAATACAAAAATCGTCTAATAAAAGAAAAAATTAAAAAAATTAGCGTTACCCCATTAAAATAATTTTTCATTTTTGAAAAAAAGTAAAAAGAGCAAACAGGGCTAAAAGAAAATTTTTAAAAGTGTTAACTTTGCGCTTTTCATAGTTTCGGACTAAAAATATTTTTCGCGTTTTGAACTACTACAAACGGGTTAAATCTATCCCGAAAAGGGCTAAGTTAGCGTTACTGAGCACCAGTATAATTGTGTGTTACACATATATAAATTAGTGTATTTAGTGAGTATTGAATCCAGTTGACAGTTTTGAGGCCATTATATTATCTTTTTTAAACGACTTATATAGACATGTTTTATATCAGTAAATTTATAAATAAGTCCATTTTTATATTCGTTTAATATTTTATAAGTTTTTGGTTTTCATTTATTTATTTTTTTTTAATATTATTTATTTTCTAAAAATTTTCAAAAATTGGTTTTTGAAACTGTTTCAACGATTTTTTTAGGAAAGAAAAACTGATTTTTGTTTTATTTACCACATGAAAAAAGTAATAAAAATATGGTACAAATATGTTTTTGTGCAATTTAAAAAAAAAATACTTTTTTCATAAAATCTGCACTCTTGAATTCGCTTTTGGCCGGGTGGGAAGCAGTTTGGTGCCCAATAGATTCATATACATCTTATGATTAAACAGCGTAAATAAATTTAAAAAAAACTGGATTGACATTTTTTTTATTAATCGATAAACATGGTTCTTATTAAAATTTACCATTTTTCACCAACGCTCGATGTAGGGTGCAAATCTAAATCAATTTAAAATTTCTTTCTTAACCATTTATGAAGCCTTGTCTTTTAAAATATTTAAAGAACAAGAATTTTGATTCACAAAACTTTCAGAAAAAAGTAAAAGAATTGCATTATGTTTTTGTTAAAGAAAATTAAATTTTTCATAATAATTTCAAAGTGATCAATTTGATCATTTTTTATGACTAGATGAATTGAGATAATTTAAAAACTTTTTCATCATATTATTTTGGAATGTATTAGAAGTTACAGATTATTAAAAAATTTCCCTAATAAACCTCAGGACTTATTCTCACTTATTCTTGAAAAACAAAACAAAGTCGAAGTAAAAAATCAAAAATTCAGAATTTATACGTAAATATCTTCTTAGCTGCAAGACATAACTCAGGTAAGTAAGCATGCATTTTCTTTATCTCGCCAAGCACTTTACAGAAATATAAAAATCTTTGAAATTGGAATTAATTTTTAAAGGCTACAATTTTTTGAAACTTTTACATACTTTTTCATACATTTCAGTAGTTTTGGAGATACAGATTTATTTGCGATTGGCCCCATTGTGTAGGGTTAGTAACTTTAAAAGAGCACGCATTCGTGGTATTAATTTAACCAACAAATGAAACGAGAAAATCAAAAAACCTACAAAACATTTACTTTAATATTCTGCATGCTTTTAGGCGCTTAACAATGTTTAGTTTGTTATTGTTGGTATTTTATGAGAAAAATAATTTTCTCTTTAAACTAAACAATCAACGAACGTTTTTACTAAGCAACCCTACCGCCGTACAACCATCATGTTGTATTTGTAAGCTTATCTTTCATGGCTGTAAGCGGATTAAATCACAATTTTGTTGTTTTTTTATTGTTGTTGCTGTAGTAGTTGTTAGTTTTACATAAACGTGTTTTATGTAAAAAAAAATTATATATTTATCCGTGGTAGTTTTTCATAAATACATATACACATAAAGCGCCCATGTACACATATTAGAATAAATGTTAGAAAAGTCTCGTTATATTGCAATTTTATTGTGAACACAGTGGGATTTGAGAATTAGTGGATGCAATAAAGCTGAAATAATTTTATGACAGTTTTCTGTCAACAAATATATTTTGGAACATATTTTAGAACTACAAATTTGGAACTTAGCATAGATGTCCTTAGTAAAATGTGTACAATTTCTGAATATTTAAGTATGCTAGGTATTTGATTAACTAAGATAAATAACGTATTCTTATCACATAAGTTTTTGTTTCTAAGAAACTGTTCTCCAGCACCACTATAACTTCTATCGAAAAAATCACTTTAAAACTAAAACATGTTTTCCTTGCTAACATGTTACAACAAAACTGCTGAAAAATTATTTGCTGATAAATTGTTACAATACGTATGTAAACTGAAAATAAGTATACTCCTTTACATGTTTTTTTTTTTGCTCTCGGTAACATGCTAAAGGATATGAGACAAACAAACAAACTAAAAATGAGAAAAACAAGTAAAAATTACGTACATAAAGTAAATAATAAAAATTAGAAAACAGACAAAAATTATGATAATAAGAGAATAAAAGAGACCCTAAACTAGTTAAAATTCATTTAAGATTCCAAAAAAAAAAAACACTTTTTCGATTTGCTTACGTTTTAGACTATAAACAGTCGATTTAAGATTGTAACATAAAAAATATATTTAGAATCTTAGACAAGTTACAGCTAAAAATCAAATAATCATTTTTCTTATTATACAAAATTTTTGATTAAATTTCTTATAGAACACTAGCATTTAACCCCCTACTGCCTTAGCGGACTTTCGGAACACTTTTAAATGGGCCAGATATAAACTTACTAGCTTTTTTATTTAGGAAAAACAAAATGTAATACCGAAAGTAAAAAAACTGGTAAAATTAAACTTTGAAAACTAACTAACGTGGGAACAGTTATAATACTGGTGTCTTCAGAAAACGAATAACAAAGATCTCAATCGCACCTTCTAATGATTCCCATTTGATGTCACCAGCTTTATATTATATTATATTATATTATATTATATTATATTATATTATATTATATTATATTATATTATATTATATTATATTATATTATATTATATTATTTTATATTATTTTATATTATATATTATTATATTATATTATATTATATTATATTATATTATATTATATTATATTATATTATATTATATTATATTATATTATATTATAATAAGGAAGATCCAAGGAGTAGGATGTCGTACCACTTCATAGCCCTTTATGAGATCATTATACCAAAATTCCACCGAAGTATATATATATATATATATATATATATATATATATATATATTAAAAAATCGAATTTCATAAAATTTTAAACTATTTTTATTTTTTTTGGATTGAATAAAAAGAAAAAAATTAAATTTTTTTCTTACATTTTACAATCTTGGAAATGTATGTAGTATCTTTTTTTAGACGGTTTTACTCTCCAAGACTTTAAATTTATAAAAATATCTAGAGTACAATTTTTATTAAACATTATGTAAGCATTAACAACAATAAACTTTTTAAATATTTTAGATAAGAAAATACCAAAAAATAAAATAAATAATAGAATTTTCAAAAAGTACCAAATGCATGTTCGATATATTTTTGATAAATGAAGAATACTATTTTAAATTTATTTTCATATTTTCATGCTTTTGGTTCAAAAAGTACCAAATTATTTATATTATTTTTTTTTTTTTAGTAGAGAAGAATGCAAATATTATAGCTTGCGGATTCTCACCCATATAGAAACATATATCTTTAATTTCATGATTTTAGGTTCAATATTATAGAAAATTCAAAAAGTACCATCAGAAGAACAAAAAAGTACTACAAAGTCTTGAATTCTTAAACACATAGGATCATGTATCTTTATATTTATTTATATTTATTCATTTATTTCAGTAATATAAAGCCTTCAAGGCCAAAAATACATATTACTTAGTAATAATTTAAAAAATTTAATTTTATGCTTCTAAGTTAATTCAAAATGTACCATTAAAAGAACGAAAAAGTACCACACAGTACCTTTGTGAATTCCAGATCACTTAGAACTACATATACTTAAGTTCATGTTTCTACGTTTATAAAAAAATTCATCATTTTTGGTACTTTTTTCCCTAGGATGTAACAACATTTTATTCCAATGAATTTCTAAATTGTAGTGGGTTTCCATATTAAAACACGCATATGTATATATCAATAAATAGAACAAAATGTTTTATGAAAAAAGTACCAAAAGTAGGTATAATTTTTACCCCTTAAACACTCGAATTTCTTAAATTTACCAAATTTGTATTTGTCATTTCTTAATAAAATTTTATTTGTATGTTGACAAAAAATACCAAAATACAGTTTTTACCCGTTTTCTCTCTAAAAGGGCCGATTTTCAAAAAAGTAACAGACAACTGTCAACTTGTTTTTCAAATGACCAACGGTATGTATTAAATTTTTTTTTGTATCTATATTCATTTAGCAGATATAAGACTACCGATTTTTTCCACTTCTTTTATAAATTTCCAAAAATCTCCTCATAGTGGATCCATTGGAAGGGAAACCAACATACGGTCCAAATATTATCTTTCTAGCTACAGGCGTTGGGCTGTGCAATGATGAATCAGTAGGTACGTCAGTCAGTCAATCACTCAGTGACGTTATTCTTTAATAGAACATTTTAAAAATACCTGCTATTTGTAGAAAATGTTAGATAATTTTTTTTTTTTGTAGAAAATTTTCAGTGAATTTTCGCAGTTTCGCAGTTTATATATATATATATATATATATATATATATATATTTAGAATATTTTCGATAAATTTTCTGTTTATAGAAAAATTTCTATAAATTTCCCTTTTATAGAAATTTATTTACAGAAAATTTCAATACATTTTTTATAGAAAATGTTCGAAGAATCTTTATAAAAAATGTTTATTGAAAATTTCCTACAAAAAGAAATTTTTTCGAAAATTTCTATTTATAGAAACCTTTCGATTAATGTAAAAAATTTTCGATACATTTTCTCTTTATAGAAAACTTGATAATTTTTTTTATAGAAAATTTTCGATTAGTTTTCATTTTATAGAAAATTTTCCTTTAATTTTATAGAAAAATTTTCTTCAACAATTTTTTTTTCATAACATTTTCAATAAATTTGTTTAGAAAATTTTCGATCAGTTTCCATTTTTTCCGATTTTTTTTTTTTTAAAGAATACTTGGGTGATCACAAATTATGCATAAAGGATCCCTTGGCTCTATATAACAGGTGATAATAAAAGAATGTACTTTTGCCTTTTATAGGCTTTTTGGTGGTTTAGATTTTATATTAAATAATGTTCCTTTCCGGTTTAAACCCATTTTAGACAAGATAGATTATCATACAAAAAATTGGAATGGGAAGTGATCATAAAACAATATCCTTTTATGCTTTAGCCATGTTCCAGTCGACTTAAAACGTTCATTGAAAAGATAGATTAATAGTTAAAAATGTGGGTGGTTACAAAATAATCTCCTTTTTCGATTTAACAATTGAAAGCTCTTTTAAAATTTGTTTTCCAAAATTCGACTTTTAATGAAAGGAATGTGTGATCACAAAAGATCATTCCATTTTGATTAAAACGTTTTTAGAAAGTAGCGGACGATTTTGGATTTTCACGCAAATATTCGATTTTTGAAAGGAAAAAATGGGTGATGACCAAGTAACGTCTTTTTCGATTTAAACACTTTCTAGATATGATATAACTGGGTGTGATTTTCATTAAAAAAATCGCTTTTTTGTGAATAATCATAAAACAACGATATTTTTCGATTGAAGCTCGTTTTAGTAGTTATAGCCGATTTGAAATTTTCATATAAAATATTTTATTATAATTATATAGAAATTAATAGATATGTATGTATGCATATATTACTGCCTGTAGGGTATTTCAAAAAAATCTTAAAAAACTATACTTATTTGTTATTTAAAACATGTTAGAGAGAAAAAGGAGTAAACTAAAATAAAATAAACTGAAAACATGTAGAGATAAAAGAAATTGTTTCGTTAAAGTTTTAGTTATTAATTGGAATTGTTTTAAAATTGTTTAACCTTAAATTTTTTGCATTTTTTTATTTTAAAATATAGTTTTTTAAAACAAGAGACATGTGGTTAAAATACAAAATAAATTTTATAAAAATCTACTAGTATGCGAACATTTTTGCTTATACCGTATACAAGTGAAACAATAAAAGTATTTACATGTAGGTGCCCCTAACAATATGCAATAACTTAAGGTCACATTATGTAGGCAACAATTTACAGCACGTACAAGAATAAATCATAAACAAATTATTTTAAAACACGTAACATTTAAAGGTAAAACAAGTAGCAAATTATTGTTGCTTTAGGGATTTTTTTTTTAATAATATAGATTTTAGAAAAATTGTTGCCAATATGACTTATTATTTATTATATTTTAGAGAAATATATTCTGATAATTTGAAAGTTAAGGATCAAAAATATTTTTTTATAATAACACCCTACCACTATAATATATCACTTAAGAAATGACATCGCGTAAGTTATAATCCCTTTTGAGAACATCATAAATCAGTTCTATAAATTTCCCTAAAAATTTTGAATTATGCTCAAAAACTGTTTTTGTGTAGCATCTTGTATAAATACTTCCCTATGCAACGATGCAGTATGTTTTTAAAAGAAAGTATTGCTGTTAACATAATTTTTAAAAATAAGACAAAAACTGTAGGATTTATTCGTATTTGATTTTATCTAGAATAACTTACTAAAACTTTCCATATATTCTTTTTTACAAAAAGTATGCAGAAAATGTGATATTAAATAAAATACTTTGTCTTAAAATATATGAAGAATTTTTTGATAAAATTTGTAAAATGATTAAAAACTTTTTGAGTGTTTAAGCGATTTTAAAGATTCCAAACAAAATTGCATTTAAAACAATTACAAAGTCTAAATTTTGTAAGAAAGTAAAATAAATTTAAAAATATTAAATAAGGCATTACTTATTATAGTTATTATTATTATCATTATTATTTATCATTATTATTATTATTATTATTATTATTATTATTATTATTATTATTATTACCGAGTAAAAAATTTGCTTTCCTGATAAGCTAGCAGGTATAATTGGTAACAAAATTAAACTGCTTATCTTTTGCCTGAATAACTAGTTATTTTTGTTTGAATTGTTCACAAATTCATGTAGTTGGTTTCTGCCTCTAGGAGCACTCACAAATATGTACCTAAACGAATTAATTTGTGAATTTGGACACAAACTAACCACTTAATTTTCTAAGTGACAAAAACTTTTTTTTAGTATAAAATAGCTTTTTAGATACTACAGCGCTCTAGCCAACTGATGCACTTATTTATGTAGTATAGAGAAGGCAAATAATAATAACGCCTCAATACCAAGAAACTACTTTAATAAGTAGTTGCGATTACTGAGAACCAAAAAGCTTTTGCTGGGTATTATCATTATTATTATTATTATTATTATTATTATTATTATTAATATTTTTATTATTATTATTATTATTACTGAGACATCATATTCTCTTCCAATTTGGTTCGTATTTCGCATACACATACTTTATACAACCAAGAAAATAACTGTTTTAATTTTCTCAAATCATAAAAAATTCTATAAAAAATCAAAATATTTCACAAAGTAGTACTTTAGTTATCCATATCTTTTGAAGCTGATGCCTGATTTCATTAATTTTGATGGCATTAGGAGGGAAACGTGATCTTCTTTAAATGTCATAATAATAGAAAAATTCATTTTTTAGAAAAATTAATTTTCACACTTTTGAAAGCATTCTCAATATTTTATTTTTTCAAATAAACTTAAAAACTGAATAATTCACTTTAAGTTTTCATATGATGGAAAGATTTATTATTTATAATAATTTTTTTTTTTTTTTTTTTATTAAAAACACCAACAAATTTTTCTATACAAAAACTCATTTATTAAAAATATGTTTTGTATTACTTAATATATGAAATTTTTGTTTAGGTTATTTTTTGGTTTATTCCTAAAAAAAATTAGGATTATGTGTGTCGAAATGAAAATATATATGAGTAATTAGGAAAACGGTAAGATTTTAATCCATATCTTTTTTAAAATTTTTTGAAGAAGAAATTTTACAAAAAATTTATTTGAAAATATGCAAATATATTAATGCTTCTAATGCAATCTCTTACAAATTTTTAAACACAATTTAAATATTTTTTAAATCAATAAAATCGGCCACCTATGTTTTGAGTTTTATATGTTAATAATTACACACACTTTGTGTAAAGCGCAAAAAAACTTAAATATTAAAAAAAGAGCTTTTTGTATGGGAAAAAGTGATGGAATTTTTCACAAAAAATTTTTAAAAATAGTAAACATTTTCGTCACAAAAAAATTTAAATTGAATTATTAAACCAATAAATCACTTTTTAGAATGAAAAGAAAAAATTAAAAATCCGAAAATGCTGTTGCATTATGATGCTAATTTTTTTTAGCAATATTACTTTCTAACTATGGAATTTAAAGAGGACATAAGTTCTTCTCTCGTACGCTTTTAACTTAAAAAGTTATGAATATTTAAACCGTGATACTTCGTGTATTTTTTACTATTATCTATTAACAAAAATCGTTAATAAAATTGCAATTTTTTCGAAATTTAAAAAAATAAAAATTAATAATAATTTATTCCTTAGCGTAAATGTCTGCTTAATTTCAATAAAAACGGAGGTCATAAAGTCAAAATCTGTCAATTTTCATAGATTTCTACTGAAATTTTAATTAAAAAGCTACGTTCTTCTACTTTGTAAATCAATTAGGAACCCGGTAAGAATACCTTCCAAAAATGAACATTTTTACCACTTTAAAAGTAGAACTAAGTGCATATTTTGAGCTTTTTGGTAGTTATTAATAATTACTTACAAATAAGTGAAAATAAAGATATCTAGCTCCAAAATATATTAATAATTTCTAAGAAAATTAAAATTTCACGAATTTTAAGGTATTTTTATTATCTTTTTATAAGGCTAAAACAGAATTTTCAAAATTTGTATAAACATAGTTTTAAGAGAAGTACTTCAAAAGCACTGAACAAGAAACTGAAAAGAAGAACATCCTACCAATGATTATCATGGGTTAAGTACTTCCTTCCAATGACAACACAATGTTAAAATCATGAATTTTTCAGCTCGTTTTTATTTCCTATTTTTGCTGGACAAGTGCAAATTTGCGTTAAAATTTATAGATATGAGAGATCCTCAGTAAATCAACTCAAGAAGATTTATAGCTCACATTAGGTCATTTGTTAACAATTAACGAATAATTTCAATACTGGAAATTATGTCATAATGATAATTTCACAAGTGATTCTTGAGGTACAAGTCATTAGGTTATGACAAATTATATTCGGCAACAATGACATTTCATAACACTTCCTACAATTGACACAAACTAGTAAAATTTTGATAAACTCATAAGGTGTCTTAATGACTGTTGTAGTGCTGTGAAATGAAACTGATAGTGAAAAAAGCAACCAGGATCACAATGTTTTTAGGAATTTTTAAAATACTTAAGAGACTACTGAGGAGAAAAGTGTCTTTTATTTTCTGTTTGAAATGTATATTGAAGACAAGTAACAATTATTCAGTGTTATTTGACAATCTGTTGAATATATCTTAAAAAATTTTGACAAAATATTTCTACCTTACACTATCGTAAGTGGTTGGGGTATTGTGTTTGTGCTGACGTTTGTAACACCCAAAAATATATTGGTCTATGACCCACCTTAATAGATACCGATCGACTTAGAATCATTTCCTGAATCGATTTAAGGATGTCCACCTGTTTATCCGGCCGTCCATTTAAACCTTGCAATCAAACTAAAGTTTGCAATTTTTAAAATAATTGAATGAAATTTGTCACATATGTCTTTTATAGTCCAAAAACGAGGTCTATTGAAATTGGTTATGATCGACCCATTATTTCACCTACCCCCATACAAATGTCCCGCCCTGAATACGGGTTTAACGATCATAAATGTCTTAAATATAGCAATATTTAAATGAAATTTAGCATGTATAGGTTTTATATAAAATCCATATGTCAAATTTCATTAAAATCGGTCTATAATTCATCATAGTTCCCATATAAACCCTACTTCCAAAAAACACTTTAATGTGCTTAAATTCCATATAAATGTTTGTTTTAAATTAATATTTGACAGGTATAAGTTTTATATAAGTGAAAATCATTGTGCCAAATTTTATCGGAATCGGCCTTTAATTAATCATGGGGTCCATAAAAAGTCCAATTTCGGGAATCACTCTAAAATGCATAAATAACATAATATAAAGCTTACATATGTTTCATAGAAATATGCAATACTCTTAATACAACAATGAGACCTAGGACCAACAATTGACCCCAGGTCCCATATATGACCCCTCCTCGAACTCTGATGTACAAAAAAGATGTAGAGAATCATATAGTCAGGCTTGACTCACTATATTTTTCTCACTTTTTGAAAATGCCATAACCTGCCGTCTGTACTAGGTTTTTTCTTGTTAGCACATTGAACAAAATTTTGTGCGCTCATGTATTTCGAAAGTGTGGCTCAAACTTGTTCATGTTTTGTTCTTGTTCACACATCGTTGTTCTCACAATTGCTCGACCAACTATGTCTGCCATCAAACGTTGTATACGGAAGAAGAAGCGCTACATGTAAAAGTATCGAAGCGATACTGACGCAAACAAAAAATTATAATTTGTTCGACAAATGCTTTTTTGCCCACTTAAAACAAAATGAAAAAATTGTGTATGTTGCTCTACCGACAGGGAAGAGGCTAGTATAGACGTAGTGTAATGTATCATGATGTTTTTTTTTTTTTATAATGGGAACAGAGGACAATGTCAGCAGCAACGCTGACACGTCATAAATGACTACTTTTTGATGTCTTAAGGAAATTTCCAACTGGGTTCTTTTAAAGTATTTAATAATTTAACTGTTATAATTTCTATATCCAATTAGATATCTTAAAGACCTTGTTGTCATATTACTTACAACATTCCTTTAACTCAAATCGTTTTTAAGCTTATCAAAATATTAATTATTAAACACCTTCTAACATGTTGTGGTTACGATAAATGTCAAAATCCAAGCAACAGTATTTTTCAGCAGTAACTTTTCATAATTTATTCATCTCTGCTGAAAAATGTCCAACTATTTGGACTGAACACGTAAAAATAACCACGAAAAGTAAAATATAAAAATGTAAAGCTTAAATAAAAATCATAAATATATTTACTTCCATAATGTTATATAATCATGCTATTTAAGCTTCGTAACTACAAAAATGAACTGAAAAAAGTTGCAACGAAAAAATAAAACAGAGGAAAACATCACCAGCAGTCAAAATGTTAAAGTTGTAATTCAAAAATGAATTGGACATGTAATCCTTGTAAAGTTTGTTGAGTGTGAGTGTGTGTAAGCTTTTTTTTTATCTTGACAAGTTTTAACAATAACAACAGCCACAACAGAAACATAATGTTTCAGTTTTGATATCGTTATAAACATAACCAGCTCATATCCTTATTGTACTTATACATACACTGTTACTGTTGTAAGTACTCGTACTCGCGCAGTGAACTGTATTTCATGCACATATCTATAGTTACAAGTTTTTATTTTTATGTCCATGTTATAAAGATTTCGTTGCTTTGTGTATTTGTGGCAATACGCTTACAACTTGACCAGGGTAAAAGAGAAAAAAGAGAACTTTTTAACCAACATTAATAAATAATGAATACATAAGAAGCCAGGTAACAACTTTACTGTATGGTACTATGTTCCTATTTTCCTTTTTTTTTTTTTTTGCTGAAATAATAACGGGCTACGGTAATGTGACTAAATGGCTGTGTTTAGAGAAATATAAGTCTTAGGAATAATGTATTAATATGGATAGCAGCAATGATATTTAGCTAAATGTTTGTTAATATTTTATTGATAAATAAAGCACTAAATTTTTAAAATCTATTTAATAATTTCATTCCTGAATTATAAAACAGTAAAATCACATTAATTTTAGAATGAAAAAGCTTATAATTCTTACAAAAAAAAAAAAAAAAATATCGTACACTAAAAATTCTGTGGATTTTTTTATATTTATTAAAATGATTATTATTTTTTTTTTTGACACTATTCCGACTATTTCAAAATTGAAAAAAAATAACATTAAAAAAATCAATTATTTAAAAATTGAAAAAAATCAAAGTCGAAAAGTCGAAGTTTTGTTCCAACTATAGAACACCATTTTCCACCATTCTAATTTGGCGTATATGTGCATTTCATTCAGGAAAAGGTCTTATATTACACATGTGGCCAATTTTACTAAATGTAAAATAAAATATAATAATGCAAAATAATGTATTGATACTAACATCTAGATGATTTTATGCACTTTAGGGCGATTCCTAGAAGTGGGATTATATGGGAGCTATGGTAAATTATGGACCGATTCGCATAAAATTTGGTAATGTTGTTTCTACTTACATAAAACTTATTTGTGTCGAATATTATATGGTCAATTGTGGACTGATTCTTCTTTACAACTCAGTTCCGGGGGACATTTGTATCACATCAATTTTCAATAGGCTTCGTCCCTGTATCATTAAAGTTCCACGTACCAAATTTCATTGAATTCATTTTAAAATTGCGGCCAGTACTTTGTGCATAAGGTTAACATGGACAGCCGTCCAGCCAGATGGACGGATGAACGGACATCGTTAGATCGATTTAAAAAGTGATTCTGAGTCGATTGGCATATTTTAAGGTGGGTGTTGGATAACTTTTCCTATGCGTTACAAACATCAGCACAAACACAAAATACCCCAACGACCTATGGTAGTGTAGGGTATAAAAATGTTTACTTTTTTTAAATTTCAACTCTTAGAAAATAAAAAATTTATTATAAACATTATTATACACTAAAATACTGTTAAAATATTATATAATTTACTTAAATGAAACATAAGAAATTATAAAATAAAAAATGTAGTGTACAAAATTAAACATTTTTACAACCATGCACTTCAATAATACTTTGGCAAAGTATTGAATATTTATAATTTTTTGCAAACACTACTAAAATTTTTCACAAATATTTTTATGTTAATCAGGTTTCTGACAACTGAATTAGGTTTTTCTCTCTCACATACCTATCTACATATTAATCTATGCCCAAAAATGTTAAAAATTGCCACTTGATTCCGATTGGTATACATTTTTAACAATTTAACGGGTGTGCCTCGACGATTTGTGAATTATTAAAGTTCAAGCGATCTCAGTTCATGAA
The DNA here is from genome assembly GCA_932274085.1 of Protocalliphora azurea. Lineage (NCBI taxonomy): Eukaryota > Metazoa > Arthropoda > Insecta > Diptera > Calliphoridae > Protocalliphora > Protocalliphora azurea. The sequence continues at coordinate 147,565,697 of OW026521.1, read as the reverse complement.
TACTTTTTATGCATTTTTTTTTTATTGAAACAGAATTTATGTACTTATAAATATAATTTCGCACAAAATGTAAAAAAAAAAATTCTAATATAAAGAATGCAAAATTTTAGATCGATTTTAAGGAGTTATAACGTTATTGTAATTTAATATTTTATCGCGCCACAACGATTTTAAAACATAATTTGGAAAACTTTTTTGATCACGCGATGCTTTAGCTTCATTGAAATTACGATTTGAGTGTTCCTCGCGAAAATGGCACCTCTTACAGCCATTCACGTTTTTTCTCCCAAGTTTGGGCACTTCCAATAGCGTTGCTATTGAGGGCATAAAACTCCTTTCTTTATTTTACAATAACCGAAACTGCGCAAATTTTCTAAACGAAAAACTGCAAGAAATTAGATTTTGATTTCACCACTTGTCCACAATATAATTTAACACTGGTCAACAGTGTTGCCAGAAAGCGATAAAAAAGAGGCTAAAATTCAATTTAAAATGCTCAAAAGTGACTAAATGCTCCAAAAAACAAGGTTAGAAAAAGGTAACATTTTTTATATTTTTGAATTGTGTGTGATTTTTCATATTTTTAAGATTTTTTCAAAATTATATTCGTAAATATTTTCTATAATTAATGAAGTATATTAGAAAATAATTATAATAATCGATATAGTAAGTCTATTTAAGTTATTTTTGAGTTGGAGGATGAAGCGCCGTAAACGAATTTTTTTTGTCAAATGTATATAATCAAGACTTTTTGAATGATTCTGTAAAAATGAAATTAGTAATAACAAATAAGAAATTATTTTCTTCGTTGTTGAAATAGTAACATTTTAGCCTTTTTAAGGCAATTTGAAAAATCGAAAAAGGATAGAAAAAAGGTTATATGCTAAAATGAAATTTCTGAGGCTAAAAGCAACATAAATAGTGTAGATTTCCTTAAAAAGGCTAAACTGGCAACACTGCTGGTCAACTTTGATTGAACATCATTTGGCCTATATATATATATATATATATATATATATATATATATATATATATATATATATATATATTTGAGGTTTAAGATCAGTTTCTTAAACTTAAACTTAAAAAGAGAATTCTCTATATATGTACTCGTATAAGAAAACGATCATTTAAATGAGTTTGCCTATTTAGCCGATATAACAAACGCATTATTTTCTATAACTCCTTAAAGTATGCTACATTTTAAACATAAACTTCTATGCTTCATCATATACTAGCTTAATACTAACACGATCCACAAGGGTTGATAAGGGCATTCGTGGGGGATCGCGAAGAGATCCTGAAAAATATTCTTAAACAAACAATTTTGAAAGCAGTAAATTATTTAGAAATGCAAATACATCTTTGTATAAATTAAACAAAAAAAATTAAGATATATTTTTTCCTAAATGAGTTGTTTTAGGATTCAACTAGTAAGAAGGAACCCGTGCTTTGTTTCAATTGAAAATATTATGCTTGATAAAGGCAACAATAATCAAATAAAGAAACTTATTCTGTCCAATGAATATAAAGAAATCTTTACGATATGACAGGGAAAACAATTAATTAAAAAGATAAATAATTCACTTTAATTTGATGAAAATATTGATTTTTCACATGAAAATCTACTTTATTTTTTGTAAATATATTATGACAAGAACTCCTTTCCTTTTAACCATACAGTAACATCTTGTGGATTAAGATGGTTAAAACTTGCTCGAATTGTGCGACCTCTCAATGATGAGTACTCAAAACTTTTATTTGGCAGAAAAGTTTGCGAGCTATAAAAATAAAATTTGCTTAAACCACTTTATAAGTTTTTCAAAGACGGAAAAATCCTTTCAATAAGAATATCAAAAAGACTTAAAATGTAGCTCATATGTTAAAGTTAACATTTCTAAGAATTTTAGTTGGAATATAGCAAAGTTTTTCCGTTTGTTGGCTCCGAAACTCTAAAACTATTAGAACAACATATACTTTTATGTGAAACCATGGTACATATATTTAATAAAATATATGCATAAATACAACAACTACTATAATGCAATAATAGCAGTCATTTCTTTCGTCTTAAGTACAAATGAAACGTCAAACAAAGGAACAAAAAAAATTTTTGTTTTTAATGTTTTTATAAATTGAATTAAATTAAATATTTCTGTATAACTCTTTTTTCTTATTAAAAATACAAATTTCACCACCGAAAAAAATTTACTATTTTTTTTGTAAACAAACCAATACAAGCAAAAGTAAAAAATTTTGACATTTTAATCTTATGCGAAAATATGGAGCAAAAAATAATTAGATTGAGCTTTTAATGACACCTTGTACTGGTTACACCATGTGTGAAACTATTTTTTTTTTCTCTCCTTTGTTCATCAAAAAAATCGATCTTTTGTGGACTTGGAGAATGATATTAGATATGCCTCTTAATAAATATTAAAGATCACATGAAGTAAAAAAAGCCGCCATTATTAATATTATTTTTAGTCAAAGTTGGAGTGAGTCGCGCGTCAAAAGGTTTATCTAATCAAAATCTTGTGAGAACCCCTGTTAATACGATACAACAACCCTTAATTAAAGATTTATTTTTGATTAAAAACTCATTTAAAGTTTTTTGAACTTAAAGCGTGTTGTTTGTTGAGTTGTTTTTGTTATTGTTGTTTGGCAATATTCCAATAATTAGTACAACCAAATTATTTTGTTTTTTAACTCAATCTTTACAAATGATTCTCAATAAAAACAAAGTTAAGCGAACAACAACATAAAATAAATGCAAACAAATACATCAACATGTTTAACAACAACAACAAAAATAATAATAACTTCATGAACTTAAGTTTGACCTGGGATTTTAACTCTCCTCAATAGTAGGGGAGTTTTTTTACAGAAATAAATCAAATACCTATGTATGCGTCGACTGAACCTTCCATCAAAAATGGCCAACAAGAAAATTTTAACAAAACTACTACAACATCATTATGTATTGTATGTGTGTGTGTATAAATGTGAGTTATATACAAATATTAGATTATAACGCCTCATAGTGAGGCTGATAGAAAAATACACAGTAATAATTAACTTTAAAACGAACTTATATGGTGGACTGGCAATATCGAAAGATTCGATTGGTCCAAAATTCTTCCTTCACGGTTTATTGAAATCAAAAGTCTATGTAAACAAGCTATAGATTCTAGAATCTCTTAACTATATTCTCTCACAATCTCACTTACGTCATAGGATATTAAGACAGACCTCTAAATTAAAATAAAAAATCTATATAGTAATTTAGTATTACTAGTAATAATAGTACCCACTGTACATAATAGTACCCACTGTACGACACATACAATCACATTTACATGTTTATTCACCTTTTAGGCTTAAACTTGGTTACGTAGATGGATGAATTGGTTCGATGGCTGGATAACTGGCAGTTTGTTGGCTGATTTTTGTTTGGCTGGCTGGCTATTTAACCATGGCGTAAATATATGTTTTTTCACATATTTTTTTATATAAATACTTTTAACAATTTTTCTCATGCTATAGCTGGTCTTTGTTGCTTTTATATGTTTAATTTATGAAAAATAAAAACACGTACAACAAATAACAACTACAAAAATGTGGAAAAAAATGAAAAAAATATTTTCTCAACTAATTAAAACTGAAGTTTCCGTTGTGTATGCAGAGGAATTTTCATGGAAAATATTTATAAACTACCTTTTAAATACATATGCCTTTATTTAAAAGGTAGTTTAGGTATAAACATGCGTTCATATAAACCCTAAAATTTATATGTATTTTCACTGTTATTATGCATGTTTTCTTGCAATGAAAACAAATATGAAATTTTATACTCACTTTGGCATATGTACATATGTATGTATCATTATTTTATAAACGAAATACGAAAATAAGGCAATTAATATATATATATTAGATTGCACCACAATTTACCGACTTTTGAATTTTGATCATAACTCTCCCTAAAATTCATTAAGTTGTAAAAATATATTGTGTGAAATATTAGTAAAATCGAAAATCTTTAACCCGTACCGCAACGGACCTAATTTTTGTATGGTACGTTTTTTTTTTAAGTCTATAGACAAAAATAGCCACTAAATATTTTTCTTTATAACAAAGAGTACAAAAATCACCATCAACACATAATTATGTAGCAAATAAGTTAAAAAAAACAAAAAATCGGTAAAAAATGTTTAAGTTATGACCTTTAATGTGTTTTAGACCACTTGTGTAACGAGTTTATAAAAAAATTTTTAATTTTTTGAGAAATGTTTAAATGAAATGAGCGGATCAATATTTCCGTGACTTTTCGAACTTCCTTCGTAGTTATATGAAATGCAACACTATTCCCATCAAGTACCACCTATAGACTACTGTAAAATTTTTAGCTGTTCAAAACATACAACCACGTGTAACGGCGTTTTGTAACTGTGGATGAAACATGGTACCATTACTGTACTCCGAAGACCAAGCAGCAATCTAAACAATAGGTTTCTCCGGGTGAACCTGCTCCGAAGAAAGCGAAGGTACTTTGCTTTACTTGTCAGAAAGAGGTAGTTACCCTTTTATTTATCCATGATATTAATAAAATTTACTTTACAAATATCTAAGAATAGGTCCATTAAAAAAATGCTGATCACCAGTTCACTTGAGAGTTAAATTTTCATTTTTAACTACTCATACCAAGAAAGGTCTTTCAGTTATATTTCCATAAAATTTTAACGAAATCCAAACAAAAAAAAATAAGCTTTCGTTATGTATTCCTTAAAAGAAATAAAATACTCAATAATTTGCACTCTTTTCTTTGAATTTGAAAGATTATCCTTCTCCAATTTTCCTAAAAACTTCAACATATATTTTCTGAGAAATGTTTTATCATATTCTCTAATAATTCTGTTGTCTCAATATCAATTCTAAAAAAATTTACTTTATAACTAAAAGACCGCAAAAACTGAAATCCGTAAAATTGAAATCGTAGGTACATCTTAGTCAAACAAGGTATTGACCTAATTTTTCTTAAATTTATGTTGTCTATAAACCTGCATAGTTTTAATCGAACTTTTTTAAAGTTTTTTAACAAAATTTTTAAAAGTTTGAAATTGAAGTTTCGAAATAGTCAAATCAACATTTTTTAACCAATCATGGAAAGGGGTTTGAATTATTCTGTAGAAACAAAAACATATTTCTCAGTAGTTTTGTAATTAAAAGTAGCATTTAATTTAAAGAATTCTCAAGAAAAAAATTTTTTGTAAGCAACAAGTGGCCTAAAAAAGATTAATAGTCTAGGGAATTTGTAATATATAACTTAAACATTTTTTAACAGATTATCTCTTTTTATAGTTTTGATTACAAAACAAACTACTTGATGGCTAAACTTTACTAAAAAACTGTGAAAAGCCATATTTTCCCTTATAAACGCTCAATACAAACTTAAGGTCCTAAGCGCACGAATTAAGGATATCCGATTTCACTAATATTTCACACAATACTTTTTTTACAACCTAATAAATGATTCCAGAAGGAGTTACAGTCAAATTTCAAAAGTCGGTAAATTTTGGTGCAATGTTTATTTTGTATATAAACATATTTCCATTGCAAGAAATGTAAAGAAAGTTATAGACAAAAACTATAAAGTCAACTTTAGGGGGTCAACAAATATATGGTCAAATTTGGCATCTGGAGTTGGGAAAGTGGATTAGAAGTGAATTCAAATATATAACACAAACAGGGCTTTCTTTCCAAAAACATTTAAAAAAATCGTCAGAAAAACTTCACTATTAAAAACGTTAAAATAATAAGTTGTTTTCATAAATAAAGTTAATATTTTGTTTAAAAAGCCAACTCTTCGCTACCTCTCTAATTTTTCTAATTTTATGTTTTGGGTTAACACCGCGCCCGGATCTACCCCGTCCTATTTTTATATCAATTGCAAAAAATTACTCTTTTACTACAATAGTTCCTTAGATGTGTGTTAACTAATTCTTTCTTTTTTTATTTTTTTGTCTAGGGTTATCAATTAAGAAAGTGTTTAATTTTATATATGGGATAAGCAATATTGTCTTTGTATGGTGGATACCCTTTCTTTCGATCCTATCCATCGTATTTCCATCTTAATTGTGCAAATTGATGAGAAAATTATTCCCATTAAATTTTTTGCCTTTTGCTGCGTTAGTACTTTAGATATGGGATAATAAATATTTTATTTGTATGGAGGCTATCCTTCCCCCTGGACTTCACCGTTGTTCAGTTTTAAAAGGTTCGATTCATCGTCCGAGTCCCTATGCACCGCCCCCCCCCCTTCATGAATGTCGTCCTTGTCTTTCCCTAACTTATCCCTATCCCGTTTACCTAAGTCAGCGTCCGTACCTTTCTCTACCCTAACTTTTTCCCTATCGTCCTCTCTTTTTCTGTCCTTTTTGTCCCTATACCTTAACTTAATATTTTCAATATAAACTTTCCTCTCTATTTTGATTCCACGAGTAAGCACGTGGACAATGATACAACTGAGCCTTGCCATCAGCATCAGGAGGAACTGTTTTCGATTAGCTTCTTTTCGCAATAACTAATCATCCAGATACTCGGCACTTCTACCTACCTACTTGATCTTAAAAGTGCATAGTACCTGTTTATTTGGTCCACGAGAAACGTATGGCACAGAGACCGAACTCAGCGTAAGAGAATATATTCACGTTGGCAGAAGCACCAAACAGAATATATCAATTATACCGCATCCAGTCCAATAACCGAACCATTTGACACAAAGTGGCTAAGGGGGAGGACTCCAGCATGAATATATCCAGTACCTCACGACCAGTACCCCTCCCCCCATATCCACCACATGGGGACGCGTCCGATGGGAGTAAACAAATAAAGACTACGCACGGATTAAATAATTATATTTTTGACAAATGCTGCTGTTGAGTCCTATGTAGATGTGAGATTGATTTTCAACGATTCAATTTCAGAGACATCATCGAGAATTTTACAAAAATCTGTAATATCTACATACCACAGACCACAATATCTAGTCATATAATCCAGTTAGTACTCGAACGTAAATCAAGCTGAGCGGAAATAAATGTAGGATTTTTTTCGATTTGGTGTGACCAATCGTCCGGATCAAGGTCGCTACTGGCGGATAAACTTTGGAAGGAATTAGGCCGATAAATATGTGCCGATTACATTTGTTATTTGAACAGAAAATACTCTGCGCCCTTATAGCTAAATTGCGATAGCCTTTTGAAGACACAGAATTTATATATCAGAACAGAGATGGAAAATTTGATACTATAGTACTTGCATTCAAAAGTACCGAAGTACTCCCTCGAGTCATTTGATACTGTCAAACGATTAGCTTGATATTCCACAGTTCGAATTAAAAATTATGATATGTTGTATATCGACCACTGTTATCTCGAGACTTATTTGAAAACTCCTAAAACACATTCGTTTGTACGATGTAGTAATTTTTTTAATGCATTTGATAAATGTTCAAAAACAATATTAATGGGTATTGAAATATTTGTATTGAGTCAAACTAGCTGCGCCATATGTTTTATATATTTTTTCAAAATAACAATTGAAAAAATCTAATACTGCATTTCTTAAAATTTTTCAATGCCCTAAACGAATAAAATTTTGAAAGCTACATATATTCCAATAAATGCACATAAATTTTTTTAATTTTTTAAATTATTTATTGACTTCACTTAAAAAATTAATAACAAAAAACTTAAAATGTATATTACATTTTTTCATTGTAATTTTAATAGTTTAATGCTATTTTTTTGCCACTTTCCTACATACGCACTTAACCAATTTAGCATAATTAATAATGTGTTGATGAACCTTTGTTTTGGATAACTTAAAAAATTCGATCTGGCATTGATTTGACTAATTTTTGAAGAAAATCACTGCCAATTTCTTCCCATGCTCACACATTCTCCATTGGATTTAAATCCAGACTGCAAGCTAGTTCATAGTTCATTATGTTCATTAAACCACGATTTTAATTGGTTCGAGACATGGATTGCAGCGTTATCCTATTGGAATATACAATCTTCATCCATTTTTTCATCCATATATGAGAAAAGAGCATCTTACAACAGTTCATCATAAATTATACTGTTTATTTTAGTTGGAACAAAAAAATATTTTTGATTTGCCTGCAGCTGAAAAAACTGCCCAAACCATACCACTGCTTCCACAGAAATTGCGTTTCGACATGTCAGTCATGCCAATAGCAAGAATATGAATCGGGACTATCCACATTCAGTTTCTTTTCATCAGAAAGGATTGCTTTATTCCACTCATCTGTCCATTTCATGTATTTGCGCACAAATTTTATATGATTTTCCTTATGGTGCTGTTTTAACAATGGCTACATTTTGTTTTCTTCCATTTTATATTATCATCTGTTCGCAAATCAAGTCAAGTTTATTTTTTATTTGTTGTTTTTTATTTTATTGATTTGCCTTTTTCTTAATTTTTGATTATTTTTTGCTAATTTTTGATTACCTTTTGTTGGTTTCCGCACTCCGTATTTCTGCCCTTTCTTAAGAAAGCTTCGAATTACTCCTTCCGAACGGTTAATTTTTCGTCCAATTTCTCTGTTAGTGCAGCCTTGATCACGAAGAAATTAAATTTGAATTTTTTCTTGGGCTGTAAGAAAAGTTCCTCTGGGCATTTCCCAATTAAAACAAAAATATTTCCAGTAAACAGAGATGTAGACATCAGAAAATTACCTTAATAGAAACAAATAAAACTGCTAAAATTTTTTAATTTTATTTCTTTCTTTTTTTTTGCAATAATTTTTTACATACTGAAATGATCACCAATATATTCTGATTGCTAAATTAAAGAAAACAACAAAAGCAAGAAACAACTATTTCTTACATAAAAAAGTACCGTTATACCGCGGGTTATTGCAGCAACAAAATATTGTTTTTGGTTAAGAGAAACGAATATGCATCAAAGAAAAACAAAAATTTCAAATGCGTTTATAGGAATATGCACCGGTGTATATCTCTATTGTATTTACATACTTATATGCGTACTTTCGTACAACTTTAATATAAAAAATGAAGGATTTTTGGCTAAAGTCGGTCGTATTTTTTTTTTAATCAAGTTCGTTTTTCAAGGTTGTCAAGTTAGATCACAGTTTTAATCTGGCCACATAATAAATTCAAAGCTATTATCATCAAACTTTTCTTTTTTTAAATCAATACAATGCAACAGAATTCTTGTTGGGTAGTTCAATTTCAGAATTTGGAATTTTGGACTTTCTTTGAGCTAGTACAACCACTAGCGGTATAATATTTGAGTAGTATAGTCATATGTTACTTGATAATGTTACTTGATTGCTTGCGTGCTACAAATTGCCTCATAAATCAACTAATTGCATTGCTATTTTTAACAAGTCAATGGCTTCGTTTAATTTATATTGATAATACTCATGAAAATATATATGTGCCATTATCAAAAATTTTTTGATTTTAGGCCTTAAAAAAGAAATTTAATTTTTTTGATGGCACATTAAAATTCATTTGTATTAATGACTCGAATTCACGTGGAATCAGTTCGTGTTAATCATGGAGCGCCAAAGTTTTAAGTTGAGCATAAACAAATTTTTACAAACTAGAAATTTATGTAAAATTCTGGTATAAATTACTCGCAATATCAAAACATACTGTGTTATTCAAATAAATTTTATGATACTTTCAATGTTTAATGGTAGTATTGTAGCATATTTCAGGTTTTCCTAGTAAAATTACAAAAAAAAATATTATTGAAAATATAATTTGTTAGAATTTATTACAAAAAAAAAAATTACTATTTAATATTGTGAAGTCCTTTTAACCAAAGAAAACATTTTGCACCGAAATTTTTTGATCCGCCCCCACATTTCCCTTAAGTACACTCAGGCCTCAATTTTCGGTTTGCGTTGCTGTTCGATATTTCGATTTGCCTAGTTATAATTTCGATTAGCGAAATTATGATTTGGACTTGCGTCGCTATAATTTTGATTTGCGTCGTTATATAAAGACTTTCACAATTGTTAATAATAAGTTAGAAAATCAAAATAGATTTGATATGTTTTTTAAATTCACCCCTTTCTTCAAAAGTACTCATTTTTTTATAAACAATTTATTTCTTTTCTCTTCGGATATTTTTATTCTGGAACGAATTATTCAGAAAACGTTTCAGTTTGTTTTGAAAAAGGTGTCCCGATTTCAACTATCAACGACATTTGACCTAAATTTGCTGTATAAAAATACAAAAAAGTACAATTTTTGCGTAATTTTCAAAAAATCTATAACATTTTTCAAAAAAAGTACAATTTTTGTGTAATTTTCAAAAAATCTATAAAATTTTTTTCATTAAGTTTGTTTTTAATGCTCTTGCGGTTTTATTGTGTAAAAGAACAAAAAACTAAGTCCACACAGTAATCCATGCTATTCCATTAGACACTATGAATGTGCCTCGCGAAAAACTGATTAAAAAAATTCGCTCTAGTTTTCCAAACTTTGAGACTATGTACTGCATTGAGTCTTTGAAGCATGTTAATGAGATATAGTCCAAATTACACGTAATTACAACAAGCGTCAACACTTGTTTCAAAATTTGTATTCCGTTGATAGGCGCACAGACCCCAGCCTAAAAATCCGAAACTTTAAAAATTTAAAAATTTTGTAATGAAAATTCATATTTAACTGTTCAAAGCCTGTACAATAACAACGGTGTAGAATTTATCCACAAAGTCCGGTTAGTTTATATAATATAGAATGAGATCAAAAATTATAATCGTGCGAAAAAAAAGTGTAGAAGTATGGGAAAAAGTTAAGAAATTTTAAGCCCTTTTTCCAAGTTTTTAATTAAGAATTATGTTCAATTTCAGCCAGGTTAAAACATTTTTGATAATTTCCCATATAAGTGCACATAAAGACTCCTTAATTTATTTATGCTCAAAAAATCACGTTCAACTTATACCTTAAGTCGTCAAAGAAAAACAATCAAAATTATAAATTTAAGTATAAAGAAAAGATTTGCTTCGTAGGCAGTCATCTATAATACGAGTACTTACTACATACTGTGAAGAAATCAAAGTAATTATCTTCAATCGCAAACAACTGCAATTATTTTGACATTTCTATTTCTCGGCTGTATTTGTTTTTTTTTTCCTACTTCCTTTTAGTTAAAAACTGACATTTTGGCATGATTTTTCTATTTTTCTATAATCCTTCCATTGTAAGCTACCACCAGTGTTGCCAGGAGGTAAGAAAAAAGAGGCCGAGTTAAACTATAAGAAGGTCAGAAAAGGCTAAATGTCAAAAAAAAAAAAAATTGCCAGAAAAAAGTTCCCTTAATATATTTTAATTATGATGGTATATCTATATACATAAATAAAAATGAAATATGTTTGTCTGTTTGTTGGCTTATAGACTCCTAAACGGCTGAACCGATTTTCCTGAAATTTTTACAGTAACATGACATGAGCCCCGAATATAAAATATGCTACTTATTTTTTCGATAGGCGCAGGGAAAGTGGTACCCCCATATAATACCAATATTACGTATCGGATATCTTAAGAGCCGCTACACCCATTGTCTTAAATTTTTTGTAGTAGGATCTTCTGAGCACCGAAATTGAAGTAAGATAGCTGCAGGGGGAGTGGTACCCCCCCACCCATAGGACGCAATTGTTTAATATCGCATATCTTAAGGACAGTTATAGTGAGAATGTTCAAACTTGGTAGGAGTTACTCTTATGATAAACTACGCCTTTGAAAATTAAAATAAAGGGGGTAGGCGCAGGACAAGCAATACCCCCACATGATGCACATATTAAATATCACATAGCTGAAGAACGTTGTTAAAGCCACTATAATGGAAAACTATAAATTTCAAAATAAAAATGAGCTGGCTGTACAAATCATAAAGCATTACAATAATCATTAATAATAAGAATTATTTAATTAAATAAGTTGCTATTGATAATATAAATAAATATATATTAAAATATTTTTTTGTTAAAAGTGTATATTTACAAAACAAGTTGAAATACAATACGTATGTAAATAAATAAATTAAATCATAAAAAGAATATATTTGTATTTTTTCACACTTATTTTACTTTAACAGTGCAGCGAAGCGCACCGGTTTAAGCTAGCATTTTACAATTTCTAATTTTTTTACACATTTATTTATTTTTTATATGAAATTTTAATTAAAATTTTAACAACTGAATTTTTTGAATTATAATTAATAATTTTTTGGTGATTTTTCGCTTTTATAAATATATTCGTAAATAGAGTCTTCGTTTAATGAAGTATAATTTAATAATCGGTAAAGTATGTTCATCAAGTTAGTTAAGTTATTTTCTATTTGGTAGCTGAAATGTGTGATGCCAAAAGTCAGGAGATTATTTTTTGGACTACACTTTTAATTAATTTTATTTAGTTAAACTTTACTTTTTTATTTAATTTTTTATTGAAATCCAACTTAATTTTGTATCTATTATTTAAAATTAACGGACTCTAGTCTAAACAACGCCATCTGTGTGTCAGCATTTATATGTAGCAGATATTACTGCAATAGGTTACAACTCTATGATTTGTTGACAATTCAAAGTAGTAAGCGATCTTACTACTGTGTTAGTAGCAATGACCGTAGGTATAAAAGACGTGTAACTTCTAAATAGAAGGTGAGTCGGCCACCAGCTAATACATCGGTAAGAACAAATTTTAGTGAGGAAATTAAAGTCCCCAAATATTATTCTTATCTTGGCTACATTTGTAAGCAATTAGTGGAAGATAGTAATACTTTTAGAAGTTAGACTTCTTGGTATTACTACTCGTATATTATTGCCCAAACCACAGTTGAAGTTACCCTTCAATGTGTAGGCATCTCTCCATAAGTGCTTTTGTGTAGTCTAGAATAAGAATAGAATATTTTCATCTTTACTACACTTAGAAGCATTTAGTGGGAGTTACTAATACTTTTAGAAGTTAGCTTTCTTGGTATTCACTACATTATTACCCAAACCACATTTGAAGTTTATCCTTCAATCTGTAGGCATCTCTCAACGAGTGTTTTTTATGTAGTCCAGAATTTGGTTATTCGTTGAAGAAATTAGAAAAAGACAATTCGACCGCTCACCAAGCAACAGCTGGCATTGTTTCTGTCTATTGTGTGTTGTTACGTCGTTAAGTTGCAAATAAAGAAATACCTTTAAGAAACCTTGTAAGAAAAGTGTGAAAGTGTTTTTTATTAAAATCAACTCTGGAAACCGCTGAATTTACACCAGCAACCAGCGGAAACGTGTCGTTACAAATGTTGCAATCGAGAATTTGAGCTAAATATGTATAAAAATGTCGATTTTTTGTGCGAGTAAATATACTGTAATGCTTAAATGGATGATTCTTTAAAAATAAATTTAGTAACATCATATAAGAAATTAATTTCTTCGTGATTGAAGTTTTAATATTTTAGCCTTAATATTAAAAATAAAAAAACGCTAGAAAAAGCTAGAAGCTACAACGAAAATTTTGAAGCTAAAAGCAAAATGAAAAGGCTAGATTTAGCTTTCAAAAGGCTAAACTGGCAACACTGGCTACCACTATACTAAAAATAATGAGAAGGGTAAAAAAAATCACTGAAAAATAAGGGAATGAAACGTCAAGTCAAACGATTGCCAAACTAAGAACTGCAATGCGCCATAGAGTTTAGATGTATTTGTCGAAAAAAAGTAAGAAAAATCTAACAACCCACATATTTTTATTACTGACATTTTTACTACTAAAAAGCAGCAAAAGAATGAATGCACTAAAAAAAAAAATACAGTAATTTTCTTAAGTTTAAAAAAAAAAAAAAAATAAAATAAAAACAGACAATTCGTACAAGCGACTGAATATAAATGTCAAAATGGACTTTTACATTCTACATAAATGTTTCAAGAAGCCCCATTTCAACATTTTTTTTTGCATTTTTCTTAGTATTTCACTATTGCAGTTGTTTCTTCCTTTCTGTGCTTTGTCAGTGTTAAGCTTTATAATCTGTTTAGGTTAAAATACAAGCAGTTAAAGGCTGTCAAATGTTTGACAATTGTTTTCAAACATTGAAAAATAAAGAAAAACATGGTGAAGGAAAAAATAAATGGAAATAAAGTTAAATGCGAACAGAGGCAAAAAAAATGCAATTAAAATGTCATAAAAGGATTTTAAATGGATGTTCTATTTATTTTATCCCTGCAAGAAAATTGCTTTAAAAGTTGAGCATTCTTTCGGGAGTTTGTTGACACACATATATTTTAAAAATAAAGTGTAAATTAGGGTGCAATTAGGGCGTTGAGTTTGAAATTTCGGAGCAAATATTTAATTCACTAATACCTAGATTAGTTTATAAGATCCATTGTGATTCCCTTCGAACTGAGTATTAAAGTAAAAGAGAAAGAATTAAAAACATTCGTTAGTGCAAAAAGAAAGGTAATTATATTAAAATAGTAAGACAAATACGATGAAGTGCGTGCATTGCCTAGTTCATCGTGAAATTGTTAAATATTCTCGCTTATCTTGAAAAAATCCGGTGTACCGCTGTCACATCTATCGGTCAGCGATGATACAGTGTCCCGGAACCCAGCAAAACCTTCAAGAAGTGTATACGATTTCCTGATACATGTTCCCATTATGTAGACAATCGCACCCATGCCTACATCCATTTTCTAACCATCTCTAAATTCTGCACACCCACTATAGAGTAGAGTGTCTCGTTGAAAAAAATGTAGAAAGACCACCTAAACGATGCATATTGGGGAGATAAATACAGAAGAAATATTAAATAACTTTTGAAGTTTATCTGCAGTTGCCTGCCAGCGATTGAAAATCATGGGTCTAGTACATTTTGTATCAAAAAATTCGTAATTATTTAAACTATTAATTAATTTTTTTTTTACAAAAATTTCGAACCACAAGCTGTCACTTAAGTACATCATGCGATGTCCTTTTTTTTTTGTTTTTATGAGAAAAAATGTTTTGCACTAATTTTCCACCAGAATGCTTAGTGAAAAATTATCTCGAGTGAAAAATCCATGGGGAAGAACTTAGAAATACTTTTATTTTTCGGCTTAGCAGAATCTGATATACTCACCATCAATAAGAAACTGATTTCGGCTCAACCGATTTTTTTAATTTTACCAGCCTATATTCTGGATTAATAAAAAATCGTTGTATTAAATTTTATTTATGAGTAATTCCATTTTAAATTTAAAAATGTTGACTTCTCTGAAATTTTCTCTGTAGCAAGTATACGGTATACTTCCTTCCTACCAAAAAAATATAAAAAAAATTAAAGATGAACTTTCTTAGATACACGTCACTAAAGAAAATTCTTACAAAAAAAGTTCATAAAAATATTTTCAAAAATTTTATATGGCAAAAAAATATTTTGATATTTTTTATATAACAAAAGTTATGGCCATTTAAATAAATATGTTAATCACTTTCAAAGATATAGATTTGCCATAGTTCGCAAAATAAAAATGAGAAAAATTAATTTTACATGCTTTTATATCTTGATCTACAAATGCAGCAAATTTTATCTAAATCGATAACCAAGTGTCAAAATTTTATAAATTTAAAATGGAATTACTCTTATCTAGAGTAAAGCGTTCAAGAGATATTGGCGAAAATATATAAACCGGAGTTTCGACGGACTTCGTTGTTTTGTAGTTTTATGCCCATAACTATTTTTTATGAATCGATTTTAATAATTTTCAATTCCAAGCAAACTTTTTAAAGAGAAATATTTGAGTCAAATTTCATCCCCTGGGAGACTTGCCCCGAGTCCTATCGTACTTTCAACATACAAACAGACGCACGGATTTTATGGAGACTTAGAAGAATATAAACCCTCTTTTGTGATTGTGGGTATAATTATGAACTTTTGGAGACTTAATTCCGAGAAGAATCTGAAAACTTTTTTTTTTGTTAAAATTTTCTTGAAACCAGTATTACGACATCGTTAGGGTATGCCACTATCTTCCTACCCCTTGCGTCAAATCGCCTTAGGACATATACCGGTGCCCATAGCACTCCGAAGCCGAATGTTTTCAACAAAAACAAAACACGTAGGTATAACAAACGTATTCACAACGAAAGGCGTAAAAAACAAAATATACTAACACAATAAAATGTTTAGGTCCTCTCTTTGTGCCTGTCGCTGCCTTAGAACAATATTGACGTCTAAGAGCCATAGTAAAGTAGAGGGTACTACCTAAGGTGTTATCATAATCAATAGTTTCTTCATGTATTCGTTTCCCATATTAGATTGAAAGCCAAGTGCTTCTGGAGACTCTCTAATTGCCTCAATCCTAATATTATTGAAAGCCTCCTCTATATCCAAGAATGCTGCCAGTGTGCACTCCTTATGCTGTAAGCTACGTTCAATGTAATCCATTATATCATGAAGCAGTACTCGATAGATTTGCCCTTAAAGTTAGCATGGTGAGTCTCACTAATGATATATGAATTAATTGGCATCCTAAGGTCAAGAGATATCAGTTTCTCAAATGTTTTCTTAGTTTTCTCGTGGATATTTTCTGCTGAGAAGGTCTCTAGCAATCCTTTAGACTTCATTTTGCTATCTTTGAATAATTTTCCATTGGTTGTTTCTCCAAAAGGGTGAACGCACTTGAGAAATTGAGAGATCAATTATTTTAAAGTTAGCTTGATCCATATCCTAAATGCTGCTTAGATTCTACTCTACAATTTTCAAGGGGAATTACTATGTCGATAGTTCCATTGTTTTCTAAGGAAAATTGTGAAATTTGCAAGCAGCCTGTAACGATTCTCCGTTGGATGTCCCTTTACGAATGTCGTTGACTATTGAAACATCCAAAAATTGATAATGTAACCAACAAGGCTTCTTTGTCCATACCTTAAGTTGTAATAGTTAGAGCTTTGAGAAACTTAAATCTATTTCGTAATTTGAGCAATTTGAATGTTCATAATAATAAAAAAAAACGAATTTTCTCATGCGAGCTTCTAGTTACTTCTGTTTTTTAAATAAGTTTGAAATCCTCCAATTTAAAAATTTAAATTTCAAGATTTCAGCTGCAAGAAACATAATCTCCTCAATAGCTTTTATCAGTCCAAAAGAAAACGAACTCCACAATTTCCTTAACTTAATAATATTAAATTCAAACGCTATTGTTCTTGCATTTAGCCTCAAAATGCCCGGAAAATCAAGTAGAATAGTAACAACAAAATCCGACTATTGTTCTGTTTGTAATGTGCATTACAATGGTATAATTGAATTAAATTCTCGAAAGGATATTAAGTATTCTAGTGGGTGTGTGACTCTACCGTCACACCACTACAAAAGCAAACTAAATGTGTAATAACAAACGAAAAGTATTGTAAAACCAAATAATGTGGATAATATACGTTTTATCCTTAAGCATTTTAGAAAACAACCTCATCGCCACCAGCAAACAAACACTACACATTGAAGTCATTGTATTTTTGGAAGAGAAACTCCAATATTCAAACACATACTCGTAGTTATGTTTAGAATTTGATATAGAGAAAAAATTTAATATGGGAAAATAAAAACAAGGAAGGGAAGAAAAAAAAAAGAAAACAGCATAACAAATACAAAAAGTACAAGTAATAGTGAAATACTGATATAGTACCTAAGTACATACTTCCGTTTGCAATAGCTTTTAAACAAAAACCTATAACATTAACCAATATCAATGGGCTATACACAAGGACTAACTCACTTATACATTTTGAAAAACATACAGTATGCAGAAAATAATGCGAGGAAAAATATAATGATTAAAAAACATTGTGATTTTTCAGAAGTAGCATAACTATGGAAACGTACGATGTATGGGTATCTATAAAATTAAAACGATTTCTCCATATTCGATTTAGCTAAGCCAGAACGATTCTAGAATTATGCTACAAATTCTGCTAACTATTCGCTAATTCCTAATTCCGCTTTCCTTCTAATCAGGCTTCAGCACAGGTGTAAAGGGTATATAAGTTTGTCATTCCGCTTGTAATTTCCGCAATTTTCGACTAAGAGCAAAAAAATTATATTTACTGGATCCTTATAAGAAATGATGTCGATAGGACGATGTCCGTCTGTCCGTCTTTTTATTCTTGTATCGGTTAATATCGCGTTTATAAAGCTCTCCGATAACTTATATACATGATATGTATATATATATATATATATCTAAAAAATCAGGTTTTCGACCTTAGAATGGTTTAGACAGCGTTTGTTAAACCCTCCGATAATTCAGATGTATGATGTATATATTAAAAGATCAGAAATTTTTTATTATTGAAATTTTAAAAAAACTGACTCAAAAATGACTGAGATATTTAAATTTTTTTAAATTCGGATTCAATTTTTTAAAGGCTATATATAAGCTATTCGAAAACTATTTTCTGAGTTTTTGTGCAGAATAAATGAACAAAATCGCTTCACTAGTAACCGAGATATAGGCCAAAACGTTTTTTTTTTGACGGCCACAAATACCTTTTTTTAAATTTCGGTTTTTTAATGAATCAAATCGGTTCATAAACAACAGAATTGTTGGAAAATCTTTTTATAATTTTTATAATATCTGCTCTTTTATAGCTATTGTTTTCGCTTTTTAAAAGGGTAAGGTCTTTTCATTCTAATGCAGTTTAAAAAACTTATATTGGTTAACAAATATTCGAGATAAAAATTTTTAAAGTCGTGAAGTCCGAAAAATCGGTTTTTTGAACATAACTCCCGATTTTGTGGGTATACCAAAAATTCTAAAAATTCTACTCTCCCATGTCTATAAACTACAGTATGTTAAATTCCAAGTATATTAAATATTTCTCATTTTATAGTACCATGTTATTTGTGCTATTGAATCTACATCGCTCTAGCTTTTTCTGATGCTGACTACTTCTGCATCAATCTATTTTCTCTACGTAAGAGCTGGGAGTCCCCTTCTTAGGATGTCTTGCGGGTTCCATTCTGTGGTATATCTTGTGTCACTTACGTCTTTTATTTCCGTGGTCCTATTGCGTGGTTTACTCTCAAAGCCTGTTACTAGATACGATTATTAGTCAGAAAGGTCTCAAAATGTTGAGGACCTCACATTTGCGAAAAAATAAATATGATTAACTTTGAATTTGGATAAAAAGAAATGACAAGATCCAAGTTTATCTTAAACGAGCAAAAGTTTCTCGGCATTTCTGTATAATTCTTTCAATGTTTTTGCGCGATTTTTGCAAATTTTATGCGACATCTGTGTTCTTACCTAAAATGGCATACAAAAGGCTATAAAAAATTATGTCCAGAATCTTTTAGTGGTTTCCAATCAGATTTTGGTGAATTCCAACGAAATGTTGTTAAGGTTTCCCTTATTCCTGCTAGTGGAGAAACGTTTTGCTGTCTCTAATTAAGAAAAGTTTTAATATTCGAAACTACTAGACTCAGCTATCGACTTAGAAATATAAGATAACACCAAGAGTACGCTTTTGTAGAATATATATTTGACTTAAAGCCATCTCCTTACAGAGCTACTAGATCTTAAAACTCATTTTGAATTATTGCTATTTAATCTTAATGTGCTCTGGAATGTATACTTACGTAGATGATCCATGTAGTTCTATAGATAATTGAGTCAAAATATTAAAAATATTTTACTGGCATTTTTTTGTTTTTGATTCGATATTAATGAAATTTAATTGTTTCAATAACTCTATAAATATGCATTTAACCCGGCGTACAGTGTCACATTTGACAGCTTTAGAATGACAAAACTCCAGTTTTGAAGTTATGGGACTGACATTTTGTTAGTAGATAAAACTGAAAACATTCCCACTAAAAATGGGCGGGTAGAATCTCTGCCACTCACATACTGAAAAAAAATGATTTTCTTTTTATTGATTTTTTAATCTAACAAATTGTAATAAATTAATTTTGATATATTATACATACGAAAAAATAGTATGAATATATGCAGTATTTACTGAATTATATGCATTTAAAGTTAACATACTTTTTCACAAAAATTTTAAATAAAATTAAACTATTTTAAAAAGTAGCAATTTTGAAAATCTATAATTCGGGCAAAGGGCTCTATCCAATATTCTCAGTATTTTTCCCATAATATATGATATGTTTACTGGTGAATGCAAACAAATTTACTTCAATTAATAAGTTTTTATTTTCGAACTTTTGTCGTTCTAATTTTGATAAATGTGACACCGTGCGGTGTCGCACTATGCACATACTTTTTTTGCGGTGTGAGTGTTCAATAAGAAGTGAAAACATAAAAATAAATTTTTGAATAACTTAAATTGTGATAGTGATTTTAATGTAAAACATGATGAAATATTTAAATCTGTTTTTGTTTTTATTGTATCTCTTTAATTGAAAAGATATTTGGTTTTAAAATCGGCTAAATTTATTAAGAATGAAAAAAAAAATATTTTTTTAGGAAATTTTTTAACATTTCGGTATGCATTATTTTGAAACAGTTAGACATATTTAATTTTTATCTTTTTTTAATGGAGTCCAGTGCAAATTCTATTTTCAATTTCCAATAATTTCAATATTTACCCCAGACTTTTAATTATATTGCTGAAACCAGGGAAAAATTCTACTTATATAAACTTATAGTGCAAGTTATCTTAATTTGTTTCATATATAATATAGCTGCAAGAAAGTGCAAGACTGGATGAAATAATAATAAAAAAATACGTGTTGTTTCGAACCTTATGAAACAAAACGAGAATATAAATTTAAGAGAAAAGAAAAGGAACATATCATAAAAAATTACATAAAATCAAAAAATAACCAAAACACATATTAGTCTATGTATTTAAATTGAGGCTCTTGTGGACATAATGATAGAGAATTTTTATTTAAATGAAATATTTAACTTTATTTTGACTAAAAATGTAAGAATTGCATGAAGATCTTTTATTTACCAGAATACTTTCGTTTATATTTTAGGAACAAACTATTCAAATCTATAAAAATATGAACTATACAATAGCGGATACTATTTAGATCCCTTTTACATCTATCTATCTATATATATATATACAATTATCGCGTCATGTAATTGAACTCCTTCGAAATATCTTAGGTATGAGGATAGGTCGTAAAGTATATTTCATATCGCTAGAGGGCGTAAAATGGGCCATAAGGTGTGAAAAACTCTCCATACCTATATCTTCTTAAATAATAAACCGATTATCTTGAATTTTGGCAAGCAAATAGTGTAACATCTGGATGGAACTATAGCCTATAATTTTTATTATTTAGGGCGTAAAATAGGGCAAAAGCTCACCTCCCTATATCTTCTTAATTAATCAACCGATTTTCTTGAAATTTGGCTGGCAAATAGTGTAACATTTGGAAGTAACCATAGCCTATAATTTTGATTATTAAGGGCGGGAAATATTGCAAGAGGGGTAAAAGCTCCCTCTCCCTATATCTTCTTAACTAATCAACCGGTTTTCTTAAAATTTGACATGCAGACACTGTAACATGTGAAAGGAACTTAAAGATATACATTTTTTGGAAAATACAACATTTAGGGCTTAAAGTAGGGCAAAACGGGTAAAAGCTCCCTCTACCCATGTCTTCTTAATTAATTATCCGATGATAGTTTCAAGTCTTGAAGGAATTAAAGGCTATAAATTTTAATATTTAGGGCATAAAATAATGCAACAAGGGTAAAAGAACGCCTACCCATCCCCATACACTTACAATACATTCATTATTTTTTAATTAAAAACCAAAATATTCACTAGAAATAAGTTATATGGCGAAACAACGTTTGTCGGGTTAGCTGGTTTTTATATATTATGTTCTTCTGAAGACTAGATCTTTGATCTCTATATATGTTCTATTAGCATTGTCCGCACTATTATAGTCAAAATATGAAAATATGAAATGATTATTGTATTGTTAGCGATAGCTAATGTTGTGCAAAATAACATAAAAAAGTTGCGGGCAGAAATATTGAGCCGTTCAAAATTTATTGATTTTTGATCACCCCAAAAAAGTGCACTGTGCGTCGGCCAGGACAATTTTCATTTGCCTGTAACTTTGCATCGGCTTAAAAGACGTTACTCAATTTTGCAACGGCTCAAGTTAACAGTGCGCGCCACTTTTCTGTGATATCACCCTAGTGATAGTGTGATTGCTAATGAACAGGAAGACCACAATTATTCACTCAATTGCTGGATGAATTGCTATATGATGAATTAAGCTATCGATAAAATATTTATCCGTTTCAGAACAAATAAAATTTTTTCACATTCATTTGTAAGGGCATATTTAGTATACGATGACTTTTATAACACATTTATACTATATTTTGTTATTTTTAGGGCATATTTAACTCTTTTGGAGCATATTTTGACATTTTTAATATATATTTTTTATTCCCTGATGGAATGTTTTTCAAATTTGATTTGTAACGTATAAAAAAATAAAAGTTGCGAAAATATTTAGTATTTAAGATTTATTTTAATGATAATCACCTAAGTTTTCAAAAATTGCTCAAGATTTTAATTTGTAGCAACAAAACATGAAGATTATTTAGAAACTAATGAAATGATCTTTATTGCAGCCATTTTTGTAATATTATATAGAAGACGTATTTACTTTCAAACTTGCGCAAACAGTATCAGTTAATGTTGTAAAAACAATTTATGTGTTTGAATAAAAACTATATAGTAAATTTGCGAATTTTACGATTGTTCAAAAATACTTAAGATTTTTCGTCAGAGTAGCGACAATATGCTAATTTCTCAACTAATACTAATGTTTAGAATTAGATGGGTAAGCAAGTTAGATCACAGTTTTAATCTGGCAACTCTAGCAATATTACTGTGGAAATATTTTTAATTCAAGTTGAAACCATAACTGCTAGAAATGTGGTCATACAAGCACATAAGAATTAAATGAATAACTAAATGCTATTATGCACAATTTCTTAGACGAAATAATTTCAAATGAACTTCAAAATAATTCACCAACATCCAAGTAAACTTAAATTCTATGGAATCATAAAGTTGAGAAAATAAAATAAAAATTCAGATTAATCACGTATTTAATCATTAATTTAGGTTTTCTAAAGAATCGCCCGCGTTCAATCAAAAGAAAAAAAATAAAAATATATTTCAATTTTGAAGTTACTAGCATTAATAACCTTTTTTTATTGAATTTGCTCCAATCCAATAATATTACAGAAGTCAAATTAATTAAAAAAAATTTATTCAATAAATCGTATCAATAATTAAATATATTAACTAAATCAATAACTGAAACGATTCTATTAAATTACATATATATATATATATATATATATATAGATATAGATATAGATATAGATATAGATATAGATATAGATATAGATATAGATATAGATATAGATATAGATATAGATATAGATATAGATATAGATATAGATATAGATATAGATATAGATATAGATATAGATATAGATATAGATATAGATATAGATATAGATATAGATATAGATATAGATATAGATATAGATATAGATATAGATATAGATATAGATATAGATATAGATATAGATATAGATATAGATATAGATATAGATATAGATATAGATATAGATATAGATATAGATATAGATATAGATATAGATATAGATATAGATATAGATATAGATATAGATATAGATATAGATATAGATATAGATATAGATATAGATATAGATATAGATATAGATATAGATATAGATATAGATATAGATATAGATATAGATATAGATATAGATATAGATATAGATATAGATATAGATATAGATATAGATATAGATATAGATATAGATATAGATATAGATATAGATATAGATATAGATATAGATATAGATATAGATATAGATATAGATATAGATATAGATATAGATATAGATATAGATATAGATATAGATATAGATATAGATATAGATATAGATATAGATATAGATATAGATATAGATATATATTTATTTATTTATTTATTAAAATATAAAGATTTTATATGTTTCCAAATATATGTATATATGTTTCCCCGCGAAATGTTTAATCGTTTGATCCAAAGCACAGGCAGACCAACAATCGCGGAAGGAGTTTTGCAGACCTAGATTACAATTCCGAAAAACATACATTTTAATGATGTCCATAAAATAAAACTATATTCACATCTCCGATACTTACCAACTCGAAACAAAGATTCCGATTAGATGCATATATCAACGATAGAGAAATCTGCGAAAAAGAACAAAATCAATAAACATTATGGCATTTTTAAAACATCTTTCATAAATACTAACTGACTCGATAGATTTTGCAATTTCAATAGAGTTTGACAAACGTTTCATCTCCGACGCTCAGAAATACTTGGAAACAATATACGGTTTACGATATCTTCAAAATTATTTAAAAAAAAAATAATTTTCATTGACAAAATTTGTTCATATAAAATTCTTCAGCAAATATTTTTTTATTGCCTTTATAGTCATATCTTTATATTGTTTTTTTTTTTTTACTTTTCAAAAATTTGTGTAAATAAGTAAAAGGATAATTGAATAAAATAAAATAGGAATTAAATTTTTTATTAAATGTAATCAAATAAATTATTAAACAATTTTAAATTAAATTTTTTTCTCAATCTAAAATCGCCAGTATACATAGAATAGCTAAAGTTATGTGAAAAAATGGTACGCTGATAATTTTAACACTCATTTGTAACCTGGTGCTGTCATCGGCTGAGGTAGTTCAGTTGTGTCCAGGGTCGAATTACGGAATCCACGAACCTTAAGTGAGAACACACCCTTTCTGGGGTTTAAATATACAGTGTAGCTTTATATAATAATTCAGTGTTTTATTTATCGATAATAATAAATATTAAGAAATATCTTGTGTTAAATAATTACTAGCAGCTCGATCATACGTTCGGTACTTCTCAGATAATTTTGATTCTAATACTGGTAGATGCGGGTTGAAAATTCGGTGCCCTCGGGTAGTAAGCAAGCCGGATCGTTTATGATGCTAGCACGATGATATATAGAGACTCAGTCGGGCACTTCTCAGATAATTCGGATTGTATTACTGGTAAATTTCGGGTTGAAGATTCAGTTCCCTCGAGTACTATGCAGCAGGCCGGATCGTTCATAATACTTAGAGATATCTTACGAATACAGATTTAAATAATACAATTCTTTAAAAATATGTTACAAAATTCAGACTTAATCTAAAGAGACACAGTCAACCGAAGTTGCTGTGCAAAATTGTTAACCAAAGTTGATGTGCCAAAACAGTCAATCGAAATTACTATGCCAAAACAAACGACCGAAGCTGCTGTGCCAAAACAGCCAACCGAAGTTGCTTTGCCCAGACAGTCAACCGAAGTTGCTGTGCCAAAACAGTCAGAACAAAGCCGCTGTGTCCGAAACAGTCAATAGAAATCGCTGTGCATGGTATTCCCCTGACACTTGGACTTGATCCGAGTACTAGAGGAACAGTGGCTGATTTCACAATATCAGATGTCTTGGGAATAAGGCAGATTATATTGTAAGATCAGCTGTCTTAGTTTTTGTCGAATCGTAACTACTTCATCCAACCTTAGAATACTTATGTGAAAAATTCCATAAACTGAATGAGAATTAATAATTCTCTATAATCATAATTCAAATATGAATGTTGGTAGCTAAGGTAAATACGTTCATGTATTAGTATAAAATAATGTAGTTACAGGCGAGTAAAGGAGTGGAATGTTGTTGGAATACAGACTTGTAAAAGAATATAAATATTAAACTTATGTACAAGTTTAACTAGCTATTAAATTTTGTTACACACTGTAGATTATACATACAGTTACAGTTTCACACATCCTGAGTGTATCAATAGTGAGTGATACACACACAGCAAATTTTAATTCTGAAGATATGTTCAGACTTGTTAAATATTTGACGAAAAAATGTAGCCACTAATAATATATAATATATATAGTTTATCATTATATATATGAAAGTTTTTAAACATATATTCAGGGCCTCAAATTGGAAAATATATATGTTTATTATGTTTAAAAATAACTTTTGAGAATATATATATCTGTCTGTCCGTCTGTATGTTGAAATACATTTTTTGAAGCCCATAGTCCAATAAATACATTTCTCTTTCAACATATACGTAGCATATAGTCTCGAAAATCTTGATATTGATATTCAGCGAAATCCGTTTAGGAATGGTGAAGCTATATACGATTTTCTAGAACAGCCTCAAAAATTTTTCCAATTTTCTTTACCCATGTTTAATAGTTTCTATTTCACATATAATCTATATATATAAAAGAAAGTGATGTTAGTTACTATTGTTATAACTCAAGAACGACTAGACCGATTTTGATGATTCTCACCAATTCGGACCGGTCACCGGCCAGAAAAGGATAATACGAAAAAAAATTCGCGAAAAATTCGCGATAAAAAAAAAAACTCTTTTTTGTCATAATTTCTTTGCCTTAATAATCATTAAAAATATTTTTTTTAATACAAATTATAACAATTACTGTTTCTGTTTCTATCGAAACGCTTACTTTTTTGTGCAATTTGTTTTCTGGTGGTGGTGTAGAATTCTATTTCCAAACGGTAAGTTCCAAGTAAAGCTCATCATTTAGTGAGGTTGTGATATTTAAAACCATTTGTTGTATTTTTGGCATTCGTTATTAAGTGTTATTCACAATGCCGCGACTCCGGAGATCTAATATTTCGCGTCGAACACGTAATGCAAGTACTTATCGTAATATCGTCAATCAATTGAATATATATGAACGAGAAATCGCACGAGAACAACCCCGTATTAGTTTGGCCCGACTTCGTACATCACAAACGCAGGAAGAAAGGCAGGCGAGAAATGAAACGGCTCGGTTAGCAATGAGAAATCGTCGAGCAAATGTAGCAATTCAACAACTTTAAAATTTTTAATCAACGCATAAGAAGAATTGCTTCAAGTTCTGATTTGAATCAAGAAGCGTTCCATTGCAACTGCAATTTCGACTACAGCTCTCATCATTCCGTTCAAAAAAAAGACATTGTCTATCCGCTAACCTTAAGATGAAGTAATAAATAAATATAAATTCAAATTTGCCTTAAATACATGCGTATATTTTTTGATTGAGCCCACATCTACATCATATTTAAATTCTTCTGTAAAAAACACTTTATAATAGGTATTCCTTAGATTTTTATTTAAAGGTCGTAAATTTCGTTAAAATATCAATTTAAATCGTTCAGTAATACAACACTAATGTTTGCTTAGGGCCAGCAACGCGGCTCGGGTCATCGTTCAGTAATACAACACTAATGTTTGCTTAGGGCCAGCAACGCGGTTCGGGTCAGCTTCTACATCATATTTAAATTCTTCTGTAAAAAACACTTTATAATAGGTATTCCTTAGATTTTTATTTAAAGGTCGTAAATTTCGTTAAAATATCAATTTAAATCGTTCAGTAATACAACACTAATGTTTGCTTAGGGCCAGCAACGCGGCTCGGGTCAGCTAGTAATATATAAATGTTTTTCTATTGGAAAGTTGTAAGATTGAATAGTATAGAGGAAGTTTTTTAGACTACAAACCGCTAAGTCTTCGTATCCCCCGGACTCCTTATAAATTTCTGTTTTTCCTAAGAAAGAAAAAATATGAAAATTTTCATTATTTAAAAAAAAAAATAATAATAATTTGACATGAATTTATAGGAACGTTTGGATGTGTTTTTTTTTTTTTTTTTTATAAAAAAAGTATTATTTAGATTTGAGTTGCGTTTTAAGCTTTTTATTTAATAAAGATAATAAATTTTAACATATTAATGTGGTATACTGCTTGGGTTTGTGAATGAAAGACTTCAGGTCCTGAGTTCGATCTTTGGTCAAGACCTCGAAAAATTATTTTACAATTTATCTTCAAAAAAAAAAAAAAAAAAAAGAAATTTTGAAAAGCCAGATTAAGGAACTGTCAAATATATTTTTAATTATTTAAAAATGTTTATTTTTTGAAATTTATTAAATAGAAATTACATTTGTATTCGTCAGGATTCGAACCCATACGAACACTTACCCCCTAGGCCACATGGCATTTTGAAATTCTGAGTTCAAGAAATAGTTTTTCTTTAATTTATGTAAAAAATAATTTTCCAATATTGCTGAGCTTTAAATACACAGAAAAAATTATTACCGTATTTGTTCAATCAACACTGCTGCTTCATTTTGCATCTAAATTTAACAAATATATTCAAGTATATATAAAATTAATTTATTTGATTGATTTGACTAATTTTTAAATTAAATGAAATATTTACTAATATATTTGTTGATTGGTGACTTTTTTCTGTGTATATGCAACATATAATATCGTAAATTGATTTTTATACTATTCACGTATATTAGTGGTACATATAATTGTTTTGGAACAAAATTTCTATGGGTATAGATAGTCTAGTAGAAGTGTATTAGATTACAAATCTTCAAGTCGTGATTCGTATCCTCATAGAATCCATTTGAATTATGTGTTAACATGTACGTATATTTTGTGCAAAATAAAATTTGACAAGTAAATCTGAGTATGTGAAATATTTTTTTCTTAACATATTATCACTTAATTATAATTGTGTTATAGGTTTTTAAATGTAGTTAATAAAATTTCATATCATGTTTGGTGGAATTGTGATATCTTATTCAATAAAAAAAATTGTTGGTAAAAAACTAAAAGGAAATTTAACATTTTGTATATCTTTTCTTCTAAGTCATATGCTAAAGAGTTTTCGGGGACTCTTTATGTTACAAATTTCCGATGTCATGGTTAACACCAGTTTGCAAATATAAAGTATATTTCTAGATTAAAGCAAAATATTGATAAGAGGTAATTCAAATATGTTTATATATTCATGAAATATAGATTTTTCGAAGGGTGCAAAAGATTCAGCCCAGTCAAATATAACACTTTCATTTGTTTTTTAATCAGTAAAACATTTTCTACTTAGCATAAATCATAGCTAACACTTTAACAATTTTTTTTTTTTTTTGTAAAAGTAGTGGTGAAACAATTTTGATCAAATATTTGTCAAATGTGAACATAGCTTGAATTAGAAAGATGCATTGATTAATTTTCATTTTATTTTTCATTTGTTAATGTTGCCCAAGTTCGTATGCCTCCGATTGTGGGTGTGCATGTTATCGTTCTTTCCTCCTTTTGGACTCTCTTCAGTAATGAATATATGAAATGTTAATAAGTTAGTATGTTGAATTGTATTTTGTGTTGTTGTAGGTATAAAATGTAATGACAATGACCGGAAAACACATAGAAGAAAACTAAGCGTAAATAAACAATAGACTCTGTGAATCTCATGTAAATTTAGTCATTCATTTATTTGTTATTATGTGCGTGTTTTGCTTTATTTGTAGTAGTAGTAGTAGCGGTTGTAAAGCTTTTCCATTTTCTACACAACAAATACAATGAAACGGTTACAGGCAATTTTTCTTCTTTTATTTAATTTTTGTAGTTGTTCTCTAACTCTGGACCAGCAAGTAGTAGTAAAATGTTTAATACATTCCCTTAAATTATATAGTAATCGTACATGCTGTGCTGGTTAGTGCTGGGGCCACTGGAGGCCTTTTATGTGTTAACGTTAATGACATTCATTTATTGAAACACGTTAAGCATTACCATTATGGTCCAGTGATTATTTATGGGTTTTATTATTATTTTTTTGTAAGTTCTTAGTTATTTGACACAAAGGAAAAGAAAGAAAAATATATAAATCTGAAAATCTTTATAAGTAATAAGTTCTCTTAGAAGAAAACTAAATTGAAGGAAAAAATTTATTTATACATATTTTAAAGAAGTCTAAAGTGTTTTTAATTAAATAGAAATGTTCGTAGGTTTAATGAAAATCAATATTTGTTTGGAAAATATTATAAATATGACACAAATTACACTCCTAATAAAATGTAGACTACTGTAGACTAGACAATAGAGTTTCCATAAGAATTTAATCTGTTTAATTTGTTAAGAGTACTAAATGGTTTTTGCAAAGCCTGGAGCTCTAGGGCGTATTTCGGATTACGTAGTGGAGCTAGAAACATAACCTTGGTCTCCATAGCTAACTTCTTTTAAAACCAAAAGTTGTTTGTGACTTACAAATTGTTGTGGTAAATATATAGATCAATTAAAGAATAACTTGTTCTCTTTACTTTATTATTAAATTCTTCTTTCTTAAATTCTTTCTTAAATTTTAATGCTATACTTATTACTGAAATTGAAATAATATTTCAACCAACGTTAAACTCTTGATTTCATTTGACATTTTTGTTTAACTTGACGTTCAAGGCGAGCACATATACACACGGCCAAATACACACAGAATTACACTCACACATTCTTACCACATTTCCATTTCTTTGAAAATTGTAAATACCCAACAAACACAGAGTCATCATATTTCAAACGTTTGAAAAATTATGTTTTTTTTTTCTTTGACATCAAAGGTTAATTCAAATCTTATTTCAAATCTTCATCAAGATTAGAGAAAAATCCCGTTTTTGTTTAGAATGCTATTATTCTCAAATCATTGTCAAACGTTTACATTTGAGAAAAAAAAATTTATTTCAAATCATTCTTAAATTTTAAAACAAACCTTTGATATTCTGGGTATTGTCCGTAACTTATACAATTGACATTTTGCTGTCATTATCTACAACATTATGAATTCTCCTTATAAATGACAAAAGAAAGTAAATACGTAAGTAAATAGAAGAAACTTTTGCAATGAAATGTTAAGTAATACAAAAACAAATATTAAAAACACACGCAAGAGTACTCAGAGTGGTCAACGTCAAGGGATTGTGAGAATATAAGGGAGACACAAATAAAAAACACTTAGGTTTTTACGATAATTTAAAAAAAAAATTCAATTAGACTTACAAGAACAGCAGTAAGAAAAATGCAAAAACATAAAGCATACTTTAAGGAGAAACAAATATTTTAAAATATATATAAATATAAGATACTAAAGCATACTTTAATGAAATTTTCCTCATATTAAAAAAACAAAATATATAATGTGGAACACTTTAAGGATATTCTTTACCAAAGGTTCAAGGTTGTTGATAAGTTTGTCATTCTATTTGTAATTTTCACAATTTTCGTCTGAGATCAAAAAAGTTTCTATTTGATGCATTCTTATAAGAATCGAAGTCGAAATAACGATGTCCGTCTGTCCGTCCGTGTTTCGGTGGATATGGCATTTAGGTAGCCCGCCCAGATAACTTAAATAGATGATATGTACAGTTGCATTCATAAAAATAGCAGTGCCTTATATACAAAAATAAGTTTACATTTTTAAACGCAAAACAAATTTTTATTCAATATTTTAACAATAATGATTAATTCAATATTGCAAAAATTAGAATAATTCATAAACTAATGAAAGCTATATTTAATAATAAAACGATACTTAAATGAAAATATTTTAAAACATGGGATCAATGAGATACCGACAATGCCATAATGGATTTTTCTACATTTGTTCAGTATTTTTTCGAAAACACAACTAATCCTTTATCGATTTATTGATATATTTAGGGTCGTTATCCTACATTACATTATATTACATTACATTCTACGATCGCTTTTATTTGGTGTATTGATAAAGTCCGTTGTATTATATTCTACATAACCATAGATGTTTGGGGTATTATATATAAGACCCACTTTCGGAAATCACTTAAAAGTGTATAAATTAATAAAAAAAAGTTAGTATTGGTCCACAACTGTCTATATCGAATTTCGGTATACTTACACAATGGTGTAGAGTATCATATGGTTAAGCTTAACCGACTATATCTTTACTACTTGTATATAATATACCGTGTTAGAAGGGCGCCGGATACATTGTTGGGGTTTAGTTCCACCAATTTTTCTTTTGTTTGAACACAAAATGTTCTACATTAACTGGTCAACGTGCTCTTGTAAGAACTTGAAATGTGCGGCTGCCTTTTTTTTGTACAGCAATGGCATTTTTCGAGGCTTTGAATAGTAATAGCACTACCTGACAAATTTAGTTTCTTTTGGATGTTATTTGTGGGCACAAAAGAATCGCTTTTAATAAAATGAACTTCACGATGGTTAACCTTTCAACCTTGTTTTCGTACGATAACGCGTTTGTGATCATTAGATCGGCCCATGACAAGATCTCTTTAATTGCCCTAAAAACTTTTTCCTTGATTTCTGCGATATTCTTTTATTAATTTTCGCTTTTCCTCAGTACAACGTTTTCCTCCTCCCTCTATTAAAAATTAAGCTGCTTTAATAGAAATAACTATTTGAAATAATTTTAATTCACTTTTTCATATTTACTTTTTAATTTCATAAACAAATTTTAAACGTATTTTCATTTTTAAGAATTCACCAACACTCCTATTTTTATGATCAATGTACAGTGGACAAAAAATAAAAAAAAAAAAAAAATAATTAATTAAATCCTAAGCATATTTGTTCTTGAAATTATTTCTTTAGTGCTTGTTTTTATATATTCCGTTGTAAATACTGTTAGAAATTATCAAGCTTTTAACATTTCCTTAATACAGTATTGAACTTAAAATATGGACTGTCACTTATTCTATTATTATGAACACAGTTGTATATCAAAAAATAGGTAAGGCTTCCCATAATTTTGATGTTGAAATTCATCAAAATCGGTTTACAATCATCGGAGATATCTCAAAAAAACAAAAAAAAAAACGGGGTTTTAGACTTTTTTCGAATTATATAAGCGAGGGACTTTGTTCTTTCACAGAAAATTTGGAAACTTGTTTCTGAATTGTTTTGAATGAACCAATCGGTTCATAAGCAGCCGAGATAGCGGCCAAAATACATTTTTGGACTTTTCGAAGCCCCTATATTAAATGCGGACTTCATTCTTATTTAGATCGGTTACTAATATTTTTCTAAAATTGCGGTCCATAAACAACAGAGTTATTGCCAAATACGTTTCTTTTATAGGTACTGAAAAACCAACAATAAACTAATGCATATTTGGTTTTTTAATATTTTGAGACCAATATATAAGGTAGAGATTTCATTCTTTCACAGAAAATTCGGACCTTTTTTGCTGCATTTTTGTGTTTCTAAATCAATGCAAAATTATAGTTAAAAACATTTTTTTTTCAGAATTTGAATATCGGCTTTTTGAGCCAAACAAATTGGTTCATAAACAACGTAGTTCATAACGACTTTTTATTTATCCAATATCTGCTTCTCTTATAGTTAATGTTGTTGTGGGCACTGAAAAAAATAACAACAAACTAAAATGTAAGCTAGAGACTTCGTTCTTACACAGAAGAATTGAAAGTTTTTTTTTTTAAGAATTTTTGTGTTGAAAAATGAACTAAGTAAACCCGGTATTAACCGTGTTATGGGCAAGAATGCGTTATTAGATATATAACTTATGGGACACATAAATCTATCACAAATATAATATTTTTTTCGAATTTCAGTTTTTAAATCAGTCAAATCGTTTCATAAATTTTTCTCCATATCCTTTTTTAATTTAATATTTTCTTACATTTATAAAATATTTGTTAAGCACCGATGTAATTATATCTTCCTGACAGACATGCGATTCATGCGATCTATTTTAAGCTAATTGGTCAATCCCTTTGAGAGTTTTAAAAAAGTGAGCGTAAATAAAAAATAAAAAAAAAAAAATGAGATCCTATATAACCTATAACATTCTATAGTGCAAGCACTATATGTGCGTCAAATTTCATATAAATAGCTTCAATAATAACGTGTAAAGAATAGATTTTTTAAAAGTAGGCGTAAAATGTGGGTGTGATGTCCAAAGCCTACCACTTTTATCAGTGTGTCAAATTTCATAGGCGAGTGCGATATATATATATATATAATATAATTTAAGATATATTACATTTGATATAACATCTCACCATGGGTCAAGGGTATTTACAATACAGCCGTATCTTAATTTTAATTTAAGAAAGTTTATAAAAATATCATATTCAAACAAAATTATATTTAGAACAGTTTTCTAAGGGCCTTGCTTTGTATACTTTGTTTTTGTTATTTTTATTATTATTTATTTATTCTTTTTTTTTTAAACCAACTTTTTTGTGAACCATGTCAACCATGCCAACGTTTCAAATAATGTCTTTGAAATAATGGCAGTTAGTCTGGGTTTTATTTGTTATTGCAGGTTAAAAAATATAAATATAATGGTTGACAAAAGAATCAGTCGCTCGTTATTTTTATTTTTAACATTTTCCTTTTACTCTCTTATATCTTGTTTTGTATTTTTTACCAACATCTTTTTTACTAGTAATTATTCATTTTATTTTTGTTTAACTAGATTGTTGAATTTTATTTTCTTTTTGATATTATACTTTTCTTGTTTATCTATTTACAAGATATCATTCTATTAAAGTTGTTTAATTTTTTTTTTTTTTTGTAATTAATGCTGTCATAAATAATTATTTTGTTAGAGTTATTTTTGTTATTTGAAAAGGGTCAAAGTAAATAGAACGATTTTGTGGAATAAAGAAAAAAAAAAAAAAAAAAAATAAATATATGAGCACAAATTATTTAGGTACAGGATATTTATGCTTTAGCAAAGAATTTTTAATTTGACTAGAAAATTATGAATTATTTTATATAAACAAATTATTTTTATTTCTTAGTCTAGTAAATAATACCACTTGGCTATTTCAGCTATTTATAAGCTATTATCAAGTCACTACTTCTGTAGCCGTGGCGTAATTATTTATTTACAACAATAAAAACCAGCTGGGATTTCAATGTCAAAAAATATCGCTTAATTTCTTACAGAATTAAACAAATTTTGACAAGATGTTTCTATAAACTTCGTGGGTCCAGACAGCTATTTAGAGGCTATTATTAAATCACTACTTCTGTAGCCATGGCGTAATTATTTATTTACAAAAATAAACAACCAGCTGGGATTTGAACGTCAAAAAAGATCGTTTAATTTCATACAGAAGTAAACAAATTTTGACAGGATAATTCTATAAAAAAAACGGAGCAAAAAACAATCAGCTGGTCTAAAAATTTCACTTTATAATCCTTGCGGATATTTTTCGCTTCACGTAATTTTAAGTCCACGGTCATGAGAAACGTGTTAAACGCATCACAGTTTTTTTTTGAGATTTCAGTATTGCTCGAACGATATTATTATGTCTCAAACCACGGGCAGTTGAATGTTACTTTCTCTTCTTGTGGACATTCTGAATACCTATGAGAGTTGTAGTGTCTGAATCTTTGGAAGTAGCTTCTATATCGTCCGTGTCCTGCGAGAAATAATGTTAGATTACAGTTTAGCACACCATGTCAATGACCCATGTTTCAATATAGGGTATTATTTCACCTATAATGAATCCTGCCTGGACTATTAGCTCGATGTGAACTGCAAAGCCAACAATCAACGCAAGCTTTATCAGGATTTTTAGGTCTAATATTTCATTAAAAATAATATTTAATAACAACGGCCCTAGCACGGAACCTTGGAGAACCCCTGATATGACGTTGTATGTTTTTATTGCAAAAATAAAATTTGATTATTTTGATGGTTTTAGGTTTTTAGATATTAGGTTTGTTCCCGTACTCTAAATTGGGTGCACGCTAAATACCGATATTACCGAAAATCGTTCCCGTACTGGACAAATTAGAGTTATTTTGAGAGAATAATGTTCTTTTTTTTTTTGCACGAAACAGCCCAGAATATTTCTTTGGGTAGATTGTGTCAATTGTCAAATAATTAAAAGTATACAATAAAGCAAATGAACTAAAATTAAGAAAAAATTATTTGTTTTTGATACTAACAGGAAAGTTTTATGAAAAAAGAAAATTAAAATAAAAACACTAAAATATGTTGAAAAATAAAATTACATTCTCATACGAATTTTTAAAACAGTTTGATGTTTTATTTCTGTGTAAACAATTTTGATTTTTGTATTCCCCTATTTTTGTGCATTGTTGTATTTTTGTGGAAGAAAAATGAGTTTTTTCTCATTTTACCGCACTTTACCCAAAAAGTATGAAAACAAACCTATTATAGGTAGCATCTGGTCAGTTAGAATTGGAGGTTGCATAAAAGTTCAAATTATAATAACGAATGATTTGAATGAGAATTATCATAGATTCGAATATAAAGTCTAGAAAAACACTATATAGAGATTGGCAGACAAAGATGTCACAGGATGGAAGTAGTTGATTACTAGATAATTTAAAATTGAAAAAATTAAACAAATTTTCGGAGTTTGATCAATTTGGATCCATATTATAGGTGTTCATCATGAAATCAATTACAATTTCTGACGAAAGAGCTTATACCTCATATCCTAATATTCGAAAATTAAAAGATCCTTGTCCCAAAGAACGTATGTGAAGACGCATGCAAAATTTATTATTTCTTCTACTCGTTGAGATAACTCCTGTAGAAATCGTTAGACTAAAGTCCCAATTTTGATAGATTTGACACATACATCTGTCAGGCAACTAATTGCAGCCTTTCTATCAATAAATATTTCCATATGCCTACCATATTTTAATGGCCATAATTTCGACTTGTATAATATAACATTTATTCAGGAGCCTATAATACATTCGAATCCCAAATTCTTCAATGCAGACGACAACAACGTTTCTCAGTTTAGAACCTTCTGAGTAGATGCAAAGAGTTCCTTTGGAAGATGAAGGAAGGATTTCCATTTTGGATAATACGACTGGTTCATCCACTAATGGAATGGTCTGGGAGAGCAATAGCCAAAAATATAAGAACTGTATGTTGCTTACAAAAATAAAAAAAAAATCTGATATATCGAATACAACTGTAGAAAAACTGTAGAACGACGCTTCAATGGGAGGTATTTTTTTATAGTACTTAAATTTAAGATCTTTTTTACCAAGATATATGTATATTAGGCTGTATAAAAACTAACTAACTTTAAAAATTTGACTGTAACTCCTCCTAGAATCGTTCACTGGATTATAAGAAGATATTGTGTGAAATATTAGTGAAATTGAATATCGTTTATATGGGAAAAATATTGCTTTTTTTAGAAAAATTTAACTATTAAGTACTTCGGTTTATAACAAAATGTTAAAAAAAGCGTAATCTATACATAATTTCTTATCA
The DNA here is from genome assembly GCA_932274085.1 of Protocalliphora azurea. NCBI lineage: Eukaryota > Metazoa > Arthropoda > Insecta > Diptera > Calliphoridae > Protocalliphora > Protocalliphora azurea. The sequence goes on along the minus strand of OW026521.1, from coordinate 147,528,431 downwards.
GACAACATATACAGTGAAAAAATCTGTTAAAAGATGTTTAAGTTATTACGAATTCCCCAGATTAGACCATTTATGTAAGGAGTGCAAAAACAAATTTTTAATTTTTTGCAAAATGTTTAAATGAAATACTATTTTTAACTAAATTTGAATTATACTTAATGAAAAATACGTTTTTGTTTCTCCATGATATTTCAAATCCCTTTCCATTCTTGGTTAAAAAATTTTGATTTTTTTAAGACGTTTCAAACTCCAATTTCAAACATTTAAAAATTTTGTTAAACAAATTTCAAAAAAGTTCGAATAAAACTATGCAGGTTTATAGGCAACGTTACACGAAATGAATTTAAAGAAGAACTAGGTCACCTTGTATGGCTAATCCGTACGTGCAATTTGAATTTTGGCGATTTCGGCAAAAAGGCTAATTTTGTGGTTTCTTAGTTATAAAGTCAATTTTTTATGGAACCGATATTCAGACTAAACAAAATTATCATACACTCATCAAAAAAAGAACAGAAAAGGAGCTGAAAAATTCATAATTTTATCATTGTGTTATCATTGAAAGAAAGTACGTAGTGCTGAAAAAGAGTTGCAGAACCTCTTTTTTTATCCCATGGTTGTCATTGTTAGAATGTTCTCTTTTGATGCTTCTTGTTCACTACTTCTGAAGTATTTCTCTTAAAACTATATTTATAATTTTTTTTTATAAAAATATGGTTTTAGCTTTGTTAATAGATAATAAAAATAATTTTCAATTTGAGAAATTTTTATTTTCTCAGAAATTATTCACATTTTTTCTTGATAAAATATATATTTGTTTTCACTTTTTTGGATGTAATTTTTATTAATTTCGAAGAAAGTTCAAAAAATGCATTTAGTTCTACTTTTGAAATGGTGGGAAAAAGTTCTTTTTTGGAAGCACTAATAAGATAAACCATATCTTAGAAAATATATTCTGAAGTTTTTAAGGATTACCTTTAATATAGGAATCTCAAAGGTCAAAATATTAAATATATCAAATTTTTAATTAAGACATCATGAAAAAATTTTGCGGATTTGAATAAAATTTTATGGAAATATAACTGAAAGACTGTCGTTGATATGAGTAGTAAAAAAAGGCAAATTTAACTCTCACGTCCGCTTGGGGTCAGAATTTTTTTAAACGAACCTATTCTTAAGTATCTGTAAAGTAAATTTTATTAATTAACATCATGGACAAATAAAATAATATTTACCTCATCATAACAAGTAAAGTCATGCTAAATCATACAAGTTCATCACAGAAATCATTGAATCCAAATCCATATAAAAAAATATTTTTTCGTGATGTTTTCCTTAAAAATTTTAAATATTTAAAGTTTTGACTTTTGACATTCTAATTTCAAAGGTAATCACTGTCCAATTTCAGAATATATTTTCTGAGATATGTTTTATCTTATTCTGTAATTAAAAAACTGCAAGAAATTTATTTTTTCTGAAATCCGCAAAATTCAAATCGCAGGTACGGCTTAATTATACAAGATGTTGAACTAATTCTTTTTCAATATTATTTCTTGTAATGTTTTCTATAAACATGCATAGCTTTATATGAACGTTTTTGAAATTTACTTAATAAAATTTTAAAAAAATTGAAATTGAAGTTTTGAAATAGTCTCAAAGAAAAATCAACATTTCTCAACCAAGCATAGAAAGGGATTTAAATTATCATGGAAAGACAAAAATGTATTTTGAGTAATTATAAATAGCATTTGATTGAAACCTTTCGCAAAAACTTAAAAATTTGTTGATACAGTCCTTATAGAAGTGGTCAAAAACATATTAACGATCTGGGGAATTCGCAATAACAATAATAATAATAATAATAATTTTTTAACCGATTTTTTCCTTTTATAACTTGATAGTTTTGAGTGCTGATTAAACATTATTTTTTGCGAAAAAAAACCTTCAACCAAACCAAGAAAAGCTCGATAAATACTATGGGGACTCTTCACCATCGATTTCAATGGTATAAAAGTGGTTTACTGACTTTCGTTGTGGTCGCACAAGTACAAATGACGCTGAACGTTCTGGACGGCCAATTGAGGTCAGTACACCCGAAAATCCACGATATGCTGTTGGCCGACCGAAGAGTAAAAGTGCGTGAGATTGTTGATGCCATAGTCGTTTCATATTGCAGCTGGGTTTAAGAAAGTTGTCTGCAAGATGGGTGCCTCGTTTGCTTTCAATTGACCATAAACGTAAACGTGTGACAAATTCAAAGAATTGTTTGGAGTTGTTTAATCCCAATCCGAATGAGTTTTTGGGACTTTTTGTAACTATGGATCCATTAATGTACTCCTAAGACCAAGCAGCAGTCTAAACAATGGGTTTCTCCGGGTGAACCTGCTCCAAAGAAGGCCAAGGTAAGGTGACGGCAACAGTTTTTTAGAATGCACGCGGTATAATCCACATCGATTACCTTCAAAAGGGAAAAACAATAAATGGTGAATGTTATGCCAACTTATTAGACCGATTTGATGAGGATTTAAAAAGAAAACGACTCCATATGACCAAGAAAAAAGTTCTTTTTGATCAACATAATGCACGGGTGCACACGTGTGCAGTCTCAATGGCAAAACTCTATGAATTGGGCTACGAATTGGTACCTCATCCGCCATATTCTCCGGTTTTAGCCCCTAGTTACTACTTACTATTTCCAAATAAAGAAATGGCTCGGTGGAAAGAGATTCAGCTCCAACGATGAAATTATTAACCAAACAAATGCCTATTTTAAGGACCTCGAAAAATCCTATTTTTTGGAAGGGATACAAAAACTGGAGAAACATTGGACTAAGAGTATTTAATTAAAAGGAGATTATGTTGAAAAATACATTTTTGTTTTGCAAAAAAAACTGTATTTCATTCAAAAAGTCACGGACTTATTAATCCACCCTCGTACATATGTATAAATTACGGTTCTTAGCTTAATTTGAATCAAATTTTTTCTTTAGTAGAATTTTTGATATTTGCGCGCGCTTGCAACGATATTAGTTTTAAACTATAATTGGACACACCGATCTTCATGATCTTTTTTTATATTAACAAAATCCATTTCCAGATTTTTAACCTTCATATTTATAATATAAGAATTTGGATCACATATGGACCGGTGGTAATAATAATATATGAAAAAATTTTCCTATACCTAGAATTTATTTTCGTAGTTTCATTTCGATACTAAATTATATGAATAATTTAAAAGCTCTGAAGATATTCTCTGGGAAATGATTTGTAAGGAATGTGGAGTAAACTATGAGCCGATCTTATTTTTATTCAATATATTGACTACTATGTAAAAAAAAAAATATTTTGTAGCAGTTTCTGAACCAGTAATCCAAAATAGAATTTAATAATCGCTTAATAATTACCATTTGAGCGCATTTTTTTTTTATCGATATTTATACTTTTTTTTAAAAAATAAGTCAATACCAAAGGTTTAGTTTGTCCCTTCTAAGTTCTGGGAGCTTGTCCTGAAGTACCTAATGAAATGTTGTACCTAATTTTTAAGCAAAAATATGAGAAAAAACATATACGCAATGTTGGGCATGAAAGTCTTAATATCCCTCAACAATGATATTACGTTGTTCCATATGGCGGAGTTGAAGGCATTTTTGATGTGAAGCGTTATGATAGCCTAGTGTTTCTTGTCCTTGTCATTTCTGTTCACTGCCGATTTCACCATCTTCAAACACAAAGCTTATAGCGTCAATGGTTGATCTTTATTTCCAAATTCTCTTTCGGAAAGACTGTTCATGCTCTAGTTTGCTGTCAATAATATATTGTAATAATTCGTACCAAGCTTATAACAAACATACAGGTCGATATGACTAAGAATCTTCTAATAATTTTCCGGTTAAGGTATCAATATGAGTACCTATGATTCTCTCTTTTTAGTCTAGATTATAGTTTATTTAAAATGTCTTCAGTCTGCAGTCTAATTTATAATGTAGTCTAAAGTCCGGAATGTTATCTATTATACATTGTGGTTTATAGTCTATACTATTTTATATTTTACGGTATAATTTTTAATGAATTCTATAGTTAATCTATAGTTTATTCTTTGGTATGGTATATATATGTGCTATAGTCTATACTAAAATCTATTCTACAGTATAGTCTATAATCTGGTCTATAGTATAGACTATGGTTTATAGTTTAATCTATAGTCTTGTTAATAGTATATTTAGTTCATATTCTAGTCTATAGTCTTGTATACTGTCTCTTCTATTAAGCTCTAAAAGAATCCAATAATTTTAAATAAAACAACATTTTGTTTTTTTTTTATTTTATTTTCAATTTAACATTCCATGTAAAATGTGTTTTTATTATTTCTTTCTTTTGTTCTCTGTCAATTAATTAATTCAATAATTTTAATATTAAATACTATTATTTCATTTTATTTTTATTTCTTATTTCTCGGTTATATATGAATTACATGGTAGTAATTTTGTCAACTTATTTTTCTCTGTTTATGTTGGTTTTCAAATTCAGATTTTAAATATTATTTTATTTTATCGTATCTCTCTTGTTTGAGTTTCGTCTTTAATTTTTTACTTTCATTTATATCTTTTAATTTTTTATTTACTAAATATTAATTAAATATGAAATCTATAAATTTTAATATTATTATAATTTTATTTTAATTACATAGAATACAGTTAAAAATACACTTGAATTTATTTCTATATGTTGCTTTGTTTAATGTAAGTAGTTACATATGGTGTGTGTATGTGTGTGTGTGTGTGTGTATGTATATGCGCCTATAACTAATTAATTTATTTTATAGAAACAAAATTAAATATAAAACTCAAAAAAAGTATCTTAATTTAATATTATAATTATTCTATAATTATTATTTTTTGTTTTTTTAGTTTTTCAATTATATTAAAATTCATTTAATAATAATGTAAAATGTGTAAGTGAGTGAGTGAATTGTTGTTGCTGATAATGAGTGTATATGTTATTTTGGATTTTATTTTAATGATTTTGTTTTTTTTTTTTATTTTTATGTTTTTATTAACAATAGTATTTTTGTTGTCAATTTATTAAATATGTATTTTATTTTTATTATTATGAATGTGTGGTTTATTGAATAATGCAATAATTGTTATTACTTTTGCTTTAATAATTTTATTTTAAAATGTCCTTATTATTTATTACTTATTAATGTCAATATTATTTTAATTATTATTATTATTTTTTTGCATTATATCATTACATTTTTTTGTTATTAAACTACTTTTTTATTTTACAAAAAAATAAATGTTTGGAAAATTATATTTAATACTCTTATATATAAATTGTTATTCTTATATATATTTTTTGCAATTTATTGAGAACTTTATATTTAACATATGTAAATGCACCAGTTTATTGTTAGTTATTGTTGTTTTTTATATTACATTTATTTAATTATACTTACAAAATTCATTTTTAATTAAAAGTTAGTTCAATTATAAATTCAATACCTTAAAATAAACAACACATAGAGGTTCCAAAATGTTTTTTTTTTTTTTTTTTTGGAAATAATTTTGTAACTTGTGAACCGTAGGAAATATCTCAAATAAAATTTTACCTGGCCAGAGATCAAGTGTTTTTGAGTTTATTTGAAGGCGCACAGGTTCCTAGCGGGTTAGGGCGTGGAGTGTTGGGAGTAGGTGGAATGGGTAGACCTCCAAATTTTGGTCATTTCAGGTATGCAATTTTTTTCTTTTTTTTTTAAATGGTCAAAATTCATCTATGATTTGGCAGCAAAAAAAAAAAAAAAAAATCCTACAAAAAATATGCTGACATGTATAGGTTGTCTCCTTTAGTTTCAGAGATATATAGTTCGAAAATATTTTTCATTCATATTTAGACACCTTTTTTAGGTCTTCCTTCAATCTGGCGGGCTCAATATTGGCCCTAATTTTTTTCTAAGATGTTCGTCGCATTTCTTACAAAATGTTAAATAATATTTTTGCAAGATTCGTATAAATATATAAATTAAATAATAAGTTATATTAATCTGAAGTTGGATCTTAAAAAAAAATCATATTTTTTGATTTTTTTTAAAGGTGACGATGGGAACTAGTTAAAGCATATTTAATACTATCAAATTTCTGAGCGAATTAAAATCAAATTGAAAACAGGTCTTCTAGGGCCAAGTGAAATCTTATTGAGATATTTCCAACGGTTGACAAGTTACAGAATTTCTTCAAAAAAAAAGCGTTTTGGAACCACTGTGTAACAGCCTATATTTTGCAAAAATAATATTAATATTCTTTATTTTAATTTTTTATAGGAAAATTATATTCTAATTTGATGTTTAAGGGAAGGATTTTTATTCATAAATTTTTAAGTTTAATTAATGGATTTTTTGATTTTTAACTATTTAAGTCGGTTTATATTACAACTAGATATTTAGGAAAAACAATGTATATATGTACATTGGAAAACTAAAATAAATGTAGATACTTAATTTAAATAAAAAAGGGAGACAAAATCTTAAGAAAATGAATAATTTTAAAATAGCTAAAATAACTATAAAATTAGCTACCTCTTACATAAATTTTTATAAAACTATTCAATCTATTTAGATACTTTTCTTGATATAAATTTATCATTTAATTTCATCTAATAGCATTGCTCGAAGAGATGTGAAAGTTATGATGGTGGCGTCGCTAATAAAAAAGATGATATTAAGTTCAAGGCGCCAGATTCTTAAGGCGGATATTTTTTTACTTATTGTGAGTTTTTTAATTAAACCATTTTCATATCGTCTGTACACTTATAGGAGCGAAAAAACTATTTATTTTTTTATACAAAAGCCTTTCAAAATAACATGTTAATCCTTTTGGTAATTTAGGAACTGCACAGATATTTGAAAATATATTAGAACTGGAAATGAAAGATCAGTAAAACTTTCGGATGCTTGAATAAAAAACAATTAAAAGTAATTTTTCAATAATCTTCAGATAGTGTCTTTCCAATATCTATGCAAAGGTGTATTTATAAAGATATATGAATTCGATTTTTTTGTTAAAATGTATGGAATATGAAGTTATATTGGAAATTTTTAAGAGAGTGAAATTTATTTTGCATAGAGCTATGCTAATGATAGTACCTCTTATTATAAATACGTCTTTAACTGTGCCGACGATCGACTGCAGTATATCTCTCGGCGTGATATTAAAATATTCAACAATAGTACTGGCATTGTTTAAGCGAGCTTTATTGCTTCTTTTAAGGAGACGGATATTACCTTCAATAGGGATTTTATCGACTTGATAACATTTAATGTATCATTGATTCCAGTCAAGTGATTATGACGTCATATTTACGTATCGAAGGACATTGTCCAGCTTCGTAATATTAAGTTCATGACAGTCAAATGGAAATTCTTTTCTTTTAAAGATTACTGCAATTGTGACAGTATATGCGATAGGTACTTATGCCTATCATCCAGTGACTTATTAATACTGCCATCATCCTCGTAAGGTCCATCCAATTTCAATGAATTTAATACTGCTAATTTTAAAGTTTATTCGCTTGAGATTTCTTATTACAAATTCTTTGGAAATTAGACCAGATACAACACCACATCTTAGACTGGTCTATTTTTAGACATTGATGTCGTTGATGGTAAGCTACTTAACATGGCACAATTGACTATGACCGCGTTAAGTAAACTGTTAACTGCACCAAATTCTGGAAACTTGGACCACCGACTTTCAAAATTTTAAAAATTAATGCAGCGAGAACTTGACGAATAATTAAAGTGGGTACTATTATAAATGGCAAAAGAATTGGGTATAAACCAACCACAAGTGTTGTACAAACTGCTTCAGCATAGTATAGAATAAAGTATCGTTATGCTTAAAAGTAGAACTTTTTCGGGAATAAATTCAATTCAAAATCCACCACTTTTGTGGTCATATTGGCAATTTACGTTTGAAAAATTTAAAAACACAAAATATAAAACATAATATAGTTTAATAATTCGATACATAACTGGTGTCAACTTGAAGCCAATGCGGTATTAATTTTCATTAATATTTTTATCACGCAGTATTGAATTTGAACACATACGGTGCATACTATTGACACTGAATGGTATCGTTTTCTATACGTATGTGGTAGATTTTACTCTGGGTGAGAAATCTTTCGAATATCTGTTGTCATACAAAGGTAGGGTATTTATTCAAATTAACTCTGGAAGTTAAATGAGCTACAGCAAATATTCCGATAAAAGAAAATATCAAGAAATGTGTCCTCTATAACAAAATACTCCAAGAGAGAATTTAAAACCGGTTCACCCGGGATTAAGTTGATCGAAGCAACAGTAAATGAATTAGATCCAACATGTATTGAGTCTCTTAACTGTGAATAGTGCCAAATCAGTCGCATGCTAATATAGGCAGCAAGAAGACTCTTCTAGAGCGCACATTAACTGAAATTTCCATGGTAGTACACTAAGAAATTTTATATGGTTGAATCAAAACTCTTTTGGCATTTGAAAAAAGATACATGATCAACGGATTCTCATGAGCAGATTATCAAGAGTTTTTGATGGAACAATATTTGTGTATTAGTATAGGGTTGGAACGTAGACTTAGAAGATCATTAAAAAATTAATAATATGTAATAACAGTTCCTTGAATTCCTGAACTTGTTTGATGGCACTCATCTACAACAACTAGTATAATAGAGTACTAGTATAGTAAATTGATAGAAGTTAGTAAGTTTTTATAGAAGTAAACCATGGAACACTTTATCGAATGCCTTAGAAATATCTAGAGCAGTGTGGGGTGATGTGAAAATTTCAGATCATGCGAGGTAGAATGCTGCTTATGCCCAACGTTATTTCACACGTACATTACTTAAATTACTTCAGGTAACTTCGTTCGACTACTGCTCTCTCTCAATATCGTCAAAGCAAATCAAGTCAGTTGTAGTTTAGCGTTATTGAAGCGAGATCTCATTTTGCAACTTACAAAAAATACACAAAGCAATATGTTTGCTGAAAAATTGAAAATTGATTTTTTTTTAGAGAATATGGGTGGTTAAGCATAATTTTATCACATTTTGAGTCATAAAAGTTTGTTTCCTATAAAAAAACATTACCCCTATTGCCATCTGTTTCCTATTATTTCCTTTTTTATTTTTAATTTTCAATTTATTATATTTTTATTTTTGTATTTTCAATTATCTGTACAAATATTTGTTACAGCTAGAAAAATCAATGATTTCTAGTTTGAAATAAAGTCGTCAATTCCAAAAGTTATGTTGTAGATTAGAAGTTTTACTTTCGACAATTGCTACGATGTTTGAGTGTAAAACTGAGCAGAGTTCATTCAGTTTCGCTTTTGCAGCTCCACACACAAGCGCAAATATATGTGTTGCCCTACACTGAACTACTTTACTTAATTATTAGTAAAATTCTCCATATTGGGTGATTTTTCATCTCAAATTTCATTGAAATTGTGTATTTCTATACTGCTTAGTATAATTTAGACTGTGATATGTGTTTCCGACTTATCACTATGATACAATAAAAAGCTTTGTCTCAAGAATAATGTCTTAATGTTAAAATTTGTAATGTTTCAACTGAAATACGACAAGATATATTGAAATTACCAAGTAATGGTTTGTGCTACGAAAGGATAATAATTTATTTAATTAGATCCATAGCCTCTTGTGAAATAGTTACCAACTTTATCTATTTCGAAATTTGGAGAACAAGGATCCGATACCATTGTCTGAGGCTTTTCGAAATTTGATTATTTGCTGATAATTTTGTCTTCCTTTTCCTTTTAAATTGTATTGTATTGTTTTTTTTCTTAAATAAAAATTAAAGTTTTTTACTAGAAACTATAATAAATTCATACTTATATGGCTACAATTTACTATTCACTAAAATTCTATCATATGTTTCGGTATTTTCATATTTTTGTTTTAGAACTGTTAAAAAAAAAAAATGAAATCATAAAAAATTCGTAAAACAAATAAAAAAGATTAATAAACAATATTAATGAAATATGTATATCACAGGTACATTTTTTAGTTTTCTAGTAATAAATTTATAAAAAATTAGAAAAAAATACATATTTTAAAAATTATTAATTTAAGTTATACAAAATAAATTTAAATTAATATAGAAAATCAAATTATCATATTTATAAAAAAGTTATACAAAGTGTTTTTAATTTTTATTAATAAATAGCCACTAACCATATTTGCTTATTTTTGTTATAATTCTAAGTATTTTTAGGAAATTTTCCAAAAACTAAAAATTTTACGTATTTAAGTTACAATTTTCATTATACTTGTTCCCTTCCCTTTTGTTCTTAATCCGGCTTTCTTCTTTTTTGAGGGCTAGTTTAATATTTTAACAAAAATTTAGTTTTTTTTTCTTTTTGCCTAAATTTATTTATTAATACCCTGTCTTTATTATTTAGGTTTATACAATTATTTTGTGAAACGCTCTTAAATGCTAAATATATTAAGTAGCATTTATTTTCACAATTATCTTTTCTTTAAAACACAGTTTAATTTTGTTGAGTTTTTTCTTTATAGTATATAAATTTTACAGGTTTATTTTAATTATTGGTTAAGGATTTTAAGGATTTTGTTTAACAAAAAAAAAAAAAAAAAAAAAAAGGCAGATTTTTGCTTATAATATTTTATGGCACAAAAGAAAAAGAAATTTATTTAACCTTCAAATTATTCTTAAAAAAAGTCTATTATTTAAATTTTTAAATACTAAATTGCGATATTTGTGCAGTAGTTAAAAAGTTCTAGAATTTTACTCATTACAAAGAAATATTACAACAATAAAAAATATATATTTGAAGTATTTGAAAACAAAGATACAAAGGCCAATTAGAAAGATAAAATTTTAATGTTTTCTAATTCTATTACCTTAGGATCCCACCGATTTCAAGTGGTTCGGAGGACCAAAATCATTTAAAAATATTTGGCATTAATTGTATGCTTTTGGAGTTAAACTTAAACTTATTTGGTTTTATTAAGTTAAAATGCTTCCGGTAAAAAAATTTGATAACTATTATTAATAATAATCCCGCAACAATTATAAGTTATAAGAAATAAAGGTGCGTAGCACCAAAAAGAAATAATTTGTTCTCTTTTGTGAGCCTCACGAAAAAAAGTTGCAAATATATCCCCTCTAGAAATGAGGATTCAGATATTACATCTGAATGTTTAAATTTACATGAGCTGGACCATTTTCAAAACACCCCGAAAAATACGTATTTCTTTCAATATAATTATCAAAATTTTCCGTGAAAGAAAATTAAATTCAAATTGTAATAGTCATGGAATATTAATTTAAATCATTGTTATGATTTTACAAACATTTTTTTTTTTGTTATATTTTCTTCATTCAAAAACTAATTTTATATATTTCGGAAATTTGTTGATATTATTGAAGATTACAGTTAATTAACCCTTTAACAGCAAGATGATCAATTTTATGCATTTAGGTCACAAAAGTTAAATTAGCAATCTTTGCAAATAAGTAAAATGAAAATATTTATTATATTTAATTATAGATCAATTTATGAAAAATATAATAAGTTCATTTAAAACCGCGGTAATAAGTGCATTAAAGAGATTTTTGAAATATAGTCAGTATTTTACACGAATTTATTGTTTTTATGATAAATTTATGCTTTTAATGACATTTATTTTCTTAACTAAACATTTATTTGATATAAAAATTAACTTAACCAATTATGCACCGGAAATCCCAAAATATTATTTGTACAACTAAATGGTTAAATGAATACATATATCAATAGTATTACATGAGACCTTTCCAATGATGTCCTAAAATATAAATTACGATGGAAAATTTCCAAAATATTTATGTAGTAATTTTGTTTTGACAAAAAGTTAAAAATTATGTAAATTGTTGATCGAAAACCATATTTTTGGAGGTATTTTTAAGATGGTCCAACTCACTTGAACAAAATAATTAAACCGAAATATCTTGGGGATTAGTTTAAAACATAACAATCTTTAATTTTAGGGTGGTATATTTTAAAAAGTTGTTATCTCCATCAATGTACTTCAATGTATATACATTATTTTTTAGTTTATACTTTTAAATATTAAAGCATTTCAGAACTTCATTTGTTTTTGCTATGAAATATACAAAAAGATCTGTCTAGGGCAAGTGTTGAAATTGTTATTCCACTTCTTAATAAACTAACTAACTCTCAACTAGCCTATTCAGCCTTAAACGTCATAATTATAATCCACAATAATTTAAATTGCATTGTCTCCACATTTCTTGATTTATTTCTTATTTTAGTTAAACTCTTTATAGTTGCTCTCCTGTTTTTTATTTATTTCCCACAAATCAATTGGCGTGTTAAAGTATATTTTCGTTTGAAAATAGCTATTATTATAAAATTAACAATTTATTCTTGAATTTTATTGCTGTTACACAAAGAGGAGAAAAAAGTATTAAATAAATAAACATAAATCATAACAGCACACATTGAAATTCAACTACAGAGTCCTTTGAAAAGTACAAATGTTTGCACAAAACAAAGCCGTAGAATAAAAGGGATTTAAATAATGTTAGGCAAATAATTGGACATTGTAATGTATTTCTGTTATTCACGGAAGTTTGATTTTGCCTGATAGCTGGATATATTTGAAATAAAATTTATGTTTATTGTATCAGAATACAATTTTTACCTATAACTACGAACTCAAAAACAGTTAATCTTAGATTCTCTTTAGTCCAAAATGTTTCTTCGGCCCAATCTTTCTTAATCAATATCAATAGGATTTATTAATGGATTTAATCGAAATCTTATTGTATAAATACATAATTTTTTTTTTTCAAATTTACAGTTATTTTCTCTAGGTCTTCGCAGCAAAATTTCTAAATATTTTGGTTGTTTCTGGCAGTATTGGAAGAGATTTTGCTTCAAGAATTTTGTTCTGAAGGAATTTAAGATATGAAATCCTAAAATTATTCAAATCACTATATCTTAGAATAGTTAATTATGGTCCTTCGAGCCATGTAAATATTATTTCTTAATACATGAAAAAAATCTTAAATATTTAAAGAAATCTTCTAATTTTTGATTCAAAAATTTGAAAATGGATTTTAAATTTATCATTGTATGCTTAAATTAAAAAAGATCTTTTAGTCTAAAATCGTCCTTCAAGTCTCAGTTTGTAAAAACGGTGTCATTCGGACTCTATATGATAATAGCTTGCGCACAATAAACTACAATGAAAGTCAGTTTGATAGTTGTTTTCATAATAAACAGAAAGAATATTTACAATGAATATGATCTCGCCTTCTTTTAACTAACACCCAATTGAATATTGATATTATGAAATTTGTTTAAATTAAATACTAATTATCTTCTACTGGTCCTTTGCACCAACGTTTACAATTCCTTTTCTTAGTATATTTGCCAGGTTTGGTATTGTTTTTAGTATTCAAAGTTAGACTTGAAAGAACTTAAACTAAGTAGCCAAAAGTTTTTGTACTCTAGCTTTGAAATAAATCCCTAAATAAAATATAAATTATGGTCCTTCAAACCACACTTTAATAATTTCAAATACAATAAAAAAATTGTGTTTTTTTATAATTAAAATAAAATTTAATGCATTGGAATTTAAATGAAAACTATTTTCATTACTACTTTCAATTGTTCCCTCAAGTCATCATCTCTAATTTTTATAAAAACTATATACGATTTGCACGTAATTACACGATGCTGCAAAATAATAAAAAACAATAAAATGAATACACTTGGAATGTAGCATAGTGTAGTTTGTAGGTATGGGTAAGTAGTTTATTTCACCATTTTTTGTTTCTATATAGCTGCAAAATTGGGAGTTATTTCCATATATCTGATTTCTCGGACTTAGCGGATTTATAACTTTTTATCTCGAACATCTGTTATCCAATTTAAGTTTTTTAACAGCATTAGAAAGAAAAAGATTCTCCCCTTTTTAAAGAGTATATATACATTTGTATTCAGAGCAGAAGAGTGTAAGATATTAGAGACACAAATTAAATTTTTTTAATTTATTATTCTTATTTTTTGAAATTTACTGACACACACTTTATTAGAAATCATATTATTTTATATTAAAAATACTTCACTTTATTAGGAATAAAATTAGCTTCCTAGCGGGTCTCGGGGGTAGATAGTAGATCTCCAAAGTTGATCACCTCGGGTATGTAATTTTTTTCAAAATTCGCCAAAAATCCACTTATGACTTGAATGTAAAAAAATTTTACATATGTGAAGATCTTATAAATCTCTACAAAAAATGTGTTTACATTTGTAGGTTCTCCTTTTTAGTTTAAGAAATATTTAGGTCAAAGCAAATTTTCCCTTAATTTGGGCCATAATTTTTTTTTTAAATATCCACTAGATTTCTTATAAAATTCTAAATATAAATGTATCTATCCCATAAAATATCATATTAATCTGAAATTGAAACTTAAAAAAATTCATATTTTTGGGGTTATTTTTCCAAATAGTCTGCTAAAATATTTCTTTGTTCCGTACTATATAATTTTTTTACTCGTTTCAAAAAGCGCTTTGGTCAAATGTCTTCCAAGCCATATCCAAATTTTGTTAATTTTAAAAACAATTTTTTATTTTTTTGTAAAATTCTCAAAATGTTAAAGCCGAGATCAAGAAGGAAATATATTGGCTATATGTACCCTCATATGTTGGTTAGACATACAAAGAGCATTTTCTGAGTCACACCTTTTACAATGGCTGGGTGATCGTTTTAATGAAAAAGTTTTCTCGGAGTAAGATTTTGGGTATTTTAGTGGAAAAAAGTGAGAGTTAATCCCCTGATTCTGAAAAAAATCTTTCTAATTTATCTAATTGTGAAAAAATTTTTTTAGAATACCTCGACCTGTTTAAATTTTATTTGGGTCCAAATATTAATATTATTTCTTAAAACTACAATTAAAATCCAAATTTTTAAATTTTCAGGTCATAGTCTGCAGAAATTTGACCGTGCTCTTTCAAGTCAACTCGGAAACACCTAATCTCTAACCATGTGAAATGCTCTGAACGGACAGAAATCAAAATTTAATCCATTTTCAAAGTATTTCAAATTTTTCCAAAATTTGACAAAAAATTATAAATTCTTAAAAAAGAGATGAACTGCTTTTGGCGGCATTATTATATATTTATATACAAAGTTTGATCTGTAGGACCATTAATTAAAAGCCATGAAAGTGTTATATTTTTAATCAAAAAGCAAGCAAATCAATGAAAGTTATCTTATGACAGATTGATTACGGTCCTTCAAACTTCAATATAAGAAAAAATCATATTCATAGAATCCTATTAATTAAATTTTCAATTGGTCCTTCGAAGCAGCTTTCTAGTTCTAATAAAACATAATCTTTGGAATTAATGTCAGGTGTCCTAACGAGGTTAGTAATGATTATTCGAATTATCTTGACTGTTGCTTCTTAAATTAAATGAAAATATATGTTCAATAAGATCTTCTAACATTTTTACTAAAGTAAAGTTCGTATCCAATAAAATTAAATTGATATCATTTTCTCATGACTTCGAATCAACTCCTATTTCATATAAATGAAAATATATAAACGAGTAAATTTGAAATATCTACTTAACTATGAATAAAATACAAAAATATCTAAAATCTTTTTTTACAATAAGTCAACCTTTTGCAATATAAGTCTAATTGAAAATAGATCCCGTTCAGAATATATCAGCCTACTTTTTATTGTTTCTGAAATTTAGAAACAATATATTATATATTAAATAGCTTTAGGATAAATAAAATAACAAGATTTCTATTTGATTTTTAAATCCTTCTATAAACGTTTAACAGGTGTATTAAAAATGGCCCAACTCACGTTAATTTAAACACTCAGATATAATATTTTGGAGCAGACGAATCTTTATTTTTAGAGGGTTACATCGCGTTTCTTTGTCAATAGGCGGGGTTTATGCCCATATAACGAGGAACACTAACTTGATTATTTCAAATGAACACGTATTTGAAAGGTGACATTTCAGAATATATTTTTGGCGTAAATAGCTCTTTATGCGTTGCAAGTGTAAAAAGTTATATTGATTTGAAAATGATTGAAGTATCTGAAGAAACACGTTATGTGGCATGCAAGCTGTTAGGATATAACCGGGGCACTAAACATCAACCATATCACAGTTGGGAATTATTTGAAAATCTCGATGTTTGTGTGTCACATGAATTAACGCAAAGAAATTTCATTAGCAAAATTACCATCACTGAAACGCAACGGAAATGAAAGATAGGTTGAGTACGAGAATATCGTAAAAAAAAATTATTGGATAACACTTTTTAATAAATTTGTTATTTGATTTTATATTTGAATTTAATTAGAATTATCTATTGATACAATTATATTTCTTTTAGTACTTTTAAAATAAATTTAAAAAAAAGTACAAAAATTGTTTCATTCCCCACCATTTAAATTAAATTGTTTAGTCTAACTGGTCGCAATAATTTTCCATAAATTTCGGGATATATATATATAGAATATATATATATATATATATATATATATATATATATATATATATATAATCAGAAAATTGTCTTTTTAATGCGGTAAGCAGACGTTTTTGCCTTTTGATAAAATTAATGTATTATTAAATGTTCTGTTGTAATTATAGACCACCGTCGACATCCAGATTTGACTTTTTTAAGTTTAAATCCCAGCGAATGTCAATCTCTTCGGCAGCTATTTGCAAAAGAACTTCCGTGTATGGTTATAGGGTGTACCATGGGCAATTTCTTGGAATGTCCGATTTTAAATAGTTGAACGTTTTTCCAAAATTAAATCCAAAATTGTGAAATATTATTGTAGTTTTATTTTTGAGAAATAAACTTTTAAATGAAATGTATTATAAATGCTGTTACAAATTTATTTTTTTTAAATGGAAGGAATTATTTGCAATGGTAAAATATTCATCATATTGTATCAATTCATATATTAATTAATGTTAAGGGAAATTTAAATTATAAACGTTATTTAATTAATTAAAATTTTGCTTAAATTTGAACAACAAATCTATACATTTTATTTTTTAGTATTATCATTTTGATGATTGGAGCAAAATCAATTAAAATTTTAATTGATAAATTATTTATATCAATTAATTGAAAGCCATTTTTATTTTTCCTGTGATTAAACGAAAACAATCATGGTCAAAGGCCGGTGACACTCCACAAATGATTAATGTTGTGTATTCGGTGTGATTGGAAAATAATCATCCACTATGACCTGCTACAATCTGGCAAAGCGATCAATTCTGATCTATACTTCTCAAAAGTAGATCGTTTGAATGAAGAAATCAAGAAAGAGCGACCTGAATTGGCCCACAGAAAAGGTATTGTGTTCCTTTATGACAATGCTAGGCTACACACGTCTTTGATAACTCGCCCAAATTTGACTGCACTTGGCTGGGAAGTTCTGATGCACCCACCATATAACCCGGACCTTGCACTCTCCAAAACTCTCTTGATGGTAAAAATTTGGCCAACCAAAGAGCTTTTGAAAATTACTTGGCCAAGTTTTTCGCTGATAAACCATAGAAGTTCTACAGCGATGGAATTATGAAGCCAAACGAAAAATATCAAAAGATCTTAAATAATAATGGCGAATATGTACTTGATTAAAATTGATTTTCGATAAAGAAAATCTTAGATTAATAAATTTTTCAAAAAAACGCAGATACTTTTTATACGACAGAGTATTAGCAACAGCTTATTTAATTTAAATGCAATTTTCATTTCTTACTTTTATATAGACAAATTTTACAAATCTGATTTATTATCTAATAGTTCTTCGAACTTTTACAGCTACAAATCAAAAAGTTAAAAGTTTACTTTTGCTTTCAAAACATTTTAATTACAGCCTTTTACCCTTTCAATGCTTTGACTCTGCTTTTGAACACCAAGCCACATATAACTATGAATACTTTTAAAATAGTTTAACAACTATAGTTCAAGACTCAATTGTTAGCAGGAGCCCTTGCTAAATGTAGTAATTTTTCACAAAAAAAAGAAAAAAAAAAAGAAAACACCCAATAAAAGGAAAGCTTAAAAAACAACCTCTACTTGTGCAACTCACACACAAACTTAACTAAATGCCAAATAAAATGGCGACATGGTTAAAATATAAATATAAATAACTAAAACATTTTTATAACATTTTTTAAAAAGAAAAATTTTAGCTTAACACGCCATAAAAGGCGGAGAATTTCTTTTACTTTTTTTTTTAATTGTTGTAATTTCTTTTTGTTACGAATAAAACTTCTATTTTAAAGGATTTTTCTTGGTAATAATTTTGTTTTTATTTAAGATTTTCTTTTTTTCAAATATGCTTACAATACTAAAATAATTTAACTATTCGATGGCTACGAAAAAATCTCAATGCTTTTCAATTTACAATGATTATGTCTGTATTTGTAAGTTTTTTCTTTTAAGTTGCTTTTTTTTTTAATAATAAATTATAAATATATAAAATAGTGGGTAATTAAATGCTAAAATAGTTTTTTGTTATGTTTTTCATAAAAATTTACACTTACTGTACACGTTGGCTAGTTAAAGGGGTTGTATTAGTATTTCTATAGATGGCTTCACTAGAAGTAAATAACCATATCGGTGACCATACCAGTTGCATCGGCAACTGCACAACCTCCAGCAACTGTACCATATGTTGCATATCAATTATTTTGTGTTATTACCTTAGGACCACTCGTCAAGCCAGCGGCCGAAGTCATATGTGGTGGCATGCCAGGCTCTCCAGCCTCTGCATACAGACAGGAACCCTCACTACACGAACAGGTATCACCCTCACGTGAACTACAACATTCACTGCAATTGCGTCCGTCTCCTAACACTTCATAAGTACACGATGAGGCAGCTAAACTTTTTTGATCATTCTCCATTATTTCAGGGAATCTATTGGTTTTATTGTGACATCGATGACTGGAGGATTTACCATTTTCTTGGCTACTTTCCGAACGCATGGTATCGTTGCCACTAATGCCCATATGACTGTGACTGTGATGATGTGCGTGAGGGTTGTGAGAATGTTGGTGGTGAGTGGGAGGTTGGTTATGTGTTGCTGCATTGGAATGAGAAGTCCGTGAATGATCGGAACACTCAGAGGAACATTGATAGATTTGATGTGCTGATGAATTAGGGGGTGGCATATGAGCCGTATGTAAAGGTTGATACCAACCTTCACCAGGTGGTGGTAGAGGCTGGAGGGGAGATGCTAGAGCATCACAACTATTGCAAGTTCTGGAAGGAGAGAAGAGGGAAAAAGAGGTTAAATAAGTACTTAAGTGAAATTTTAAGAATTTAAATTTGTCTTTTATAAATATTAAAGTAACAAATATTTGTGCCATTAGTTGTATTTGCGCATCTGATATTTTGCGATAATTATCACAAAATGTTGCTGGAAGTGAGAGCATGAGAGAGACAAAATTTTACAGTTCAGCTGTTGGTTGTTTTTCTTCCATCAACTTCCTTCCATATGTTTAACATATGTTTAATAAAAGATATGATCATTTGTTTATTTAGAAAATAAAAATATAAAAACTGAAATTATGCGATAATTTAGAAGAACAAATGTAATAAAATGTTTTAGTAGATTTACGTTAAAAAAAATCATTTATAAAAGTTTTTATTTGTTGTTGCAAATCATTTTAATAGATGCCATGTTAGCGTTTTCAGTTAAAGATTTAGAGTTTATGTTTAGTGATTTGGTTAAAAATGAAATTTTAATGAAATGAGTTTTAATTCAATTTTTTAACACACACACATATAATATATACATACATACATATATATATATATATATATATATATATATATATATATATATTATTAATTAATAAATAATATTTTGTTTTTATTTCGTTAATAAAAGACAATTTTATATGTTTCATTGTTATTAGATAAATTAGCGTTTTTTAAATAAAATATAGATATTACTAATTGTTGCTTACAAACAACGGACCTTTTTGGAATATTTTTCAATTTGAGAATAAATTGGGTTTTACCCTCAAAAAAGTTGCTGGATAAATCTTGCTGGAAAGTACTCAAACACAGCTATTATCTTAGGACCAATCGTTAGAAATGTTTCATTTAATTACAAATTTTGGCGAGAGCTGAATCAACAACAAATAACAATAGAAAAATGGAAATGGAAAAATTCCCGTAATAAAGTAATAAAGAAATTTACATTTCAATACAAACTATAATTTTGCAGCTCTAGTGCTTTTTTTTTATCAAAGAACAGATTGCTTTTTAATAGATATGTTGATGAAGTTTGCCAGAAATAATTATTTTGATATAAGGACAGATCATACTGAACTTTTTTATAATCGGTTCATTATTTAACCTAGCCCCCATAGAAATGTCTTTCCAAAATAGAGGTTTAACGTTCACAAATGCAAATAGGTTTTTTTAATTATAAATATGTGTGTCAAATTTAATGAAGATCGGTCTACAATGAATCATAGTTATCATATAAAGCCCTCAGCAAAAAATCACTTTAACGTGTATAAATCCCATATAAGCGTTAGTATTATTATATTAGTATTGAATATATTTGACACAAACAACTTTTATATAAGTAGACAGTCATTTTATTGGTATCGGTCTATAAATGGCTATATCTCCCATATAAGGTCCACTTACGGAAATCTCTCTAAAGTGCATATCTATTAATATCAACATAATATTATTATTAAAATATATTAAAAGAGGAGTGAAATATGGGCGGCCACCTAAAAGTTGTGTCATATTTTAATATTAATCCAATAATGTGTACTACATACGACCTAAATATCATATTAATGGGTTCTAAAATTAGGAGCAAATATAGTAACATAGTTAATCACAGAATATATTTTGTATTACATTTGAGTCGAATTTGATGTAATTCGCTTCATTAGTAACGTTAATAATAATTGTTTTTAAAAAGTGGGCGTAAAATGTGGGCATGACATTCTATAAAGCTCTAGCAAAGCACAATTTATGTACAAATTAGTTATTTAAGCAACTTAATACAATAATTAACACTAAACTTCTTTATTATACTGTTGCAAGTTTGATGCCGCTAGAATAGGTATTTCAACCACTGTGTAATGTGGCAATGTTCTTTGGAACACAATTCATACGTTATATGTTTCCTGTAAAAATATTTTAAGCCTGGTATTTCTTCAATAAAAGAAGTCTACTAAACTTAACATGTGGCTTGAAATATCTCAACCAATTTTAATCTAGATATCTAGACATTACGAATGATTCCACCAATAAAATCAAGGATTAGTTAGTTGCTACCTCTCGTTCAGTTCTTGACTGGTCATGCTAGATATAGAAATTCGAGCAAAGAAAATGGAGAATATTGGAAATAAGTAGAATGATTTGGAAGTAATCCCATAAACTAAGCGGACATGAGTAATTCTAATATCGAAGAAACTAAACGCAAAGAAGAAAGGAGTGGCTTACTGAATGTTGAGCTCCGCGTAGTAAAGCCAGTGTCACAGAGAGAATATTAGAAACAAGAAAATTGGTGTGGTAGGATACTCAGAGAACATGAAGAATACTTTCTTCCTTTTCCGAGTCTTTGCATTTATATCAATTATCTTTAAAAGGAAGTCTGAGTTCCATGCAAGCAGAGAAAAAACTTGGCAACGGCATTGTCAACAATATTATTTTCTCATTGTTAATTTTCAGTAATATCAATAATACCGTGTTCATGATAACAATGTTTTCGTCTTAGTTTTATCATTCAATGTTTACAGTCAATCAAAATTTTAATATAGTTAACTACAAAAACTTTATATTTTTCAATAATTTTTCCTCGTTATTGAACCATATTTTGTTTTCAAACCATATTAATATTATTATTCCCATAAAAATAAAGAGTTACAAATTAATATGCTTTTTACAAATATGGTTGAAAAATTCACAACTTGTTTGTTTTTGAATATATTTTGTTTTTTATATTTATTTTCCATTTTCATTTTAATTCTCATTTAGTTTGTACATGAATTAATATAAATAGACAGTAATTATAAATGGTGTGATTCAACCAATATTGATTAAACTATTAAAGGTTTTAGTTAATAAAAAAGATCTTATGTTATCTTGTATAACATATGATGGTACAAATAAATAAAATGATTTAATGAACAAATAGTATGTAAATAATTGTTTGTGATTAATAAACGCTTTTATCTATTATTTTGAAACAAATGTAATGGACTTAATAGACAATTTATAAAAATAATAATTTTAGATTAATTTAATTTATTTTAATATATGATAAGATGGAATAATAATATGATAAAATGTAATCATTATATGATGAAATGGTATAATATGATAGAAAGTGATAATAATATGTTAAGATGGAATTATAATATAATAAAAGGAAATCATAGTCTGATAGAATTGGATAATAATATAGTAAGATTGTATAATATAAAGACTAAAATCAAAACATGAAAAAATACGAACCATAAAATCGGAATCAATATGATAAAATAGTATTGTAATAATTATTATTAATAATCATATTTATTTTTAGCTGTGATCACAATATGTTGCCTTTAGATTATGGTCACATAACTATATTTTTTCCCTATTATCAAGTTAGCTGTTTGTACTCTCTTTTTCATTATCTGAGATCAATCCTATAGG